>CM016619.1:37467611-38091386 GCA_005393395.2 Gossypium australe
TGTGGAGTTAGTGGCAAGGTGGTTAGGATGCATGAAGGGTAGCTTGAGGATAGAGGTTCGAGTAGCATGATTAGCATTTTGAAGACTTTATTTTTATGTATCCTAGCATTAAGTGTCGGTCAAGTTCTAATTATGGTAGGTTGGACTTTCAAATTTTCTTTATGGCAAGTTGAATATTAGTTTAAGGCAAGCTTGATGTTTGGGAAAGAAATCAATGGTTTTAAGGCTAATGGGAGGACATAAGGCATGATGTAGGGTGTCTTGTTATGGAAAGAATTGTATGGAAAGATTTGATTTTGAAGTCCATGTATTTGGACGGTTTTGGGGTCTATGGGGGAGTGACCAAATTTTGGTTTTGAGGGTAGCTAGTTAGTGCCGAATTTCCCTTTGGTTAGTAGTCATTTTCGGCTAGCTTGGTAGGCCTTCAACCTTTGCTTTGTGTCAAATCGAAACCCCTTTGAACCTTACCAATTCTTCTCTTTAGTGCACCAAAGTGTATCATAGCCGAATGTCCTTAGGCATTGTTGATTTTTCCTCTTTGGCATTTGGCCGAAACTCATTTAGAACCTCCCTTTCATCTTTTAATTTTTGTAGCCAAAAAGGAACCTCTTTTGTTCTCATTCTCCTTTTCTTTTCTTCTCATATTTGTTAAAGTCTATAATTTCTCTTTTACTCTCTTCTTGGCCGAATCTCTTCCTCACCATTCTTCTTGATTTTTCTTCCATTTTTGCTAAAACCGAATCCTCTCTTTCTCATTTTTGATTTTCTTTGCCACTCACGTATTTCATTTCTTTTTAGCCTCACATCAATTGTTTTCTCTTTCAAAACCATAGCCGAAACTCTCATATCCTATTTGGTTTGCCTTGGCCGAATATCATCAAGGGTAGGACTTCTTTTGGTTTTCTTCAAACGGTTTGGAAATAGGTATGTGTCATGGCTGTATTTCCTTATTCTTTTTCTCGTTTCTATGTTGTTTCTCTTGAGGACAAAGGCCGAATTTTTGGGCACTTGTTAACAAGGTTCTAATCATTCTTAGAAACCGATTTCTTCTAGCTTTTCGGGACGTTGGAAGCAATCAATCTAAGCCCCAATCCTTTGTCAATCTTTTTGGGTAAGCTTTTAGGTAAGACTTGGTATTTCAAGTGATAACTCATCGGGATTTAGTGGTATGGCCGAATGGCCTTTGTTTATAATCGAAGTTTGGCCGAATGTAGGACAAGGCGATCTAGTGCGGTAGATCGGGTCTTCAGATTTTAGTACTTGTGTTAGTGACAGGTGTGTATCTTACACACTTTATAATTCGGTAATATATACTTATTATTAAACTAATCATGTTATTAAAGTGGAAAACTATGAGATCTTGATATGATACCATGATGGTAGAAGCAAGGAATCGGGTAAGTCTGTTACGATATGACTCTTGCAAACGATGTATGATGATATGATTTATGATATTATTACCATGTGATTCCTAATAAAGCATGTTGACATGATTTGTAAATATTGCATTGTGATGGGTGATATGAGAGGAGGGGGAAAGATTTGATATCCGTGTCTTTGGGACACCAGAGGTTTGGCACCTCCAGTGGTTTGGTACCACAATATTTTGTGTCTTTGGGACACCAGAGGTTTGGCACCTCATAGCGACTCGTCCCTGTGGTCTAGCACCACCGTGGGTTGGCCCCACTTTTGAGATATGGGATCGTCGCCAGTGATTTGGTATCACACGTGGGTTGGCCCACAACTTGATTATTCGTGACTTTGGGTCACCAGTGATTTGGCATCACATTAATGGATATCGTGACTTTGGGTCACCAGTGGTTTGGCACCACCAGTGGTTTGGTACACACGGGGTAGAAAAGGAGTTATGGATGGCTAGGTTGGGTGCATTATTATATATTCATTGCTTGATTATAATTTGTGTAAGAATGTTGCATTAAACGGGGAAGGATTTATGCACTGAGTCTTGGTGACTCACCTTCTCCCTTATCTTTTCAGGTGACTCGTAGATCGCGGATGAGGAGCCGGATGAGCTCGAGGAGGCCATGCAATTAAAAACTTGGTTTTACATGAAGTTCCATTTGGGTACTTTATTTTATTTCAACTTGGTTTTCACCTTTATATGGGTTTGTAATAAGGCCTCTTTAATTATGTTTTGGATTATTTATACGCTTTGAATATGTTTTAAATATGGCTTATAAATTATTTGGTTAATTTAATAATTGAGCCCAAAGTTTTCTAAAATTATTAAAACGCAATGGTTTTAAAATCTTACCATCGGGTAATATAAATCGTTTGATAGTAAAATATAATTAAGTGTTTTCTACAATTTAAATGATTTCCAATATTAAGTTTCTACATTCAAATGCAATGGCTTTCAAAGTAATAATTCGAATTTTCTTTAAAATGATATAAAGTTTTTTCTAACCTTTGATTTACCAACTAAGTTTTAAAGTTTTATTTATGAAATTACAAAGTAAATTATCAGTTTAAACTTATTATACACCTGATTCTACAAATATAAAATTTTCAAAGAGTTTTTCATTAAAATTTAATTGTTAATTCGATTCTTTTCAAAACGTTTTCCTCTGTGACATACCAGATTCGGTCGTGGCGTATTGACCGGGTTTGGGGTTACAGTGTACAAATCCCGTGATTTTTTTATGAAGATTGATATGGTTTATTCATCGATCTTTTCCTCGAATCTCTAGTTTTCAAATCTACCTTTTTGTTTTCTTTGCCAGTTCTTCGGCTTTACAGGCTTGTCAACCAACACAACGAATTCTTTTAATTCAAGAATCCTGACTAACAGTCTGATGTCTTCGTTTAACCCATCTTTAAACCTTTTACACATTATGGCCTTAGTTGAAACACATTCCCGAGCATATTTACTGAGTCACACAAACTCTCGCTTGTATTCTGTCACGGACATACGGCCCTATTTCAACTCTAAAAACTCTTTGTGTTTCTGATCAATGAACCATTGACTGATGTATTTCTTTCTAAATCGTAGCTCTAATACCAATAAATGTAACACCCTTCACCCATATTCAACGTCGAAATAGGGTTACGGAGCATTACCGAACATATTATACAGTTACTCATACATTTTTAATTTCATGCAATTATCAATCAACAACATTCAAATCGTCCCCAATACGAGCCTACGAAGACAAAAACATACATCCGGGGTGATTCGAGACTAAACCGATAACTTTGAAACACTTAAAATTTTTTTCCAAAAATAAGGGACACACACTCGTGTGGCCTAGCCGTGTGTCTCACACTCTCGTGTCACAGGCTGTGTGGACCTTCGAAATGGAATCACATGGCCGTGTCCCAGCCCGTGTCCAAACCATGTAACTCTCTGACTTGGGTCACACAGCCAACACATACGCCCGTGTGGTTAGCCCGTGTGCCTTAAAAATGACCACACACGCCCGTGTCCCAGAAAGTGTGCTAGGTCGTGCCAAACCTGTAGGGTATACTAACTTATGCCACACAGACAGGTCACACGCCCGTGTGTGAGGCCGTGTGGAGCATACTGGCTTGGTTTTTATTTCAACACCAGGGGACACACGCCATGTAACATAACCATGTGTCACACACGGTTGAGGCACACGCCCGTGTCTCTGCCCGTGTGGACAAAAATAGACTATTTACGAAGCCATTTTTCCACTCAAACTTGCATACACCTACACCAAAACAATTGGCACCAAAACAAAACATAAATAGTCATCCATACATCCTCAACCAAGCATCATTTATACCATTTCAAAACTAACAAATACCAAACTTATCAATACCACAATGTACCATTCAATTCATATCAAATCTCCTAATCTCAAACATCAATATGAACACTTTCAAATTTGCATCATCTAGCTTAATCACATAAAATACCAAATCCAATTCTCAACCATTTAGTACCCCTAATGGCAAAATGTCAATAAGCATAACATATTCATGGCTATATACAAACCAAAACATTTAACATTTATAACCAAGCCATATGCACACAGATACATAACCACATCAACCAAAATAAGCCAATTGTCATGGCTATATACAAACCAAAACATTTAACATTTACAAGCCATTTCAAATGACCAAAATCATTATCAAGTCATAACCAAAATAACCATAATCCTATACATGCCATATAACCAAAACATAAGCTCAAAAGTACCAAAGTGATAGTAGGATAGTGTGACAAAGTCTCCGACGATCCCCAAATCTGAGCTAGCTTTGAAATCACTATAAAACGGTAAATAAGCAAAGTAAGCATTATAGCTTAGTAAGCTCGTATGAAGTAAACTCAATGTAATCATAAATAACAATTCAACAAATTGAATATATCAATGTAGCTCATATTATCTAACAAACCTTTCACATCTTTAATCATAAGATTACATGCAAACTTCATAATTTCTTCGATTTAAAGCTTATACAGTTCATGTACATACTTGTACCATCTCGTATCAATCTCATACTTAACCACGTCTTTCATTTACCCGTTGAACCATTTGGAATACTATCAGATGCTCGAGAAACTCACACCGAAGTGCCACATACATAACCAATGCTATCTCAATCTCATATCACATATATGCTCACTCTCGAGCTATCAACGGGCCTGCTCACACAATCTGTCAGTCAAAACATAGCTACATGGTGCTGCTCACAAAAGCTGTCAAGTAACCGCAACACATGTCGGTATACTCAGCCACCGGTAGGACGTACAGGACCAGCACCCGGATCACATAATCACAATAACCCCTAGTGACATGTCATTCATATCCTAGTCTATTCTAAGGTTCAACCGGATTTTTACGTTTGTCGAATCATCGTCGAACATGGTTTGTAGTCTGTTTATGCAATATCAAAGCATTTAAAATACATTTATAAAATTTATTACATACAAACTTACTTCGATGTAAAAATGGCGAAATAGGTCGATTAGTTGAGTACTTTATTTTTCCCCCGATCTAGATTCAAATTTCACTTTTCTTGATCTATATGTAATCAAATTTAGCTCATTTAATTATCTCTCTATTCAATTTAGTCCAAAATTCAATAAGACACTTTTACACATTTGCCCCTAATGTTTCACATTTTTACAATTTAATACCAACCCATGCTAGCTGAATTCTCTAGTGCACATATCAGCCCATATTATTATTTCACATTTTAACCACAAATTTTTCACATTTCACAATTTAATCCCTAATTACATTTTCACTAAAAATCACTTAACAAAACTTGTATAACTATCATTAACATTCATAGTCTATCATCAATCATCAAAATACATGCTTATTCATAAATGGAAACATCCTAAATCTTTAACAGTTTTGCAAAATAGTCCCTGGGCTAGCTAGACTAAGCTGCAACGATAACAAAAACATAGAAATAATTAAAAACGGGACAAAAATCACTCACCAATTGAGCTACTAAGTGACCGAACCCTAAAAAGCTTCCATGACTTCCTTGTTTCTTTTCATCTTAGGTGGAAATGAATAAAGATGATGATACATTATGTTTTCCATTATTTTACTTCAGTTATTCACAAATTACTATATTAACCTTATTTCAAAACATTAAAAATCACTTAATATATGCCCATAATTGTCCACTCACATTTGAAATGGTCTAATTACCACTTACGGACTCTTTCTTTAAGGTTCTGTTGCTATTAGACCCTTTTAGCTATTAGAACACAAGTTTTACACTTTACGCGATTTAGTCCTTTTTGTCAAATTGACTAATCAAACGATAAAATTTCTTAACGAAATTTTCACACAAATATATTATCATGCCGTAAATGTTAAAATAATAATAAAATAATTACTTTTACTTCGAATTTGTGGTCCCAAAACCACTGTTCTGATTTGACTAAAAACGGGTTGTTACAGGTTAACACTATGACAAAGTCACTGGACAACATCTATAAAGTTGCTTTCGTAATGATATATAATAAGAAGAGTTCAATTATAGTACTTTAGTGGAATGACTCTATATTAAATAATATTGTAATTAATAGACAAAGAGTCAGAATAATAATTACAAATTATTTGAGCCCCAATATGTCCAATTAGTCTCTCTACTTGCTCGACATGACCCAAAATAGATTGCATGTAGAACCAAATAATATGAAATGAATGAAAATGACGATTAAGAGAAATAGATCGAATGCATCATTATCCGTAAATGCATTTTCTTGTAAGTTCAAAAATGACTTGAAGACTAAATTAATTCTTTGAATTATTATTTAATCAATTGTAATTAAATAATTGAAGTTCGAAATAAAATTAAATTAATTAGTTTCTATTTAACGAGGCACTTAAATATATTTCCTCATAGACTCTAATACGGTAAAGTTGTCATGACTTTAGCGAAATTAGAATTAGGTTAAGAAAATAATTTAATTGAGTTAGTTAATTAAATAAAAATTAAATTAAATAGTATTTTGGAAATAGAAAAAATGGTTATTGAGTTGGTTAAAAGTTTAGATACATATATAATTGTTCCGAGTACACGAGATAGGCTCGAGTGCCCATTCCATAGTGTGAGGGATGACAAGCCCTAGTCCCTTAAGGGTGTGTCACCTTCCCCCTTGTTCCATATAAGGGATATTGTATTTTTCTATTTATTATTTAATGACCCTTTGTTAAAGTAAAATTCTTGTAACTTTTTCCTATATATAGGAATAGGTTGAGCCAAAATTGCACCATTTATTCATATTTTGAGCGTTGTTACTCTCTCAAAAATAGTGACAATTTATTTAGAGAATAAATTCTATTTTCTGGTTCTAATTTTTTGGTTTCACATAGGAGAATTAATTTTTCCATTCAAAGTTAATTAAAGTTTTCATGTTGTGCAATTGATTTGTGATTTATAGTCCACACTCTAAGGAAGTTGAGACTCGAGGATAGTGGAGCTTATCGGACTTATGAAACAATTAAACAACTATTTAACATACATTTGCTCAATTCAATTTTTAATCATTCAATCTCAATCAATTTGTCCCTATTAAGAGCTATGGGGCCTTAAACATGCTTTGGAGTGGTTCGAGACTAAACCGATAACTCAGGAAATTTTCCCTTAGCAAATTTTTCTTCAACAGGGATCACACGCCGTGGTCAAGCCGTGTGTCTCACACGACCACCAGACATGCCCGTGTCACAGGCCGTGTGAAAACAGGGGGTACATACTGACTTGGACACAGCCAACCACACGCCCGTGTGTCTAGCCCGTGTGCCCTTCGAAGTGGCCACACAACGCCAGTGTGCCAAGCCGTTGTTAGGTCGTGCCAAACCTGTAAGGTATACTGACTTATGCACACGTCCAAGTCACACGCCCATGTGCTAGGTCGTGTGCCATTAGGGGGGTATACTGACTTGTGCCACACGGCCAATCACACGCCGTGTAAGGCCATGTGGAGCATACTGACTTCATTTCAATTTCCACACCAGGGGACACACGGGCGTGTATCATGACCGTGTATCACACATGGCTGAGACACACACTCGTGTCTCTGCCCGTGTGGATAAAAATAGGCTATTTACCAAGCTAATTTGCCACCTATTTTGTCATACCTAAACCAACCCAAATGGTATCAAACCACAGCATAATTAGCATTCAATTTAGCCACATTCAAGACTAATCCATACCATTTTCAATACCAACATTAAAAATGCTTATAAATCAAGTTTAATTCAACCAAAACCTACTCAAATACATATACCAATCAACTAGTTTAACCATTACCTAACATACTCCAATTTTTGTACCAATTCACAGCAAGATACCAATTCCACAAACTTCATAATATGGTCATTCACATATCCATCTAAGAACTCATATCAACATATATGCACATATAAGTACATAACCAAAAACTCACCAAATTAAGCCAAATCTCATGGCTATTTTACAAACCAAAACATATACATTTACAATCAATTAATTTGGCCAAAGTCACTACCAAAACATAACCAATAGACTCAAATACCCATACATGCCATATGCTTAAACATAGTTTCAAAAGTAGCAAAGATCAGGGATAGTGTGGTGAAGTCCGACGATCTCTGATCCAAGCTAGCTTTGAAATCACTATAAAACATGGAAAAAACAAAGTAAGCTATTAGCTTAGTAAGCTCGTATGTTAACAATGAGAACTATCATCATTCCATTAATCATTCATATAATAGAAAACAATGTGCAACAAATCTATTAAATCTCAAGTCATCATATGATCATTCATACAACTTACCAAGAACTCATCAATTTCTTAGTTTTCAATACTCAATTAATTTTGTACCTGTACTATTGTACTTCCATCTCATACTCAACCACTCTTTCTTTTACTCATTGAACCATTCAGAATAGAAGTCAGATACTCAAGGTCTTACTCGATAAGTACCTATACCATGGGCCGTAGCCAAATCAAGGTAACTTATCCGAAATTTTGATATCATAGCCCGAAGCCAAATCAGCCGATATGCATGCTCGAAGCCAAATCAGTTTATCTCACACATACTGCTAAATCATGGCCCAAAGCCAACTTAAGTATACCTAATGACATGTCACTAGCATCCTAAACTATTCCTAAGGTTCAATCGGGATTTCAACTGTTTAATCTTCATCGAATCATTTCTGAAATCGTCCGTAATCACATAATCACAATTCATGCTATATCAAAGCATATAAAATACATTTGAAATGAATTTATAACATACGAACTTACCTCGATGTTAAAAACGGTGAATCGAGTCTATTAGTCGATAACTTTATCTTTTCTCTGATCCAAGTCCGTATTTCACTTTTCTTGATCTAATATATTCAAAATTAACCTATTTAATCACCTATTCATTCAATTTAGTCCAAAACACTTTTAAGGCACATTTACACTTTTTCCCTTAAACTTTCACATTTTCCACAATTTAGTCCCTATTTCATAAAATCACAAATTTATGCAATTTAGTCACCAACCATGCTAGCCAAATGTCTCTAGTACTCATTTTATCCCATATTTCTCATTTAGTTCACATTTTAACCACTAACTTTACACATTTCTCAAATGCCTATTTTGCATTTTCACTAAAAATCACTTAACAAAACTTACTTAATTATCAACAACTATTCAAAATCTATCATCAAACTTTAAAATCATACATATTCATCAATGGCATCATTCAAACTTTAATAGTTTTGCAAAATAGTCCCTGTGTAGCTAGTACTAGATGCAACGATCACAAAAACATAAAATCATTAAAAACGGGACAAAAAACATACTGAATTGTAAAGATTTAAGATGGTCGAGCCCTAGCTTAGAAGAACATGTATTTTCAGTGGTGGTTTCATGAAATGAAGAAGATGAATAGTTTTTACTAATTTTAATTATCATTTAATACATAATTTACCAAATTAACCTTGGTTTAAAACATTAATATTCACTTGTTTTATGTCCATAAAAGTCCACTTACTCTAAGGATGGTCTGATTACAACATAAGGACCTTTACTTTAGGGTTCTATAGCTATTTAATACCTTTAACTATTAAAACTCAAATTTTACGCTTTACGCGATTTAGTCCTTTTCTCAAATTGATCATTCAATCATACTGTAAACCTTAAAAATAATAAAATAAATATTTTGACATCGAATTTGTGGTCTCGAAACCACTGTTCCTATTTGACCAAAAATGGGCTGTTATAGGGATTTAAAGCTTGAATGCCAACGATTTAACCATTATATTTGGTTTTCATGCTTAGCTCATAGGATGAAGAAGGCTTCAACATTCAAAAAAGCTAACCTAGTGAGGATAAAGATTATGTAACAGCCTATTTATGGGTAAAATCAGAATAGTGGTTTGGGGACTATAAATCCGAAGTAAAAATATTTATTTTATTACTATTTTAAGGTCTATAGCATGATAGAATAATTGTGTGAAAATTTCGTTAAGAAATTTTATCGATTGAATACTCAATTTAACTAGAAGGACTAAATTGCAATAGGTGCAAAACTTGAATTCTATAAGTTAAAGGTGTTCAATTGCTATGAAATTTTAAATTGGAAACCCTTATGGGGTAATTAGACCATTTTCTAAATTGATGGACAAGGTTAAGTATGTTTTTTAATGTTTTCATTAAGGGTATTTTATTAATTTGGTAAATAAAGACAAAATTAACTAAAATAAAAGTGTCCATCTTCTTCAATTTCATCCCCCATAGCCGAATTTTACAAGGAAGGCATAGATAGGGTTTGGCCAACTTTCAAGCTCGATTGTAAATCTGTTCTTGCCCCGTTTTAATGATTTTTATATTTTTGAAATCGTTGTAACTTGATCTAGCATTTCAAGGACTAATTTGAGAGAAAGTTAAAGTCTAAAATTTTACCCATGTTGAAGATGTTTTTATTTTTGATGTTTGATGGTAGAAAATGCATGTTAGTTGTTAGTTAAACAACATGTGTAAAGTGATTTTCGATAAAAACGTCAAATAGGGACTTATTTGTAAAAAGTTATAAAATGTGTAGAAAAGTGTGAATAAATGAAAAATGTGGGCTACTATGGGTACAAGTAATATCTGGCTAGGCTTGGTTTTGATGGAACTGAATGAAATTCATTTTACAATCCTAAGGACTAAAATGTAAAAATGTCAAAATTTAGGGGCAAAAATGAAATTTTACCATAATGTGATTTTTTGGAATATATTGAATAATGTGATGATTAAATAAGTTGAATTTGATATTATAGATCAAGAAACGAGATTCGGACCTAGATCGGGGGAAAAACAAGTATTTGACGAATACGTCTTTTACACTTTTTTTGTACCAAGGTAAGTTCGTATGTTAATAAAAATTATTGTAATTGTATTTTAAATGCTTTAATATTGCATGAACTGTATTAATGACTTTACGGACACGTTCGACAAAGATTCGGAAAATGTGAAATCCCGGTTGAACTTTAGGAATAGATTAGGATACAAGTGACATGTCACTAGGAATTTATGTGATTATGTGATTCGGGTGCTATTGGTGGCTGAGTATACCGGCATGCGTTACGGTTACTTGACAGCTTGTGTGAGCAGCACCGTGTAGCTATGTCTTACTGACAGCTTGTGCGAGAAGGCCCTTTATCAGCTCAAGAGTGAGATTATATGTGATTAAGGTAGCATTGGCTACATATGTGGCACCTTGTGTGCAAGATTTCTGAGTACCCAATAGTATTCCAAGTGGTTCAAGGGGTATGTCAAAGATGAGAATAAGTATGAAACCATTACGAGATGGTACAGGCATGTGCATAAAGCTTATGATTATTAAATTCGCGAAATGATGAATTGTTGGTAAGTTGTGATGGAAAGAAATATGGTTATGAGATTATGGTGAATTACATCGTCTTATATTATATGAATTGAATGTTAAATGTATGTAAGATTTGTTTATTTTTTTCATACGAGCTTACTAAGCTATATACCTTACTCCATTTTACTTTCCATGTTTTATAGTGTTACCGAGCTAGCTCGGATTGGAGATCGTCGGAGATCGCATCACACTATCAAACTGTCATTTTGGGTATCGATGATCATCATTTTGAGTATATGGCATGTATAGGGACTTGGTCATTGTGTTATATGTGTCATTACGATTTGGTTAAATGTGTTGGCTTGAAATTATTAAATGATTCATTTCGTATAAAGTCATGAGTCTTTTTTTAGTTAAATTGGTTGTACATATATAGATATGTGTATGTGTATGTGCCAATGTCATTATGATGTGGGTTATGATTGCTCGTTAAATTGTTTATATGCTAGCATGTAACACCCCTAACCAGTAACTGTCGCCGGCCTAGGGTTTAGGAGCATTACCGATCAATCCGGATCATTCACAATCATTTTACAACACAAAGTATATCATCATCCAAACATATCAAAATATATGCATATAGTCCCTTAATGAGGTCTACGAGACCTTAAACACGTGTTAGAAAGGGTCGGGACTAAACCGAACACATACAATTTTTTTGAAAATCAAACATTTTTCAAAGCTACAGAGGTCACACGCCCGTGTGGGTAGGCCGTGTGCCTCACACGGCCTCGGGCACGCCCATGTGTCCAAGCCATGGCAAAACAAGGCATACACTGACTTATCCACACGGCCTGAAACATGTGCCTTACCCGTGGTTGAAACTGACTTGTACCACACGGTCAGTCACATGCCTGTGTACGAGCCTGACTTGTTTCAATTTTGCAAGTTCGAAAGACACGGTCGAGCCACATTCCCGTATGGGCAATTATAGGCCATATTCAAGGCCAAATTAGCATCCATATTTTGGGATCACCAACAAGCACACAAACCAATATCAAATCATGCCTCAAATGCAACCAAAACATACCAATATATGCACCAATCAATCATCAACCACACCATTTATTTCCATACTCAATTTCTACTCAAATAAGTTCATCAAAAACCATTTTCACATCCCAAATCATATAAGTTAAGCATCATATAATTCATACCACAAGTTCACACTTAAACCATCATTCTCATCAACCAATTTAAGCATGAAACATACCATTTTCATCATTCACATATTCCACACATATATACCAACATCATTCAACTTTCAAGCCATATCACATGGCAAGACTATACAACTCAAAACATGCCCTAATCACTAGCCTATACATGCCATATACCAAATATATACATCTTCCAAAAGTACCAAAATAGATAGCCGGACTGAGTCACTGACGATCCCTGAATCTGAGCTAGCTTTAAAGATACTATAAAACAGATAAACACTTCACACGCTTAAGAGCTTAGTAAGTTCGTCATATAATACATTTAACTCAATAATACACTATCAAAATACCAAATAAACCATCACTTAGATAGATTCATAACTATTCACAATATCATCATTAACCATATGCTCACATAACCATCCATTTATCCATAAATGATATCATCAACCACATAGGTTCCAAACATACCTTTCCCAACACTTAGTTAACAATTACCTTGCGATTCAATGCTCGATACCACACTTCGATCACTCTTCATTATTCATTCAATTAATCACACACTTAGTGCCAATTTCATGGTCAAAGCTTATATATCATCGCACACTTAGTGCCTTTACTTTAAACCAAATTTATGTAATATCCGGGATTTAGGGGTTGTGCATTTTGCTTAAATATATGTGGAAGCATGCCTGTGTGTATTTTGAATGTGTTTTATAGATTTTGAGAACTTTAGAGTGTAGGGGAATGCCTTAGAAAATATTGTATTTTAAGTCTGGAAGTGGAGCTAAGCATGTTAGGCCTTAAGAAATTTGTAAGGGAAATTGGAGATAAAAATGGGCTTATTAAAGTGGCAAGAAGGTGCCACTTAGGGCCTTGGTAAGTGACGCCACAGGCAGTGCAAGAAGGGCCTAGGTTCGAGCAGCAAGGGGAGCACTTGTGGAGTTGATTTTTGCGTCAGGGAGGAAGGGAACTGGACGGCATGGGGAGACTGGGTGGATGAGCATTAGATGTGGTCAAATTCTTCTTAAAATTCAGCTAAGGTAGGAAGATAATTGTTGATTTATTCAGATTATTTTGAATGGGTAAAGAAGAGGGAAAATAGGAGATAACAAGGGATTGAGTAGAGAGAGGGAGAGTTGGCCGGCCAAGGGACTTTTTGGATGACAAATTCGGTCACCAAAATCCCTTAAGCCGAATTTTTGGTTAAGCCTCACTAACACTTTTCTTTTTCTTTTCTTCTCTCAATTCTTTTTCTTTCTTTTTCTTTTTCACTCTAGCCGAATCATACTTGAGCCTCCATATCATTCTTTTTCTTCTTTTTCTCATAATCTCTACTGTTAATCAAAAGCCGAATATCACTTATCCTTCTCCTATTCTCTCTTTTCAGTTTTGGCTGAATCTCCATTGTTTTCCTAAGCCATTGCCGAAATTTTTCCACCTCATCTCTTCTCAGTTTTTGGCCGAATAGCAACCAAGTAGAGATCTCTTTTGATCTCTTCTCAAATCGGTTTGGAAGAGGTAAGTTTGCTATGGCCGAATCTCCACTATCTTCCTTATTTCCTCTTTGTCGACATGTGTAGAACAAAAGCCGAAATTTGGCATTGGTCTTGACTTTTAATCAACCATGCAATCGGTTTCTTTTAGGATTTCCGGGATTTTGAAGCAGTAGATCGGGAGCATCTTTTCCCTGCCAATAGTTTCGGTAAGTCAGTGGTAAGGGTTCTAGTGATTCAGATTTGTTTCTTATTCGTTCAAAAGCCGAAAACTAATCGGTTAAGTGATCTAGTGTTTGGCCGATTGCAAGGGGGAATCATCACGAAGTTTCGGGATTTGATTAGTAACCAAATCGGCAGCAAGGTAAGGATTTTGGTTGCGATAATCCTTCAGGATTTGACTATTTAGCCGAATGGCTTTTTGCTAAAATGCTTAGTGTTGGCCGAATGTAGGAACAAGGGATCTAGAGCATTAGATCGGGATTTTTGGGATTCAGTAATCGTATTAGTACCAGGTGTGTAGCCCTACACTAACTTCTAATAGGTTTATGGTGGTAATATTATGAATGTGATAATGAAAGTATTAAAAATGTGGCTAAGGATACCATTCTATGGTACAGAGCATTCAGGTACATTAACCGTTACTACTGTGTTAATAATGTTATGAACATTTGAATGTGACACATGTGCGAATCTATTATGAATATGAAATAAGGTATATTATGATCTCTGCATGATTTGTATAAAGCATGGGCATAAGGGTGATATGAAAAGGGGGAAGTGATCTGGTGGTTTTTACCACATTATCTGGTGACTCATGTCACATAATCTGAATCTGGTGACTAATGTCACACATTATTATGGTGGCTATGCCACGATTATAAGGGCGATGTGCAGTTGACTGCAGCGACTACCTTCGATGGTGTGTAGCGGATGGAGGGTCGATTTAGTAATCCCCACGGTGTGTTTGGCAGGTACGGGTGATGTGTAGGATGGTTGTTTAGGTTTGGGTTTGGGACTGCATCATTGCCTATATTTGTTATATAAATGAATTGATATGCCTAAATAGTTTAGGAGTTGTGTTGGTTGCTATACACTTAGTGTGAGGACTCACCCCTCGTGGGCTAACATTTTGCAGGTGACACTCAGTAATTTGACCAGGTCAGCAGGGACTTAGTGGTGGCCATGCTCAGCTCAGAGTTTTCTTTATTTTGGATTTCTATATTAAGTTTTGGATTTATTTCAGATTTGCTTTGTTGTAATAAGGCCATTACTATTAAACTGTTTTATGCATGCGTTTTACTTTTTATTATGATACGATCGATATTAAATAAAAAGGTTAAGCAACTTTTCTTTAAAATAATTTCAAATGTATTGTCACCTAAACACCAACGATTTTCAACTTAATGTTAAACTCTAAAACTTCGGCATATCTTTTAACTTATAGTTTTCAAGTACGAAATTAATGTTTTCATAAAATATAGACTTCAGTAACAACGCCATTTTCAATTCAATCACTACACCAATCGATTTCTCTTCAAAATGACCAAAATTTTCCGAATTAACATACAAGTTTTAAAATGTTTTACCCAATGAGCATGCCAGATCCGGTCAAGGCTCGTGGGCCGAGTTTGGGGTGTTTCAATTTGGTATCAGAGCCCAGTTTTAAACTCTCGGCCTTGGGTTTAAAGCCCACAACGTTTTCAAAATTTAGCCCAAATAAGTTTTTGTGAAAATTTTTGGAATTGAGCAGGTTTTCTGGCATGGCACCTAATTCTCTGACCCGAAGTCCACCAGGTAAGTACCCCTAACTATTGTATGATTTGTATTATTGTATGATTTGTATGTGGGTATTACAGGAACGTAGATTAGTACATTAGGAGTTATTGAACCCTAGGATTAGCTTACCCCAACATGGAATTACATAAAATTTAAAGCCTAATCAAACAAACCTGTGAGTGAGTCGCCGAGTTAGGGTGGCAACCATCATGCGCATGTCTAGGATTGGATTCGATGGGAGCTTGGTATTTAAGCAGTCCTAGTGACTCACCTCCTCTCCACTCGAATCCTACCTGGTGCGTAGTGACGGTTTACCCTAACCAAGAGGACTTATTCACGGGCTAAATCCAATAATTAAAACCCGAAAGGGACTAGCTACATTGTTTTATAAAAACCTTAGTTTTTAAAAATCACCAAATCTTCGCTTTGATTTGTAAAAACTATTTTAAAAAAATTTTCTGAAATAATCCCGGATTACAAAATTACCCAAATACCCCTGATTTGTAAAATACCCTTGGTTTATAAAATTGCCATACTACCCTCGATTTCTACCAAGATATCCTTACTTTTACAAAAATACCAAAAACCCCTAATTTGTAAAATATCAAAATACCCCGATTTGGAAAATTACCAAAATACCCCTATAGGGCAAATTACGAAAATACCCCTGGGATTGGAGTGTTGAAATTGTGTAGTGGATACTATCGAATGAATGTGTTTTCTCTGAATTAGGATAGAGGACTTGAAACGAAAACCTTGAAATGATCGAAAGAACTACTAAACTTCTTACATAAAACTTATTCGTGGGTAATCAGTGGAACAAAGACTAATGCATAAAACTTTTTAATCAGATTATCGATCGCGATCGTAGATATGAGTTCTAGGGGACGTGGTCATAATGTGCGAGGGCATGGTAGAGGCAGAATGACCGTGTCGGAACCCGTTAGGTCTGGTCAAGGGTCTGAGAATGAAGTACCACCACCACCACCCAGCTGCTGAGGTTGAACATCAGGATCAGATGGGGGATGCAGTATCGCAGGCGATGCTACGGGTTCTTGAGAGGGTGGCTGGAGTAGGTGGAGGTATGGGAGCTCGGAAATCGATACCCGAGCGACTCCGAGCCAATGCAGCTGAGGTATTTCATGGCGTATCTGGCGTGGCGCCCAATACGGCTGAGTATTGGTTGGAGGCGACGGAGCGGATTATGGACGAGTTGGATCTGACTGCTGAGGAGAAACTGAAAGGAGTGGTGTCGCTACTTCGCGATGTCATATCAATGGTGGCTCACAGCTCGGGATAGTGCTATAGCTGAGGATCTCACTTGGGAGTATTTCAAGGCGGCGTATCAGAAGAAGTATGTTGGGACTAGCTATATTGATGCGCAGAGGAAGGCATTCTGAGGCTGGTTCATGAAAGTAATTCTGTAGCGGGATACGAGGCAGAATTCTTAAGGTTGAGCCGGTATGCTCGAGGAATCGTGGCTACGGAGCATGAACGATGTGTCCGGTTCGAGGACGGTCTGAGGGATGATCTGAGATTGTTGATAGCTCCACAGCAAGAGCGGGAGTTTTGCCGTATTGGTGGAGAAGGCTAAGGTAGCCGAAGGAGTTAAGAAATCTGTGAGACAGAATACGGATAGGAATAGGCAGAAGAGAGGTTTGGATCAACAGGGTCATCTGGGAATGTTCAAAAGAAACACAAAGTTGATGGGCCGCGAGGTCAGCAGGTTGTTGTAGGAGGGCAGTACCGTACTTGTGCTCAGTGTGGGAAGATGCATCTAGGGGAGTGTTGGAAGAAGACAGGGGGCTGTTTTAAGTGTGGGTCCAAGGATCAGATGATTAGGGACTGTCCTATGAAACCAGATGGGAATCGACCAAAAGGACAGGGTTTTAATCAGGCTGGAAGGGGTGGACAGCAGCCACCGCGGGGTCGTGGTCCGATTGGAAGAGGTAATGGTTATGGAAGAGGTCGGGGAACACCGGGCAGAGTTGGATTGCGTAGCTAAGCGAATGGAGTTAAGGACCCCGGAGGATGAGGAAATAATTATGATAGGAGAAGAAGAAACTATTTCTTTAACGTAGTTTCCGCGTTAAAGGCTGATAAGATGGTTCGAAAAGGGTGCAAGGCAGTTTTGACCTTCGTTAGTGCATTGGATGCAAAAGAAGAGGGAGTTAGTGGAGTTAGAACGGTAAGGGAATTTGTGGATTTTTTCCGGAGGAGCTACCTGGGATACCCCCGGACAGGGAGGTGGAGTTCGGAATTGACTTGTTGCCGGGTACAGCTCCTGTGTCAATTGCTCCGTATATAATGGCACCAAAGGAATTGGTTAGCTCAAGGCTCAGATCCAAGAATTGCCAGATCGTGGGTTTATCCGACCCAGTGTGTCCATGGGGAGCATCGGTCTTATTTGTGAAGAAGAAGGACGGAACTATGCGCATGTGCATAGATTATCACCAGTTGAATAAGCTGACCATCAAGAACAAGTATCCTTTGCCGAGGATAGACGACTTGTTCGATCAGCTTAAGGGGGCTGCGGTGTTTTCTCAATGATAGATTTACGGTCTGGATATCATCAGCTTAAGGTGAAGGAAGTGGATATCCATAAGACATCTTTCCGGACAAGGTACGGGCATTATGAGTTTTAGTAATGCCGTTTAGATTGACGAACGCCCCAGCTGCATTCATGGATAGGATGAATCGAGTTTTTCAACCTTACTTGGATCGGTTTGTCGTGGTGTTCATAGACGACATCCTAGTGTATTCCAAGTCTGAGGAAGAACATGACGAGCATCTTCGGATAGTGTTGCAAGTGTTAAGGAGAATAAGCTCTATGCCAAATTCAGCAAGTGTGAATTTGGCTGAAGAAGGTGACGTTTTTAGGACATGTGGTGTCTGCGAAGGAATAAGGGTGGACCTCGGAAGATTGAAGCAGTGTTAGATTGGAAACTACCTAAGTCTGTGGCTGAGGTTCGCAGTTTCTTGGGGTTAGCAGGCTATTATAGAAGGTTCGTAGAAGGGTTTTCGTCGATAGCTCAATCTTTGACGAAGATGCTACGGAAGGAAGTACCTTTTGTATGGACAGATAAGCAATAGGAGAGCTTTGAGAAGCTTAAGATGGTTTTGACTGAAGCTCCGGTTTTGATTCAGCCTGAGGCAGGGAAGGATTTTGTGGTGTACTGTGATGCTTCTCACACGAGATTAGGATGTGTTCTGATGCAAGACGGGAAGGTAGTCGCTTATGCGTCTCGACAATTAAGGCCACATGAGGTTAATTATCCGACACATGACTTGGAGTTGGCCGCAGTAGTCTTCGCTCTTGGAGGCACTATCTATATGGAGAGAAGTCAGTAATCTACACGGACCACAGAGTCTTAAGTATCTGCTGACTCAGAAAGAGCTGAACTGAGACAGCGAAGGTGGGTAGAGTTATTAAAGGACTACGATTGTTCTATAGAGTATCACCCGGCAAGGCGAATGTAGTGGCGGATGCCCTAAGTCGGAAGGTTGTGTCGGAATTGCGGGCGATGTTTGCACATCTTAGCCTGTATGATGATGAAGTTTTGTTAGCAGAGTTGCAAGTTAAGCTGATGTGAATGAGGTGAAAGAAAGGCAGTTGGTAGACGATTTAAGTACTAAGCTACGGCAAGTGCGGAATGGGAGTTAGAGGAGTATGGTGTTAAGCAATGGAGTATTGTGCTTCAAGGTAAAGTCTGTATGCCTAAAGATAAGGAGTTAAGGCAAAGAATTCTCAGGAATCGCATAGTACCCTTATGCTATGCATCCTGAGGTAGTAAGTTGTACAGAGATCTAAGGGAAAGTTTTGGTGGCCTGGTCTTAAGCGGAAAGTTACAGAATTTGTAGGGAAGTGCTTAACATGTCAGCAAGTCAAGGCTGAACACCAAGTTTCGTCAGGATTGCTTCAACCGATAAAGATTCCGCAGTGGAAGTGGGAGAGAATACCATGGACTTCGTTAGTGGGCTTCCCCTTACGCCTACTAGGAAGGACTCAGTTTGGGTGATAGTGGATCGTTTGACGAAGTCTGCACATTTCATACCAGCGCGGGTTGACTATTCTTTGCAGAAGTTGGCAAATTTGTATGTGGCAGAGATTGTGAGGTTGCATGGAGTGCCGGTGTCAATTATCTCAGATAGGGATCCGAGGTTTACGTCTCAATTTCGGAGAGCACTACATCAGGCTTTAGGCACCAGATTAGACTTCAGTACGGCTTTTCATCCACAGTCGGACGGTCAGTCTGAGCGAGTAATCCAAGTGTTAGAGGATATGCTGAGGGGCTGTGTGATAGATTTCAAAGGAGGTTGGGAAGAATTTTTTCCTTTAGCGGAATTTGCGTATAATAACAGCTATCAAGCCAGTATTTGGATGGCACCGTATGAAGCGCTGTATGGACGGAAGTGTCGCACTCCTACGTGTTGGACAGAATTAGGGGAACGTCAAGTTTTGGGTCCAGAGATTGTGGCAGAATCTGAAGAGAAGGTTAAGGTAATCCGGGCACGGTTGAAGGAAGCATCTGATAGGCAGAAGTCGTACGCGGATCTTAAACGGAAGGAAATAGAGTTTGCTGTGGGGGATCAGGTGTTTCTTAAAGTTTCGCCATGGAAGAAGGAGATGATATTTGGTCGCAAAGGGAAGTTAAGTCCCAGGTTTATAGGACCTTATCGGGTATTGAAACGGGTTGGATCAGTGGCATACCAGTTAGAGTTGCCTCCGGAGTTGAAGCAAATGCACGATGTATTCCATGTTTCTATGCTACGTCGTTACCGATCGGATCCATCTCATGTAGTGCCGGTTGAAGAGGTGGAACTAAGGCCAGATTTGTCCTATGAGGAGGAGCCGATTCAGATTTTGGAACGAGATGTGAAGATGTTGCGGAGGAAATCAGTTCCTCTGGTTAAAGTGTTATGGCGTAATCATGGATCAGAAGAAGCTTCTTGGGAGCCGGAAGAAGCAATGCGACAACAATACCCTCACTTATTTTAGCCAGGTAATTTCGAGGTCGAAATTATTTCAAGGGGGTAGAACTGTAATATCCGGGATTAGGGGTTTGCATTTTGCTTAAATATATGTGGAAGCATGCCTGTGTGTATTTTGAATGTGTTTTATAGATTTTGAGAACTTTAGAGTGTAGGGGAATGCCTTAGAAAATCTTGTATTTTAAGTCTGGAAGTGGAGCTAAGCATGTTAGGCCTTAAGAGAATTTGTAAGGGAAATTGGACATAAAAATGGGCTTGTTAAAGTGGCAAGAAGGCGCCACTTAGGGCCTTTGTAAGTGACGCCACAGGCAGTGCAAGAAGGGCCTAGGTTCGAGCAGCAAGGGGAGCACTTGTGGAGTTGATTTTTGCGTCAGAGAGGAAGGGAGTTGGACGGCATGGGGAGACTGGGTGGATGAGCATTAGATGTGGTCAAATTCTTTTTAAAATTCGGCTAAGGTAGGAAGATAATTGTTGATTTATTCATATTATTTTGAATGGGTAAAGAGGAGGGAAAATAGGAGAATAACAAGGGATTGAGTAGAGAGAGGGAGAGTTGGCCGGCCAAGGGACTTTTTGGATGACAAATTCAGTCACCAAAATCCCTTAAGACGAATTTTTAGTTAAGCCTCACCAACACTTTTCTTTTTCTTTTCTTCTCTCAATTCTTTCTTTCTTTTTCTTTTTCACTCTAGCCGAATCATACTTGAGCCTCCATATCATTCTTTTTCTTCTTTTTCTCATAATCTCTACTGTTAATCAAAAGCCAAATATCACTTATCCTTCTCCTATTCTCTCTTTTCAGTTTCGGCCGAATCTCCATTGTTTTCCTAAGCCATTGCCGAAATTTTTCCACCTCATCTCTTCTCAGTTTTTGGCCGAATAGCAACCAAGTAGAGATCTCTTTTGATCTCTTCTCAAATCGGTTTGGAAGAGGTAAGTCTGCTATGGCCGAATCTCCACTATTCTTCCTTATTTCCTCTCTGTCGACATGTGTAGAACAAAAGCCGAAATTCGGCATTGGTCTTGACTTTTAATCAACCATGCAATCGGTTTCTTTTAGGATTTCCGGGATTTTGAAGCAGTAGATCGGGAGCATCTTTTTCCTGCCAATAGTTTCGGTAAGTCAATGGTAAGGGTTCTAGTGATTCAGATTTGTTTCTTATTCGTTCAAAAGCCGAAAACTAACCGGTTAAGTGATCTAGTGTTTGGCCGATTGCAAGGGGAAACATCACGAAGTTTCGAGATTTGATTAGTAACCAAATCGGCAGCAAGGTAAGGATTTTGGTTGCGATAATCATTCAGGATTTGACTATTTAGCCGAATGGCTTTTTGCTAAAATGCTTAGTGTTGGCCGAATGTAGGAACAAGGGATCTAGAGCATTAGATCGGGATTTTTGGGATTCAGTAATCGTGTTAGTACCAGGTGTGTAGCCCTACACTAACTTCTAATTGGTTTATGGTGGTAATATTATGAATGTGATAATGAAAGTATTAAAAATGTGGCTAAGGATACCATTCAATGGTACAGAGCATTCAGGTACGTTAACCGTTACTACTGTGTTAATAATGTTATGAACATTTGAATGTGACACATGTGCGAATCTGTTATGAATATGAAATAAGGTATATTATGATCTCTGCATGATTTGTATAACGCATGGGCATAAGGGTGATATGAAAAGGGGGAAGTGATCTGGTGGTTTTTACCACATTATCTGGTGACTCATGTCATATAATCTGAATCTGGTGACTAATGTCACACATTATTATCTGGTGGCTATGCCACGATTATAAGGGCGATGTGCAGTTGACTGCAGCGACTGCCTTCGATGGTGTGTAGTGGATGGAGGGTCGATTTAGTAATCCCCAGTGTGTTTGGCAGGTACGGGTGATGTGTAGAGGATGGTTATTTAGGTTTGGGTTTGGGACTGCATCATTGCCTATATTTGTTATATAAATGAATTGATATGCCTAAATCGTTTGGGAGTTGTGTTGGTTGCTATACACTGAGTCTGAGGACTCACCCCTCGTGGGCTAACATTTTGCAGGTGACACTCAGTAATTGGACCGGGTCGGCAGGGACTTAGTGGTGGCCATGCTCAGCTCAGAGTTTTCTTTATTTTGGATTTCTATATTAAGTTTTGGATTTATTTCAGATTTTGCTTTGTTGTAATAAGGCCATTACTATTAAACTGTTTTATGCATGCGTTTTACTTTTTATTATGATACGATCGATATTAAATAAAAAGGTTAAGCAACTTTTCTTTAAAATAATTTCAAATGTATTGTCACCTAAACACCAACGATTTTCAACTTAATGTTAAACTCTAAAACTTCAGCATATCTTTTAACTTATAGTTTTCAAGTACGAAAATAACGTTTTCATAAAATATAGACTTCAGTAACAACACCGTTTTCAATTCAATCACAACACCAATCGATTTCTCTTCAAAATGACCAAAATTTTCCGAATTAACATACAAGTTTTAAAATGTTTTACCCAAGGAGCATGCCAGATCCGGTCGAGGCTCGTGGGCCGGGTTTGGGGTGATTCAATTTAACTCGCTATCGCACACACAGTGCAAATCAAAATAGTCGATACTTTCTTTATTTCACACACACAGTGCTATTCTTTGTTGTATTAATTCTGATTCGCACACTTAGTGCCACATCTCTCAAAACCACAACTAACTTTACTAATTCATCAATCATATAATCTTTCATTACATAGTACATGAGCATAAGTTGAATAATTCATATTATAAACGAACTTACCTCGGACATCAAAATAACAAAACAAGTCGATTAATCAAGCACTTTATCTTTGCCACAATCTCGATCCAAATCTCTCTTCTATTTATCTATACATATTCAAATTTAGCTCATTCAATCACCAGATCATTCAATTTAGTCCAAACACATATATTTAGGGCATTTTACAAAATAACCCTCACATTTTCACATTTCGACACTTTAGTCCCTATTTCATAAAACAAAATACACAAAATTTATATTTACACATGCTTAGCCGAATTTTCCCCTAGCTCATACAATCCCACGTATTTCATTTATTTCACATTTTATTCCTCCAATTTCTCATTTTTACAATTTAGCCCATATTAGCCAATTTCATTAAAAATTCAAATGCAAACTATGTTAATCTAACATCAAGCTTCCATATTTCACCAACTATCAACACAAAGCTCACATATTTATCAATGGTACATCTCAAAATCATCATCAAATTCTAAAATTAAAGCATGGACTTGATAGTACGCTAAGCAACAATCACAAAAACGTAGAAATTATCAAAAACTGAGCTCAAAACATACCTTGATTTAGCCAAAGTCCTAGCCGAAACCTAACAAGCTTATTTCCTTTCTTTTTCTTTCAATTTCAGAGGAAGAAAGATGAATATGGCTTTCTTTTTCTTATTTGTTTTATTTAATACATATTATTATGCAATTTTCCATTTTACCCTTTGTTAAAACATTATTATTTCATTCATTTAATGGCTATATATGTCAGCTTCCACTATCAAAGGTCTAATTACCACATAAGGACTCCTCATTTAAAAAGCCATACCAAATAAGCACTTTAACAATCAGCATACAGCTTTTACATTTTATGAGATTAAGTCCTTTTTGCAAATTAAGCACACAATTGAGAAATTTTTCACACAGAATTTTCACATATGCTCAATCACATATTGTAAACACCAAAAATAATATTAAAATATTTTTTTGACCTCGAATTTATGGTCTCAAAACCACTGTTCCGACTAGGGTCTAAACTGGGTTGTTACATAGCATGGAATTGGTATGTTTTAGTGATTGTGGTTGCTTTAATTGTTATGAATACCATGGAATGTGCCATTGAGGTTGTGTATGTGTGTGTGCACATGAGGGTGGAAAATGGCTTGGTAAATAGCCTTTATTTTGTCCACACGAGTGTGTGTTTAGGTCGTGTGTGACACACGTCCTGTCCCATGGGCATGCGTTTTAGCCATGTGTCCTCTACACCTAAAGTTTGAAAAACAGAATGCTCAGAATTGAGCACGCGGGTAGAGACACGAGCGTGTGTCTCAGCCCTGTGAGGGACACGGCCTTGAACAAGGGCGTGTGCCCTGGTCATGTGAAGTCTGCACTTAATTTTCAAAAATTTAATTCGCCACACGGCCTAGTACACGGGCGTGTGACTTGGCCGTGTGACTTCAAATTGTTCATGAGTTACAAGTCAGAGAGTTACACGAGGTCGGGACACGAGCGTGTGACCTCTGTATGTTGAAAAATTTTCTAAGTTTCCCAAATTCTTCCAAAGTTGTCAGTTTAGTCTTGAACCACTTCTAGTGTATGTTTTGTGCCTCGTAGACTCGTATTAGGTACAATATGATTGAATGCTAAAAAGTTTTAATTTGGTTGAAAATTTATGACCCGAATTGTATGTTTATTTGTGATGTAAATCTGGTAATGCCTCGAACCCTATTCAGGCGTCGAACACGGGTGAGGGGTGTTACATTTAGCGGTATCAGAGGTACGATTTTGTCAATTCTCAGACTAACATAGCGTGTGTGAGAGTCTAGCTATACATGCCATATATATAATTTGTGATAGTCTGACAACTCTGACAATTTAAATTGTGTTTTCATATAGTAAATGGATCTCGATTGAGATGTAGCTGATGATGTTGAAAGTAACGCGCCGACTCCTATCCCAGGGGCAGCGCCATCTGAGAGTAGACCAGTAGCAGTTAGTCAGGGAGGAGAGGCTAGGGAAGCCTTCTTCCAAAGGATGAATGAGTGGTTTGCCGAGTTTGTTCGAACAAATCCAGCTGCTCAACATCTTTCACCCCGCCTAACCCCCAACTGGTTCCCGTAGCTCCTCAAGATATGGAATTGTTAAAACTGATCAAGCCTCTAGTTGATAAGATTTGAAAACAAGAGGCTGAATAATTTACGACCAATGTTGACAATGATCCTGAGAGTGTAGAGTTTTGGCTTGAGAACTCTATCAGGGTATTTGATGAACTTTCTTGCACACCGGATGAGTGTTTGAAATGTGCCATATCACTTCTGAGGGACTCGATATATTAGTGGTGGAATACTCTAATATTAGTGGTACCGAGAGAAAGAATTACCTTGGATTTCTTCCAAGACGAGTTTAGAAAGAAATATATTTGTCAACGGTTTATTGATCAGTAATGCAAAGAGTTCCTAGAGCTGAAACAGGGTCGTATGTCTGTGACTGAATACGAGCGACAGTTTGTTAGACTCAGTAAGTACACTCAGGAATATGTTTCAACAGAGGCTATTATGTGCAAGAGATTCAATGATGGGTTAAATGCAGATATCAGACTGTTAGTTTGGATTTTAAAGTTGAAAGAGTTTGTCGTGTTAGTCGGTCGAGCTTGCAAAGTCGAAGAGTTGAGCAAAGAAAAGAGAAAAGCTGAGTTTGAGACTAGAGATTCCAGAAAAAGACCGCTGAATAAGTCATTTCAATCTTCGTCAAAGAAATCAAGGGATTTGTATACTCGTTTGAATGTTTCAGCTGGGTACCCCAACAGAGATCGTGGGAAGTAATATTCGGGTTTAAGGCCCAAACTACGTCAATAGCGAGCGTTGGTAATGCTAGGTCTAATAAAACTGAATGTCAACACTATGGTAGACGACATCCCGGTGAATGTAGAATGAATAACCGGGCTTACTTTAAATGTGTTTCCCTAGATCACTTCATTTGAGATTATCCTGAAATGGCTGAGAAAGAAAATTTTTAGAATGCAAAATCGAGCAACACTACCACTAGAGGGAGGCCACTGAGAAGTACGGGGAGTGGGACAAGTAGAAAAGGTGTAACGAAAGATTCAATTGTGAGATCAGAGGTCAGAGCACCTGCCAGAGCCTACGTTATTCGCGCTTGCGAAGATGCGTCATCCCCTGATGTTTTCACTGGTACATTTTCTCTCTATGATGCTAATGTAGTTGCACTAATTGATCCTGGATCGACTCATTCTTATATTTGTATGAATTTGGTGTCTAGTAAGAATTTTCCTATTGAGTCTACTGAGTTTGTGATTAAAGTACCGAACCCCTTAGGGAAATATGTTTTAGTCGATAAAGTTTGCAAGAGTTGTCCTTTAATGATTTGAGGTCACTGTTTTCTGGCGGACTTAATGCTTTTACCGTTTAATGAGTTCGATGTAATTCTTGGTATGGATTGGTTGGCTTTACATGATGTCGTAGTGAATTGTAGATGAAAGATTATTGAATTGAAATGTCAAAATAATGAAATTCTTCGAATTGAACCGGATGAGTAGGGTGAGTTGCCTATTGTGATTTTGTCGATGTCGGCTCAGAAGTATGTAAGAAAAGGTTGTGAAGCTTACCTTGCGTATGTATTGAATACGAAAGTGTCTGAATTGAATATCGAATCTGTGTCGGTAGTTTGTGAATATTCAGATGTGTTCCCAGAAGAATTGCCTGGATTACTGTAAACAGAAAAATATATAGGATTTTTCCTATGTAATTTATCACCTTTTTACTTAAATCCATTGTTAAAACCAAGTAATTGTTTAATAAATTAATGAAATATGTGAAAATATGAAATTAGGACATAGAAATTATTAAAATGTGATTTTATGCTTTATTATATAGTTTTCATGCAATAAATGACTTATTTTATATTAATTTGAATATATTATATTTTTTAAGACATAAAGTGGGCCATGCATGATTAAATTAAATAATAAAATATAAAATTATATTTAATAATTCATTTTAAAATATTTCATTAATAATTTGGGTTTTAATTAATTAATTAAATTGGATAAATTTTATTCTTTGGTCCTCTAACTTGTTGATTTATTCTGGACAGGTCTGATAGCTTTGCTGGATTACAAAACCGTCCAAATTGGAGACCAATTCAACCCAATATTCGGCTACACATGGCAGTCCATTTAAACCATTCTTTGGTTTAATTACACAAGGTCCTTGCATTGTTGAAGAAATTAGAGATTTTCCCAAAGATTTACGTTTGACCGAGTCTTAGTCCTGAGTTGTGTGTCATCCAAATTGCTTAAAAATCAAGATAAAATCAAGTCAAAAGCCACTAAGCATGGCTGGTCATAATTTGAGGAGATTTGAAGAGGTTTACATCCACTATTTTTAGCAAACTATCTTCCTCTCCTCACATATAAATAAGACCCTCTCATTCCCTTATTAATCATCCTTCAAGCATCCCTCAATCATCCCTCAATCATTACTCATTCATTCATCATTCTCTCTTCTCTCCAAATTCTCTTAGCCTTTTGCATTCCCGCTCCTAGCATCATTTCTTCATAGAGATTTTAGCAATTAAGCCTCTTAAAGAACCCTTGATCGGCCACGTTATAGAGTCATCAGCAAAGGAGCAAAGCAAAGGAACGAAGGAGCCTCGTCAGTCAGAGTCTTGGGTGACAGCCACTCTGAATTGGGTTTAATATTTCTTTTCTTTAATTTAATCTAAAGATGTTTGCTATGTGTAACGCCCCGAATTTGGGCCTAGTAGATTCGGGCCTATTGGGTTGTAACGCCCCAAAAATCCCAAAACTTTATATTTCTGTGCACTGAGGTTGGTATGTATGAGTAGCACTTAGAATATTAATTTTAAGGTATTATCGGGATTATTTGAAGTCTTAGAGATAGGGATGACCATAGGGAAAAATTTATTTTTTCTTACTTTAGTGGACCCTAGTCTTAGGCATTAGCACTCTTAAGCAGATTAAGGGGAAAGTAGGACACAAGTGGGCCTGTGGTCCAGTGGCAAGGTGGCGTCACTAGGGGAGCTATAAGGTGGAGTGAAGAGGTCCAAGGTTCGAGTAGTGGTAAGGTGTTTTGGAGTGTTTATTTTGCATAGTGGACGTCAAGAGTTGTGTGGGATTTGGAATCTTTTATTGAAGTGTTTGAATTGGTCTTGTGAGCTGATAAAGGAGGGAATTTCAGATGAGATAAGGGAGATATCATGGAGAAAATTTAGGAGATGAGAGGTGGGAGGAGTTGGTGCTGAATTGGACTGTGGGGGAAGGTAGGATTTGGCTATTGGCTATAAAAGGATGTGCCAAATTCCTTTGAGAGGTTCATTGGGTTCCATTACATTTCTTTTTCTCCCCCTTAGCCGAATTCTACTATTTGCCCAAAAAAACCCATCATCCCTTTACCGAAATTTTGGTTTTCTCTCTAGCCGAATTCCCCATACCTTCTCTTCTTAAATTCCTTCTCTTGTTCACCTTTAGTTCTAGCCGATCACTTCTCCTCTTCTTCTCCCTATTGGTGCCGAATTGTCTCTGTCACCATAGTAATCTCAAAAGCCGAATTTAGGCCGCAGGATTGAAAGTGGATTTGGTAAGAATTCGTTTAACCTCTCCTATACATTTTGCTAAAATCCGAAAGGATATCTAACTGACCTGTTGTTAACTCCATGGTAACAAAGATAAAGTTCAAAGATCGCAAGCGCGGTAGGATCGTTAGCAAGGGTAAGTGTACTCAACTCGATGGTGGATTAAGTGAATGGCCGAATGTGTATTGCTTATAGGGGTGACTTACGTGAAAAATGAGTCACTCGACTTTGATAATATATGTTTGGGTGCAGATCTAGGGATTTTCGCGAATAGTAGCTAAGGAAGGGCTACTAGAACGTGTGGCACACGGTAAGGTTACGGTGAGGTTTCGGTTTTTGATAAAGTGTGTATTAAGCCAAGATTAATCGTTAAGTGGTGACTATTGTAGGTTCGTGATTAAGGGGTTTACAGCACGCATTGTAACCAGGTGTGTACAAACACTATGCACACACGAAATCGGCAAAGTCGAAAAGTTGAAAGTGGCTAAATGGGCGCGGTGGGCCCTGAGGCTAAGTTTGATGAAATGGATTAATTTGATTATATGAGTTGGGTCAGGCATGCATGTTACATGATTTGGATTTGTTTTGGGCCTAATGGGTCATATAACTGAGATTTGGGCCTAGTGGGCCATAAGAATGTGATTTGGCCATTATGGGTTATATGAACGTGAAATGGGTTGATGGGTTTTATGGGGACGTAGACTAGTATGCTAGGGTTTTATGGACTTTAGGCTTAGTACTGAGCAACTCTTAAACCGCATAAGAATTTCTAATAATTAAACATGTCTGTCGACAAGTCACTAGGTTAGAGTGTGGTAACGAGCATGTGCATGTCTAGGATTGGATCTAGGGAGAGCTTGGTACTTTAGCGGCCCTAGCGGCTCACCTCCTCTTCTCTAGAATCCTACCTAGTGCATAGTGTCTATTCACTTTAGCCGCAAGGACTTGTTAATAGGCCAAAGTTCATAACTAAAACCCGAGAGGGACAAAATACCCCTAGATTTGTAAAATTACTAAACTACACTAGATTTGATAATAACCAAAATACCCTTAGTTTGAAAAAAATTACCAAAACATTCTTAGATTTGCAAAATCACTAAAATAGCCCCGAATTGTGAAATTACCAGAATAAACTTGGTTTGCAAAATTACCAAAATATCCCTAATTTACAAAGTTTCCAAAGTACCTCTGTTTTACAAAATTACCTAAATACCCCTATAGAGTAGATTTACAGAAATACCCTTGGGTTGTGAAATAATGAAAATACCCCTATGTGATGAGTATGAGTATTGTGGATGTTACTCATGTGCATGTTGCATTCATATGATATTCTGATTAGGATGCATATGGGTGGGAATTATGGTACGGAGGAAGATTTGAGGATCGCATAATCGCTAGACGACCATGGGTCCACCGGTGGCTTTAAGCCCATTATATGATTAGCAGCTTTGCTGCAATGTTGAGTAGTGCCGGTTTGAGTGCTACCTTTGGTGTGTAGAGGATGGGTGGGTCGATTTAGAATTCCCCACAGGTGTGTAGGGTTGGAAGGGAAATGGTGTGTAGCGGATGGATTTTTGGGGAGGGTTTTGTATTATCTTGTTTAGCATATGATATGATATGATATGATATGATATGATATGATGTCATTGTGGGCCAAGGCCCAAGACCACTAATTTTGATAGGGCTCAGGACAATGTGATAATTATATATTGAATTGAATGCCAAGGGTTGTACACACTGAGTTTCGAAACTCACACCCTTTATTTAATGTTTCAGGTGATCCTCAGTAAATGGCTCAACGTGAGAGAGGACTCGGAGATGGCCACACTACAAGATGATGTTTAAATTTTTATTTATTTGCTTCAAAAGACATAGTTTTAATTGCTTATTTTCGTTGGATGTAATAAGGCCTTGTACTTCGTTTTGACTTTAGACTTTGGGTTTTGTTGTTTCAACTATTTACTTAATTATTAAACCTGAGTAAATTTCTTACGTTTAAACTTTGCTTTCGAAGTACTTAAAATTATAAAATGGGTTTTTTTTCTACTCAAGGATTTTGGGCTTTTGGGCCTTAAATTTTTAATTAGCAAAATCGTTTAAATTATGCCTTTGATGTGACACGTCAGATTCGGGCCTAACTTCTAGGCCGGGTTTGGGGTGTTACACTATGTGTTCTTTGTTCTTGTTTACAACAATGTTAGCTTAATTTTATTTAAGCTAGGATGATTGCTTTGATTAAATAATACTTATTTGATTGATGCTTATAATGTTTGTGCCTCAATTGATCATGTTTTCAATTCAAATCAAGTCTATATTTCATTCATACGTGATTGAAATGCACCTGAATTAGCTGAGCAATCCTGACCAGACGACGACTAATGGACACGTAATTGAAATGTGCATGCTCAATTTAGATCTTGACCCGATTAAATTGTAGGTTGCATAACAACTCTGACCAAGCTCTGTTATTTGCATAGTTTTTAGATTTGCGTGATTAAACTGTTTCAAACCTGACACGTCCCTGTTACCTCACACGAAAGCTAAGAAACCTTTAGTAAATAAGGATCAGTAAAATGTGTATTTACTAAGTAAAGGATTCCGAAAGGACCTAATGTGGTTTCCAAACTCATGAAAGATCGAGTTGCCATGGAATGTTTTTCCGAATGTTATTAAGCATGTTGATAATAAATTGGGTTTAATTAAAGTAATTGTCTTAGTTTATTTATGTTATAATTGTTGCAAATTGTGTTTAATTTTACTAAAATCTATTTCATTCATATAGTTTGCATACTTAAGATAATTTGCATTAGGGATCATTGCATTTAGTTTAATATATTTTAATCACAACTTCTCAACTATATTGTGTTTTTATTTACCAAATTGTTAATATAATTTTACAAATTAAGTGACTTACCACAAATACAATCCATGTTGAGACGATAACTCAATACTTACTTATTACTTGATAATGACTGTGTACACTTGCACAAACCTATGCATTACAATTACCACCGATCAGAGAGGTTGAGTGTAACACCCCTAACCCGTATCCGTCGCCGGATTAGGGTTAAAGGCATTAATGGACACATTAGAAACTTTTACAGACATTTAGTAATACAAATCATCAATCGCAATCAAAGTGTCCATTTTATAGGTCAATGAGACCTTAATCATGCTTTAGAATAGGGTCGAGACTAAACTGAATACATATGGAATATTTCAGAAATTTAAAAACTTTTGTAAGTTACAGAGATCACACGCTCGTGTGGGCACGCTGTGTGCCTCCCACGGCTACCAGACACACCCATGTGTCCTGGCCGTGCCAAAACAGAGCATGTATACTGACTTACCCACATGACCACCAGACATGCCCATGTGCCATAGCCGTGTAAAATTAGGCTAGCTACTGACTGATTCACAAGGCCACTAGGCATGCCAGTGTGCCACAGCTGTGTATGCAAAACAGCCATTTGCAATGCCACCCACACTAGGGTCAACCCTACAAGCAATATACCAATTCATTTCCTGTACAATTGACAACCAAAGATATATCAAATAATCAACAAATCTCCACATTCAATCTCATTTCCAATCATACCAATTTTTCCAACTAAACACTTATACATTCAAACATGATACATCCACATTTACCATTCATATAACCATTTCTTTGCTCAAACATTGTAACAGACCAAATTTGACCCTAATCGGAATGATGGTTTCGGGACCACGAATCCGAGTCTGAGGAATATTTTAATATTATATTTTGTGTTTATTATATGTGAATTGTTATGTGTGAAAGTTTTGTATGAAAATTTAATCCTTTGAGTGTTTGTTTTAACAAAAAGGATTAAGTTGCCAAGGTGACAAAAGTAGTGAGCTTGAAGTTGAAGGGTAAAGTGAATTGTTTATTAAATTTAAGGATTTGCATGTCACCCACTTTTCATGCTAGTGGACGGTAATGACGAGGGAAGGGGATTGTTTTTGTATTTTATAATATGAATAATATATTTTATGATAATAAAATATGTATTATATGGTTTTAACTAAATAAAGATGGAAAAGAAATTTATTTTCTCTTCCTTCATTCATCTTCTTCCCCGAATTCACTTTCAAAGAGAGGAGAAAATTCATCCCTCACCATTCGGCCATTAGCATGTGCTAGGCAAGGTAAGAGCTTGAACTTTAACTTAGTAACCTATATGTGAATTGGGTTGATTTCCTTGATCATTACCAAAAACAAGTAGAAATTATTGATGCTGGGCATGTTGAGTTTTGGCCGTGGGAGGTGATTTAGTTGTTGATTAAAGAATGTTAGATGAATGGGGATAGAAAATATGATGAAATGAAGAGTAGTAACTTAAGCTTGTAGGAATGATAGGTGAGATTGCTGCAACTTAAGCATATTGACATCCTCTTACATTCGGCTGAAAATTGAGATGACCATATGTGGTCTTTTTCGTTCTTAATTGTTTGGGTATATATATATATATATATTTATAAATGGAAATTGTGGAATAGTGTAATCGGTCATGGTTGAACGCTTAAATTCTTATATGATTATTGATTGAATTTAATATTAAGGGTGTGATTGCATAAATTAAATAGTAGAAGGTTTGAATGTTGGAAGAATGGTTGATGGAGACTTGTAGGGGCTCGTTTGAACTTTATAAAATTCTTGTATTTTAAGCTTGGGGATTAAATTACAAGAAAATGAGTTTTAGAGGGGGCTAAAATGCAAAATAAATGAAGGAGAAAATTCGGTTCTTAGGTTTTTAATTTAAATTATGTGTATTTTTGAGTTTTGAGCATAAAAATAGAATGAATGTGAACAAACCTTATTTGACATTTCATAGATTGGGAACAAAAAGAGAAGGAACTAGATCGGGGAAAGACTAAGGTGAACGAATAGTCAGAAATTTCGAATCTATCGACGGTAAGTCCTTAAGTTGAAATATATTGAAGAATAAATTATGAACGAGTTTAATAATGATGCTTGATAAATTTAAGTATATGTGTATGTGATAGCCGAATGTAAAGATCTTACATTGAATTAGATATGTTTTGTAAATACAAAATGAATGTGTTTACTTGATATGATAAATGGATTGTACAATGATGTAATGATTTAATTTGTGTAATGTTAATAAGCTTAAGTGAATTTGATATGTGATAGAATTATGAGATTTGTATAGAATGATTGACTATATTGATATTAGGGCTTAAAGCCTAGCAGGCCTCGTGCAGGTGATTTATTTCGGGCTTATTGCCTATCAGGCTATATGCCGGTGTTTATATTTTGGACCTTTGGTCTAGCAGGCTAAATGACGGTGTGTAATTCGGGCTATAATGCCTAGCAGGCTTAATGCTGGTGATATGCTATAAACGGAGAGTCCGAGAATCGAACAAGGAAAGACTTATATAGTGCTATGTGTTAAAAGCTCGGGTAAGATCTAGCCTACTATGTGAGTAAGAAATGTAGTAAGTTAAATTATTATCGTTTTAGTTAAGTACAAGGTAGTGAAATGGTTGATACAATAAGTATTTTATTCTATACTGTTGAGCTTATCATTAAAGTATATGAACACTGCTTATATGCAAAATCGATATATATATATATATATATATATATATATATATATATAGGTATATTACATTGATGACTCGGTTATATACGGATGGATTAATGATAAAAGTGTTGGCTTATGTGTTTAAGTAGCCATAGGAGATTGATACCTAAAATGTATTTATATGATTCAGAATGTGCAATTAGACATAATATTCATGTGATTCTATGGTATAAAGTCATGGTGATATAGTGATGATATTTAAATTATAGACATTATTAGTATTTGGCTAAGTACATGTTACATACATAAATATATATGTTCAATATTAAGCTTAAAGTCTTTTTGATATTTAAGTGTATGGTCATTACATCAAAACTTTCTTGAGACTTACTAAGCTTGTGAGCTTACTTTGAGTGTGTTTGATGTTCGTTTTATAGATTTTGGTCACGCTGCGGGCTCGAAGGATCATTGGTGAAGTCAGCCACACTATCATCTCTTTTTGGTACTTTTAAATTAGTTATTTTTGGATCAAAGGCATGTATAGGCTAGCTAAAGGTTGGAAAGATGTTATGTTTACATATATATATATTAGCCATGCGAAAATGGCTTAAATGTTTATTATAAGTTCAGTTCTACTTCTTCTTGATCATGTGGTTAAAATGTTTAGTTCTAACAATTTAGCGATGGAGTGTTCTTTACTTCAAGCTTAGTATTATGCGTTTTATATGATTGCTTGTTGCAATGCTAATGTTTGTGCTAAATTAGTTAGGTGTTTCGGCCTTGAAGCTAATGTTTGCATGTATAGTTAATAATGACTATGTGTTAGTTGATTATCATTCGGAATTTATGTATATGTATCAACTTTAGTCGATTTACTAAGAATGAATTATATTGATAAATGCATGTAGGTGAGTATTCGGTCAAACTTAGGTGGAACTTGCAAATGTAGTTAACATGCTAAGAAGTCTAGACTCCTAGTCGAATACGGAAAATGTACATAATCATGGTGTATGCATTTATATGTATATATATGTATGGTTTGTGAGATGGCTAAATTTCAATGAGTGCATGAAATGTTAAGAGTGAGGTCTTGTATATTCAGCCAAAAACTTATATGTAAGTATATGCATAACTATGAAATATTTCAAATGATATATACAATGAGTTTGGTATGAAATGAATGATTCTTTGTGTTTGTAAAAGTATTATATGACATATATGTATGCAGTGTATGTACTGTATAAATATCTTAGGTTCATTTATAAGCATGTAAATGATTTCATGAAAGCTTAGTGATGGAAAATAATTATTTAGTTCATGAATGTCTCAATATGTATTCTTGGTTTATAAAAAAATGTACTAATTACATTAAATGCTTGCGATGTTCTAAGTCTAGTTCGGTAATGCCTCTTACCCTAATCTGGCACGGGTACGGGTTAGGGGTGTTACATTTTAATTGGTATCAGAGCCTACGGTTTAGTCAATTCTAGGACTACCGTAGCGCGTGTGAGTCTAGCTATACATGCCTTTAATGTATATACGATAGTGTGGTGACTTCTGACATTCCAAATTTTGTTTTATATAGTAAATGGATCCTAATCCCGACAGAGCCGTAGCGGATGATGTAGAGAGTGTAGCGCCTGACCGTGCATGCGGATCAGCACCAGTAGACTATCGACCAGTTTCGGGTAGCCACGAGGGGGAGGCTAAACAGGCCTTTTACCAGATGATGAACAAGTGGTTTACCCAGTTTATTCAGACTAACCCGGCTATACAACAACCTCCACCCCCGAATAATCCAACTCCGGTACCTTCAACATCTCCGATGATGGATCCGATGAGTTCTAGTAGGCCTCCTATTGATAAAATTAGAAAATATGGGGCCAAAGAATTTAAAGCTAATGATAATGACGATGCAGAGCGGGCTGAGATGTGGCTTGATAACACTATTCGGGTACTTGATGAGCTATCCTGTGCCCCAGATGAATGCCTGAAATGTGCTATATCTCTATTACGGGACACTGCATATCATTGGTGGAATACACTAGTATCAGTGGTTCCGAAAGAAAATGTGACGTGGGATTTCTTCCAGACCGAGTTTCATAAGAAATACATTAGCCAGAGGTTCATCGACCAGAAACGGAAAGAATTTCTGGAGGTAAAACAGGGTCGCATGACTGTGACTGAATATGAGCAGAAATTTGTCAGATTGAGCCGATATGCCCGAGAGTGTGTATCAACTAAAACCATTATGTGCAAAAGGTTCAAAGACGGCTTGAATGAAGATATAAAGTTGCTTGTTGGCATTCTTGAAATCAAAGAGTTCGTAGTACTTGTCAAGCGAGCTTGTAAAGCCGAAGAACTTGGTAAAAAGAAAAGAAAAGCTGAGATGGAAGCTAGAGACACTTGTAAAAGATCATCGAGTAAGACTTTCCAGCCTGTAACTAAAAAGTTCAGAGATGACTTTAGCCGACATAAAGCTACTTCAGACCTGCCTAGACAAGATCGACCTCCAGTGAGTTCCCGAGCCACTTCGATGGTTAGTGTTGGTAATGTTCAGCAGAACCGAGCTAAGTGTAAACATTGTGGAAAATGGCATTCTGGGAGTTGGAGATTCCGAGATCAGTCCTGTTTTAAATGTGGATCGTCAGATCATTTTATCAGAGAGTGCCCAATGTTAGCCGAGCAAAATACGGTTCAGAATACTAAACCGAGTAGCGCGCCAGCACGGGGCAGACCACCCAGACATTCAGGCAATGTAGGAGGCAGTCAGAGAGGAACGAAAGACACTGCAGTTTGATCAGAGGCTAGAGCTCCAGCTAGAGCTTATGCTATACGAGCCAGAGAGGATGCTTCTTCCCTAGATGTCATCACTGGTACTTCCACACTTTATGATATTACTGTGATTGCATTGATTGATCATGGTTCGACTCATTCATATGTGTGTGAAACTCTAGTATCCAGTAAGACTCTACCAGTTGAGTCTACTAAATTTGTAATCCGTGTGTCCAACCCCTTAGGTCGATGTGTACTTGTTGATAAAGTGTGTAAAAGTTTCCCGTTGATGATTCGGGGTTCCTGCTTTCCAGCTGACTTAATGTTGCTACCTTTTGACGAGTTCGACATAATTTTGGGAATTGACTGGTTAACTTTGCATGATGCAGTGGTAAATTGCAAAAGAAAGATTATTGATTTGAGATGTCAAAATGGTGAAATCATTCGGGTTGAATCTAATGACTTGAGTGGGTTGCCTACAGTAATATCCTCGATGTTAGCCCGAAAGTATGTGAGAAAAGGATGTGAAGCTTACTTGGCCTATGTGTTGGATGATAAAGTGTCTGAAAAACAGATTGAATCTGTACTAGTTGTGTGTGAATACCCAGATGTGTTTCCTAAAGAATTATCGGGTTTACCACCAGTACGAGAGATTGAGTTTGGTATTGAACTAGTTCCGGGGACGACTCCGATTTCGATAGCTCCGTATCGAATGGCACCTACCGAGTTGAAAGAGTTGAAAGCACAGTTGCAAGAATTAACAGATAGGGGCTTTGCACAACCGAGTTTCTCTCCTTGGGGTGCACCAGTTCTGTTTGTGAAAAAGAAAGACGGGACTATGCGAATGTGTATTGACTATCGGCAGCTGAATAAAGTGACAATAAATAATAAATATCCGTTACCTTAAATTGATGATTTGTCTGACCAATTAAAAGGGGCTTCAGTGTTCTCAAAGATAGATCTGAGATCGGGTTATTATCAGCTGCGAGTCAGAGATACAGATGTGCCAAAGACGGTGTTCCGAACGAGGTACGGACACTTTGAGTTTCTGGTTATGCCTTTTGGACTTACTAATGCACCTGCTGTTTTCATGGATCTGATGAATAGGGTCTTCAGACAGTTTTTGGATCGGTTTGTAGTAGTGTTTATTGATGACATACTAATTTACTCCAAAGATGAAACCGAGCATGCCGAGCATTTAAGTTTGGTGCTACAAACTTTGCGAGATAAATAGCTGTATGCAAAGTTTAGTACGTGTGAATTCTGGATGAAGGAGGTTAGCTTTTTGGGTCATGTTGTGTCAGCATCAGGTATTCGTGTTGACCCGAGCAAAATATTGGCTATTCTTGATTGGAAACCACCAAAGAATGTTCCTGAAATCCGAAGCTTTCTGGGACTTGCGGGTTATTATCGACGATTTGTGAAAGGTTTTTTCTATAATAGATACCCCGTTGATAAAGCTATTGTAGAAAGATTTCAGGTTCGAGTGGTCGGAAAAGTGTCAGAAAAGCTTCGACCAGTTGAAAGCCCTTTTGACCGAAGCTCTAGTGTTAGTTCAGCCTGAACCAGGTAAAGAATTTGTTGTTTATTTTGATGCTTCTTTGAATGGTTTGGGCTGTGTTTTGATGCAGGAAGGCAAAGTCGTAGCCTACGCTTCGAGACAAATGAAGCCGCATGAAAGAAATTACCCGACACATGACTTAGAACTCCCAGCTATTGTGTTCGAATTGAAAATTTGACGTCATTACTTATACGGTGAGAAATGTCATGTTTACTCAGATCACAAAAGTCTAAAATATTTGATGACTTAGAAAGATTTGAACTTGAGACAACGTAGATGGTTAGAACTGTTGAAAGACTATGAGTTGGTGATTGACTACCATCTGGGGAAAGCTAACGTTGTCGCAGATGCATTAAGTCAAAAATCACTGTTTGCTCTTCGTGCGTTGAACGCACAGATGGTTATGTTGGGTGATGGTTCAATCATAGCCGAGTTAAAAGCAAGACCGATGTTTATTCAGCAAATTTGTGATGCACAGAAAATTGACAAAGATATGACTGCTAGACGAGCTCAGTGGGAAAATGATAAAGAGTCAGAGTTTCAAATTGATAAAAATGATTGTTTGAACTGCAAAGGCCGATTATGTGTACCGAGAAATGCAGACTTGATTCAGATAATATTGGATGAGGCTCATAATAGTCAAATGTCGATACATCTGGGTAGCACGAAAATGTATAATGATTTGAAACAGTTCTATTGGTGGCCCGACATGAAACGGGATATATCTGAATTTGTTTCAAAGTGTTTAATTTGTCAGCAAGTAAAAGCAGAGCATCAGGTGCCTTCTGGGTTACTTCATCCGATCATGATACCTGAATGGAAATGGGATAGAGTCACTATGGATTTTGTATCTGGTTTGCCTACGACACCGAGCAAGAAAGACGTAGTCTGGGTTATAGTGGATAGACTGACCAAGTCAGCTCACTTTGTACCGGTTCGTACGGACTATTCGCTCGACAAACTTGCTAAATTGTATGTATCACAGATTGTGAGGTTGCATGGTGTACCGACTTCCATTGTTTCAGATAGAGACCCGAGACTCACATCACGGTTTCGGAAGAAGTTGCAAGATGCTTTAGGTACTAAACTTCATTTTAGTACAGCCTTTCATCCGCAGACAGACGGTCAATCTGAACGCACTATTCAGATACTTGAGGATATGTTGAGATGTTGCGTCCTTGAGTTTGAAGGTACAAGGGAAAGACACTTACCTTTAATTGAATTTGCGTATAATAACAATTTTCAATCGAGTATCAAAATGGCACCTTATGAGGCTCTTTATAGCCGCAAGTGTCATACACTATTGTATTGGACTGAGCTTAGTGAAAGCAAGACACACGGGGTTGATTTGATTAAAGAGACTGAACAGAAAGTGGCTGTGAACAGAGATACTTTGAAAGCTGCCTCGGATCGACAAAACTCTTATGTTGATTTAAAGCGTAAAGATGTTGAATTTCAAGTCGGAGATCGAGTGTTTTTGAAAGTTTCCCCGTGGATGTAACATCCTGAAAATGGGCCTATGCATTGTTGAGTTAATTATACGAAATGGCATGTCTTATGTGTTATGAATGTATTATGAACATTTTTGGAAACTTGGAAATGTAAGGAAATGCTTTAGGAATGTTAAGTTTCAAAAGAGGAAAGTAAACATTTTTGGAAACTTGGAAATGTAAGGAAATGATTTAGAAATGTTAAGTTTAAAGGAGGCAAACGAACATTTTTGGAAACTTGGAAATGTAAGGAAATGTCTTAGAAATGTTAAGTTAAAAGAAGGGAACTAAGGCAAGGTGGCCTTAAGAAAATTTATGGAGGAAATATGACATGAAATTGGGCTTGGTTAAGTGGCTTGAAGGCACCACTTAAGCCCTCTGGAAATGACGCCACAGGCCTTGTGCAAAGCTTAGGTTCGAGTAGCAAGGAGAGCATTCTTAAGAGTGTTTTGCGTCTGAGTTGGGCTTGTGGCCCAATACGTTATTAAAGCTTAATGAACCTAAGGGAGGCGCCACTTAGGTGGATGATTTGGGCCTCACATGGCTACAAGGAGCCCAATTCCATAAGTTAAAATTCGGCACATCCATGATTAAAGGTTGGACGGCATCTAGCTAAGACTTCAAGTGATTTTTTTTATTTAATAACTTAAAGAGGAAGCAATGGACGGCAATAGGGACTCTTAAGAGATGAGTTTAATTCCTTGTAAAATTCGGATAAACTAAGGATAATTGCTGAATTATTTTTACTAAGTGATAATTAAAGAGATAAAGCTATCAAAATAGAAGAGTGATGGCCAAGTAAGGGATTCTAAGTTAGCAATTTCGGCTACTAGAGGAAAAGAGGGCCATTCATTCTTTCTTTCAACTCTTCTCTTTGGCCGAATTTCCTTCTCCTCTCCTCTCTAAAATTTTCTTCTCAAGCCAAATTCTTCATAGCCTCAAAAGCCGAAAATAACCATAGCCCTAGCCGATTTCTTCATAGTTACAAAAGCCAAAATTGTGTTATATATCAGGGCCATGGCCGAATACTGCTAGGGGTTCAAGCAAGAGTTCCATCGAATTCTTCCGTAAGGGGTAAGATTAGGTTCGATTCTCATTCTATTTCTTTTAATTCTGTCGAAATTAAGATTCTAATACCCTTAATATCTTGTTGCCGAAACTTTGAAGAGATCTTTCAGGATTTACTAAGTGTCGACTACAAGGAAGGAGAAGTTCTTTTCCCGAAGGTACACCATAGGCCACATGTTCCCTAGTTATTCGGTGAGTTTCGGGATTTAAAATCCACAAGGTAAGTGTCTATAGCATTCAGCAAAGGCCATGTTTGGTAAATATATGTGTTCATTAATTATTCAAAAGCCGAAACTAATCTATTCAAGTAATCTAGTGATTGCCGATTTCAAGAAAGAAGGATACAAAGTTTCGGGACTTGATTCTTAAGTCAATCGGCAACAAGGTAAGTTTTAGTGTACTAATCCTACTAGGATTTGGATTTTTGGCCGAATGGCTCTTTACTAAGTATTAAATGATTGATTAAATGTAGAGATCTAAGATCTAAGGCATTAGATCAAGCTTTTCCGGATTTGGATTGGAAACCTTAAGCGAATCAGGTGTATACCTCACACTAAACCTTAATAGTTTTATGGCCTTAAATTATTGTATGTGAATATAAGAATGTGAAAATAAGGCTAAGGTACCATGCAATGGTACAAAGAACTCAGGTATGTTTTCCTACTCCTACTAGAAATATGTTAAATATCTGATATGACGCACATACGAAATTATAAGAATGTGAAATAAGAATTTGGTATGTTGATGTATGATATGTATGTTATGGGGCATATGGGTTATATGAAAAGGGGAAGTGAATGTGGTGACCTAAGACCACGATATCTGAATGTGGTGACCTAAGACCACGATATTTGAATATGGTGACCTAAGACCACGATATCTGAATGTGGTGTCTCTTGACACAAAATATGAATCTGGTGGCTATGCCACGAATTTTATAAGGGCGATGAGCACGTCGACTGCAGCGACTGCCTTCGATGGTGTGTAGCGGATAGAGGGTTGACTTAGTAGTCCCCACGGTGTGCAGGTTGGTACGGGTGATGTGTAGCGGATGGCAGCTAGGTTTGGGTTCGGGTTGCATCATTATTTTCTATCTGTTATATGAACATGTATGATAATGTATGCCTGAATTATTAAATTTTAGTGCTGGTTACACATTGAGTCTGTTTGACTCGCCCCGTTGGGGAATATTTTCTTCCAGGTGACGATCAGTGATGGACCGGGCCGGCAGAAGCTTAGGGATGGCCATGCTCAGCAAGAAATTCATTTTTATTTGGACTATTTTATTTTAAGTATTTGAATTTAAATTTTGGGAATTATTTTGATGTAATATGGCCATAGCTGGACTACTTTATTTTTATTATTTATTTTGTTATGAATCTTTTATCAATTAAAAGATTAAGTAAATTTATTTTAAATTAAACTCTAAATGTTTTGTCACTTAAGCAAAAGATTTTTAATAAAATAAACTTGTTTTCAATTCAAGCCCAACCCAAAACAAATTTTCTTTCAAAACACACAAGTTTTTCCTAAGTAATAAAAGAATTTGAACCCGTCTTGCCTAAGGAACATACCAAATCTGGTCGAGGCTCGTGGGCCGGGTTTGGGGTGTTTCAGTTTGGTATCAGAGCCCAGTTTTAAACACTCGGCCTTGGGTTTAAGGCCCAAAACGTTTTCAAATAAAGCGCAAAATGAATTTGTGAAAATTTTTATGAAATAAGCAGGTTTTCTGGCATGGCACCTAAGTCTCCGACCCGAAGTCCACCAGGTAAGTACCTCGATCTCTTGTGTGAATTATATTATGATCTATAGAAGGGTAGAAATAGAATGGAATGTAGATTAGCATGATAAGTACTTGAACCCTAGGACTAGTTACCCCAACAACTACATAAGACTTAAGTGCTTAATAAAACAAACATGTGTCTAAGTCGCCGAGTTAGGGTGTGGCAACCATTGTGCGCATGTCTAGGATTGGTATTCGGTGGGAGCTTGGTATTTAAGCAGTCCGCGTGACTCACCTCCTCTCCACTCGAATCCTACCTGGTGCGTTGCTTCGGTTCACCCTAACCAAGAGGACTTATTCATGGGCTAAACCCCTAACTAAAACCCGAAAGGGATTAGCCACATTTTCATGGAAACCCTAGTTTTAAAAAGTCAACAAACTACTCTTTTGAACTGAGAGAATTGTTATTTTCGAAAAAAATTTCTAAAAACTCCTAGTTTACAAAATTACTAAATTACCCCTAGTTGTAAAATTACAAAAATGCCCTTGGTTTAGAAAATGTCCAAACTACCCACGGTTTAATTAAAATTTCCTTATTTTATAAAATATTCAAAAACTCTACTTCTGCGAAATATTAAAATACTCCAAAAATTTACGAAATTGCCCCTAACTTACAAAATTACCAAAATGACCCTGATTTTCAAAAATTTTGCAACATCACCGATTTGGAAAATAAATTTTCAAAAAAAGAACCCTTAAGTTTTATAAATTTTGAAATACCCCTGAATGATTAAACTTTACAAATTTACCCTGGTTTATTACCAAAATATTCCCGAGTTCCAAAATTACCGGAATACCCTCGGATTTCAAAATTTCCAAAAATACCCCGGGAATGCAAAATTACCAAAATACCCTTATTGACAAAATCCACAAGGAACCTTATTTTGAAAAAAAATTACGAAAATACCCCTGTAGGGCAAATTATGAAAATACCCCTGGGTAGTGGAAAAACAACAACAATGAAAACTACAACATTTCTCTGAATGAATGAAAGTTCATAATTGATTGATGAATGTATGAATGTAAAGACTGTGTGCATGTATGAATACGAAAGAACCACTCCTAAAATTCTTCTCATAAAACTTCTTCGCGGATAATCAGTGAAACAAGGACTAATCCATAAAATTTCTTAATCAGATTAAAGCGCAGTCGTTAGAAATGAGTTCTAGAGGATGTGGTCGTCGTGGACGTGGTCGAGGAAGAATGACTCTGTTAGAACCCATTAGATCGGGTCAAGGGTCAGACAATGAGATACCACCGCCACCACCACCCCCAGCTGTTGGTGTTGAGCAGTAAGCTCAGACGGGGGACGATGCTGTGTCGCAGGCTGTGCTACGAGTTTTGGAAATGGTGGCTGGAGAAGGTGGGAATATGGGAGCTCGGAAATCTGTACCCGAACGACTCCGAGCCAATGGGGCTGAGATGTTTCGTGGAGTATCTTTCGTGGCACCCAGTACAGCTGAATATTGGTTGGAAGCAACGGAACAGATTATGGATGAGTTAGATCTGACCCCTGAGGAGAAGTTGAAAGGAATGGTGGCACTGCTATGCGATGAAGCGTATCAGTGGTGGCTCACAGTTCGGAATGGTGCCACAACTGAGGATCTGACCTGGGAGTATGTTAAGGAGGCATATCAGAAGAAATATGTTGGCACACGGTATACTGATGAGCAAAGGAAGGCTTTTCTAGGGCTGGTTCAAGGGAACAAGTCTGTGGCAGAATACGAAGCTGAGTTTCTGAGGTTGAGCTGTTATGCTCGAGGAGTAGTGGCTACTGAACATGAGCGCTGTGTCCAGTTTGAGGACGGACTAAGGGATGACTTGAGGTTGTTAGTCGCTCCACATCAAGAGCGCGAGTTTTCTGCGTTGGTGGAGAAAGCTAAAATAGCAGAAGGGATTAAGGACACGGTGAAGCAGAACACTGATCGGAATAAGCAGAGAAGAGGATTTGGATCTTCTGGGAATACTAAGAAAAGGCCTAGAGTTGATGGGCCGCGCGGTCAGCAAGCTGGTACTGGAGGGCAATATCGTACTTGTGATCAGTGTGGGAAGAAACACTTAGGAGAGTGTTGGAAAAAGACTGGAGGATGCTTTAGATGTGGGTCCAAGGACCATATGATTAAGGACTGTCCAATGAGGCCGGAGGGGAATAAACCGGTGGCTCAGAATGTTAATCAGGCTGGTAGAGGTGGACAGCAGCCTCAGCGAGGTCGTGGTCCGAATGGCCGAGGTAATGGCGCTGGAAGAGGACGTGGAACACAGGGCAGAGGTGCTGATAATACTGAGGCAAGGCAGCCGGGCTTGGTTTATACGGTTCGTCGGAGGGAGGATGGAGACGCACCGGACGTTATAACTGGTACGTTCCTTATTTGTGGCAAGCCTTATTATGCCTTAATTGATGTGGGCTCGACCCATTCTTATGTTGCATGTAGTGTAGTCGAGACACTAGGCTTAGACTCTGAACTCTCTGATAGGCAGATGACTGTAGTAAGCCCATTAGGCCAAACTGTAGTGGTAGATAAGATCTTTCGGAGTGTACCTCTAGAGATTCAGGGAGTGAACTTTCGGGCTGACTTAATGGAACTACCCTTTGGGGAGTTTGAACTCATACTTGGTATGGATTGGTTAGTAAAGCATCGAGCTGTGTTGGACGGTGCAGCTAAACGGATGGAATTAAGGACCCCGGAGGGTGAAGTGGTCATTATGATAGGAGAAAGAAGAAACTACTTGTCTCATGTATTTTCGGCACTAAAGGCTAATAAGATGGTTCGAAAAGGATGCAAGGCGTTCCTAGCCTTTGTTAGTGTGTTTGATGGAAAGAAAGAAGGTGCTAGTGAAGCTAGAACGGTAAGGGATTTTGAAGATGTGTTTCCGGAGGAATTACCAGGAATACCCCAGATAGGGAGGTGGAGTTTGGAATTGACTTGCTGCCGGGAACAGCTCCTGTGTCAATTGCCCCGTATCGAATGGCACCAAAGGAGTTGGTGGAGCTCAAGGCTCAAATCCAAGAATTGTTGGATCGTGGGTTATTCGACCCAGTATGTCTCCATGGGGAGCACCGGTCCTGTTCGTGAAGAAGAAGGACAGAACTATGCGTATGTGCATAGACTATCGTCAGTTGAACAAGCTGACTATCAAGATTAAGTATCCTTTGCCGAGGATTGACGACTTGTTCGATCAGCTTAAGGGAGCGGCAGTATTCTCCAAAATAGATCTAAGGTCAGGATATCATCAGTTGAAAGTAAAGGAGGCAGATATCCATAAGACCACCTTTAGGACAAGATACGGCCATTATGAGTTTGTGGTAATGCCATTTGGATTGACGAACGCCCCAGCTGCGTTCATGGATATGATGAACCGGGTTTTTCAACCTTACTCGGATAGGTTCGTCGTTGTGTTCATCGACGATATCTTGTACTCCAGTCTGAAGAGGAGCATGATGAGCATCTCCGAGTTGTGCTACAAGTGTTAAGGGAGAAGAAGCTCTATGCAAATTCAGCAAGTGTGAAATTTTGGCTGAAGGAGTTGCGTTCTTAGGTCATGTGGTGTCTGCTGAAGGGATAAGGGTGGATCCTAGAAAGATTGAAGCAGTGCTAGATTGGAAACCACCTAAGTCTGTGGCTGAGGTTCGTAGTTTCTTGGGATTGGCAGGCTACTACAGAAGGTTCGTAGAAGGGTTTTCATCGATAGCCGCACCGTTGACCAAGTTATTAAGGAAGGAAGAACATTTTGTATGGACGGATAAGTAGCAGGAGAGCTTTGAGAAGCTTAAGAAAGTGTTAACTGAAGCTCCAGTCTTGATTCAGCCGGAGCCAGGAAAGGATTTCACAGTGTACTGTGACGCTTCTCATACAGGATTGGGGTGTGTTCTAATGTAAGATGGAAAAGTAGTCGCTTATGCGTCTCGACAGTTAAGGCCGCATGAGGTTAACTACCCAACCTATGACTTGGAATTGGCAGCAGTGGTTTTCGCTCTTAAGGTTTGGAGGCACTACCTTTATGGAGAAAAGTCGATCTACACAGACCACAAGAGCTTAAGTATCTGTTGTGACTCAGAAGGAGTGAACTTGAGGCAGCGAAGGTGGGTGGAGCTATTGAAGGATTATGATTGTTCGATAGAGTACCATCCGGGCAAGGCGAATGTGGTAGCAGATGCCTTAAGTCGGAAGGTTGTGTCGGATTTAAGGGTGATGTTCGCACACATAAGTTTGTATGATGATGGAAGCCTATTGGCAGAAATTGTGAGGTTGCATGGAGTGCCGGTGTCGATTATCTCAGATAGGGACCCAAGGTTTACTTCTCGGTTCTGGAAAGCGCTACATCAGGCGTTAGGCACTAAGTGGGATTTTTCTACGGCTTTTCATCCACAGTCTGATGGGCAGTCTGAACAGGTAATCCAAGTGTTAGAGGATATGCTGAGGGTTGTGTGATAGACTTCAGAGGAAGTTGGGAAGACTATTTGCCTCTAGCGGAATTCGCCTACAACAACAGCTATCAGGCTAGTATTCGGATGGCACCGTATGAAGCATTGTATGGTCGGAAGTGTCGAACTCCTACGTGTTGGACGGAATTAGGAGAACGTCGAGTTTTGGGTCCAGAGTTAGTAGCAGAATTTGAAGAGAAGGTTGAGATAATCCAGGCACGGTTGAAGGAAGCCTCTGATAGACAAAAGTCGTATGCGGATCTCAAACGGAAGGAAATAGAATTTGATGTGGAAGACCAAGTATTCCTTAAGGTTTCACCTTGGAAGAAGGTGATGAGATTTGGTCAGAAAGGGAAGTTAAGCCCAAGGTTCATAGGGCCCTATCGAGTGTTAAAGCGAATTGGACCAGTGGCGTATCAGTTGGAGTTCCCACCGGAGTTGAAGCAGATGCACGACGTATTCCATGTATCCATGCTACGTCGTTATCATTCGGATCCATCTCATGTGGTTCCAGTTGAAGAAGTTGAGATAAGGCCAGATGGGTCCTACGAGGAAGAGCCGATTCAGATCCTAGAACGAGATGTGAAAGTATTACGGAGGAGTCAGCAGTCAAAGTATTATGGATCATGCGGACGTCGAAGAGGCATGCGACCATCTCATATTTCCAGTTGAAGAAATTATAAGGGGGTAGATGTCCTGAAAAGCCGATTGTTGAGATTAGAATGGATGTGAAAGTATTACGGAGGAAGTCAGTTCCTCTAGTCAAAGTATTATGGAGAAATCATGGATCGGAGGAAGCTTTGTGGGACCCAGAAGAGGCAATGCGACAGCAATACCCTCACCTATTTCAGTCAGGTAATTTCGAGGACGAAATTATTTTAAGGGGGTAGAACTGTAACATCCTGAAAATGGGCCTATGCATTGTTGAGTTAATTATATGAATGGCATGTCTTCTTGTTATGAATGTAGTATAAAGGAAATGCTTTAGGAATGTTAAGTTTCAAAAGAGGAAAGTAAACATTTTTGGAAACTTGGAAATGTAAGGAAATGATTTAGAAATGTTAAGTTTAAAGGAGGCAAACGAACATTTTTGGAAACTTGGAAATGTAAGGAAATGTCTTAGAAATGTTAAGTTAAAAGAAGGGAACTAAGGCAAGGTGGCCTTAAGAAAATTTATGGAGGAAATATGACATGAAATTGGGTTTGGTTAAGTGGCTTGAAGGCACCACTTAAGCCCTCTGGAATTGACGCCACAAGCCTTGTGCAAAGCTTAGGTTCGAGTAGCAAGGAGAGCATTCTTAAGAGTGTGTTTTGCGTCTGAGTTGGGCTTGTGGCCCAATTCGTTATTAAAGCTTAATGAACCTAAGGGAGGCGCCACTTAGGTGGATGATTTGGGCCTCACATGGCTACAAGGAGCCCAATTCCATAAGTTAAAATTCGGCACATCCATGATTAAGGGTTGGACGGCATCTAGCTAAGACTTTAAGTGATTTTTTTATTTAATAGCTTAAAGAGGAATCAATGGACGACAATAGGGACTCTTAAGAGATGAGTTTTAATTCCTTGTAAAATTCGGATAAACTAAGGATAATTGCTGAATTATTTTTACTAAGTGATAATTAAAGAGATAAAGCAATCAAAATAGAAGAGTGATGGCCAAGTAAGGGATTCTAAGTTAGTAATTTCGGCTACTAGAGGAAAAAAGGGCCATTCATTCTTTCTTTCAACTCTTCTCTTTGGCCGAATTTCCTTCTCCTCTCCTCTCCAAAATTTTCTTCTCAAGCCAAATTCTTCATAGCCTCAAAAGTCGAAAATAACCATAGCCCTAGCCGATTTCTTCATAGTTACAAAAGCCGAAATTGTGTTACATATCAGGGCCATGGCCGAATACTGCTAGGGGTTCAAGCAAGAGTTCCATCGAATTTTTCAGTAAGGGGTAAGATTAGGTTCGATTATCATTCTATTTCTTTTAAGTCTGTCGAAATTAAGATTCTAATACCCTTAATATCTTGTTGCCGAAACTTTGAAGAGATCTTTCGGGATTTACTAAGTGTCGACTACAAGGAAGGAGAAGTTCTTTTCCCGAAGGTACACTATAGGCCGCATGTTCCCTAGTTATTCGGTGAGTTTCGGGATTTAAAATCCACAAGGTAAGTGTCTATAGCATTCGGCCAAGGCCATGTTTGGTAAATATATGTGTTCATTAATTATTCAAAAGCTGAAACTAATCTATTCAAGTAATCTAGTGATTGTCGATTTCAAGAAAGAAGGATACAAAGTTTCGGGACTTGATTCTTAAGTCAATCGGCAACAAGGTAAGTTTTAGTGTACTAATCCTACTAGGATTTGGATTTTTGGCCGAATAGCTCTTTACTAAGTATTAAATGATTGATTAAATGTAGAAATCTAAGATCTAAGGCATTAGATCAACCTTAATAGTTTTATGGCTTTAAATTATTGTATGTGAATATAAGAATGTGAAACTAAGGCTAAGGTACCATGCAATGGTACAAAGAACTCAGGTAAGTTTTCCTACTCCTACTAGGAATATGTTAAATATCTGATATGATGTACATACGAAATTATAAGAATGTGAAATAAGAATTTGGTATGTTAATGTATGATATGTATGTTATGGGGCATATGGGTTATATGAAAAGGGGAAGTGAATGTGGTGACCTAAGACCACGATATCTGAATGTGGTGACCTAAGACCACGATATTTGAATGTGGTGACCAAAGACCACGATATCTGAATGTGGTGTCTCTTGACACAAAATATAAATTTGGTGGCTATGCCACGAATTTTATAAGGGCGATGAGCACGTCGACTGCAGCGACTGCCTTTGATGGTGTGTAGCGGATGGAGGGTTGACTTAGTAGTCCCCACGGTGTGCAGGTTGGTACGGGTGATGTGTAGCGGATGGCAGCTAGGTTTGGGTTCGGGTTGCATCATTATTTTCTATCTGTTATATGAACATGTATGATAATGTATGCCTGAATTATTAAATTTTAGTGTTGGTTACACATTGAGTCTTTTTGACTCACTGTAACACCCCAAACCCGGCCCATTTGTGTGACCGAATTTGAAATGCCACTGCGGAAACGTTTGAAAAACTTTTGACTTAGAATTTAAAACATAAAAGATTGTTGTCTTTACTAAAAATTGTGTAATTAAAGTTCCAAAAAATTAAGTTGTTTAAAATAAACATTTTCAAATAATAATGTAATCGACAATTTAACTTAAATCATAATAAAAATCCTTAAATACTTAAAATGGCCCTTATTACAATAAGTAAATACTTAAAATACTGAAACATAAATTGTATAAAGAAAATCCTCTTTTGCATGGGCCACCTCGTATCCACTCCAACCCAGTTCGAGCATCACCTGAAAGGTTTGAGAAAAATTGGGTGAGTCACACAAACTCAGTGTGTAATTAATCCACTGAATTCCACCCACATGTTAACCACATATTAATCCATATATCAGATAACAAAATTTCATATTCACATATTACCACATTCTGGGCTTGGCCCACATTCATATCACATATCAGGTAACAGGGTAATTAACCCCATAATTCCACATATCGGGCTTAACCCATTTCCACACTAATCCACATTTATAAACTGGGCTTGGCCCATTTTCACATTAATTCACATATCCATTGAGATTATGCAAAATGCACCCAACCCAACCTAGGTCTATCCTCTACACACCCCCGTATCCAGCCACCACACACCAAGGGATTATCAAATCACCCTCTCCTTTTTACTCCAAAAGGCAATCAATGCCGTCCACGTGCAATTAAGCATAATAATCCACAACGCGACCTCGGTCAGCGCCAATCCACGATGTAGCCGTAGCTAACACCAAAACCACGATGGGACACAAAGTCACTTCATCAACCACGATATGGCACATAGCCGATATCAACCACGATGAGGCACACAGCCACTCATCAAGCCACGCGAACTTAATCGCAAATAAATCCACAACGTGACCTTAGTCAACGTCAATCCACGATGTAGCTCAAGGCTAACATCAAACCACGTACTCGAAGTACACCCGTACCTTCTTTCATATCATATCCCAACCCATGCGCATGTAACATAAATAATGATATAATATAATGATGCGTGAACATGTTCATCAAGCATAGTCATAACACATATTCATATTAGCAATCACATATATCAGGTTTGGTACTTACCGGATTATCGACATACCCCTTTAAGGGTATCTATCTCATAACTTTTACTGCATTGTTAGTACATATCACACATACAAATATAGCAAAAACCCAGAAAACGGTGGGTTAATCACACACCTGCCTATTAGTGAAATCCCGAACTACTCGAATCTAACACGATCTCAAAACGTGGTTCTTCCTTCTTAAAGCCGATTTGGTCTCCACGAAATCCCAAATCACACTCTGAGTTCCTTCCTTTAGCTACACCAAAAGAACACTTTTCATGGCTATGAACAATCGCCATGCCTAAACCAAGACTAATCCTTGATTCGGCACACTTAAAGAAAGAACCTACACCGATTGCTAGGATAGAAATTACTTACCACCACGTTGCTTGAAGAGACCAAAAAGAGAAAAAGGTTTCGGCTAAACCTTCCCAATGATAATGAGATATTCAACTAACACAAAGATAGGTATAGAAACGAGGTTGAGATGGTGGTTCGGCACTTTACTAATGAAAAGAGTAAACGCAAGAGTGGAGAGAGTTGAAAGCTTAGAGGATTCAGCCAAGAATAAACTAGATCAAAGTTTCGGCTTTTGAATATGGTGAAATGAATAGAGAAGAAAGATGAATAGTGTTTCGGCTTTAAAGTTTCAAGAAAAGAAAAGAGAACAAAAGAACTTACAAGATTCAGCTATGACTCATATTGAATAAAAATAGGATATTCGGCCACAAGAGAATAGGTATGGATTTGGGGTTGAAAGAAAGAAATGATGAAAGGAGAAGGTTAGAAAAATATTGACAACACACCTTAATGCACCAATACCCAAATGACTTGCCTAAACTCTTGACCGAAACTGGAGAAAAAGAGAAAAACCAAAACTATTAACTATGAATTTTGACACACCTATCTACTATTACCAAACTGAAAATGCCATCCTACAAGTCCAAATTCGGCCAACACCAATTCCACCCATTAATTCCTCCTAAATCCTTCCAAAATTCGGCCAACCCCCTTGCCATCTATGCGTCCACATTCATGTTCAAAATGACCATAAAAATATTTCCAAAACAACTCTCCATCATTCAAGCCCCTTATCCCTCCATCCTTCCATAAATCTTAAGATTCTTATCCCAAAATACCAGCTTTCCTAAACTAATATTCAACTTACCATAAAATCTAAAGTCTAACTTACCATAATTAGAGCTTGACCGTCCATTAATGCTAGGATACATAAATATAAAGTCTTCAAATGCTAATCATGCTACTCGAACCACTTCCCTCAAGCAACTCTTCATGCATCTTAACCACCTTGCCACTAACTCCACATGTGCTTAATTTAACACTTAAATTAACTTAAGTGTCAAGTTCACTTAATCCACTTCACTAAATTCTTCAAACTAAAAATTATTCTAGCCTCATTAATAAAATCAAGCCCCAAGACTATGCTAAACATACATAATTCATACCCGTGCTAACACAAATAATAAAATAATACTCAAAATTTTCCTAAAGCCCAAGACCCAATCGGCCCAATCCTACTAGGCCCAATTTCGGGATATTACAATTCTACCCTCCTTAAAGAAATTTCGTCCTCGAAGTTTCCAACTAACTAACAATCGTGCAATCCTACTCATCACACTACGCTTATGCTGCGCACTCTGATCTTAATAAAACTATCTTATCTTCTAGGCACAGTTCCTAAGTTCGCATCCAAGGTTCTAGATGCTTCACTAGCGATGGTTCCGACATAGCCATTTAGCCTCTACCGCGTCCACGACGACCACGTCCCCTAGAACTCATATCTAACATCGCGATTTAATCTGATTAAGAAGTTTTATGCATCAGAATTTTGTTCCACTTATATTAACAGCAAACAATTTTTTTCATGAAATAAAGTATTTAGAAGTAGTTCTTTCGATCACACAAAGGTTCAGTTCAAGTTCACTACTCTAGTTCAGAGAGTCATATACATATTCATAAGCAGAGACACATTCATTCACTACACCTCTATGGTCATTTCAGTCCTTCCCAACCCAGGGGTAACTTCATCATTCGTCCTATAAGGGTATTTTGATAATAATTCAGGGTCAATTCCAAACATTTTAATAAATCAAGGCACTATGAAATTTTCCAAGACTCGAGGGTATTTCGAAAATTTTCCCAAATCAGAACCATGATAGAAATTTTGAAAATTAGGGTTATTTTGGTAATTTTGTCAATCAGGGGTAATTTCGTAAATTTTCCAAATCAAGGCATCTTGATATTTTGCAAAATAAGGTTTTTGGATACTTTTGCAAAGTAAGAAAATTTTATTAAAATCAAGGGTAGTATTGAAACTTTTAGAAACCAAGGGCATTTTAGTAATTTTACAACCAGGGGTATTTTTGTAATTTTGTAAATCAAAAATATTTTGAGAAATGTCTTCAAAATAGTTTGTACAGATCAAAAGGGTAGTTTAGTGATTTTAAAAAACTTAGAGCTTTTATAAAACTGCATGGCTAGTCCCTTTCGGGTTTTAATGATTGGTTTAGCCTGTGAATAAGTCCTCTTGGTTAGGGTGAACTGTAGCTACGCACCAGGTAGGATTCGAGTAAAGAGGAGGTGAGTCGCTAGGACTGCTTAAATACCAAGCTCTTACCGAATCCACTCCTAGACATGCGCACAATGGTTGCCACACCTTAACTCGGCGACTTACTTCACAGGTTTGTTTGATAGTCCTTAAGTCTTATGCTCTTGTGTTTGAGTAGACTAGTCCTAGGGTTCAATAGCCCTAATCTACTAATCTACGTTCCCATAAAAGCCCATCAAATTCACATATTCAATTCACTTCAATAGTCATAGGTACTTACCTGGTGGACTTCGGGTCGGAGATACAGGTGCCATGCCAAAATAAACTTGAAAAATTTGTGAAAGCCCAAATCTTTGGAAAGCCCATTTAAAAAAAATGTTTTTGGGCCCAAAACCCTTAAAGCCGAGTTTTGAACCGGGCTCTGATACCAAATTGTAACACCCCAAACCCGGCCCATTTGTGTGACCGAATTTGAAATGCCACTGCGGAAAACGTTTGAAAAACTTTTGACTTAGAATTTAAAACATAAAAGATTTGTTGTCTTTACTAAAACATTGTGTAATTAAAGTTCCAAATAAAATTAAGTTGTTTAAAATAAAACATTTTCAAATAATAATGTAATCGACAATTTAACTTAAAACATAATAAAAATCCTTAAATACTTAAAATGGCCCTTATTACAATAATTAAATACTTAAAATACTGAAACATAAATTGTATAAAGAAAATCCTCTTTTGCATGGGCCACCTCGTATCCACTCCAACCCGGTCCGAGCATCACCTGAAAGGTTTGAGAAAAATTGGGTGAGTCACACAGACTCAGTGTGTAATTAATCCACTGAATTCCACCCAAATGTTAACCACATATTAATCCATATATCAGATAACAAAATTTCATATTCACATATTACCACATTCTGGGCTTGGCCCACATTCATATCACATATCAGGTAACAGGGTAATTAACCCCATAATTCCACATATCGGGCTTAACCCATTTCCACACTAATCCACATTTATAAACTGGGCTTGGCCCATTTTCACATTAATTCACATATCCATTGAGATTATGCAAAATGCACCCAACCCAACCTAGGTCCATCCTCTACACACCCCCGTATCCAGCCACCACACACCAGGGGATTATCAAATCACCCTCTCCTTTTTACTCCAAAAGGCAATCAATGCCGTCCACGTGCAATTAAGCATAATAATCCATAACACGACTTCGGTCAGCGCCAATCCACGATGTAGCTGTAGCTAACACCAAAACCACGATGGGACACAAAGTCACTTCATCAACCACGATATGGCACATAGCCGATATCAACCACGATGAGGCACACAGCCACTCATCAAGCCACGCAAACTTAATCGTAAATAAATCCACAACGTGACCTCAGTCAACGTCAATCCACGATGTAGCTCAAGGCTAACATCAAACCACGTACTCGAAGTACACCCGTACCTTCTTTCATATCATATCCCAACCCATGCACATGTAACATAAATAATGATATAATATAATGATGCGTGAACATGTTCATCAAGCATAGTCATAACACATATTCATATTAGTAATCAAATATATCAGGTTTGGTACTTACCAGATTATCGACATACCCCGTTAACGTTATTTATCTCATAACTTTTACTGCACCTGTTAGTACATAATCAACACATACAAATATAGCAAAAACCCGGAAAACGGTGGGTTAATCACACACCTGCCTATTAGTGAAATCCCGAACTACTCGAATCTAACACGATCTCGAAACGTGGTTCTTCCTTCTCCCTTAAAGACGATTTGGTCTCTTACCAAATCCCAAATCACACTCTGAGTTCCCTTCCTTTAGCTACACACAAAAGAACACCTTTTTATGGCACTATGAACAATCGGCCATGCCTAAACCAAGACTTAATCCTTGATTCGGCACACTTAAAAGAAAGAGAACCTACACCGATTGCTAGGATAGAAATTACTTACCACCACGTTGCTTGAAGAGACCAAAAAGAGAAAAAGGTTTCGGCTAAACCTTCCCAATGATAATGAGATATTTGGCTAACACAAAGATAGGTATAGAAACGAGGTTGAGATGGTGTTTCGGCACTTTACTAATGAAAAGAGTAAACGCAAGAGTGGAGAGAGTTGAAAGCTTAGAGGATTCGGCCAAGAATAAACTAGATCAAAGTTTCGGCTTTTGAATATGGTGAAATGAATAGAGGAGAAAGATGAATAGTGTTTCGGCTTTAAAGTTTCAAGAAAAGAAAAGAGAACAAAAGAACTTACAAGATTCAGCTATGACTCATATTGAATAAAAATAGGATATTCGGCCACAAGAGAATAGGTATGGATTTGGGGTTGAAAGAAAGAAATGATGAAAAGGAGAAGGTTAGAAAAATATTGACAACACACCTTAATGCACCAAATACCCAAATGACTTGCCTATAACCCTCTTGACCGAAACTTGGAGAAAAAGAGAAAAACCAAAACTATTAACTATGAATTTTGACACACCTATCTTACTATTACCAGACTGAAAATGCCATCCTACCAAGTCCCAAATTCGGCCAACACCAATTCCTTCACCCAAATCCCATATTTCCCCTTTAATTCCTCCTAAATCCTTCCAAAAATTCGGCCAACCCCCTAGCCATCTATGCGTCCACATTCATGGTCAAAATGACCATAAAAATATTTCCAAAACAACTCTCCATCATTCAAGCCCCTTATCCCTCCATCCTTCCATAAATCTTAAGATTCTTATCCCAAAATACCAGCTTTCCTAAACTAATATTCAACTTACCATAAAATCTAAAGTCTAACTTACCATAATTAGAGCTTGACCGTCCATTAATGCTAGGATACATAAATATAAAGTCTTCAAAATGCTAATCATGCTACTCGAACCACTTCCCTCAAGCAACTCTTCATGCATCTTAACCACCTTGCCACTAACTCCACATGTGCTTAATTTAACACTAAAATTAACTTAAGTGTCAAGTTCACTTAATCCACTTCACTAAATTCTTCAAACTAAAAATTATTCTAGCCTCATTAATAAAATCAAGCCCTCACAAGACTATGCTAAACATACATAATTCATACCCGTGCTAACACAAATAATAAAATAATACTCAAAATTTTCCTAAAGCCCAAGACCCAATCGGCCCAATCCTACTAGGCCCAATTTCGGGATATTACACTCACCCCGTTGGGGAATATTTTCTTCCAGGTGACGATCAGTGATGGACCGGGCCGGCAGAAGCTTAGGGATGGCCATGCTCAGCAAGAAATTCATTTTTATTTGAACTATTTTATTTTAAGTATTTGAATTTAAATTTTGGGAATTATTTTGATGTAATATGGCCATAGTTGGACTACTTTATTTTTATTATTTATTTTGTTATGAATCTTTTATCAATTAAAAGATTTAAGTAAATTTATTTTAAATTTAACTCTAAATGTTTTGTCACTTAAGCAAAAGATTTTTAATAAAATAAACTTGTTTTCAATTCAAGCCCAACCCAAAACAAATTTTCTTTCAAAACACACAAGATTTTCCTAAGTAATAAAAGAATTTGAACCCGTCTTTCCTAAGGAACATACCAAATCTGGTCGAGGCTCGTGGGCCGGGTTTGGGGTGTTTCAGTGGAAGAAGGTACTCCGATTTGGTAGAAAAGGCAAGCTAAGTCCGAGGTTCATCGGACCGTACGAGATCATCGAACGTATTGGGCCTGTTGCTTATAGATTGAAGTTTCCCTCTGAATTGGAAAAGATACACAATGTATTTCACGTTTCGATGCTTCGTAGATACAGATCAGATCCGTCGCATGTGATCGCTTTCCCACTTTTCAAGTCAATTTCCCACTTTCCATGCTAGTGGATGGTAATGATGAGGGAAAGGGATTGTTTTTGTATTTTATAATATGAATAATATATTTTATGATAATAAAATATGTATTATATGGTTTTAACTAAATAAAGATGGAAAAGAAATTTATTTTCTCTTCCTTCATTCATCTTCTTCCCCGAATTCACTTTCAAAGAGAGGAGAAAATTCATCCCTCACCATTCGGCCATTAGCATGTGCTAGGCAAGGTAAGAGCTTGAACTTTAACTTAGTAACCTATATGTGAATTGGGTTGATTTCCTTGATCATTACCGAAAACAAGTAGAAATTATTGATGTTGGGCATGTTGAGTTTCGGCCATGGGAGGTGATTTAGTTGTTGTATTAAAGAATGTTAGATGAATGGGGATAGAAAATATGATGAAATGAAGAGTAGTAACTTAAGCTTGTAGGAATGATAGGTGAGATTGTTGCAACTTAAGCATATTGACATCCTCTCACATTCGGCCGAATATTGAGATGGCCATATGTGGTCTTTTTCTTTCTTAATTGTTTGGGTATATATATATATATATATTTATAAATGGAAATTGTGGAATAGTGTAACTGGTCATGGGTGAATGCTTAAATTCTTATATGATTATTGATTGAATTTAATATTAAGGGTATGATTGCATAAATTAAATAGTAGAAGTTTTGAACGTTGGAAGAATGGTTGATAGAGACTAGTAGGGGCTCGTTTGAACTTTATAAAATTCTTGTATTTTAAGCTTAGGGATTAAATTACAAGAAAATGAGTTTTAGAGGGGGCTAAAACGCAAAATAAATGAAGGAGAAAATTCGGTTCTTAGGTTTTTAATTTAAATTATGTGTATTTTTGAGTTTTGAGCAAATAAATAGAACGAATGTAAACAAACCTTATTTGACATTTCATAGATCGGGAACAAAAAGAGAAGGAACTAGATCGGGGAAAGACTAAGGTGAACGAATAGCCGAAAATTTTGAATCTATCGACTTCTAAGGTAAGTCTTTAAGTTGAAATATATTGAAGAATAAATTATGAACGAGTTCAATAATGATGCTTGATAAATTTAAGTATATGTGTATGTGATAGCCGAATGTAAAGATCTTACATTGAATTAGATATGTTTTGTAAATACAAAATGAATGTGTTTACTTGATATGATAAATGGATTGTACAATGATGTAATGATTTAATTTGTGTAATGTTAATAAGCTTAAGTGAATTTGATATGTGATAGAATTATGAGATGTGTATAGAATGATTGACTATATTGATATTCGGGCTTAAAGCCTAGCAGGCCTCGTGCCAGTGATTTATTTCGGGCTTATTGCCTAGCAGGCTATATGCCGGTGTTTATATTTCAGATCTTTGGTCTAGCAGGCTAAATGCCAGTGTGTAATTCGGGCTATAATGCCTAGCAGGCTTAATGCCGGTGATATGCTATAAACGGAGAGTCCGAGAATCGAACAAGGAAAGACTTATATAGTGCTATGTGTTAAAAGCTCAGGTAAGATCTAGCCCACTATGTGAGTAAGAAATGTAGTAAGTTAAATTATTATCGTTTTAGTTAAGTAGAAGGTGGTGAAATGGTTGATACAATAAGTATTTTATTCTATACTGTTGAGCTTATCATTAAAGTATATGGACACTGCTTATATGCGGAATCGATATATATATATATATATAGGTATATTACATTGATGACTCAGTTATATACGGATGGATTAATGATAAAAGTGTTGGCTTTTGTGTTTAAGTAGTCATAGGAGATTGATACCTAAAATGTATTTATATGATTCGGAATGTGCAATTAGACATAATATTCATGTGATTCTATGGTATAAAGTCGTGGTGATATAGTGATGATATTTAAATTATAGTCATTATTAGTATTTGGCTAAGTACATGTTACATACATAAATATATATGTTTAATATTAAGCTTAAAGTCTTTTTGATATTTAAGTGTATGGTCATTACATCAAAACTTTCTTGAGACTTACTAAGCTTGTGAGCTTATTTTGAGTGTGTTTGATGTTCGTCTTATAGATTTTGGTCACGCTGCGGGCTCGAAGGATCGTTGGTGAAGTCAGCCACACTATCATCCCTTTTTGGTACTTTTAAATTAGTTATTTTTGGATCAAAGGCATGTATAGGCTACCTAAAGGTTGGAAAGATGTTATGTTTACACATATATATATATATATATTAGCCATGCGGAAATGGCTTAAATGTTTATTATAAGTTCGGTTCTACTTCTTCTTGATCATGTGGTTGAAATGTTTAGTTCTAACAATTTAGCGATGGAGTGTTCTTTACTTCAAGCTTACGTATTATGCATTTTATATGATTGTCTGTTGCAATGCTAATGTTTGTGCTAAATTAGTCAGGTGTTTCGGCCTTTAAGCTAATCTTTGCATGTATAGTTAATAATGACTATGTGTTAGTTGATTATCATTCGGAATTTATGTATATGTATCAACTTTAGTCGATTTACTAAGAATGAATTATATTGATAAATGCATGTAGGTGAGTATTCAGTCAAACTTAGGTGGAACTTGCAAATGTAGTTAACATGCTTTTAAGAAGTCTAGACTCCTAGTCGAATATGGAAAATGCACATAATCATGGTGTATGCATTTATATGTATATATATATGTGTGGTTTGTGAGATGGCTAAATTTCAAGGAGTGCATGAAATGTTAAGAATGAGGTCTTGTATATTTGGCCAAAAACTTATATGTAAGTATATGCATAACTATGAAATATTTCAAATGATATATACAATGAGTTGGGTATGAAATGAATGATTCTTTGTGTTTGTAAAAGTATTATATGACATATATGTATGCAGTGTATGTATTGTATAAATATCTTAGGTTCATTTATAAGCATGTAAATGATTTCATGAAAGCTTAGTGATGGCAAATAATTATTTAGTTCATGAATGTCTCAATATGTATTCTTGGTTTATAAAAAAAAATGTACTAATTACATTAAATGCTTGTGATGTTCTAAGTCTAGTTCGGTAATGCCTCTTAACCCTAATCCGACGACGGGTACGGGTTAGGGGTGTTACAGACATACATACTCATAATGCATTCATAAGCTTACCATAGCCTTGACCATTTCATTAGCTATCAAGCCATACCAAATCATGCATCCTATATCATATCTACTCATGCATATTACCAACACTTATCTAGCCACATCCCATGGCTATTTATACACATTTCAAATATAATCCAAAATGACTAGCCTATACATGCCATATTTAGCTATTTTCATATTTCAAAGGTACCAAAATGAGTTTGTGTAGTATGATGACGATTGTAACACCCCAAACCCGGTCAATACGCCATGGTCGAATCTGGCATGCCACAGAGGAAAACATTTTGAAGAAATTCTAGTTAACGATTAAATTTTTAGTGAAAAATTCTTTGTTGTTCTAGGCTTGTAGAAATCAGGTGTATAATAAGTTAAAAACTGATAATTCACTTTGAAATTCCGTAAATAAATCTTTAAAACATAGTTGCAAATCCATAGATTAGAAAACCTTTTATAATTTTAAAAGAAACCAAAGCGATTAGTTTGAAAACTATTTCTAATTGTGTAACATCCCCAAACCCGGCCCATTCGCTACGACCGAATCTGGTTATGTCACTGGGGAAAGTCGGATGAAAATCTTTATTAACTTAGCATAAAGCATGAAAGAATTCAATTTTTGAAAACCATGTTCATTTAAAGCAATATGCAAACTTTAGAAGTTACAAATTGTCTGAAAATACTTTATTAAACATACTTTTATAAATAGGGTACTGGAATTAAAACCATTTTCACGTAGAAATCCAAATCAGATAAACCATGGTTAAAGTAATACCAAAATAATAAAATGGCCTTTATTACAACCCAATAATTCAAATAAAGTACTTATATCAAAACCAAGCATAAAATATTAAATCATCATCTTCGGCATGGGCCACCTTGTCCTCTCCGATCCCGGTCCAGCTTTATGCAATACCTGAAATGGTTAAAGGAAAAAGGTGAGTCACCAAGACTCAGTGTGCAACCCTTTTTCCCGGATTAGCAAAACATCATATGCAAACATAACATAATCATCATGCATCCAATTAATATGCACCCACTCCTAACCATCCATTCACCTTTTCTACCCCATGTGGTACCAAACCACTGGTGGTGCCAAACCACTGGTGACATATAGTCACAATGTGTTACCAAAACACTGGTGTCCCAAAGACACAATATCCGTCAATGTGGTGCCAAACCACTGGTGTCCCAAAGACACGTTTGTGCTACCAAAGCACTGGTGACCGAAGTCACAAATCCAATGATGGGGCCAGCCCATCGTGTGATACCAAATCACTAGCAGACGATCCCATATCTCAAGTGGGGCCAACCCACGGTGGTGTTAACCACAGGGACGAGTCGCAATGAGGTGCCAAACCTCTGGTGTCCCAAAGACACAAATGTGGTACCAAACCACTGGTGACCGTAGTCACAATAATCGAGTGATGGGGCCAACCCATCGTGTGATACCAAATCACTGGCGTCAATCCCTCAATACCGCCTTGTGGGGCCAACCCACTGTGGTGCGAAACCACGGGGACGAGACGCTGAGGTGCCAAACCTCTGGAGGTGCCAAACCTCTGGTGACCCAAAGTCACAAAGTTGTGTTACCAAAACACTGGTGCTCGTCAGCACAAAATATCACTGCCCCCTCCTCTCATATCACCCATCATCATACCAACTCATGTATAGTATTCAAAATCATGCAAACATGTTTAACGTTGCATCTCATAGCACATACATCATAAATCATGACATCATGTATCAATAACAGTACTCATAATGAAACGGACTTACCTGAATCCGTGCACATACCCCATAGGGTATCATATCACTCAACCATACTGTTTCGGTTTTACCAATCAATCAGTTTATCAAACATATACAAAGCAAGAAGTATGTTAGTTTACACACCTGGTTACTAATGCGACTATCAAATCCCGTAGATCAAGATCTAACGCACTAGATCCCCCTTCCTTAACACTTTTCGAGCACTAGCCACAACCCGAGATATGCGAGATCAAGCCTTCCCCTACAATCGGCCAAAACTAAACAACATAATCATGCTAATCAACCTCTAAGGGTATAATCGTAATTTTACCTACTAAGGGTATTTTCGTAAATTCACAACTAAAATGGCCTTTTCGAAGGCCTAATGTCACCACTAGCGACTCAGCTACCATTTCCGGTTGTACCGGACGATTGGGCCTAAAACCCGATTTCGGCCCATCCGGGCCCACACGCTCGTGTGGCCCACCTAGCACAAATCTAGCCACGTATATAACTTCCACCTGGTCTAGTTCAACATATACTAACCAATCATGCAATTTACTCATATGGGCCCACAGGCCCATTGGGCCCACTTCGGCCCATCGAGGCCCAAGCAGCCCCAACCCACGAGAATACTACTGATGGCCTCAACTATCGCGTCGAAGCCCCACACGTGCGCTCGCACGCTCGTGTGGCTACTAATGCCGTGTAACCGGCATTTCGGCATTTGCCGCTCTACAGCTAGAGTAGAGAGAGTTACACACCTGATAGGACTCTGGGGCTAATCCGCGCTCCGACCACTCTTGTGCCCAAACGCCCTCCAAGATGTGTTTACTCTCCTCCTAGGATGCTCCTTATATAGCTAGCTCTTCACCTTCATTCTTTGTGTCTTTCCGATGTGGGATCCCTTCGTCAGTAGAGTTTAAATTCAACTGAAACTCTTGTCGTCCAATCCGCAAAATAAATACTCCCTTGCTTCTCATGAGATTCGAACCCAGGCTCCCTTGCAACATAATCCACGCCGCTAACCACTTGGCCACAAGCTCCTCTTGTGTCTTAAACCATGCGCAACTAAATATAAACTATGGGCCAAATTCTAAGGTCCAAGCAAAAAGAAACCAAAATGCAAAAGCCAAGACTTGAACCTTGGACCTCCTTCCTTCCCTTGTGGCGTCACTCCCTTGTCCCCTAAGTGGCGTCACTTTGCCACTACACCACACACTCCTCTTGTGTTATTTTCTCCATATTTTATTCTTAAGGCATATCTGCCAACTTCCAGGGTTTTTTTCACCTAAAACCAAAATTTCCCCAAAGGCAATATTTGATCCCGGGACTTCATAGAAGCCCTCTAACCTTCCAAAATCACTTATCCAATGGGTCTAACTAGCATTTAAGCCGATCTCTTGTTCTCCAAAAATTTAAACGCTACTATGCCTAAGGCCCATTGGGCTCAATTCTCCTAGGCCCAATTTCGGGATGTTACAAATTGAAACTTGGAAACTTGAGTTTTGGAAAATAGTATGAGTTATCGAAAACACTTAAGTTGTTAAATATTATCAAATGATTTATATTACCCGATGGTAACGTTTTAAAAACCATTGCGTTTTGTAGTTTAGAAAACTTTGTGCTCAAATTATTATATTAACCATGTATTTTATAAGCCATATTTAAAATATCAAGTCCAAAGCATATAAATAATCCAAAAACATAATTAAAAAGGCCTTATTACAAATCCAAAATAAAGATGTAAACCAAATTAAGATAAAATAAAGTACCCAAATCGAAGTTCATATAAAACCGAATTTTTATTGCATGGCCTCCTCGAGTTCATCCGGCTCCTCATCCGCGATCTATGTATCACCTGAAAAGATAAGGGAGAAGGTGAGTCACCAAGACTCAGTGCATATTTCCCCTCCCGGTTAATGCCACATACTTACACAAATTATAACCAAGCAATATAGGTAATGCACCCAAACCTAGCCATCCGTAACTCCTTTTCTACCCCGTGTGGTACCAAACCACTGGTGGTGCCAAACCACTGGTGACCCAAAGTCACGATATCCAATAATGTGATACCAAATCACTGGTGACACAAAGTCACGAATAAACAAGTTGTGGGGCCAACCCACGTGTGATACCAAATCACTGGCGATGATCCCAATACATCAAAAGTGGGGCCAACCCACGGTGGTGCGAAACCACTGGGATGAGTCGCTATGAGGTGCCAAACCTCTGGTGTCCCAAAGACACGAAATATCAACGATCCAAGTGTGGGGCCAACCCACGTGTGATACCAAATCACTGGCGACAATCCCAATACATCAAATGTGGGGCCAACCCACAGTGGTGCGAAACCACTGGGACGAGTCGCTTTGAGGTGACAAACCTCTGGTGTCCCAAAGACACGAAATAAATGTGGTACCAAACCACTAGAGGTGCCAAACCTCTGGTGTCCCAAAGACACGGATATCAAATCCTTCCCCCTCCTCTCATATCACTTATACCAACGCAACATTTAAACAAATCATGCCATCATGCTCTAATATGAACATATAACAAATATATCGTAGATCATGATATTAAACAACATATATCAACATCATATCGAAACGGACTTACCCGAATCCTTGCTCATAACCATCAAAGTATCATATCAAGATCTCACAGTTTTCGGCTTTAATAACATGATTAGTATATTTATATATATATAGTACCGAGTTATAAAGTGTGTAATATATACACCTGTCACTACCGCAAGTACTAAAATCCAAAGACCCGATCTACCGCACTAGATCACCTTGTCCTACATTCGGCCAAATCACAAAACTATTAGCAACACCATTCGGCCAATATCACCTTAATCCCAATAGCCTTTGGCTTTTCAACCATTAAAAGAATAAAGAACCAACATTAACCTTACCTCTTGACTTACCAAAATCGATTACTTCCAAAATCCGAAGAGCCTAAAATAAATAAGTCCCTATGGTTAGAATCTTACTATCACATACCCAAAATTTGGCTTTTGTCCACAAGAGAGACAACATAGAAAAGAGAGAAAGAAGAAAGGAGATTCGGCCAAGACACATACCTATCTTCCAAAACCGATTGAAGAAAACCAAATGAAGTCCTACCCTTGATGATATTCGGCCAAGACAAACCAAATAGGATATGAAAAGTTTCGGCTATGGTTTTGAAAGAATAAGGCAATTGATTTGTGGCTAAAAAGAAATGAAGTACATGAGTAGCAAAGAAAATCAAAATAAGAAAGAGAGGATTCGGTTTTAGCAAACAATGGAAGAAAAATCAAGAAGAATGGTGAAGAAAGAGATTCGGCCAAGAAGAGAGTAAAAGAAATGTGATTTTGAACAATATCAAAAGAAAGAAAAGAGAAAAATGGGAGTAAGAAGTTCGGCCAACACCTAGTTTACCCAAGAAGAAAAGTGCACAAAGTTCAAATGTAGTTTCGGTTTCAAGAGCATAAATGAAAGAAAGAAAAATAGGATTTGGTTCCAACAAAATAATAGCTAAAACATAACAAAATTGCACCTAAAGATCAAGGTACATTCGGCTAAGGAGGATAGCTTTGGAGAGCAAAAGAAAAAGCAAAAAGGTGCACAAAAATGCTAAAATGGCCAACCAATTCCCCCCCAAACTTCCTATCAACATTCGGCCATCCCCTAACCATACATGCCGTCCACATTCATGGACTAAAGGCCTTAGAATAGTTTCCAAAACACTCTCCACCATCCAAGCCCTTTGTCCCCCCATCCTTCCATAAATCTTAAGATTCTTATCCCAAAATACAAGCTTTCCTAAACCAATATTCAACTTGCCATAAAAATTGAAAGTCCAACCTACCATAATTAGAGCTTGACCGACACTTAATGCTAAGGTGCATAAAAATTAAGTCTTCAAAATGTAATCCATGCAACTCGAACCTCTTCCCTCAAGCAACCCTTCATGCATCTTAACCACCTTGCCACTAACTCCTCATGTGCTAGAATTTAACACTTAAATTAACTTAAGTGTCAGGTTCACCTAATCCACTTCACTAAATATACAATACTAAGAATTATTCTAGCTTCATAAATAAAATCAAGCCTTCACAAGACTATGCTAAACACACAAAAATTCATACCCTAGCCAACACAAATAATAAAAATAATACTCTAATTTTTCCTAAAACCCAATTAAACCCGAGAATTCATAAAAACCTTGTAACCTTCCAAACCCACTTAACTAATAAATCCAATTTGCAAAAACACCATTCTCTTAATCCTGAAGATTTTAAACACTCCTAAGCCCAAGCCCAATCTTACTAGGCCCAATTTCGGGATGTTACAATGATCCTCGACGGTCCCCGAGCCTCTAGTAGCTTTAACGATCTATAAAATAGAGCAAACACACACAGAGTAAGCTTTCAAAAACTTAGTAAGCCATATACAAATAAGCTTAGCATATGATACACATAACCATATTGATACAATGACAATAATGGTTCTCATAGCAAATTCATCACAAATATTCTTTGGCTCATTTGCTTGGCCATATCATACCATATTCTTCAACTCAAATGTCAAATATACACATAGTTCATTCAAGCATATATTCACATATTAACTCATCATTTCAATACACATATTCATCTTAGTAAGTTCATATAGATACTTACCTTTCATACACACATAATGTACTTTTCAAACGTACCTGAAACAGATATACAACTCACATAATCGTTCATTTCTCGGGTTTGCTCGTTGAACCGTTCGGAATCTAATAGGATACTCATATACTCAGAATAGTCGTACAATGCCAACATCCTAGACGTGGTCTTACATGTAACCAAATATCGATGCCACTGTCCCAAATAGGGCCTTACACGAATCAATACGATGCCAATGCCCCAAACATGTTCTTACACATAAATCTAATCTCGATGCCAGCGTCCCAGACGTGGACTTACACGAAATCTCTAATCAATGCCAACGTTCCAGACATGGTCTTACATGATTTCATATAACAGACACCTATGTCATGACATAGTTAACCCTATCTATTCTTAAGTACATACGGGACTTTTCAGACATTTATAACTTGTCGATATACCCTCGGATTTCACATACATTCCATCTCGAACATTATTCATAGCAATTCAAATTTCATATATGCACAATTAAGTCAATTCAAATACATTGACTTACCTCGAGTTCGGTTTAACGGAAACGAATATGGCTACTCGATTACTTTCGATTTCTCGCGATCTAAGTCTGTTTTCTTCGGTTCTTGATCTATACATATTCAAGTTTAACCCTTTTATTCACTAATTCATCCAATTCAATCCAAATCAACATATTTAGGGCTATTTGCAACTTAGCCTTCACATTTGCACATTTTATCAATTTAGTCCATTTTTCTCTAAACATCAAATATACAAGATTTGTTCACACCCATGCATAGTCGAAACTCCCTAAGGACCATACAAGTCCATAATTTTCATCGAATTCACAATTTAGCCCTACAAAATATTATTTCCACAATTTAGCCCTAATTGGCTAAATTCACCAAAAATTCAAGAATAAAACATGTTCATTAAACATATATCTTTCATTTAACACCAATACTCATCACAAAGCTCACCATTTCATTAATGGATCATCTCGTAATTATCATCAATTCTTCAAATTACAACATGGGCTTGATAGTAGACTAAGCAACAATCTCAAAAACATAAAAATCATCAAAAACCCAAAGTCAAAACATACCTTAATTATACATGAACATGGAGGAAACCTAACTTGGCTTATTTCCTCTTTTTCTTTGCTAATTTTTTGGCTAGATGGATGAGTATTATGGCTTATTTTCATGTTATAATATCATATAAAACATAATAATTCATCTTTTACTATATTACCCATTTATTACTCATATAAGACAAACAACCACTAAGGTTATTATGTCATTTAACTATCCACTATCTCAATAATGGCTTAATAACAACATAAGGCCACCACATTTAAAAGCCATCTCAAATAAGTTTCTTTTCATGAAGTATGCAAATTTTGTATTCAATGCAATTTAATCGTTTTATCAAATTAAGCACATAGAAAGACAAATTAACTTACGGAACTTTAACACATGCTTAATCACATATCAAAGGCACAGAAAATAGTATTAAAAATATTTTACTGACTCGGATTTGTGGTCTCGAAACCACTGTTCCGTCTAGGGTCTAAACCGGACTGTTACAATTCTCCCCCTTAGGAATATTCGTCCCCGAAAATCTTAACGTTAAACAGATTCGGATATTGCTGTTTCATTGAATCTTTAGGCTCCCACATAGCCTCTTCCACTCCATGTCGATGCCACAACACTTTTACTAACGAAACTTGCTTGTTTCTCAAGTCTTTCATTTCACGAGCTAAGATACGGATCGGTTCTTCCCCGTATGTCACATCAGATCGGATTTCAATTTCAAACGGAGCAATCATATGCGATGGATCAGATCGGTATCTACGGAGCATCGAAACATGGAAAACATTGTGGATCTTTTCTAACTCAGGTGGTAACAACAATCTGTACGCATTTGGCCCAACTCACTCGATAATTTCATACGGTCCGATGAACCTCGGACTCAATTTACCTTTACGTCCAAATAAAAGTATTTTCTTCCATGAAGACACTTTCAGAAACACTTTATCACCGATTTCAAATTCTATATTTTTTCGTTTCAATTCTGCATAAGATTTCTGACGATCAGATGCTGCTTTTAAACTGTCTCGGGTCACTTTCACTTTCTGTTCAGAGTCTTTTATCAAATCAACCCCATGTATCTTATTTTCACTGAGCTTAGTCCAATACAGAGGTGTTCGACATTTACGTCCGTACAAAGCTTCATAAGGTGCCATTTTAATGCTCGACTGAAAACTGTTGTTATATGCAAATTCAATAAATGGCAAGTACGATTCCCACGTACCGTTAAACTCAAGAATGTAGCACCTCAACATATCCTCGAGAATCTGAATAATCCATTCGGACTGACCATCCGTTTGCGGATGAAAAGCTGTACTGAAATGCAATTTCGTCCCTAGAGCTTCTTACAATTTCTTCCAGAATCGTGATGTAAATCTCAGATCTCTATCAGACACAATAGACAACGGTACACCGTGCAATCTCACCACATCTGAAATTTAAAGCTCAACTAATCTATCAAGTGAATAATCAGATCATACGGGAATAAAATGAGCAGATTTCGTCAATCGATCAACTACAATCCAAATTGCATCTTTTTTTTTCGGACTCAAAGGTAATACCGAAACAAAATCCATTGTCACACTATCCCATTTCCACTCGGGAATCAGAATCGGTTGTAATAAACCAGATGGAACCTGATGTTCAGCCTTAACTTGCTAACAGATTAAACATTTTGACACAAAGTCAGATATGTCTCATTTCATACCAGACCACCAATAGTATTGCTTCAGATCATGGTACATCTTTGTACTTCTCGGATGAATAGATAAGCGATTGTTATGAGCTTCATTTAATATCAACTGAATCAACTCTGAGTTTCTCAGAACACAAACTTGATCTTGGAATCTCAAGCAATCGTTATCATCCACACGAAATTCAGAATCTGAGTTCGAATTACACTGAGCTCGTTTCGCTATTATTTCATTATCAACTTTCTGAGCATCACCTATCTGCTGTAAAAACAATGGTTTTTCTTTCAATTCAGCAATCACTGAACATTTATCAGATAGATCTAATTAAGCATTCAAAGCATGTAGTGCAACGATGATTTCCTACTCAGTGAATCAGCAACAACATTTGTTTTACTCGGATGATAATCAATCACAAGTTCGTAATCTTTCAATAGCTCTAACCATCTTCTTTGTTGCAGATTCAAATCTTTTTGAGTCATCAGATACTTTAAACTTTTATGATCTGAAAACACGTGACATTTGTCACCGAACAGATAATGATGCCAAATCTTTAATGCAAACACAATTGCAGCTAGCTCAAGGTCGTGTGTCGGATAATTCTTTTCATGTGGCTTTAGTTGTCTCGAGGTATAAGCTATAACTTTGCCTTCTTGCATCAGTACGCATCCCAGACCATCCAACGAAGCATCACTGTAAATTACAAACTCTTTGCCTGATTCTGGTTGTACCAAAACTGGAGCTTCAGTCAAAAGAGTTTTCAATCTATCAAAACTTTTCTGACATTTATCGGACCATTGATATCTCACATCTTTCTGAAGCAATTTAGTCAACGGAGTAGCTATCATCGAGAAGCCTTTTACGAACCTTCGATAATAACCAGCAAGTCCCAGAAAACTTCAAACTTCAGAAACATTCTTCGGAGGCTTCCATTCCAGAATAGTAGAAATTTTACTCGGATCAACTCGTATTCCGGAGGCCGATACAATATATCCTAGAAAACTAACTTCACGTAACCAGAATTCACATTTACTGAATTTCACATACAAGTGATTTTCTCTCAAAGTTTGCAATACGATTCTTAGATGTTCAGCATGTTCAGTTTCATCCCGTGAATAAATCAAAATGTCGTCAATGAATACAACAACAAATAGATCTAGGTACGATCTAAAAATTCTCTTCATCAGATCCATAAAAACAGCAGGAGCATTCGTTAGTCTAAAAGGCATAACTAAAAACTCATAATGCCAGTACCTCGTTCTAAAAGCAGTTTTTGAAATGTCTGAATCTTTCACTCTCAACTGGTAGTATCCCGATCTTAGATCAATCTTTTGAAAACACAGTGGCTCCTTTTAGCTGATCAAACAAATCGTCAATCCTGGGAAACGGATATTTGTTCTTTATAGTCACTTTTTTCAACTGAAGATAGTCAATGCACATTCTCATTGTGCCATCTTTCTTTTTCACAAACAGAACAGGAGCATCCCAAGGTGAGAAAGTCGGTCTCGCAAACCCTCTATCAGTTAACTCTTCCAACTGTGACTTTAACTCTTTCAATTTCGTTGGTGTCATTCTATACGGAGTTATCGAAATAGGTGTCGTACCAGGCAATAGATTGATACCAAATTCAACTTCATGTATCGGAGGCAATCCCAGCAATTCTTCAGGGAATACATCAGAAAACTCACAAATAATTAGCACTGATTCAATTTTCCTTTCAGATACTTTCGAATCAATCACATAAGAAAAATATTTTTCATACCCCTTTTTCACATATCTTTGAGCTTTCAATACAGATATTACAGTAGGCAATCCATTCAAATCATTAGACTCAACCCAAACTATTTCATCATTGGGACATCTCAAATCAGTAGTCTTTCTTTTACAGTTCACAACAGTATCATGCAATGTCAACCAATCCATACCTAGAACGATATCAAACTCATCAAATGGTAATAGCATCAGATCAGCACGAAAATAGATATCTCGAAACATTAACGGATAGTTCTTGCATACTTTGTAAACTAGGACACTTTTACCTAAGGGGTTCGATACTTTTATAACAAACTCAGTAGACTCTACAGGCAAAGTCTTACTGGGTAAAAAGTTCATGCATATATACGAATGTGTAGGACCAGGGTCTATCAATGCAATCACAGAAGTATCATAAAGTGTAAATGTACCCGTTATAACATCTGGAGATGAAGCTTCCTCCCGAGCTCGGATGGCATACGCTCTGGCAGGCGCTCTAGCTTCGGATCTCGCAACAGTATCTCTCATAGTTCACTGACTACCACTGACATTTCTTACATTTCAGGAAGGTCTACCTCTCACTAGAGCATTATCGGATCTCAAATTCTGGACAACCTCTGGCTCAACATGCTCTGAGCAATCACGGATGAAACGGTTTAATGACCCACATTTGAAACAAGCTCTGTCATTCAATCTACAACTGCCCGGATGTCTTTTACCATAATGCTTACATTCAGGTTTCTCGGATCGAACATTTCCAACACTTTCCATTGAAGTTGCCGAAGCTTTGGAGCTCGAATGTGTTCTAGCTCGATCTCTATTCGAAAGTTCCATATTAATCCTTGAACGACTTTGTTCATCTCTGAATTTCTTCGAAGCAAACTGAAATGGTTTACTCGAAAATCTCTTTTTCACATCTCTGGCTTCAGACTCAGCTTTTCTTTTATCTTTCCCAAGTGCCTCGGCGTTACATGCTCGATCTACAAGCACAACAAACTTTTTTATCTCTAAAATCCCGACTAGCAAGCGTATATCTTTATTAAGACCATCTTCAAATCTCTTACACAATATTGCTTCAGTTGATACACATTCCCGGGCATACTGACTTAGCCTCACGAACTCCCATTCGTATTCAATGACAGACATGCGGCCCTGTTTCAATTCCAGAAATTTTTTCTATTTCTGATTAATAAATCTCTGACTGATATATTTCTTTCTAAACTCAGACTGAAAGAAATCCCAAGTGACCTGTTCCTTTGGAACCACAGAAATCAAAGTTTTCCACTATTGATAAGCTGCATCCCGTAGCAAGGATACGACACATTTTATGCATTCTTCCGGACTCAACAACATTTCATCAAATACCCGAATTGTGTTCTCTAGCCAAAACTCGGCTCTCTCAGCATTATCATCACTGGTAGCCCTGAACTCTTCAGCCTCATACTTGTGGATTTTATCAACCGGAGGCTTGCTCAACAAATTTGGATACATAATCGGAGGCACAACTGAAGTCTGAAGGGGATTAACCGGGGGCGGAGGTTGTCAAACAGTCGGGTTATTTTTCACAAACTGAGTGAACCACTCACTCATCATTTGGAAGAAAGCTTATTTAACTTTTCCCTCTGGACCGCTCGTAGTCGGTCTCGAATCAGATGGCGCTGTCCCTTGAGCGGGAGCAGGTGCATTACTTTCTACATCGTCAGCTACGGCTCTTTCGGGATCCATTACTATACGAAAATCACATTTTACACGTCAGGATTCATCACACAATCACAATTAAGATATATGACATGTATAGCTAAACGCTCAAACGTTACGTTAGTCCAAGAATCGGCTAAACCGTAGCTCTGATACCAATCAAATTTAACACCCCTAACCGTATCTACCACCGGATTAGGGTTAAAGGCATTACCGAACAGATCGAAAACTTTTATAAAAATTTAGTAATACAAATCATCAATCGCAATCAAAGTGTCCCTTTTATAGTTCAATAAGACCTTAATCATACTCTAGAATAGGGTTGGGACTAAACCAAACACATATAGAATTTTTTAGAAATTTAAAACTTTTCTAAGTTACAGATATCACATGCCCGTGTGGGTAGGCCGTGTGCCTCCCACGGCTACCAGACACACCCATGTGTCCTGGCCGTGCCAAAACAGAGCATGTATATTGACTTATCCACATGGCCACCAGACACGCCCATGTGCCGTGGCCGTGTAAAATTAGGCTAGCTACTGACTTATTCACACGGTCACCAAGCAGAACCGTGTGCGACAGCCATGTATGCAAACCATTTGCAAGGCCAAAATGCCACCCACACTAGGGTCAACCATACAAGCAATATACCAATTCATTTAATGTACAATTAACAACCAAAGATATATCAAATAATCAACAAATCTCCACATTCAATCTCATTTCCAATCATACCAATTTGTAACATCCGGGTTTTAGGGGTTATGCGTTTAATGCATAATTCAAGTGATAGTGGGCTTAGTGTATGTTTGGATGTGTTTTAGTGGTTTTGAGAACCCTAGGATGTAGAAGAATGCCTTAGGAAATTATTGGATTTTAAGTGTTAAAAGGGGGAGCTTGGCGGAGGAGGCCTTAAGAGAAATTGTGGGGGAGTTATGACACAAAGATAGCATTGGAAAAGTGGCAAGGGACGCCACCTAGGGTGCTTGAAGTTGCGTCAAAGGGAGCTTTAGGAGGGAGGAGGTTTGAATCATGTTGGCCGCAAGGAGTGTGGTTTTATTTTTGGGCTTTTGGCGTCAAGAGTGGGGAGAGGAATTGGACGACATTTGGGACTTTGGAAGATAAAGATAAGCCTTGGATTTCTTTTTAAATTTTGGCTAGGAAGAGGAGATAAATGTGGATTTATTTTATTTATTTTAAATGAGCAGATAAGAGATAAATGAGGAGAGAAAAATGGGATATGATAAGGGAAGGAGCAATGGCCGAATATAGGACTCTTGGGGTAGCATTTTCGGTTTGAATATGGTGGTAGTGTGTGCCGAAATTTAGTCTTAATGTGTGTGCCAAATTTTGTTCTTCTTTCTCTCTTTTGTGTCGTTTTCTTTTAGAGGGAAATCACCTAGTTTCGGTCCGCCTATTCTTTTATTGATTGACCGAAACTTCAAAGAGCATTAAGGCCATTTGGGTTTCATTCTTCTTCTTCTCTCTATTTGTTTCTTTGGCCGAACCTATATCTCTTTCTCAAACTTCTTCTTTTATTTTGTTTTAGCCGAATATTTCATCTCCCTTTTGAGAGCCATAGCCGAACCTGGTATTCTCTTTTCCTCTTTTCTTTGCTTAACACCTTAAAGAAATACCAAAGCCGAAACCTCTCTTTCATTTTCCCCTATTGTCGAAACTACTTCAAACCCCAACTCTTCTTTACCTTTCTCTTCATAACTCTCAAGAGGCCGAATCTCCTAGTGTGGTGCCGTTGACTACTTCCTTGTAGTCTCTTCAAGCAGCGTTGGTGGTAAGTACCCCTTTTAGTAATCCGTTTTAGATTCTTTTTCATGGGAGTGCCGAATCAAGTGTTTGGTCTTGGTTTTTATGGATGGCCAAATGTGCTCAGGGTCATAACCTCGTGTTCCTTTTGTGTATAGCCAACGGTAAGGAGCCTTAAAGGATTCTTTCGGGATTCGATTCATCAAGGTAAGGTAGTAGTGGTATTCGGCCAAGGGCCATCTTCATAGTTTCTTGTATTGAGCCGAATTTAACATGTGACATATAGGGATTTCGACATCACCTGGAGCAAGGACTGATTTCGGGATTTAGTTAGTAAGGTAAGGAAGTGTGACTTTCGGCCAAAGGCCATATTTTGGGTTTAAGAGATGACTGATTTGATTACGATCGTTTAGGGGCAAATCGACAGAAGTAAGCAGAAGTTTCGAGATTCAGATCCGTTTCGGTAAGGATACTTAGTAAGTTTAGATTCGATATATTTAGATTATGACTTTAACGATTAACCGATTGATTCTGATTAAGTGACTTTCGATGGACGTGGATACCAGTCAAGAAGGGCAAGGGGTAGTCCCTATCCCTAAGTTCAAGGAGAGATCAGTCTCTGCAGTGCGGGATTGGCCACCGGGGTGTGGGCCAGCGTTAGAGCAGGAGCGTAGGCAGATAACGGTAGTTTCGCTTAGTGATAGCATCGGGATTGAGAGCGTAGTACTTCAAGTTGTCAGGTGTGTGATTAACCCACCGTTTTCCGGGTTTATGTTATTTACATGTGTTATGTATGAGCTAATAAGTGCAGTGGCAATATTGAGATGGATACCCTTAAGGGGTATAGTGATAACCAGGTCAGTGTTAATTATTGATGAGACTGTGAATATGCCTATGAAAATGTGATTGAATACCTGAATAACATGTACATGCATTAGTATCATGACATTATTGTATGCTGCAAGTGCATGGAGTGGGATATGAATATGAAAGAAGGACAGGGCGTACTTTATGTACGTGGTTTAGTGATGGCCACGAGCCTCACGTGGTTTGATGAGTGGCTCTGTGCCTCATCGTGGTTGATATAGGTTATGTGCCATATCGTGGTTGGTGATGGCTATGTGCCTCATCGTGGTTTTGATGTTAGATACGGGCTACATCGTGGATTGGCGCAGACTGAGGTCGCATTGTGGATTATTTGCGATTTAGTTCGCGTGGACAGCATTAATTGCCAAATAGGTGTGTAGAGGTTGGAGGGTGATTTAGTAATCCCCTGGTGTGTGGTGGCTGGATACGGGGGTGTGTAGAGGATGGACACTAGGCTGGGTTGGGTTTGCATAAACTTGTGTGGTATGTGGACTGGTGTGGTAATGGGCCAAGCCCAATATGTGATGTGGATAAATTACATTATTATCTGATATGTGATTTAGTGTGGTTGTGGGCTAAGCCCACGTGGGTGGAAATCTGTGGACTAATTGCACACTGAGTCTGTTTGACTCACCCAAATATTTTTACCAAACATCGCAGGTGATACGTGGATCTTGGACCGGGTTGGAGCGGGTACAAAGGTGGCCATGCACAAGATATTTTAATTGTTTCTTTATTTTATATTTTCAGTACTTTTAAATAATCATTTATTGTAATAAGGGCCACTTATAGTATTGTTTATTATTTTTACTATGGATTGACGATTCAATTATTATTTGGAAAAGAGTCTATGACTTAGCAACTTACATTTTAAGATATATATTACAGTTTTAAATCGGAGAAATCGTAACAACTTAATTTTACTTAGAATTATAAATACACAATGTTTTATTAAAGACAACAAATTCTTATGTTTTTACTTTTAAGTCAAAATCTTTTCAAACGTTTTCCGCAGTGGCATGCTAAATTCGGCCGTGGTGTATGGGCCGGGTTTGGGGTGTTACACAATTTGTCCAACTAAAACATGTATACATTCAAACATGATTTATCCACATTTACCTTTCATATAACCATTTCTTTGCTCAAACATACATACTCATAATGCATTCATAAGCTTACCATAGCCTTGACCATTTCATTAGCTATCAAGCTATACAAAATCATGCATCATATATCATATTTACTCATGCATATTACCAACATTTATCTAGCCATATCTCATGGCTATTTATACACATTTCAAATATAATCCAAAATGACTAGCTTATACATGCCATATTTAGCTATTTACATATTTCAAAGGTACCAAAATGAGTTTGTGTAGTGTGATGACGATCATCGATGGTCCCCGAGCCTTTAGTAGCTTTAACGATCTATAAAACAGAGCAAACACACAGAGAGTAGCTTTCAAAAGCTTAGTAAGCCATATACAAATAAACTTAGCATATAATATAAATAACCATATTGATACAATGACAATAATGGTTCTCATAGCAAATTCATCACAAATATTCTTTGGCTCAGTTTCTTGGCCATATCATACCATATTCTTCAACTCAAATATCACATATACAAATAGTTCATTCAAGCATATATTCGCATTTTAACTCATCATTTCAATACACATATTCATCTCAGTAAGTTCATATAAACACTTACCTTTCATACACACATAATGTACATCTAAAACGTACCTAAAACAAATATACAACTCACATAATCAAACAATTCTCAGATTTGCCCGTTGAACTACTCAGAATCTAATAGGATACTCATATGCTCAGAGTAGTCGTACAATGCCAACGTCCCAGACGTGGTCTTACATGTAACCTGATATCGATGCCACTGTCCCAAATAGGGTCTTACACGAATCAATACAATGTCAATGTTGCAGACATGGTCTTACACGTAAATCTCATCTCGATGCCAATGTCCTAGATGTGGTCTTACATGAAATCTTGAATCAACGCCAACGTCCCAGGCGTGGTCTTACATGATTTCATATAACAGACACCTATGTCATGACATAGTTAACCCTATCTATTCTTAGGTTCGTATGGGACTTTTCAGACATTTATAACTTGTCGATATATCCTCAAATTTCACATACATTCCGCCTCAAACATTATTCGTAGCAATTCAAATTTCATGTATGCACAATTAAGCCAATTCAAATACATTTATTTGTATATCGACTTACCTCGAGTTCGGTTTAACGAAAATGGATACGGCTACTCGATTACTTTTGATTTCCCGTGATCTAAGTCCATTTTCTTCGGTTCTTGATCTATACATATTCAAATTTAACCCTTTTATTCACTAATTCATCCAATTCAATCCAAATACACATATTTAGGGCTATTTGTAACTTAGCCTTCACATTTGCACATTTTATCAATTTAGTCCATTTTTCTCAAAACATCAAATATACAAAATTTGTTCACACCCATGCATAGCTGAAACTCCCTAAGGACCATACAAGTCCATTTTTTTTAATCAAATTTACAATTTAGCCCTAATTAGCTAAATTCAGCAAAAATTCAAGAATAAAACATGTTCATTAAACAAATATCTTTCATTTAACACCAATACTCATCACAAAGCTCACCATTTCATCATTGGCTCATATAATTATCATCAATTCTTCAAATTACAATATGGGATTGATAGTAGACTAAGCAACAATCTCAAAAACATAAAAATCATCAAAAACCCAAAGTCAAAACATACTTTAATCATACTTGAACATGGCCGAAACCTAGATTGGCTAATTTCCTATTTTTCTTTGCTAATTTTTAGCTAGATGGATGAGCATTATCGCTTATTTTCATGTTATAATATCATATAAAACATAATAATTCATCTTTTACTATATTACCCATTTATTACTCATATAAGACAAACCACTAAGGTTATTATGTCATTTAACCATCCACTATCTCAATAATGGCTTAATAACAACATATGGCCTCCACATTTAAAAGCCATCTCAAATAAGTGTCTTTTCATGAAGCATGCAAATTTTGCATTCAATGCAATTTAATCGTTTTATCAAATTAAGCACACAGACGGACAAATTAACTTACGAAACTTTAACACATGCTTAATCACATATTAAAGGCACAGAAAATAGTATTAAAAATATTTTACTGACTCAGATTTGTGGCCTTGAAACCACTATTCCATTTAGGGTCTAAATCAGACTGTTACACTGAGTTTACTATTGATTTAGTACCGGGAACTTCACTGATACTGATAGCTCCATATAGAGTGGCTCCGACAGAATTGAAAGAATTGAAGTCTTGGTTGTAAGAGTTGACAAATAAGGGTTTTGCGAGACCAAGTTTTTCGCCCTGTGGTGCACCAGTGTTATTCGTTAATAAAAAAGACGGATCCATGAGACTTTGTATTGATTATCGTCAACTTAACAAGGTTACGATAAAGAACAAGTATCATTTACCGAGAATTAATGATTTGTTAGATCAGTTGAAAGGGGAAACAATGTTCTCGAAGATAGACCTGAGATTAGGCTATTATCAGTTGAGAGTTAAAGATTCGAATGTGTCAAAAACTGCATTCAGAATAAGGTATGGGCATTATGAATTCCTTGTTATGCCGTTTGGATTTGCAAATGCTCCTACAGTTTTTATGGACTTGATGAATCTAATTTTTCGACCGTATTTAGATAAGTTTGTGGTTGTATTTATTGATGACTTCTTGATTTATTCCTACGATGAGTTTGAGCATGTCAAACATTTAAGAATTGTATTATAGACTTTGAGAGATAAGAAGTTATTTGCTAAATTCAGCAAAAATGAGTTTTGGCTCATAGAAGTCAGATTTTTGGGACACATTGTTTCAACGGAAGGCATTCGGGTTGATCCGAGTAAGATTTCGGCAGTTGTTGATTAGAAACCACCAAGAAATGTATCTGAAGTTAGAAGCTTTTTGGGCTTGGCCGGTTATTATCGACATTTTGTTAAGGGATTTTTGATGATTGCTACACCTATGACCAGATTATTGCAAAAGGATGTGAAATTCCAGTGGTCTAAGAAATGTCAATAGAGTTTTGAACAGTTGAAAGCGTTACTGACTGAGGCACCGGTGTTAGTGCAACCTGAGTCGGGAAAAGTGTTTGTAATTTTCAGCGACGCGTCCTTGAACGGTTTAGGTTGTGTGTTGATGCAAGAAAGTAAAGTGATAGCTTATGCCCTGAGACAGTTCAAACCGCAGGAAAAGAACTATCTGACGCACGACTTGGAATTAGCCGCTATTGTGTTCGCTATAAAATTTTGGAGATACCATTTATTCAATGAGAAGTGTCACATCTTTACCTATCACAAGAGTTTAAAATATTTAATGACTTAGAAAGATTTGAATTTACGACAACGAAGATGGGTCGAACTATTGAAAGATTATGAGTTAGTGATCGACTATCACCCGGGGAAAGTGAACTTAGTCGTAGATCCTTTGAGTAGAAAGTCTTTGTTTGCTTTGAGGGCGATGAATATACGGTTAACCTTATCTGATGATGGATCAATTTTGGCCAAGTTGAAAGCTAGACCGGGATTTTTCAGCAAATTTCCGAAGCTCAGAAAGGTGATAATGAGTTGCAAGCTAAAAGAGTTCAATGCAAATCAAATAGTGATACAGGATATCAGATCAGATCCGATGATTGTTTGAAGTTCTGAGGTAGGATTTGTGTACCGAGAGATACTGAACTGATTCAGAAAATTCTTCATGAGGCACATAATGGTTGTCTATCTGTTCATCCTGGGAGTACAAAGATGTATAATGATTTAAAGAAATTGTATTGGTGGTCAGGCATAAAGCGAGACATTTCAGAGTTTGTAATGAGATGTTTGACTTGCAAAAAGTGAAAGCTGAATATCAAGTGCCTTCAGGTTTACTTCGTCCTGTAATGACACCCGACTGGAAATGGGATAGAGTTACGATCGATTTCGCATCGGGATTACCTCTGACTCCGAAGAAGAAAGATGTTGTTTGGGTTGTTGTTGATAGATTGACGAAATCGACTCATTTCATTCCGGTACGTACCGATTATTCACTTGATAAACTATCTGAATTGTACACTGCTAAGATTGTTAGCTTGCACAGGCTGCCTACTTCTATTATTTCAGATAGAGATCCGAGGTTCACGTCGCGATTTTGGAAGAAATTACAAGAAGCTTTGGGTACAAAGTTGAGTTTTAGTATTGCATTTCATCCACAAACCGACGGTCAATTTGAGAGAGTGATTCAAATTTTTGAACATATGCTTCGCTGCTATGTTTTAGAGTTCGAAAGTAGTTGAGGGAAATATCTACCGTTGGTCGAATTTGCTTATAACAATAGTTATCAATCGAGTATAAAGATGGCACCGTATGAAGCATTATATGGCCGCAAGTGTTGAACTCCGTTGTACTGGACCAAACTTAGTGAGAAATAGATTCATGGAGTTGACTTGGTTAGAGAAACCGAAGAGAAAGTTAAAATAATTCGTGATTATTTAAAAGCAGCTTCTGATTGACAGAAATCGTATGCGGATTTGAAATGGAAGGATATTGAATTTCAGGTTGATGATAAAGTGTTTTTGAAAGTGACTTCGTGGAAGAAAATTCTTAGATTTGGCCACAAAGACAAGTTGAGTCCGCGTTTCATTGGGCTGTATGAGATTATTGAAAGAATAGGGTCAATGGCATACCAACTAGCTTTGTCGTCGGAGTTAGAAAGGATCCACAATGTATTTCATGTGTCAATGTTGTGACAATATCGATCAAATCCATCGCATGTAATCTCACTGTTAGAGATTGAGATTCGACCTGATATGACATATGGTGAAGAACCGACCAAAGTGATTTTAAACAGTTGAGAAATAAAAGCATAGCTCTAGTGAAAGTTTTGTGGCAACGACACAGGGTTGAAGAGGCTACGTGGGAACTCGAGAAGCTATGAGAAAATAGTACCCTAACCTCTTCTCTGGTAAGATTTTCGGGGACAAAAATCCATAAGGGGGGAGAGTTGTAACAGCCCGTTTATGGGTCAAATCAAAACAATGGTTTCGGGACCATAAATCCAAAGTAGAAATATTTATTTTATTACTATTTTAAGGTCTACAACATGATAGAATAATTGTGCGAAAATTTCGTTAAGAAATTTTATCGATCGAGTACTCAATTTAACTAGAAGGACTAAATTGTAATAGGTGCAAAACTTGAATTTTATAAGTTAAAGGTTTCTAATTGCTATGATATTTTAAATTGGAAGTCCTTAAATGTTAATTAAACCATTATTAAATTGGTGGTCAAATATGGACATGGTTAAGTATGTTTTTAATGTTCTCATTAAGGGTATTTTAGTAATTTGGTAAATAAAGACAAAATTAACTAAAATAAAAGTGTCCATCTTCTTCAATTTCGTCCCCAATAGCCGAATTTTAAATCAAGGCATAGCTAGGGTTTGGCCAACTTTCAAGCTCGATTGTAAGTCTGTTCTTGCCCTATTTTTAATGATTTTTATATTTTTGATATCGTTGTAACTTGATCTAGCTATTTCAAGGACTAAATTGAGAGAAAGCTAAAGTCTAAAATTTTACCCATGTTGAAGATGTTTTTATTTTGATGTTTAATGGTAGAAAATGCATGTTAGTTATTAGTTAAACAACATTTGTAAAGTGCTTTTCGGTAAAAACGTCAAATAGGGACTTATTTGTAAAAAGATATAAAATGTGTAGAAAAGTATGAATAAATGAAAAATGTGGGCTGTTATGGGTACAAGTAATATTTGGCTAGGCTTATGATTATTAAATTCACGAAATGATGAATTCATGGTAAGTTGTGATGGAAAGAAATATGGTTATGAGATTATGGTAAATTACATCATCTTATATTATATTACTTGAATGTTAAATGTATGGTAAGATTTGCTTATTTCTTTCATACGAGCTTACTAAGCTATATAGCTTACTCCGTTTTACTTCCCATGTGTTATAGTGTTACCAAGCTAGCTCGAATTGGAGATCGTCGGAGATCGCATCACACTATCAAACTGTCATTTTGGGTATCGATGATCTCATCATTTTAAGTATACTTGGTCATTTTGTTATATGTGTCATTACAATTTGGTCAAATGTGTTGGCTTGAAATTATTAAATGATTCATTTAGTATAAAGTCATGAGATTTAGCTTGTCTTTGTTAAATTTGTTCTACAAATATAGATATATGTGTATGTATATGTGCCAATGTCCTTTGTGATGTGGGTTATAATTGCTCGTTAAATGGTTGATATGCTAGCATGGAATTGGTACGCTTTAGTATTGATTGTGGTTGTTTTAATTGTTATGAATACCGTGGAATGTGCTATTGAGGTTGTGTATGTGTGTGTGCACATGAGGGTGGCAAATGGCTTGGTAAAAAGCCTTTATTTTGTCCACAAGGGTAGACACACGGACGTATGTCTAGGCCGTGTGTGACACACGTCCTATCCTATGGGCATGTTTTTTAGTTTTGTGTCCTCCGCACCTAAATTTTAAGAAACATAATGCTCTGAATTGAGAACACAGGTAGAGACACAGGCGTATGTCTCAGCCCTGTAAGGAACAGGGCCTTGAACACGAGCGTGTGCCCTAGCCGTGTGAAGTCTGCACTTAATTTTCAAAAATTTAATTCCCCACATGGCCTAGCACAACGGCGTGTGACTTTAATTTGTTTATAAGAGTTACTGGGGTCGGGATACGGGCGTGTGTGACCACACGAGCGTGTCCCTGATCCACACTAGCATGTGACCTCTGTATGCTGAAAAATTTTCTAAGTTTCCCAAGTTCTTCCAAAGTTATCGGTTCAGTCCTGAACCACTTCTAATGTACGTTTTGGGCCTCGTAGACTCGAATTAGGTACAGTAGGATTGGATGCTAAAAAAATTAATTTCGTTGAAAATTTATGACCTGAATTGCATCTTTATTTTTTATGTAAGTCTGGTAATGCCTCGAACCCTGTTTAGGCGTCGAACACGGGTGAGGGGTGTTACAAATAACATGTGAGTTTCTTTACTCCACCTTTGAATGTCTACCGGTTGTTGTGTTGTTCATATGTCTGATATGAATTCTATGGTTGTCTATGATTACGGTGAATGAACAAGTCATACATGGATAAGGTTGTGTGAATACACTATGTATCCATGCATTGATGTTTGGTGTACTCCTTGTTATAATATTGTATGAAACATTATGCGTGATATTCATGTTTATAAAATGCGGAGTAAGGAGGGAGTTACTTTGACAGGTTAGTTGCAGATAGAAAAATTGGAGTAATGGAGGAATTAGTGGATTGAAAAGGGATTTGAAGAGCTTTGGAGACATCGTGGAATGATGATCTACTAACTCTTGGGAGTGGCACCATGTAAATGGTTTATAGGCTCTTCGTAGTGACATTATGTAAACGATAGATAGGTCCTATGGGGTGACACCTCGAAAGGGGTTTAATGACTCTTAGGAGCCAAGAGTCCATAGTTAGCCATGACACGATCAAGTGGTGAAAAAGTACACCTTGTGGAAAAAATGGAGTTCGCCAGGACAATAAACAGGGAGAGATAGAAAGGTAAACTCACCATGCGAGTTCAAGACGAGTAGGTAACCTTTAACATTCTTAAAGCGATGAAATTTCCCGATCCGATAGAAGAGTGTTCAGTTATGGAAGAGATAGAAACCTTGGTTTCTGTGGAAAGCAATTTGGAAGAAGATCCATTGGAGAAAGCCTTAGATCTTGAGCCTTTGGAGGATGAAGAAGGTGAAGAAATCATGGCTTTGATGGAAGCCAATCCGAGAAATTTTATTCAATCCACATGGTTTGAACCGTTAGAGTTGGAAGTCAGAGAATTTGTGCAACCCGAATTGTCAATTGAAGAAACACCTAAACTCGAACTAAAGGTACTTCCTTACCATTTCAAATACGTTTATTTAGGTGACTTTTCTACTTTGCCTATGATTATTTCAGCGGAATTGACAAAAGATCAAGAGGAGCAACTAATTACTGTTCTAAAGAAATTTACGAAAGCAATTGGTTGGACCATAGTTGATATTTGAGGTATAAGCCCTTCTTTTTGCATGCATAAAATCATTTTAGAAGAAGGTGAAGGAGCTCGAATTGATGGGCAAAGGAGGCTGAATCCTATTATGAAAGAAGTTGTGAGAAAAGAAGTGATCAAATGGTTAGATGCAGGAATCATCTACCTATTTCAGATAGTTCGTGGGTAAGTCTGGTGCAGTGTGCGCCAAAGAAAGGTGGAATCACGATTGTTGAAAATGAGCATAGCGAGTTAATTCCAACGAGAACTGTTACCAGTTGGAGAATCTGTATTGATTACAGAAAGTTGAACAAAGCCACACGGAAGGACCATTTTTCATTGCATTTTCTGGATCAGATGTTAGATTGACTGGCAGGTAATGATTTCTGTTTTTTTTTTAGATGGCTATTCAGGATATAACCAAATAGTTGTAGCCCCGGAGGACCAACATAAAACAACCTTAACTTGTCCATACGGTATGTTTGCTTTTAGGCATATGCCTTTTGGTTTATGCAATGCACCTGCAACTTTTCAACGATGCATGATGGCAATATTTACTGATATGGCTGAAAATTTTGTTGAGGTTTTCATGGATGATTTTTTTTTGTTTTTGGTAACACTTATGATATTTTCTTGAGTAATTTGGCTAAGGTACTAAAGAGATGCAAAGAGATGAAACTTGTCCTTAATTGGGAAAAATGCCATTTTATGGTCAAGAAGGGGATTGCCTTAGCTCATAAGATCTCAAAGAAAGGAATTGAAGTCGATAAAGCAAAGGTGGACGTAATTGAAAGATTACCGGCCCCAATGAATGTGAAAGGAGTCAGAAGTTTCTTAGGCCATGCGGTTTTTACCGAAGGTTTATCAAAGATTTCTCGAAAATTTCTAAACCATTGTGTTTGTTGTTAGAGAAAGATACAGTGTTCGATTCAACAAAGCATGTTTGGAAGCTTTTGAAGATTTAAAGAAGCTGTTAATTTCAGCCCCAATAATCAATACACCTGATTGGAACTCACCTTTTGAGTTGATGTGCGATGCAAGTGACTATGTCGTTGGAGCTATGATGGGTCAAAGAAGAAACAAAGTGTTTCACCCTATTTACTATGCAAGTAGAACTTTGACGGGAGCCCAACTCAATTATACAGTAACCAAAAAGGAACTTTTCGCTATAGTTTTTGCTTTTGACAAATTCTGTTCATATCTTATAGGTACCAAAGTTACAGTATTTACTGACCATGCGGCCATTAAATACTTGCTCATGAAGAAAGATGCAAAACCAAGGCTAATTCATTGGATACATTTACTCCAAGAATTTGACCTTGAGATCCAAGATAGAAAAGGTGCCAGAAATCAAATAGCTGATCATTTGTCGAGGTTGGAGCAAGATGAGGTAACTCAGTCATGTGTGCCTACCAACAAGAATTTCCCAGATGAACACTTATTTGAGGTAAATTGAATTCATGAAATACCTTGGTTTGCTGATTTTTCCAATTATCTTGCATGTGGAATAATTCCTCGAGAAATGACATACCAACAAAGAAAAAATTCCTTCATGATAGTTGGTATTATCTTTGGGAGGATCCATTTTTGTTTAAACAATGCGCAGATAATATAATCCAAAAGCGTGTAGCTGAAAGCAAGATTGTTGAGATCTTGTATCATTTCCATTCATCTCCAAGTGTGGGACACTTTGGTGGTTCACGTCCTGCAACAAAGATTTTGCAAGCAGGTTTCTTTTAGCCTACATTACTTAAAGATGCTTATGCTTATGTAAAGAACTGTGATAAATGCCAAAGGACTGGAAATATATCAAGGAGGAATGAGATGCCCTTGACAAACATTTTGGAGATTGAATTGTTCGATGTATGGGGCATTGACTTCTTAGGCCCGTTTCCTTCTTCGTATTGGAACAAATACATCTTAGTTGCTGTGGACTATGTATCCATGTGGGTTGAAGCTCAAGCATACCCTACAAATGTTGCTAAGGTAGTCATGTGATTCCTACATAAGAATGTGTTTACATGATTTGGGACACCAAGAACTATTAGTAGTGATGAAGGTTCTCACTTTGTGCACGAATGGCTTAAGTGGTTGCTTGACAAATATGATGTGAAGCACAAGATTGCTACTGCCTATCACCCCTAGTCTAATGGGCAAGTTGAAAGAGTGAATCATGAAATCAAAGGTATCCTTGAAAAGCTAGTACGCCCTAGCAGAAAAGATTAGTCTCGAAGGCTCGATGATGCATTATGAGCCTATCGAACAATATTTAAGACTCCGTGAGGAATGGCTCCTTATCGGTTAGTCTTTGGAAAGGCATGTCATTTGCCAATAGAGTTGGAGAATAAAGCTCAATAGGTTTTGATGCAGTTGAACTTTGATCTTAAGCAAGCTGGTGAGAGAAGGATGTTACAACTTGATGAGTTGGAAGAGTTGAGGTTGTTTTCCTATGAGAATGCCAAAATGTGTAAAGAAAGATCAAAGAGATTGCATGATAGTCATATACAACCTCGCGAGTTTAAAGAAGGTCAGAAGGTTTTGTTGTTTAATTCAAGGTTGAAGTTATTTCTTGGGAAGCTTAAATCCCGATGTAAAGGACCTTATACCATCTTCCAAGTTTATCCTTATGGAGTTATTGAATTATACAACAATTACGAAGGTACATTTAAAGTTCATGGTCAACATCTCAAACACTAATAGGATGGTGAAGTTGATCGAGTTGAATCCTGGTTCAAATTAAAATACCCTTAATTTTTCATGAACTCATTTTGTAAATAAATAAATAATTAGAACTTATTTTCTTAGATTATTACATTTAATTAATTCTATCTAAGGAAATTGGAACTTAAGCGGGACTGCTGTGACCCCTCCAACCTTTCTTGGGAATTAATTTAATGTAATTTGTTAAGAAGCAATTTTCTAATTAAGACTTAAAATTGTTAAGTTTTATTTGTTCTGTTTAAATTTTAAATTTTATGTTAATAAAGGGGGTAAAATTTAGCCCAAGTACTAATTAGTTTTTTTTTTTTTTCAGATACAGTCTGAGTTTGAGGCCTAAGACAGCAAAAAGGAGGGGAAAATCCATGCCGTGCCGTCACACCCATTTCTTGCCGCCCAAGTAACCCTAATGTAGCTAAATTTTTGCTACATGTTGCCCAAATTTTTCCCTATATAAACCCCTCTCCATTCTACTAATTTTCATATCCCTCAAAGAAATTTACTTACACCCTAAAAATCCTTAAATCTCCTTTTTGTTCCGTCAACCTCAAATCTCGAAAGAAACCCTAGTTCTCTTCCCTTCTATCGAAATTCCCTATTGCTTTCGCAAAGAGATTGCCGAAGCACCCCCGTTGTTGTCGCACGTCGTCGTCACCACTACACCATCCTTGCCGTGGCAAGATTTTTGACGTAGCAAGTTCTACCCACTTTGACGATTTCTCTTTTCTCTCTTGTGTAGAAATTTTGCTGAATTTTTGGGAAAAGATACCATGTCTCGCAAAAGAACCAGATTTTCAAAGACTACTCCTGAAAACCAGATTTTGATCGATGAAGAAGTGAAAGAGAGATTTGATTCAATCTTCAAGCATCAACCTATGATGCGGGAAAAAGGTTTTGACTTGAAGAGTAATGATTTGATGGTTGTTCTTATACCGATTAGAAAGAAAATCAATGCTCTCAAGTGGGAATGATTTTGTGATGCTCATTCACTTCCCAATGATGAACTAGTTCGAGAATTCTATTCTAGTTTGACTACGCAAGATGCTACTGAAGTCATCGTTCGAATGAAAAAGGTACCTCTTACTTCTAAGTGCATCAATGATTTGTTCAACAAGTGCTTGATGTTGTGACAAATTCGAGATCCCAATGGATTATAAGAAAGTATGGGAGCCATTCTTGTTGAAGAGAATACTTAAAACCAGTAGCAAAAGGTATGGTTTTATTTCGTTCGCTACAGTTTTATGCCTATCTCACATAGTTCCACCATCTCGATGGAACGGATGCTTTTGTTATATGCAATTGTGATAGAAAAGTCCATTAATTTTAGGAAAATTATCCTCAAGGAGATTCACGATTGTGCTAAAAAGAAGGCAGGAAGTGCTTATTTCCCATCATTAATCACTTCACTTTGCTTAAAGGCCCGTGTTAAAACACAAGCAAATCTGAAGGGGGATATTTTCAAGGATGCATTACAAATTATGATCTTGAAAGATTAGTAGAGAGTGTGCATGAGATGAATCAAGGTGAGCAAGAAGAGCCAACTGAGTCAGATACCGAGGAGTCAACAGATGGAATTGAAACTGAAGCTAATTCAGTTACAGACACTGAAGAGGAAGAATCTGATAAGAAACCTAACATTCCTGAACCAAGGGTTGAGCCAGAAGAAGAATCAGTCAAGCTAAGTGTTGAACCTGAATATACAAATCCCATGCCGACTTCTGCAAGTACTTCAAGGAAATCGGAGTTGCCAATTTTGATGGATATGTGCAAGTTCATGCACAATCAACAACAAACTTACTCGAAATATGCAAAAATTAGAGATGACTCAATTTGAAATACTTTTAAGAATATCTCTAATACTTTTGTTCCTGAGTTCCCAGATTCTATCTTTGAGACATGGACGAAAGATACTGACGATGCAAGCGGAGATGGAGCTAAAGAAGACAAGGGGAATGAGTCAGAAAAATAAAAGGGGTATTATTGTCTTGTTATTATTTAATTATTTTTAGGTCCTTAGGAATTTATTTCTTTCGTAATTAGGATTTAATTTCTGCAGAATAAAACATAGCAAGCATGAACAAACTTAACACTTCTTTTGAAAGAATAAGACTAAGTGATGTGGTAATGGGAATGAACATGTCTAGGATTGGGTTATTAGGGAAGACTTGGTATTTAAGCAGTCTTAATGACTCACCTCTCTTTCTTTACAACCCTACCTGGTGTTCAGTTTTCATTCATTACTTTGTTTTTGCAATGAGGACATTCCGTCTTTTTAAAAGGGGTAAGGTAAATAAATTTCTCAAACTTTTAATTTTTTTTTCAAGTATGTTTCAATCATTTCTTTCATAAGCATGTTTTATTAAATGAATGTTTAGAGATATTTTTTGTTACTGAGATACTTTGTATACATGTATTGTAACACCCCAAACCCGGTCTATGCGTCAAGACCAGATTTGATATGTCACACAAAACGAACATAAATCTAGTCATCTAATGAATTAAAGAAAACAGATCCTCAAAATATTTTGGTAATGGAGTATATTAAAAACCAAGGTTAATTTAAAATCTATGATTTAAGACATAAGGGTTTACAAATTGAAACTTAGAAATTAATTGGTTAAATTTTACGAGAAGTTTAAAAGAGTTCAAAAGAAATTTGAAAACAAGATTCTTAAAAGAATTTTTACAGAAAAATTTACGAGATAAAATATTTAAGAAAAACCTCTTTTTGCACGACAAAATATTTAAGAAAAACCTCTTTTTGCACGAAAATTTAAGAAAACATTTATAAAAATAGAATAGTCCCATTTAAGTATCTAAAACATAAATAAAATCCATCCACAAGTAAAAATCCATAAAAATAATACCAGAGGCCTTATTACATCACAACTGAAATAGTAATTAAATAAAAATACTTAAAAGTAGTTCAAAGTTCATATAAACTATCATTCATAGTATGGCCTCCACAAAGTCATCCCCGGCCCAAGCCTCCATTACTGATCATTACCTGAGAAGGGTAAAGAAAACAGGGTGAGTTACTTACAACTCAGTGTGTAACTCACTTACCATAATCCACTGGGCCAAAACCATTTAAGCATTTGTTTGGGCCTGAGCCCATTACAAATAAAACATTTTAACATGTATAAAATGTATGTGATATGCAATTCCCAAAACCAAACCTAAATTTTCCATCCGCTACACACCATCCGTACCAACCAGCACACCTGTGGGGAGCTTTAGTCACCCACCCCGCCAACACACCAAATGGGCATTAAGCCACATATCAAACTGGGCATGAAGCCATATATCAAACTGGGCACGAAGCCTTATATCAAACTGGGCACAAAGCCTTATATCAAACTGGGCACGAAGCCATCAGAATTTTGTAGCAAAGCTACCAGAACTTCTCTTCGTCAATTATCCCAACCCATGCAATCATGTATACAACATGCATAATAATTCATTCATATAATTATTCCAAAAAAAAGGCCCATTATAAAAATTATTGCAATCTGGCCTATATCACAATTTGGCCCATTTCACATCTCATATCACACTTGGCCAATTATCAAATAATACAGATGGCCCAAAATATCGCATATGGCCCAAAATATCACTTTTTACCGTTTTAGCCCATTAGGGGCGATTTCGTAATTTTCACGATCTTAATACCGATTTCATGATCTTAACACTAAAGTGTTTATTATACCATATTTTCCAATTTCACCAACTTTGCGATTTTTAATCCAATGTTTACTACGGTATAGTCATCTAACCCATGAGATAAGTGTGAGATTACACACCTGATTCCGGTGAGGACTACACTTTCTCGATCGTCGATACCTATATACGTTATAACGCTCGATTAGAACACTAACACTTAAAATAAATCTATGCTAAGGTAAGCGGTCAAGATTTTTACCCTCGGAATCTCGAATAACTACTATTTGTCGGTTCTCCCCTGTTGACGGTTCACAACATAGTGGAAAATCTTGAACAGCTAATGGCTCCAAACTACGAACAACTTCGAATAATTGATTCTCCCCGGATGAGGGTCCACAACCCGGTGGAAAGTTTTGGATTGCCGAAACAGCCCTTCGCTTGAATCTAGAGGGAATAGCGAATCCGCCCCTCTTCCGAACACTATTCACCACCCTTTTCGACCCTATCTTGATTGTCTCCATTAACAAAAGAATATTAGTCCAACTAATATTTCGGAAATTAAGTCTATAGGTTTTAAGGGCGAATCGGCTTACCACGAAATCTTACGTTCATGGGATGTAAATCAAGCGACAACGTCCCTAAGATAAAATCGATTAGTAACCCATCTTTAACGAAATAACGAGTAATATGGAAGTCCTTGATAGAAACCCTTACCTTACCACTTTGAACCGAATCCTAGCGATTCATGATGATTATGAATACTCCAAGTTTCGGCCTTCTCTATATCACTAAAAACACGAAAAAGATTGTCTAAGAGAAAGGGATAGAGGATGCTATTTTCGGTCAAAAGACCGTCCCAAACCAATATGTATATTCAGATAAAGAAAAGAAGAGAATAAAGATTCAAAAAGGCTCCTTACCGATTGATTAAAACAAAGGTTGAAAGAATGATTAACAAGAAAATATATGTGAATAGGAGGGTTCGGGTAGAAGAAAAATTTGATGAAGATGATGCTAGCAATATTCGGCCATGGAGGAAAAGAGAAGGGAGAAAATGTGTTTGTAAGAATGAGCAAAATGGAGAAAGAAAGAAATAGAGGATGAGAGGTTTTGTGTTTCGGTTTTCAAAGGTGAAAAAGGAGCAAAGAAAGGGATTTGGGACAAGAGCATTCGACAATGGAGAAGAAAAGAAAAAAAAAGAAAAAAAATGGCCTTTGTGTTTTAGTGTTTTCGGCACTAGGGGAAAAGAACTTGAGAGGTTAGGCAAAATTTAGACCAAATGGTCAAAAAGAAATGACCAAAAGAAGAAAAACAAAGCTGTTCACCAATGCTTCAAAATGCATTCGGCTAGGGAGAGAAAGATGAAAAGAAAAGCTTTTTGTGAAAAGCACCAAATGACCAAAATGAAAGTGACCAACTAGCTACACCTCCTTACCAATGCCTCCAACCAAATTCGGTCACCCCCATAGCCCTCAAAACCGTCCAAATTCATGGACAAAGTTTGGCCATTCCAAACTTTCCAAAACACACCCCTTAAGAAGTGCCTTGTGTCCCCCCTGCATACCATAAGCTCTTGATTTCTTTCCCTATGTTCAAATCTTACCTTAACCCATTAGCCACCTTGCCATAAAAAAAATAGTCCAACCTTACCAAAAATAAAGTTTGGCCGACACATGCTAGAAGAGTGCAAAAATTAAAGTCACAAAATGCATACCATGGGATTCGAACCTCTTCCCTCAAGCAACACTTATGGCGCCAACTCCACTTTACTACTAGCTCATCTTATGCTAATTTTTGTCACTTAATTTCCTTAAACATCAAGGTCATTTGTTCCACTTCAATAAAGTACTATTTGCCAAAATTTATTCCAAAATCCAATTAAATCCCGAACCTTCTCAGGACTATTTTAACACACATATAGGATGAATAAACTAGCTAAGCACCAAAATAATGCAACATATAAAAATTAAAATTTTAGGATGTTACAATTCTACCCCCTTAAAGAAAATTTCGTCCTCGAAATTTACCTGGTTAAAAGAGGTGAGGGTATTGCTGCCGAATTGTGTCCTTAGGCTCCCACGTAGCTTCCTCCGCTCCGTGATTACGCCATAGAACCTTAACCAATGGTACTGACTTCTTTCTTAGCACCTTAACATCACGATCCAAAATTTTCACTGGTTCCTCCTCGAAAGACAAGCCAGGCCTTAACTCAACTTCCTCTACTGGTACTATATGAGACGGATCCGATCGGTAATGCCTTAACATTGAGACGTGAAAAATGTTATGAATCTGACTAAATTCCGGAGGTAACTCAAGCTGATAAGCTACTGGCCCAACACGTTTCATCACACGATACGGTTCAATGAACCTAGGGCTCAACTTTCCCTTCCTTCCAAATCTGAAAATCTTCTTCCAAGGTGAGACTTTTAGAAAGACCTGATCTCCCACCGCAAACTCAATATCCTTACGCTTCAGATCCGTATATGATTTCTGTCTATCTGAAGCTTCCCTTAACCGAGCCCGAATTAGCTTTACCTTTTCTTCCGTTTCTGATATCAGCTCAGGACCTAATAACTGTCGTTCGCCCAATTCAGTCCAACATGTAGGAGTACGACACCTAAGACCATACAATGCCTCGTAGGGTGCCATCTGAATGCTAGACTGATAGCTATTGTTATACGCAAACTCTACCAACGGTAGAAAATCCTCCCAACTACCTCTGAAGTCAATCACACAACCCCTTAACATGTCTTCCAAAATTTGGATTACTCTTTCCGACTGTCCATCTGACTGAGGATGAAAAGCCGTACTGAAGTTTAACTTTGTTCCCAAAGCCTCGTGCAAAGCTTTCCAAAATCACGATGTGAACCTAGGGTCCCTGTCTGATATAATAGACACTGGTACCCCATGCAACCTCACGATCTCTGCTATGTACAACTTAGCCAACTTCTGCAGTGAATAATCCGTACGAATAGGTAGAAAATGAGCAGTCTTCGTCAACCGATCCACTATTACCCAGACGGAATCTTTCTTAGTAGGTGATAAGGGTAACCCACTAACAAAATCCATCATTACCCGTTCCCACTTCCATAATGGAATCTTCACCAGTTGTAGCAATCCTGACGGCAATTGATGTTTCGCCTTCACTTGCTGACAAGTCAAACACTTACCCACGAAATCAGTAACCTCCCGTTTTAACCTTGGCCACCAATACTATTCACGGAGGTCTCAATACATCTTATTTTCTCCGGGGTGCATAGCATAAGGGCTACTATGCGCCTCTCGCAGAATCATTTGTCTCAAATCCGAATCCATGGGCATACAAACTCTTCCACGAAAACACAGCACTCCATCCATGTTCATTCCAAAGTCCCCTATTATACCACTTTCAACTTGTTGCAATAAAGGACCGAACTTTTCATCTGATAACTGCTTTTCCTTGATCTGTTCTAACCACAAAGGCTTCACCTGAAGTTCCGCTAGTAGACTGCCATCTTCATACAAACTGAGATGAGCAAACATTGCTCTCAACTCCAATACTACCTTACAACTCAACGCGTCTGCCACCACGTTAGCCTTTCCAGGATGATACTCGATTGAGAAGTCATAATCCTTTAACAGCTCCAACCACCTCCGTTGTCTCAAGTTCAACTCCTTTTGGGTAAGGAGGTACTTAAGACTCTTATGATCCGTATAAATGATAGACTTCTCGCCGTAGAGATAGTGCCTCTAAATCTTTAAAGCAAACATCAACGCAGCCAACTCAAGTCATGGGTAGGATAGTTGACTTCGTGCGGCCTCAACTGATGAGATGAATAAGCTACCACCTTTCCACCTTACATCAACACACATCCTAAACCCGTGTATGACGCATCACAGTAAACAGTAAACTCTTTTCCAGCCTCAGGTTGAATCAGTACTGGTGCTTCCGTCAAAATCTTCTTCAGTTTCTCGAAACTCTTTTGTTGTTTATCGATCCACACGTACGGTACTCCCTTTCGCAACAGCTTAGTTAGGGGTGCAGCAATCAACGAAAACCCCTCAACAAAGCGTCTATAATAACCAGCCAAACCCAAGAAACTCCGAATCTCAACCACTGACTTCGGTGGTTTCTAATCCAACATAGCCTCTACCTTCTGAGGATCAACTCTGATTCCTTCGGCCGACACAACATGTCCCAAGAAAGTCACTTCCTTCAGCCAAAATTCACACTTACTGAATTTGGCATAAAGTTACTTTTCTCGCAGTATTTGTAATACTATGCGCAAATGTGAGTCATGCTCTTCCTCACTCCTTGAATATACCAAGATATCGTCTATGAACACCACTACAAATCCGTCTAAGTAGGGTTGAAAGACTCGATTCATCATATCCATAAATGCAGCTGGTGCATTGGTCAAACCAAACGGCATCACCAAAAACTCATAATGTCCATAACGAGTTCTGAATGCCATTTTATGAATATTTGCCTCCTTAACCTTGAGTTGATGATATCCCGATCTCAAATCTATCTTGGAGAATACTGAAGCTCCTCTCAACTGATCAAACAGGTCATCGATTCTCGGCAATGGATACCTATTCTTGATTGTCAATTTATTCAACTGCCTATAATCAATGCACATACGCATCGACCCATCCTTCTTTTGACGAACAAAACTGGTGCTCCCCATGGAGACACGTTCGGTCGAATAAATCCTCGATCCAACAATTCTTTAATTTGAGCTTTAAGCTCCGCTAACTCCTTCGGCGCCATTCTATAAGGAGTAATAGACACCAGAGCCGTTCCGAGCATAAGCTCAATGCCAAACTCTACTTCCCGGTCTGGAGGTAGACCCGGAAGTTCTTCAGGAAAGACATCTGGAAATTCTTTCACCGTTCTAACACCTTCCACTGATAAATCCTTGGCATCCAAAGCACTAATGAAGGCTAGGAACGCTCCATACCTTTTTCACACCAACTTTTCTGCCTTTAAAGCAGATACCACACTTGCTAAATAATTTCTCCGTTCGTCTATCATCACAACTTCCTTATCCTCCAAGGTCCTTATCGACATCCGCTTTGCAGACAATCCAAATGCGCACGGTGCTTCACCAACCAATCCATGACCAAAATAAGGTCGAACTCACCGAAACATAGTTCCATCAAATCTGCCAAAAAATACTTCTCTTTGAATTTCTAAAGGCGTGTCTCTATATAATTTATTCACGATCACAGACTGTCCTAAAGGACTAATTACCGTCATCTCTCTATCGGTAATCTCAGATCTAATATTCAGATTTCCTGATATAACACTAGCAACATACGAGTGGGTAGACCCGATATCTATCAAAACAGTAACAGGTACATCAGGGATGAAGAACGTACCAGTTATCACATCAGGTGCATCGCCATCCTCCCGACGCCTGACCGCATAGACTAACCCTGGCTGTCTCACCTCCGCGTTACCTATGAAGCCATTACCTCTACCTGGTGCACCTTGACCTCGTCCAGCGCCATTACCACCACGACCTGGTCCACGGCCCCTCGGCGGCTGCTGAGCGCCTCTAGCTGACTGGGCATCAGGGTTATGAGCTTCTTGAGTCGGAGCAGTCCATCGAGGACAATTCTTAAGCTGGTGGTCCTTAGAACCACATTTAAAACAACCACCGGTTCTCTTCCATCATTCCCCGGGGTGTCGTCTTCCACAGTCAGCACACAGTTGAATCTGATTAGTAGCCACAGGTGCTCTAGCTTGAGCTGGCTCATCATTCCGAGGGCTCTTTTGGAACCTTTTAGCGGAACCCAAGTACTTAAAGTCCCTCTTGCCTCTGCCTCTTTCCCGGTTCTGACGTTCTGAGTTCTTAGCCTCTTCAGCGATCTTGGCTTTCTCCACAAGCGTGGCAAAAGTCCTTACTTGTTGTGGGGCTATCAGTACCCGCAACTCATCATTCAGCCCATCCTCAAAACGTACACAGCGCTCATGATCAGTTGGCACTATCGTCCGAGCATAACGACTCAAGCGTAGAAATTCTGCCTCGTAAGCTGCCACCGTCTTATTTCCTTGAACCAGATTCAGGAATTCCTTCCTCTGGGCATCCACATAGCTTGCCCCGACATACTTCCCTTGAAAAGCAGCTTTGAAGAAATCCCAAGTAACAAGTTTAGACTCAGTGCCTTCTCAAATAGTAAGCCACCATTGATACGCCTCATCCCTTATCAAGGACACCGCTCCTCTCAGTTTCTGCTCGGCGGTGCACTCCAAATTATCCATGATTCGCTCCACTGCCTCGAGCCAATACTCCGCTACATTTGGAGCTACACCTAAGACACCCCTAAAAACCTCGGCACCACTTGATTTAAGTCGTTCTGATATTGATCCACGAGTTGCTGGCCCAGTTCTAGCCCCAGCAACCCTTTCTAGGACTCGCAACATTGCTTGAGTCAAAGCAATGTCCTCTCTCATATGGTCATGGGATCCATTTTTCGACACAGGTGATGCCGGTACATCTATTTCCGGCATATGTCCCGATGCCTCAGACACGGCTCTAGCACCTCGGCCTCTACCACAGCCACTTCTACCACGTCCACGTCCTCTAGCGCTCATATTGACTAATTCAGTTTAATCTGATTACAAGTTTTATGAATCAGAATACTATTTCAATGTTTATTAACGATATTTTATGAGATATAAGAGATAGAGTTGTTTTCGCAATCATATCCTATAGTCTCAATCTCTACAGTTTCAACACCTAAAACTAGAAGTTCTAGAGTGTTCCTATAATCATATCACAATAATAATCATTCAGTATACGAATACTTACTTGACTTGGTGCCGGATGCTCGTGGTGCCATACTACCTTTAACACATAAATTATATAAATTCAAAACAGTTTTAAACGAAAATTGTGCTGAACCCAAACCACAGACGAGTTTTGAAACTGGGCTCTGATACCATAAAATGTAACACCCCAAACTCGGTCTATGCGTCAAGACCAGATTTGATATGTCACACAAAACGAACATAAATCTAGTCATCTAATGAATTAAAGAAAACAGATCCTCAAAATATTTTGGTAATGGAGTTTATTAAAAACCGAGGTTAATTTAAAATCTATGATTTAAGACATAAGGGTTTACAAATTGAAACTTAGAAATTAATTGGTTAAATTTTACGAGAAGTTTAAAAGAGTTCAAAAGAAATTTGAAAACAAGATTCTTAAAAGAATTTTTACAGAAAAATTTACGAGATAACATATTTAAGAAAAACCTCTTTTTGCACGAAAATTTAAGAAAACATTTATAAAAATAGAATAGTCCCATTTAAGTATCTAAAACATAAATAAAATCCATCCACAAGTAAAAATCCATAAAAATAATACCAGAGGCCTTATTACATCACAACTGAAATAGTAATTAAATAAAAATACTTAAAAGTAGTTTAAAGTTCATATAAACCATCATTCGTAGTATGGCCTCCACAAAGTCATCCCCGGCCCAAGCCTCCATTACTGATCATTACCTGAAAAGGGTAAAGAAAACAGGGTGAGTTACTTAGAACTCAGTGTGTAACCCACTTACCATAATCCACTGGGCAGAAACCATTTAAGCATTTATTTGGGCCTGAGCCCATTACAAATAAAACATTTTAACATGTATAAAATGCATATGATATGCAATTCCCAAAACCAGACCTAAGTTTTCCATCCGCTACACCCCACCCGTACCAACCACACACCTGTGGGGAGCTTTAGTCACCCACCTCGCCAACACACCAAATTGGGCATTAAGCCACATATCAAACTGGGCACGAAGGCATATATCAAACTGGTCACAAAGCCTTATATCAAACTGGGCACGAAGCCTTATATCAAACTGGGCACGAAGCCATCAGAATTTTGTAGCAAAGCTACCAGAACTTCTCTTCGTCAATTATCCCAACCCATGCAATCATGTATACAACATGCATAATAATTCATTCATATAATTATTCCAACAAAAGGCCCATTATAAAAATTATTGCAATCTGGCCTATATCACAATTTGGCCTATTTCATAATTTGGCCCATTTCACATCTCATATCACACTTGGCCAATTATCAAATAACACATATGGCCCAAAATATCACATATGGCCCAAAATATCACTTTTTACCGTTTTAGCCCATTAGGGGAGATTTCGTAATTTTCACGATCTTAATACCGATTTCATGATCTTAACACTAAAGTGTTTATTATACCATATTTTCTGATTTCACCAACTTTGCGATTTTTAATCCAATGTTTACTATGGTATAGTCATCTAACCCATGAGATAAGTGTGAGATTACACACCTAATTATGGTGAGAACGACACTTTCCTGATCGTCGATACCTATATACGTTATAACGCTCGATTAGAACACTAACACTTAAAATAAATCTATGCTAAGGTAAGCGGTCAAGATTTTTACCCTCGGAATCTCGAATAACTATTATTTGTCGGTTCTCCCTGGTTGACGGTTCACAACCCGGTGGAAAATCTCGAATAGCTAATGGCTCCGAACTACGAACAACTTTGAATAATTGATTCTCCCCGGATGAGAGTCCACAACCCGGTGGAAAGTCTCGGATTGCCGAAACAGCCCTTCGCTTGAATCTAGAGGGAATAGCAAATCCGCCCCTCTTCCGAACACTATTCACCACCCTTTTTGACCCTATCTTGATTGCCTCCATTGACAAAAGAATATTAGTCCAACTAATATTTCGGAAATTAAGTCTATAGGTTTTAAGGGTGAACCGTCTTACCACAAAATCTTATGTTCACGGGATGTAAATCAAGCGATAACGTCCCTAAGATAAAATTGATTAGTAACCCATCTTTAACGAAATAACGAGTAATATGGAAGTCCTTGATAGAAACCCTTACCTTACCACTTTGAACCGAATCCTAGCGATTCACGATGATTACGAATACTCCGAGTTTCGGCCTTCTCTATATCACTATAAAGACGAAAAAGATTGTCTAAGAGAAAGGGATAGAGGATGCTATTTCCGGTCAAAAGACCTTCCCAAACCAATATGTATATTCTGCTAAAGAAAAGAAGAGAATAAAGATTCGAAAAGGGTCCTTACCGATTGATTAAAACGAAGGTTGAAAGAATGATTAACAAGAAAATATATGTGAAGAGGAGGGTTCGGCTAAGAAGAAAAATTTGATGAAGATGATGCTAGCAATATTCGACCATGGAGGAAAAGAGAAGGGAGAAAATGTGTTTGTAAGAATGAGCAAAATGGAGAAAGAAAGAAATAGAGGATGAGAGGTTTTGTGTTTCGGTTTTCAAAGGTGAAAAAGGAGCAAAGAAAGGGATTTGGGACAAGAGCATTCGACAATGGAGAAGAAAAGAAAAAAAAAAAGAAAAAAAATGGCCTTTGTGTTTTGGTGTTTTCGGCACTAGGGGAAAAGAACTTGAGAGGTTAGGCAAAATTTTGACCAAATGGTCAAAAAGAAATTACCAAAAGAAGAAAAACAAAGCTGTTCACCAATGCTTCAAAATGCATTCAGCTAGGGAGAGAAAGATGAAAAGAAAAGCTTTTTGTGAAAAGCACCAAATGACCAAAATGAAAGTGACCAACTAGCTACACCTCCTTACCAATGCCTCCAACCAAATTCAGCCACCCCCTAGCCCTCAAAATTGTCCAAATTTATGGACAAAGTTTGGCCATTCCAAACTTTCCAAAACACACCCCTTAAGAAGTGCCTTGTGTCCCCCCTACATACCGTAAGCTCATGATTTCTTTCCCTATGTTCAAATCTTACCTTAACCCAATAGCCACCTTGCCATAAAAAAAAATAGTCCAACCTTACCAAAAATAAAGCTTGGCCAACACATGCTAGAAGAATGCAAAAATTAAAGTCACAAAATGTATGCCATGGGATTCGAACCTCTTCCCTCAAGCAACACTTATGGCCCCAACTCCACTTTACTACTAGCTCATCTTATGCTAACTTTTGTCACTTAATTTCCTTAAACATCAAGGTCACTTGTTCCACTTCAATAAAGTACTATTTGCCAAAATTTATTCCAAAATGCAATTAAATCCCGAACCTTCTCAAGACTATTTTAACACACACATAGGATGAATAAACTAGCTAAGCACCAAAATAATGCAACATATAAAAATTCAAATTTTAGGATGTTACAAGTATGAATGATGATTTTATCTAAGTGAAAGTATGTTATCATGAAGAATGGAATGCTTGTATGATCTTAGCCTTAGTAATGTTTGCTAGGAAAACTTAGTTTCTTTTGCGGTTAGACATGCATGAAGGTTTATATCTTTAGAATTGACTTAGTAACTTTCTTGAGGCGAAATCCTAGGGGACATAAAAATCTAAAATGATATAGGCACTATTTCTTTGGACCATTTGGGCCTTTTCAAGCCAACCCTATGATATTAGACCCTTGAAACTATAATTTTGAGCTTAAAGGTCTGTTTTTTTTTGTTTTTTTGCAATGAACCTACATTATAAGACAATTACCATCTTTTTAAAGTTATCCTAATTTTGTGCACCTATCTTAACTAAAGTTGTCTTGGGAATCAACATTTGAGGAAATTTTCATAAAGATGTATGTGCTCATGCTTGAAAAAAACCGAGCGAAGAAAAGTTTGTTCAGTCTCTAAAAAGGAAAAATGTATGAGCTTGAGTTCAAAATAAGTTTGGGGGTGTTCCAAAGGTTCACTTAAAGAAAAAGGTTGTATTATAAGAAAACCAAGACAAAGTTAAAGGTTAAGATTTTTTTTTTTAAAACCGAAATGTCCCATCTCTTAAAATCCCTGCCTTTAGCCGATCCCCATTACAACCTTGTAAAAGACCTATTGATTTGATGATTATGCCACCTACATTAGTGGAGTGGAAGTCCTGAGTTCAACATATGAAGATCATAAATAAGCCTTGTGATTGTTTGCTTGATTGATAGGAAATTATGCTGAATGAAGAATGTTATCTATGGCTGTGACATACATGCAAACTATGATTCATGTTGGCATATTTTGAAGCTTAGTATAATCTTAAGGAATGTTTGAATATGAATTACTTGTTAATAAAGAAGATCGATAAGTCTGAAGTTATTAATGCATGATTATGGGACAAAGATTGATGCTGCTTACACAATTAGCAATTTTGCCTTAGCAAGACCTTTTGCTGTGCATAAACATTACTCGAGATGAGCAATGATTTAAGTTTGGGGGTGTGTAAATAGAAAAATATATAGGATTTTTCCTATGTAATTTATCACCTTTTTACTTAAATCCATTGTTAAAACTGTAACACCCCAAACCCGGCCCATACGTTTCGACCAGATCTGGTATGCTACGGGTTGAACGTTAAAATCTTTTGCTAAGTTGGTTTTAGAAAATCATAAGTTATTAGGCAATATTTGAATAAATAAGTGACATTTGAAAAGAAACCTTGTATTATTATTATTTGGTATAAATAAACCCCTGACATAAATGCATAAGTTGCAAATATTAAAAAAACTACTTAGGCGAATATAAACTATGGGGCCTTATTACCTAAATATTCCCAAAACAAAACTTAAAGGAAAGCCGAAAATAAGTTATAGAAATAAAAACTTGATGACCCCTCGAGTTCGTCTCGGCTCCGATGTCCACGATCTACTGCTCATCTGAAAAGTTAGGGAAAAATAATAGGGTGAGTCACCAAGACTCAGTGTGTAAATCCCGAAAACACATAAAAGGCTTGGGCCCACAAACACATTATGAGCCCTGGCCCATGCACAATGGCAACAATCATAATCACATGACAGATAGTAAATGATGCAAAGCCCAACCCATCCTAGAATTCCATCCTCTACACACCAACCCGTACCAACCATCACACCTTGGGGATTTCTACAATCAACCCTCCATCTACTACACACCAAAATGACAGCCGTACTGCCTATTCCTATCAATCAGGAATTTTAACGTGGTTTTCTACCACCGATCACCAAGTGACCTAACATTTCATTACGTGGGTTTTCTACCACCGATCACTATGTGACCTTAACATTTCATTAAGTGGGTTTTCTACCACCGATCACCATGTGACCAATCATTTCATTACGTGGGTTTTCTACCACCGATCACCATGTGACCAATCATACCCTTCCCCTTTTCATATCAAACCCATCCCATGCATACATTCATGCAAAATCAAACAATATACTACCTAAGAGATTACAGTCTTTCACATACGTCGATACACATAGAGAAGTTTCTATGGTTACATACATGGCATCCTTTGCCTACGCTTTCTGGGTATTGCAACTGTTTACACAACCCATTTTCTAGCTTTTAGCCCATAACATAAACATATATATATTCATACAGATTATTAGTGTGCTAGAGATCTACACACGACTGTTCATACAACCTCATTTTCTGGCTTTTCAGCCCCTAACAGGTATAATACAAAATAAAACTTATGTGATAAGGATCTACACACCTGATTACTGTTAGAACGAGACCCTATAAGTTGACGCTATCCGTAGCCAACACCACTGCTATCTGCCTAAGGTATTGTTCAGAAGCCGATCCACAAGCAAGTGGCCAATCTCGAACGGCAGATACCGCTGATTTCTTAAACTTAGGGATTCTCTCCTTTGCTCGATCCATATTTAATTCCATCTCTAGTCCTTGTCAGGACTACTATCACAATATATGATCGTTAATCCTCACCATAAAGTTAAGATCTTGTATACAATGAACGAATCTAGTAAAAATCTAGGGAAAATCTCCTTACCTTAAAATCCCGAAATTGGAGACTAACGATTTTCGGCTTTTAGATCTAGACGACCAAGTTTCCTTCAAATCCCGGAATGCCGCCCAACATAGAACCATTAAACTATTAGCTTTTCAGCTTTTGCCTTTCAAAAATCGAAATAAAACGTGAGAAACTAACAGAAGTCTACACTTACCATAACACAAGGGATTCGGCTAGCACTAGAGAGAAGATTCGGCAATGCCAAAGAAAAAGATTTAAATGCCAGAAGAATAGAACTAACTCACAAATGGGATGAATAGAGAAAAACTATGGAGATTTCGGCTTTTTAGAGAAATCGGCACAAGAGGAAAAGAATGGAAAAGAGAGTTAAGGGAGAGGTTTCGGCTTTTAAAGAAATTAAAGAAAAGAAATTGTAGAGGGAGAGACTAAGAATTTCGGCACAAAGAATGAAGAGGAAATTACGGTTTAAATACCAGAAGCAATGAGATATCCCCCCTATTTATAGAAATTTCGGCACTCCTATCAAAAACCCGAAAGTACCCTTCCTGATAACTAAAAATCAGGCTAATAAAAAGGGAAAATTCGGCAGCCCTTTTCCATGAAGTAGCCGAATTCTTTACTCCTCTAGGTGATGGAATTTTGGCCAACACCTAGCCTTGCAGATAGCTCCTATCTTTTCTCCTTTTATCTTCCATATTATCAACTATAATATCTACATTATCCCATTCATATAAATCCTCCTATTTTTGAGCCTTGTTGCCATCCACTCCACCTAACCCAAATGCCAAAAATTAGCTAACTTAAATTAAAACAATTGGGCTCCATGAAACTTAAATTTTGGGCCCCTAACTCCCTTGTTGTGGTGTCACCTCCTTGCTTCCTAAGTGGCGTCATTGACCACTAGGCCACAAGCCGATTTTGATAACTTAAACACAGATACCGCCTTTTAAAACTCTATAGTGCTGAAACAAAAATTTCACCAAGGCCTTGACCACATCCTGAGCCCAATTTGGACCCATAACAGTTAAATTAACTCATTACTCATTTTCACCCATTAAGCGCATAGGCCCAAAAATTCAGGATGTTACAGTTCTACCCCCTTAAGGAAATTTCGTCCTCAAAATTTCCAACTAACTATTAATCGTACTACCCAAGTCTCACCATTATGCTTTCGCTACGCACTCTAATTCTAAAGCCAAAAGAAACACTTAGTATACTATGGTAGAGTACGCACCGATATTCGCATCTAGAGCGCCCTCGTCCCCTTATACTCATTCTACCGATTCGTGTTTGTCTGATGAATTATTAATTTCTTTCACTGATTAACCACAAAGAATCTTATGAATAGTAGTTTAAAAGTAGTTCTTTCGAATTCTAAATTATATCTACGAGTTTCAGTCTCAAGTTTATCCCTAATTCTAGAAACCACATACATTCAACCAGCATACATCAATCACACAAGTAGCATCCATGCACACACATTCATCGCATAAGGGTATCTTCGTTATTTCACTACTTAGGGTTTTTTTTCCGTAGTTTTGCCCTACAAGGTATTTTTTTCCAAATAAAGTATCTTGGTAATTTTCTTTGAATTAGAGGTACTTTGGTACACTTTTTTTTAAAGCAAGGGTATTTTGGAAAACAAGTTTTTTTTTTCCGAAATAGAGATATTTTGATGTTGTTGTTTTTTTTCTTTTTGAAGCAGGGGTACTTTGGAAAATTTAATTGTGCAAACCGAATTACTTTTGTAAATCTAGGGGTTTTTGGGTAAATTTGCAAAACATGGGTATTTTATAAAATCACGATTATTTGGAAATTTTCACAAACCAAGGGTATTTTAAAAATTTTCCAACCGGAGTGTTTCTGTAATTTCACAAATTTTGGTAGTTTTACAATTCTGGGGTATTCTGGGAAATTTTCACAGATCAAGTGTATTTTGGAAATTTTACAAAACTTGGGGGTATTTTGGTTGCGAAATAGGGTGGCTGGTCCCTTTCGGGTTTTAATTATAGATTTTGGCCCATCAACAAATCCTCGTGGCGAAGGTGAACAGTCACTTCGCACCAGGTAGGATTCTAGCGAAGAGGAAGTGAGTCACTAGGACTGCTTAAGTACCAAGCTCTTCCTGAATCCAATCCTAGACATGCGTATGCCTGTTGCCACACCCTAACCTATTGACTTGTTCACGGGTTTGTTTAGTTGGATTAAATCTTATGAATTTAGAGAGTGATTTAAACTAAACCTAAAGTCCATCAATGTCTAATATTCTAGCCTACGTCCCTCAAGCCCATTAAGCCCACATGTATATCACAACAAGAGTTTAGAATACTTACCTGCGTGGATCGGGTGTCGGTAGACTCGAAGGCCATATCTTCAACAAGGACACATTTTTTTTTTCAAATTCACATCACTTTACAAAACATTGCAAAGCCCATTCCACAGCCCGAGTTTTGAACTGTGCTCTGATACCAAATTGTAACACTCCAAACCTAGCCCATACGTTTCGACCAGATTCGGTATGCTACGGGTTGAACGTTAAAATCTTTTGCTAAGTTGGTTTTAGAAAATCATAAGTTATTAGGCAATATTTGAATAAATAAGTGACATTTGAAAAGAAACCTTGTATTATTATTATTTGGTATAAATAAACCCCTGACATAAATTCATAAGTTGCAAATATTAAAGAAACTACTTAGGCGAATATAAACTATGGGGCCTTATTACCTAAATATTCTCAAAACAAAACTTAAAGGAAAACCGAAAATAATTTATAGAAATAAAAACTTGATGGCCCCTCGAGTCCGCCTCGGCTCCCATGTCCACGATCTACTGCTCATCTGAAAAGTTAGGGAAAAATAATAGGGTGAGTCACCAAGACTCAGTGTGTAAATCCCGAAAACACATAAAAGGCTTGGGCCCACAAACACATTATGAGCCCTGGCTCATACATAATGGCAACAATCATAATCACATGACAGATAATAAATGATGCAAAGCCCAACCCATCCTAGAATTCCATCCTCTACACACCAACCCGTACCAACCATCACACCTTGGGGATTTCTACAATCAACCCTCCATCCGCTACACACCAAAACGACAGCCGTACTGCCTATTCCTATCAATCAGGAATTTTAACGTGGTTTTCTACCACCGATCACCAAGTGACCTAACATTTCATTACGTGGGTTTTCTACCACCGATCGCTATGTGACCTTAACATTTCATTACGTGGGTTTTCTACCACCGATCACCATGTGACCAATCATTTCATTACGTTGGTTTTCTACCACCGATCACCATGTGACCAATCATGCTCTTCCCCTTTTCATATCAAATCCATCCCATGCATACATTCATGTAAAATCAGACAATATACTACCTAAGAGATTACAGTCTTTCACATACATTGGTACACATAGAGAAGTTTCTATGGTTACATACCTGGCATCCTTTGCCTACCCTTTCTGGGTATTGCGACTATTTACACGCCCATTTTTCGGCTTTTAGCCCATAACTTAAACATATATATATTCATACAGATTATTAGTATGCTAGAGATCTACACACGACTGTTCATACAGCCTCATTTTCCGGCTTTTCAGCCCCTAACAGGTATAATACAAAATAAAAATTATGTGATAAGGATCTACACACCTGATTACCGTTAGAACGAGACCCTATAAGTTGACGCTATCCGTAGCCAACACCACTGGACCATTGCTATCTGCCTAAGGTGTTGTTCAGAAGCCGGTCCACAACCAAGTGGCCAATCTCGAACGGCAGATACCGTTCGTTTCTTAAACTTAGGGATTCTCTCCTTTGCTTGATCCATATTTAATTCCATCATAGGTCCTTGTCAGAACTACTATCACAATATATGATCGTTAATCCTCATCATAAAGTTAAGGTCTTGTATACAATGAACGATTCTAGTAAAAATCTAGGGAAAATCTCCTTACCTTAAAATCCCGAAATTGGAGACTAACGATTTTCGGCTTTCAGATCTAGACGACAAAGTTTTCTTCAAATCCTGGAATGCCGCCCAACATAGAACCATTAAACTATTAGCTTTTCGGCTTTTGCCTTTCAAAAACTGAAATAAAACGTGAGAAACTAACAGAAGTCTACACTTACCTTAACACAGGGGATTCGGCTAGCACTAGAGAGAAGATTCGGCAATGCCAAAGAAAAAGATTTAAATGCCGGAAGAATAGAACTAACTCACAAATGGGATGAATAGAGAAAAACTATGGAGATTTCGGCTTTTTAAAGAATCGGCACAAGAGGAAAAGAATTAAAAAGAGAGTGAAGGGAGAGGTTTCGGCTTTTGAAGAAATTAAAGAAAAGAAATTGTAGAGGGAGAGACTAAGAATTTTGGCACAAAGAATGAAGAGGAAATTAGGGTTTAAATGCCAGAAGCATTGAGATATCCCCCCTATTTATAGAAATTTCGGCACTCCTATCAAAAATTCGAAAGTACCCTTCCTGATAACTAAAAATCAGGCTAATAAAAAGGGAAAATTCGGCACCCCTTTTCCATGAAGTAGCCGAATTCTTTACTCCTCTAGGTGATGGAATTTTGGCCAACACCTAGCCTTGCAGATAGCTCCTATCTTTTCTCCTTTTATCTTCCATATTATCAACTATAATATCTACATTATCCCATTCATATAAATCCTCCTATTTTTGAGCCTTGTTGTCATCCACTCCACCTAACCCAAATGCCAAAAATTAGCTAACTTAAATTAAAAGAATTGTGCTCCATGAAACTTAAATTTTAGGCCCCTAACTCCCTTGTTGTGGCGTCACCTCCTTGCTCCCTAAGTGGCGTCATTGACCACTGGGCCACAAGCCCATTTTGACAATTTAAACACAGATACCACCTTTTAAAACTCTATAGTGCCCAAACAAAAATTTCATCAAGGCCTTGACCACATCCTGAGCCCAATTTGGACCCCTAGCAGTTAAATTAACTCATTACTCATTTTCACCCATTAAGCGCATAGGCCCAAAAATTCAGGATGTTACAGTTCTACCCCCTTAAGGAAATTTCGTCCTCAAAATTTCCAACTAACTATTAATCGTACTACCCAAGTCTCACCACTATGCTTTCGCTGCGCACTCTAATTCTAAAGCCAAAAGAAACACTTAGTATACTATGGTAGAGTACGCACCGGTATTCGCATCTAGAGCGCCCTCGTCCCCTTATACTCATTCTACCGATTCGTGTTTGTCTGATGAATTATTAATTTCTTTCACTGATTAACCACAAACAATCTTATGAATAGTAGTTTAAAAGTAGTTCTTTCGAATTCTAAATTATATCTACGAGTTTCAGTCTCAAGTTTATCCCTAATTCTAGAAACCACATACATTCAACCAGCATACATCAATCACACAAGTAGCATCCATGCACACACATTCATCGCATAAGGGTATCTTCGTTATTTCACTACCTAGGGTTTTTTTTCCGTAGTTTTGCCCTACAAGGTATTTTTTTCCAAATAAAGTATCTTGGTAATTTTCTTTGAATTAGAGGTACTTTGGTACACTTTTTTTTAAAGCAAGGGTATTTTGGAAAACAAGTTTTTTTTTCCGAAATAGAGATATTTTGATGTTGTTGTTTTTTTTCTTTTTGAAGCAGAGGTACTTTGGAAAATTTAATTGTGCAAACCGGATTACTTTTGTAAATTTAGGGGTTTTTGGGTAAATTTGCAAAACATGGGTATTTTTTAAAATCACGATTATTTGGAAATTTTCACAAACCAAGGGTATTTTAAAAATTTTTCCAACCAGAGTGTTTCTGTAATTTCACAAATTTTGGTAGTTTTACAATTCTGGGGTATTCTGGGAAATTTTCACAGATCAAGTGTATTTTTGAAATTTTACAAAACTTGGGGGTATTTTGGTTGCGAAATAGGGTGGCTGGTCCCTTTCGATTTTTAATTATAGATTTTGGCCCATCAACAAGTTCTCGTGGCTAAGGTGAACAGTCACTACGCACCAGGTAGGATTCTAGCGAAGAGGAGGTGAGTCACTAGGACTGCTTAAGTACCAAGCTCTTCCTGAATCCAATCCTAGACATGCGTATGCCTGTTGCCACACCCTAACCTATTGACTTGTTCACGGGTTTGTTTAGTTGGATTAAATCTTATGAATTTAGAGAGTGATTTAAACTAAACCTAAAGTCCATCAATGTCTAATATTCTAGCCTACGTCCCTCAAGCCCATTAAGCCCACATGTATATCACAACAAGAGTTTAGAATACTTACCTGCGTGGATCGGGTGCCGGTAGACTCGAAGGCCATATCTTCAACAAGGACACATTTTTTTTTTCAAATTCACATCACTTTACAAAACATTGCAAAGCCCATTCCACAGCCCGAGTTTTGAACTGTGCTCTGATACCAAATTGTAACACTCCAAACCCAGCCCATACGTTTCGACCAGATTCGGTATGCTACGGGTTGAACGTTAAAATCTTTTGCTAAGTTGGTTTTAGAAAATCATAAGTTGTTAGGCAATATTTGAATAAATAAGTGACATTTGAAAAGAAACCTTGTATTATTATTATTTGGTATAAATAAACCCCTGACATAAATTCATAAGTTGCAAATATTAAAGAAACTACTTAGGCGAATATAAACTATGGGGCCTTATTACCTAAATATTCTCAAAACAAAACTTAAAGGAAAACCGAAAATAATTTATAGAAATAAAAACCTGATGGCCCCTCGAGTCCGCCTCGGCTCCCATGTCCACGATCTACTGCTCATCTGAAAAGTTAGGGAAAAATAATAGGGTGAGTCACCAAGACTCAGTGTGTAAATCTCGAAAACACATAAAAGGCTTGGGCCCACAAACACATTATGAGCCCTGGCTCATACATAATGGCAACAATCATAATCACATGACAGATAATAAATGATGCAAAGCCCAAACCATCCTAGAATTCTATCCTCTACACACCAACCCGTACCAACCATCACACCTTGGGGATTTCTACAATCAACCCTCCATCCGCTACACACCAAAACGACAGCCGTACTGCCTATTCCTATCAATCAGGAATTTTAACGTGGTTTTCTACCACCGATCACCAAGTGACCTAACATTTCATTACGTGGGTTTTCTACCACCGATCGCTATGTGACCTTACCATTTCATTACGTGGGTTTTCTACCACCGATCACCATGTGACCAATCATTTCATTACGTTGGTTTTCTACCACCGATCACCATGTGACCAATCATGCTCTTCCCCTTTTCATATCAAATCCATCCCATGCATACATTCATGCAAAATCAGACAATATACTACCTAAGAGATTACAGTCTTTCACATACATTGGTACACATAGAGAAGTTTCTATGGTTACATACCTGGCATCCTTTGCCTACCCTTTCTGGGTATTGCGACTATTTACACAGCCCATTTTTCGGCTTTTAGCCCATAACTTAAACATATATATATTCATACAGATTATTAGTATGCTAGAGATCTACACACGACTGTTCATACAGCCTCATTTTCCGGCTTTTCAGCCCCTAACAGGTATAATACAAAATAAAAATTATGTGATAAGGATCTACACACCTGATTACCGTTAGAACGAGACCCTATAAGTTGACGCTATCCGTAGCCAACACCACTGGACCATTGCTATCTGCCTAAGGTGTTGTTCAGAAGCCGGTCCACAACCAAGTGGCCAATCTCGAACGGCAGATACCGTTCGTTTCTTAAACTTAGGGATTCTCTCCTTTGCTTGATCCATATTTAATTCCATCATAGGTCCTTGTCAGAACTACTATCACAATATATGATCGTTAATCCTCATTATAAAGTTAAGGTCTTGTATACAATGAACGATTCTAGTAAAAATCTAGGGAAAATCTCCTTACCTTAAAATCCCGAAATTGGAGACTAACGATTTTCGGCTTTCAGATCTAGACGACAAAGTTTTCTTCAAATCCTGGAATGCCGCCCAACATAGAACCATTAAACTATTAGCTTTTCGGCTTTTGCCTTTCAAAAACTGAAATAAAACGTGAGAAACTAACAGAAGTCTACACTTACCTTAACACAGGGGATTCGGCTAGCACTAGAGAGAAGATTCGGCAATGCCAAAGAAAAAGATTTAAATGCCGGAAGAATAGAACTAACTCACAAATGGGATGAATAGAGAAAAACTATGGAGATTTCGGCTTTTTAAAGAATCGGCACAAGAGGAAAAGAATTAAAAAGAGAGTGAAGGGAGAGGTTTCGGCTTTTGAAGAAATTAAAGAAAAGAAATTGTAGAGGGAGAGACTAAGAATTTTGGCACAAAGAATGAAGAGGAAATTAGGGTTTAAATGCCAGAAGCATTGAGATATTCCCCCTATTTATAGAAATTTCGGCACTCCTATCAAAAATTCGAAAGTACCCTTCCTGATAACTAAAAATCAGGCTAATAAAAAGGGAAAATTCGGCACCCCTTTTCCATGAAGTAGCCGAATTCTTTACTCCTCTAGGTGATGGAATTTTGGCCAACACCTAGCCTTGCAGATAGCTCCTATCTTTTCTCCTTTTATCTTCCATATTATCAACTATAATATCTACATTATCCCATTCATATAAATCCTCCTATTTTTGAGCCTTGTTGTCATCCACTCCACCTAACCCAAATGCCAAAAATTAGCTAACTTAAATTAAAAGAATTGTGCTCCATGAAACTTAAATTTTAGGCCCCTAACTCCCTTGTTGTGGCGTCACCTCCTTGCTCCCTAAGTGGCGTCATTGACCACTGGGCCACAAGCCCATTTTGATAATTTAAACACAGATACCACCTTTTAAAACTCTATAGTGCCCAAACAAAAATTTCATCAAGGCCTTGACCACATCCTGAGCCCAATTTGGACCCCTAGCAGTTAAATTAACTCATTACTCATTTTCACCCATTAAGCGCATAGGCCCAAAAATTCAGGATGTTACAGTTCTACCCCCTTAAGGAAATTTCGTCCTCAAAATTTCCAACTAACTATTAATCGTACTACCCAAGTCTCACCACTATGCTTTCGCTGCGCACTCTAATTCTAAAGCCAAAAGAAACACTTAGTATACTATGGTAGAGTACGCACCGGTATTCACATCTATAGCGCCCTCGTCCCCTTATACTCATTCTACCGATTCGTGTTTATCTGATGAATTATTAATTTCTTTCACTGATTAACCACGAACAATCTTATGAATAGTAGTTTAAAAGTAGTTCTTTCGAATTCTAAATTATATCTACGAGTTTCAGTCTCAAGTTTATCCCCTAATTCTAGAAACCACATACATTCAACCAGCATACATCAATCACACAAGTAGCATCCATGCACACACATTCATCGCATAAGGGTATCTTCGTTATTTCACTACCTAGGGTTTTTTTTCCGTAGTTTTGCCCTACAAGGTATTTTTTTCCAAATAAAGTATCTTGGTAATTTTCTTTGAATTAGAGGTACTTTGGTACACTTTTTTTTAAAGCAAGGGTATTTTGGAAAACAAGTTTTTTTTTCCGAAATAGAGATATTTTGATGTTGTTGTTTTTTTTCTTTTTGAAGCAGAGGTACTTTGGAAAATTTAATTGTGCAAACTGGATTACTTTTGTAAATTTAGGGGTTTTTGGGTAAATTTGCAAAACATGGGTATTTTTTAAAATCACGATTATTTGGAAATTTTCACAAACCAAGGGTATTTTAAAAATTTTTCCAACCAGAGTGTTTCTGTAATTTCACAAATTTTGGTAGTTTTACAATTCTGGGGTATTCTGGGAAATTTTCACAGATCAAGTGTATTTTTGAAATTTTACAAAACTTGGGGGTATTTTGGTTGCGAAATAGGGTGGCTGGTCCCTTTCGATTTTTAATTATAGATTTTGGCCCATCAACAAGTCCTCGTGGCTAAGGTGAACAGTCACTACGCACCAGGTAGGATTCTAGCGAAGAGGAGGTGAGTCACTAGGACTGCTTAAGTACCAAGCTCTTCCTGAATCCAATCCTAGACATGCGTATGCCTGTTGCCACACCCTAACCTATTGACTTGTTCACGGGTTTGTTTAGTTGGATTAAATCTTATGAATTTAGAGAGTGATTTAAACTAAACCTAAAGTCCATCAATGTCTAATATTCTAGCCTACGTCCCTCAAGCCCATTAAGCCCACATGTATATCACAACAAGAGTTTAGAATACTTACCTGCGTGGATCGGGTGCCGGTAGACTCGAAGGCCATATCTTCAACAAGGACACATTTTTTTTTTCAAATTCACATCACTTTACAAAACTTTGCAAAGCCCATTTCACAGCCCGAGTTTTGAACTGTGTTCTGATACCAAATTGTAACACTCCAAACCCAGCCCATACGTTTCGACCAGATCGGGTATGCTACGGGTTGAACGTTAAAATCTTTTGCTAAGTTGGTTTTAGAAAATCATAAGTTATTAGGAAATATTTGAATAAATAAGTGACCATTGCTATCTGCCTAAGGTGTTGTTCAGAAGCCGGTCCACAACCAAGTGGCCAATCTCGAACGGCAGATACCGTTCGTTTCTTAAACTTAGGGATTCTCTCCTTTGCTTGATCCATATTTAATTCCATCATAGGTCCTTGTCAGAACTACTATCACAATATATGATCGTTAATCCTCATCATAAAGTTAAGGTCTTGTATACAATGAACGATTCTAGTAAAAATCTAGGGAAAATCTCCTTACCTTAAAATCCCGAAATTGGAGACTAACGATTTTCGGCTTTCAGATCTAGACGACAAAGTTTTCTTCAAATCCTGGAATGCCGCCCAACATAGAACCATTAAACTATTAGCTTTTCGGCTTTTGCCTTTCAAAAACTGAAATAAAACGTGAGAAACTAACAGAAGTCTACACTTACCTTAACACAGGGGATTCGGCTAGCACTAGAGAGAAGATTCGGCAATGCCAAAGAAAAAGATTTAAATGCCGGAAGAATAGAACTAACTCACAAATGGGATGAATAGAGAAAAACTATGGAGATTTCGGCTTTTTAAAGAATCGGCACAAGAGGAAAAGAATTAAAAAGAGAGTGAAGGGAGAGGTTTCGGCTTTTGAAGAAATTAAAGAAAAGAAATTGTAGAGGGAGAGACTAAGAATTTTGTCACAAAGAATGAAGAGGAAATTAGGGTTTAAATGCCAGAAGCATTGAGATATCCCCCCTATTTATAGAAATTTCGGCACTCCTATCAAAAATTCGAAAGTACCCTTCCTGATAACTAAAAATCAGGCTAATAAAAAGGGAAAATTCGGCACCCCTTTTCCATGAAGTAGCCGAATTCTTTACTCCTCTAGGTGATGGAATTTTGGCCAACACCTAGCCTTGCAGATAGCTCCTATCTTTTCTCCTTTTATCTTCCATATTATCAACTATAATATCTACATTATCCCATTCATATAAATCCTCCTATTTTTGAGCCTTGTTGTCATCCACTCCACCTAACCAAAATGCCAAAAATTAGCTAACTTAAATTAAAAGAATTGTGCTCCATGAAACTTAAATTTTAGGCCCCTAACTCCCTTGTTGTGGCGTCACCTCCTTGCTCCCTAAGTGGCGTCATTGACCACTAGGCCACAAGCCCATTTTGATAATTTAAACACAGATACCACCTTTTAAAACTCTATAGTGCCCAAACAAAAATTTCATCAAGGCCTTGACCACATCCTGAGCCCAATTTGGACCCCTAGCAGTTAAATTAACTCATTACTCATTTTCACCCATTAAGCGCACAGGCCCAAAAATTCAGGATGTTACAGTTCTACCCCCTTAAGGAAATTTCGTCCTCAAAATTTCCAACTAACTATTAATCGTACTACCCAAGTCTCACCACTATGCTTTCGCTGCGCACTCTAATTCTAAAGCCAAAAGAAACACTTAGTATACTATGGTAGAGTATGCACCGGTATTCACATCTATAGCGCCCTCGTCCCCTTATACTCATTCTACCGATTCGTGTTTATCTGATGAATTATTAATTTCTTTCACTGATTAACCACGAACAATCTTATGAACAGTAGTTTAAAAGTAGTTCTTTCAAATTTTAAATTATATCTACGAGTTTCAGTCTCAAGTTTATCCCCTAATTCTAGAAACCACATACATTCAACCAGCATACATCAATCATACAAGTAGCATCCATGCACACACATTCATCGCATAAGGGTATCTTCGTTATTTCACTACCTAGGGTTTTTTTTCCGTAGTTTTGCCCTACAAGGTATTTTTTTCCAAATAAAGTATCTTGGTAATTTTCTTTGAATTAGAGGTACTTTGGTACACTTTTTTTTAAAGCAAGGGTATTTTGGAAAACAAGTTTTTTTTTTTCCGAAATAGAGATATTTTGATGTTGTTGTTTTTTTTCTTTTTGAAGCAGAGGTACTTTGGAAAATTTAATTGTGCAAACTGGATTACTTTTGTAAATTTAGGGGTTTTTGGGTAAATTTGCAAAACATGGGTATTTTTTAAAATCACGATTATTTGGAAATTTTCACAAACCAAGGGTATTTTAAAAATTTTTCCAACCAGAGTGTTTCTGTAATTTCACAAATTTTGGTAGTTTTACAATTCTGGGGTATTCTGGGAAATTTTCACAGATCAAGTGTATTTTTGAAATTTTACAAAACTTGGGGGTATTTTGGTTGCGAAATAGGGTGGCTGGTCCCTTTCGATTTTTAATTATAGATTTTGGCCCATCAACAAGTCCTCGTGGCTAAGGTGAACAGTCACTACGCACCAGGTAGGATTCTAGCGAAGAGGAGGTGAGTCACTAGGACTGCTTAAGTACCAAGCTCTTCCTGAATCCAATCCTAGACATGCGTATGCCTGTTGCCACACCCTAACCTATTGACTTGTTCACGGGTTTGTTTAGTTGGATTAAATCTTATGAATTTAGAGAGTGATTTAAACTAAACCTAAAGTCCATCAATGTCTAATATTCTAGCCTACGTCCCTCAAGCCCATTAAGCCCACATGTATATCACAACAAGAGTTTAGAATACTTACCTGCGTGGATCGGGTGCCAGTAGACTCGAAGGCTATATCTTCAACAAGGACACATTTTTTTTCAAATTCACATCACTTTACAAAACATTTCTAAGCCCATTTCACAGCCCGAGTTTTGAACTGTGCTCTGATACCAAATTGTAACACCCCAAACCCAGCCCATACGTTTTGACCAGATCGGGTATGCTACGGGTTGAACATTAAAATCTTTTGCTAAGTTGGTTTTAGAAAATCATAAGTTATTAGGCAATATTTGAATAAATAAGTGACATTTGAAAAGAAACCTTGTATTATTATTATTTGGTATAAATAAACCCTTGACATAAATTCATAAGTTGCAAATATTAAAGAAACTACTTAAGCGAATATAAACTATGGGGCCTTATTACCTAAATATTCCCAAAACAAAACTTAAAGGAAAACCGAAAATAATCTATAGAAATAAAAACTTGATGGACCCTCGAGTCCATCTCGGCTCCCATGTCCATGATCTACTGCTCATCTGAAAAGTTAGGGAAAAATAATTGGGTGAGTCACCAAGACTCAGTGTGTAAATCCCGAAAACACATAAAAGGCTTGGGCCCACAAACACATTATGAGCCCTGGCCCATGCACAATGGCAACAATAATAATCACATGACAGATAGTAAATGATGCAAAGCCCAACCCATCCTAGAATTTCATTCTCTACACACCAACTCGTACCAACCATCACACCTTGGGGATTTCTACAATCAACCCTCCATCTGCTACACACCAAAACGACAACCGTACTGCCTATTCCTATCAATAAGGAATTTTAACGTGGTTTTCTACCACCGATCACCAAGTGACCTAACATTTCATTACGTGCGTTTTCTACCACCGATCACTATGTGACCTTAACATTTCATTACGGGGTTTTCTACCACCGATCACCATGTGACCAATCATTTCATTACGTGGGTTTTCTACCACCGATCACCATGTGACCAATCATGCTCTTCCCCTTTTCATATCAAATCCATCCCATGTATACATTCATGCAAAATCAGACAATATACTACCTAAGAGATTACAATCTATCACATACATCGATACACATAGAGAAGTTTCTATGGTTACATACCTGGCATCCTTTGCCTACGCTTTCTGGGTATCGCGACTGTTTACACAACCCATTTTTCGGCTTTTAGCCCATAACATAAACATATATATATATATTCATACAGATTATTAGTATTCTAGAGATCTACACACGACTGTTCATACAGCCTCATTTTCCAGCTTTTCAGCCCCTAACAGGTATAATACAAAATAAAACTTATGTGATAAGGATCTACATACCTGATTACCGTTAGAACGAGGCCCTATAAGTTGACGCTATCCGTAGCCAACACCACTGCTATCTTCCTAAGGTGTTGTTCAGAAGCCGGTCCACAACCAAGTGGCCAATCTCAAACGGCAGATACCGTTCGTTTCTTAAACTTAGGGATTCTCTCCTTTGCTTGATCCATATTTAATTCCATCATAGGTCCTTGTCAAAACTACTATCACAATATATGATCGTTAATCCTCATTATAAAGTTATGATCTTGTATACAATGAACGATTCTAGTAAAAATCTAGGGAAAATCTCCTTACCTTAAAATCCAGAAATTGGAGACTAACGATTTTCGGCTTTTAGATCTAGACGACCAAGTTTCCTTCAAATCCCGGAATGCCGCCCAACATAGAACCATTAAATTATTAGCTTTTCGGCTTTTTCCTTTCAAAAACCGAAATAAAATGTGAGAAACTAACAGAAATCTACACTTACCTTAACACAAGGGATTCGGCTAGCTCTAGAGAGAAGATTCGGCAATGCCAAAGAAAAAGATTTAAATGCCGGAATAATAGAACTAACTCACAAATGGGATGAATAGAGAAAAACTATGGAGATTTTGGCTTTTTAGAGAAATCGGCACAAGAGGAAAAGAATGGAAAAGAGAGTGCAGGGAGAGGTTTCGGCTTTTGAAGAAATTAATGAAAAGAAATTGTAGAGGGAGAGACTAAGAATTTTGGCACAAAGAATGAAGATGAAATTAGGGTTTAAATGCCAGAAGCAATGAGATATCCCCCCTATTTATAGAAATTTCGACACTCCTATCAAAAACCCGAAAGTACCCTTCCTGATAACTAAAAATCAGGCTAATAAAAAGGGAAAATTTGGCACCCCTTTTCCATGAAGTAGCTGAATTCTTTACTCCTCTAGGTGATGGAATTTGGGCCAACACCTAGCCTTGCAGATAGCTCCTATCTTTTCTCCTTTTCTCTTCCATATTATCAACTATAATATCTACATTATCCTATTCATATAAATCCTCCTATTTTTGAGCCTTGTTGCCATCCATTCCACCTAACCCAAATGCCGAAAATTAGTTAACTTAAATTAAAAGAATTGGACTCCATGAAACTTAAATTTTGGGCCCCTAACTCCCTTGTTGTGGCCACAAGCCCATTTTGATAATTTAAACACATATACCACCTTTTAAAACTCTATAGTGCCCAAACAAAAATTTCACCAAGGCCTTGACCACATCCTGAGCCCAATTTGGACCCCTAACAGTTAAATTAACTCATTACTCATTTTCACCCATTAAGCGCATAGGCCCAAAAATTCAGGTTGTTACAAAAACTAAGTAATTGTTTAATAAATTAATGAAATATGTGAAAATATGAAATTAAGACATAGAAATTATTAAAATGTGATTTTATGCTTTATTATATATTTTCATGCAATAAATGCCTTATTTTATATTAATTTGAATATATTATATTTTTCAAGACATAAAGTGGGCCCTGCATGATTAAATTACATAATAACATATAAAATTATATTTAATAATTCATTTTAAAATATTTCATTAATAATTTGGGTTTTAATTAATTAAATAAATTGGATAAATTTTATTCTTTGGTCCTTTAACATGTTGATTTATTCTGGACAGGTCTGATAGCTTCGCTGGATTACAAAACCGTCCAAATTGGAGACCAAGTCAACCTAATATTTGACTACACATGGCTGTCCATTAAAACCATTCTTTGGTTTAATTACACAAGGTCCTTGCAGTGTTGAAGAAATTAAAGATTTGCCTAAAGATTTACGATTGATCGAGTCTTAGTCCAGAGTTGTGTGGCATCCAAAATTACTTTAAAATCAAGCAAAAATCAAGTCAAAAGCCACTAAGCATGGCCAGCCGCAATTTGAGGAGATTTGAAGAAGTTAACATCCACTATTTTTAGACAACTATCCCCCTCTCCTGACCTATAAATAGGACCCTCTCATTCCCTCATTAATCATCCCTCAAGCGTCCCTCAATCATCCCTCAATCATTCCTCATTCATTCTCACCATTCATCTTTCTTTATTCTCTCCAAATTCTCTTAGATTTTCCCATTCCAATGCCTAGCATCATCTCTTCATAGATATTTTAGCAATTAAGCCTCTTAAAGAACCCTGTAACATCCTGAAATTGTGGGGCTATGCATTTATTGTGTGTTACGTATAATGTGTTGATTAGAGTGTTTAAGGGGTTCAGATTGGGCTCAAGGTTGGGCCGAGGTCTTAGTTAGAACTTTCTGTTTGGACACTCTAGTGGAAAGCCTGATAAGATAAGGCTTAAAAGATGATTATATGTGTTTAAAAATATAAAATGGGCTTGTGGCCCAGTGGCAAAGTGGCGCCACTAAAAGAGTAGGGAAGTGGCGTCAACTAGGAGGCCCAAATTCAAGTTGTATGAAGCTCAATTCTTTTAATTAAAATTTAATTAATTTTCGGCATTTAAGTGGGTAAAGTGGGACGACAATGAGGCTTGAAAATAGGAGGATTTAGTTGTTTAGATAATGTGGATAATATGGCTGATAATGTGGCAGATAAAGGAAGGAAGAGGTGGTGTTATCTGTGGCACTTGTGGATGAGAGATCAGATAATGATAAGGGAGAAAGTTTAGGAATTATCCATTGGTCAAGGTGGTGGCCGAATTTCCTTCTCTTGGAGGGGGAGAAATCAGTTTTAGTATGTCTAAGGGGTGCCGAAATTTCCCTTGACTAGTAGCTTAGTTTTAGTTTTAAAAAGGGGCATTTTCGAGATTTAGGTAGTAGGTGCTGAAATTTAGGTTAATTAAGGGGAATATCCTTTTATTTTTGGCATTTAGGGTTTTATTCTCCCATTCTTTTCTCTCATTCTCTGCCAAAGCCGAAATCCCTAAATCCCATTCTCTCATCTTCATTTTTATGCAAAAGCCGAAACCCTTGAACTTAATTCTCTTCTTCATTGTTTTCCTACATGCCAAATATTCATTGTTCTTTGCTTCTTCTCTTTTGCAGACCTCTTCACAAAAAGCTGAATCTACATAGATTTCTTCCTATCATCTTCTCTTTTTGATCTTCTCAAAAACCGAAATCTTCTAGGAGTTGCCGAATTCTCTATAAAGGTATGTGCCGATTTCTTCTGATCCATTCTTTTTCTATTTCGGTTTTTAGAAGACAAAGCCGAAAGGCTAATGGATTGTTGGTTTCTTGTGTTTACGTGTTGGGCGACATTCGGGAATTGAAGTAGATCGCTTAGATCTAAAAGCCGGAACAGTTAGTCTCTGAATCTCATATCTCTCTTTACGGGATTTTAAGGTAAGGGGTTCTCTCTAGATTCTCTTTAGATTCGCTATCGTAATTGTGATCTTAACCATATGTTATGATAAGGTCTTTTAATGGAATCAAATATCGATCAGACGAAGGAGGGGATTGGATCTGTAAAACGAATCCCTAAGTTTAAGAAACGAGCAGTGTCAGCAGTACGAGATTGGCCACTGGGTAGTAGACCGGCTTCAGAGAAAAATCTTAGGCAGTTAGCAGTCGTATCAGCTTCTGATAGTGTCGACATAGAAGGTCTCGTCTTGACTGTATTCATGTGTGTAGATCTCTATCACACTAATTAAACTGTATTATGTATGTTATGGGCTAAAAGCCGGAAAAAGGCTGTATGGACAGTCGTATTACCCGAAAAGGGTAGGCAAGGAATGCCAGGTGCGTAATCATAGAAACTTCTCTATGTGTATCAATGTATGTGATAGTCTATGATCTTTTAGGCAGTACATTGTCTGTTTATGCATGAATGTATGCATGGGATGGGGTTAATATGATGAACGGGAAGAGCATGTTAATAGGTCACTTGGTGATCGGTGGTTAAACCACGGTTTATAAAATTAGGTCAGAAAAGTGATCGATGGCTAAGCCACATTAAATTTATTCCTGACTGTTAGGAATAGGTAGCATGGCTGTCGATATGGTGTGTAGCGGCTGGTGGGTTGATTGTAGAAATCCCCGAGGTGTGTTGGTTGGTACGGGCTGGTGTAAAGAGGATGGATTTTTAGGTTGGGTTGGGCCATGTTGCATGTAATTATTTTGTTGCCATTGTGCATTGGCCAAGGCCCATAATGTGTTTGTGGGCCTCAAGCCTTTTATGTGTTTTCGGGATTTGCACACTGAGTCTTGGTGACTCACCATTTTATTTCCCTTACTTTTCAGATGAGCAGTAGATCGTGGACATGGGAGCCGAGGTGGACTCGAGGGGCCATCACGTCATTTAATTTTATACACTATTTCCAGTTTTTCTTTAAGTTTTAATTTTGGGACCAATTATGTAATAAGGCTCCATAGCTTAGGTTATCGATTTATATGAGTTAATGTTTATATTTTGAATTTGTTTTAAAGACTTAATTCTTATAAGTAATGAAATGGGAATTTCAAACATGTTTAATGCAAAGATATGTTTATAAACAAAAAAACTACAAAGGTTTTCTACAAATAGCACGTATTTATCAAATACCCACTTAAACAAACCGAGATTTCAAATCCCTTCAAAGAGAAATTTTCAACTGTTAACCCGTAGCATACTAGATCTGGTCGTAGTGTTTGGGCCGGCTTTGGGGTGTTACATTTTGGTATCAGAGCCAGGTTTTGATCCTGGGACCTGTAGGTTATGGGCACAGGAGCCCGGAAATCTGTGTCGGAGCGACTTAGAGCTAATGGGGTAGAAGTGTTTAGGGGAATTTCTGGTATAGCCCCAAGTACAGCTGAGTATTGGTTGGAGGCGACTAAACGTATAATGGATGATCTGGATTTCACGGAAGAGTAAAAACTGAAAGGGGTTGTATCTCTCCTGCGGGACGAAGCTTATCAATGGTGGCTTATGGTTAAGGATGGTTCGGTGGCTGACCGTATCACTTGGGATTTCTTCAAAATAGCGTTTCAGAGTAAGTATATTGGGACAAGTTATGTGGATGCGCAGCGTAGAGCGTTTCTGAATCTGGTTCAGGGAAGTAGGTCGGTGGCTGCGTACAAAGCGGAATTCTTACGCCTTAGCCGTTATGCTCGAGGGATGGTGGCCACGGACAATGAACGTTGTGTTCAATTTGAAGATGGTCTGAGGGACGATCTGCATGTATTGATAGCACCACAACGGGAGAGGGAAGTTGCTGTGCTTGTGGAGAAAGCTAAGATAGCTGAGGAGGTTAAGTGGACAGAAAAATTGAATCGGGATAGAGATAGGAGTGGAAGTAAGAGAAATTTTGGATCATCAAGGGTAGCCGGGAGTGATCAGAAACGACCCAGGTCAGACGGGTCAAGACAGGATGAATGACCTGCTACTGCTGGTTAGACACAGAAGTGTGCTCGATGTGGTAAACTCCATGTAGGTGAGTGTTGGGCGGGCAGTGGGAAGTGCTTTAGGTGTGGATCTACGGACCACCAAGTTAGAAACTGTCCGCAGCAACGGGGCAGTGAAGGGCCCACAGGTCAAGAGAATGCACTGCCGGGAAATGGAGGTCAACAAGCACCAAGGGGCGGGGGCCAAGTCAACGGTGGCAATGGCATAGGACATGGTCGTGGAGGTGCAGTTATGCTGAGGCGAGGCAGCCAGCTTTGGTCTATGCAGCACGTCGCTCAGGGGACGAGTACGCTCTAGATACGAATACCGGTGTGTACTCTACCATAGTATACTAAGTGTTTCTTTTGGCTTTAGAATTAGAGTGCGCAGCGAAAGCATAGTGGTGAGACTTGGGTAGTACGATTAATAGTTAGTTGGAAATTTCGAGGACGAAATTTCTTTAAGGGGGTAGAACAGTAACATCCTGAAATTGTGGGGCTATGCATTTGTTGTGTGTTACGTATAATGTGTTGATTAGAGTGTTTAAGGGGTTCAGATTAGGCTCAAGGTTGGGTCGAGGTCTTAGTTAGAACTTTCTGTTTGGACACTCTAGTGGAAAGCTTGATAAGATAAGGCTTAAATGATGATTATCTGTGTTTTAAAATATAAAATAGGCTTGTGGCCCAGTGGCAAAGTGGCGCCACTAAAAGAGTAGGGAAGTGGGGTCAACTGGGAGGCCCAAATTCAAGTTGTATGAAGCCCAATTCTTTTAATTAAAATTTAGTTAATTTTCAACATTTAAGTGGGTAAAGTGGGACGGCAATGAGGCTTGAAAATAGGAGGATTTAGTTGTTTGGATAATGTGGATAATATGGCTGATAATGTGGCAGATAAAGGAAGGAAGAGGTGGTGTTATCTGCGGCACTTGTGGATGAGAGATCAGATAATGATAAGGGAGAAAGTTTAGGAATTATCCATTGGGTCAAGGTGGTGGCCGAATTTCCATCTCTTGGAGGGGGAGAAATTGGTTTTAGTATGGCTAAGGGGTGCCAAAATTTCCCTTGACTAGTAGCTTAGTTTTAGTTTTAAAAAGGGGCATTTTCGGGATTTAGGTAGTAGGTGCTGAAATTTAGGTTAAGTAAGGGGAATATCCTTTTATTTTCGGCATTTAGGGTTTTATTCTCCCATTCTTTTCTCTCATTCTCTGCCAAAGCCGAAATCCCTAAATCCCGTTATCTCATCTTCACTTTTATGCAAAAGCCGAAACTCTTGAACTTAATTCTCTTCTTCATTCTTTTACTACAAGCCAAATATTCATTGTTCTTTGCTTCTTCTCTTTTGCCGATCTCTTCACAAAAAGCCGAATCTACATAGATTTCTTTCTATCATCTTCTCTTTTTGATCTTCTCAAAAGCTGAAATCTTCTAGGAGTTGCTGAATTCTTTGTAAAGGTTGGTGCTGATTTCTTCTGATCTATTCTTTTTCTATTTCGGTTTTTAGAAGACAAAGCCGAAAGGCTAATGGATTGTTGGTTTCTTGTGTTTACGTGTTGGGCGACATTCGAAAACTGAAGTAGATCGCTTAGATCTAAAAGCCAAAACCGTTAGTCTCTGAATCTCATATCTCTCTCTTCGAAATTTCAAGGTAAGGGGTTCTCTCTAGATTCTCTTTAGATTCGCTATCGTAATTGTGATCTTAACCATATGTTATGATAAGGTCTTTTAATGGAATCAAATATCGATCAGGCGAAGGAGGGGATTGGATCTGTAAAACCAATCCCTAAGTTTAAGAAACGAGCAGTGTCAGCAGTACGGGATTGGCCACCGGGTTGTAGACCGGCTTCAGAGCAAAATCTTAGGCAGTTAGCAGTCGTATTAGCTTCTGATAGTGTCGACATAGGAGGTCTCGTCTTGACTGTAATCAGGTGTGTAGATCTCTATCACACTAATTAAACTATATTATGTATGTTATGGGCTAAAAGCTGGAAAAAGGCTGTATGGACAGTCGTATTACCCGAAAAGGGTAGGCAAGGGATGCCAGGTATGTAATCATAGAAACTTCTCTATGTGTATCAATGTATGTGATAGTCTATGATCTGTTAGGCAGTACATTGTCTGTTTCTGCATGAATGTATGCATGGGATGGGGTTAATATGATGAAGGGGAAGAGCATGTTAATAGGTCACTTGGTGATCGGTGGTTAAACCACGATTTATAAAATTAGGTCACAAAAGTGATCGGCGGCTAAGCCACGTTAAATTTATTCCTGACTATTAGGAATAGGTAGCATGGCTATCGATATGGTGTGTAGCGGTTGGTGTGTTGATTGTAGAAATCCCCGAGGTGTGTTGGTTGGTATGGGCTGGTGTGTAGAGGATGGATTTTTAGGTTGGGTTGGGCCATGTTGCATGTAATTATTTTGTGGCCATTGTGCATGGGCCAAGGCCCATAATGTGTTTGTGGGCCTCAAGCCTTTTATTTGTTTTCAGGATTTGTACACTGAGTCTTGGTGACTCACCCTTTTATTTCCCTTACTTTTCAGATGAGCAGTAGATCGTGGACATGGGAGCCGAGGCGGACTCGAGGGGCCATCACGTCATTTAATTTTATACACTATTTTCGGTTTTTCTTTAAGTTTTAATTTTGGGACCAATTATGTAATAAAGCTCCATAGCTTAGGTTATCGATTTATATGAGTTAATGTTTATATTTTGAATTTGTTTTAAAGACTTAATTATTATAAGTAATGAAATGGGAATTTCAAACACGTTTAACGCAAAGATATGTTTATAAACAAAAAAACTTCAAAGGTTTTCTACAAATAGCACGTATTTATCAAATACCCACTTAAACAAACCGAGATTTCAAATCCCTTCAAAGAGAAGTTTTCAACTGTTAACCCGTAGCATACCAGATCTGGTCGTAGCGTTTGGGCCGGGTTTGGAGGGTTCCAAACTCTTGGTCGGCCACCTTGGAGAGCCATCAGCAAAGGAGAAAAGCAAAGGAATGAAGGAGCCACGTCAATTAGAGTCTTGGGTGACAACCACTTTGAATTGGGTTTAATCTTTATTTTCTTTAATTTAATCTACAGATGTTTGCTATGTGTTCTTTGTTCTTGTTTACAACAATGTTAGCTTAATTTTATTTAAGCTAGGATGATTGCTTTGATTAAATAATATTTATTTGATTCACGCTTATAATGTTTGTGCCTCAATCGATCATGTTTTCAATTAAAATCAAGTCTGTATTTCATTCATACGTGATTGAAATGCACCTGAATTAGCTGAGCAATCCTGACCAGACGACGACTAATGGACACATAATTGAAATGTGCATGCTCAATTTAGATCCTGACCCGATTAAATTGTAGGTTGCATAACAACTCTAACTAAGCTCTATTATCTGCATAGTTTTTAAATTTGTGTGATTAAACTGTTTCAAACCTGACACGTCCATGTTACCTCACACGAATGCTAAGAAACCCTTAGTAAATTAGGATTAGTAAAATGTGTATTTACTAAGTAAAGGATTCCGAAAGGACCTAATGTGGTTTCCAAACTCATGAAAGATCGAGTTGCCATGGAATGTTTTTCCGAATGTTGTTAAGCATGTTGATAATAAATTGAGTTTAATTAAAGTAATTGTCCTAGTTTATTTATGTTATAATTGTTGCAAATTGTGTTTAATTTTACTAAAATCTATTTCATTCATATAGTTCGCATACTTAGGATAATTTGCATTAGGGATCATTGCATTTAGTTTAATATATTTTAATCACCACTTCTTAACTATATTGTGTTTTTATTTACCAAATTGTTAATGTAATTTTAAAAATTAAGTGACTTAGCACAAATACTATCCCTGTGGAGACGATAACTCGATACTTACCTATTACTTGATAACGACTATGTACACTTGCACAAACCTATGCATTACAATTACCATCGATCAGAGAGGTTGAGTTTACTATTGATTTAGTACCGGGAACTTCACCGATATCGATAGCTCTGTATAGAATGGCTCCGACCGAATTGAAAGAATTGAAGTCTTAGTTGTAAGAGTTGACAGGGTTTTGCGAGACCGAGTTTTTCGCCCTGTGGTGCACCAGTGTTATTCGTTAAGAAAAAAGACGGATCCATGAGACTTTGTATTGATTATCATCAACTTAACAAGGTTACGATAAAGAACAAGTATCCTTTACCAAGAATTAATTATTTGTTTGATCAGTTGAAAGGGGCAACAGTGTTCTCGAAGAGAGACCTAAGATTAGGCTATTATCAGTTGAGAGTTAAAGATTCGGATGTGCTGAAAACTATGTTCAAAATAAGGTATGGGCATTATGAATTCCTTGTTATGCCGTTTGGATTAGCAAATGTGCATGCGGCTTTTATGGACTTGATGAATCGAATTTTCCAACTGTATTTAGATAAGTTTGTGGTTGTATTTATTGATGACATCCTGATTTATTCCTGAGATGAGTCTGAGCATGCCGAACATTTAAGAATTGTATTATAGACTTTGAGAGATAAGAAGTTATTTGCTAAATTCAGCAAAAGTGAGTTTTGGCTCAGAGAAGTCAGTTTTGGGGACACATTGTTTCAACGGAAGGCATTCAGGTTGATCTGAGTAAGATTTTGGCAGTTGTTGATTCAAAGCCACCGAGAAATGTATTTGAAGTTAGAAGCTCTTTGGGCTTGGCCAGTTATTATCAACATTTTGTTAAGGGATTTTCGATGATTGCTACACCTATGACCAGATTGTTCCAAAAGGATGTGAAATTCGAGTGGTCTGAGAAATGTGAATAGAGTTTTGAACAGTTGAAAGCGTTGTTGACTGAGGGCACCGGTGTTAGTGCAACCTGAGTCGGGAAAAGAGTTTGTAATTTTCAGCGACGTGTCCTTGAACGGTTTAGGTTGTGTGTTGATGCAAAAGGGTAAAGTGATAGCTTATGCTTCGAGACAGTTGAAACCACAAGAAAGAACTATCCGACGCACGACTTGGAATTAGCCGCTATTGTGTTCGCTTTAAAAATTTGGAGACACCATTTATTCTGTGAGAAGTGTCACATCTTTATCGGTCACAAGTGTTTAAAGTATTTAATGACTCAGAAAGATTTGAATTTACAAAAATGAAGATGGGTTGAACTATTGAAAGATTATGAGTTAGTGATCGACTATCACTCGGGGAAAGTGAACTTAGTCGAAGATCCTTTGAGTAGAATGTCTTTGTTTGCTTTAAGGGTGATGAATACGCGGTTAAACCTTATCTGATGATGGACCAATTTTGGCCGAGTTGAAAGCTAGACCGGGATTTCTTCAGCAAATTTACGGAGCTCAGAAAGGTGATAATGAGTTGCAAGCTAAAAAAGTTCAATGAAAATCGAATAGTGATACAAAATATCAGATTGGATCCGATGATTGTTTGAAATCCCAAGGTAGGATTTGTGTACCGAGAGATACTGAACTGATTCAGAAAATTCTTCATGAGGCACATAATGGTTGTCTATCTGTTCATCATAGGAGTACAAAGATGTATAATGATTTAAAGAAATTGTATAGGTGGTCAGGCATAAAGCGAGACATTTCAGAGTTTGTAATGAGATGTTTGACTTGTCAACAAGTGAAAGACGAACATCAAGTGCCTTCAGGTTTACTTCAGCCTATAATGATACCCGATTTGAAATGGGATAGAGTTACGATGGATTTCGCATTACCTTTGACTCCGAAAACGAAAGATGATGTTTGGGTTATTGTTGATGGATTGACGAATTCGGCTCATTTCATTCCGGTACGTAGCGATTATTCACTTAATAAACTATCTAAATTGTACATTGCTAAGATTGTTAGCTTGCACGGGCTGCCTACTTCTGCACGGGCTACCTACTTCTATTATTTCGGATAGAGATACGAGGTTCACGTCGCGATTTTGGAAGAAATTGCTAGAAGTGTTGTGTACAAAGTTGTGTTTTAGTACTGCATTTCATCCACAAACAGACGGTCAATTTGAGAGAGTGATTCAAATTCTCGAATATATGCTTCGCAGTTCTGTTTTAGAGTTCAAAGGTAGTTGGGAGAAATATCTACCGTTGGTTGAATTTGCTTATAACAACAATTATCAATCGAGTATAAAGACGGCACCGTATGAAGCATTGTACGACCACAAGTGTTGAACTCTATTGTACTGGACCGAACTTAGTGATAAATAGATTCACGGAGTTGACTTGGTTAGAGAAACCGAAGAGAAAGTGAAAGTAATTTGTGATTATTTAAAAGCAGCTTCGGATTGACAGAAATCATACGCAAATTTGAAACGGAAGGATATTGAATTTCAGATCGATGATAAAGTGTTTCTGAAAGTGTCTCCGTGGAAGAAAATTCTTTGATTTAGTCGCAAAGACAAGTTGAGTCCGCGTTTCATTAGGCTGTATGAGATTATTGAAAGAATAGGGCCAGTGGCATACCAACTAGCTTTGTCGTTGGAGTTAGAAATGATTTACAATGTATTTCTTGTGTCGATGTTGTGACGATATCAATCAGATCCATCGCATGTAATCTCACCGTCAGAGATTGACATTCGACCTGATATGACATATGGTGAAGAACCAATCAAAGTGTTAGCTCGAGATGTTAAATAGTTGAGAAATAAAATCATAGCTCTAGTGAAAGTTTTGTGGCAATGACACAGGGTTGAAGAGGCTACGTGGGAACCTGAGGAAGCTATGAGAAAATAGTACCCTAACCTCTTCTCTGGTAAGATTTTCGGGGACGAAAATCCTTAAGGGGGAGAGTTGTAACAGCCCTTTTATGGGTCAAATCAGAATAGTGGTTTCAGGACCACAAATCCAAAGAAGAAATATTTATTTTATTACTATTTAAAGGTTTACAACATGATAGAATAATTGTGTGAAAATTTCGTTAAGAAATTTTATCGATTGAGTACTCAATTTAACTAGAAGGACTAAATTGCAATAGGTGCAAAACTTGAATTTTATAAGTTAAAGGTATCTAATTGCTATGAAATTTTAAATTGGAAGTCCTTATGTGGTAATTAGGCCATTTTTAAATTGGCAGACAAATATGGACATGGTTAAGTATGTTTTTAATGTTTTCATTAAGGGTATTTTAGTAATTTGGTAAATAAAGACAAAATTAACTAAAACAAAAGTGTCCATCTTCTTCAATTTCACCCCCCATAGCCGAATTTTAAAGGAAGGCATAGCTAGGGTTTGGCCAACTTTCAAGCTCGATTGTAAGTCCGTTCTTGCCCCGTTTTTAATGATTTTTATATTTTTAAGATCGTTGTACCTTGATCTAGCTATTTCAAGGACTAGATTGAGAGAAAGCTAAAGTCTAAAATTTTACCCATGTTGAAGATGTTTTTATTTTGATTTGGGATGGTAGAAAATGCATGTTAGTTGTTAGTTAAACAACATTTGTAAAGTGATTTTCAGTAAAAACGTCAAATAGGGACTTTTTTGTAAAAAGTTATAAAATGTGTAGAAAAGTGTGAATAAATGAAAAATATGGGCTGTTATAGGTACAAGTAATATTCGACTAGGCTTGAGTTGTGATGGAATTTAATGAAATTCATTTTACGAGCCTAGGGACTAAAATGTAAAAATGTCAAATTTTAGGGGCAAAAATGAAATTTTGCCATAATGTGATTTTTGGACTATATTGAATAATGTGATGATTAAATAAGTTCAATTTGATATTATAGATCAAGAAAAATGACGTTCGGACCTAGATCAAGGAAAAAACAAAGTATTTGACGAATAAGTCTTTTACGCCGTTTGTGTACCGAGGTGAGTTCGTATGTTAATAAGCATTATTGTAATTGTATTTTAAATACTTTAATATTGCATGAACTGTATTAATGACTTTAGGGACGTGTTCAACAAAGACTCGGCAAATGTGAAATCCCTGTTGAATTTTAGGAATCAATTAGGATACAAGTGACATGTCACTAAGAATTTATGTGATTATGTGATTTATGTGTTGCGGTTACTTGACATCTTGTTTGAGTAGCACCGTGTAGCTACGTCTTGACTGACAACTTGTGCGAGCAGGCCCTTTATCAGCTCAAGAGTGAGCTTATATGTGATTAAGGTAGCATTGGCTACATATTTGGCACCTTGTGTGCAAGAATTCCGAGTGTCCAATAGTATTCCAAGTGGTTCAACGGGTATGTCAAAGATTAGAATAAGTATGGAACCATTAGAGATGGTACAAGCATGTGCATGAATCTTATGATTATTAAATTCATGAAATGATGAATTCATGGTAAGTTGCGATGGAAAGAAATATGGTTATGAGATTATGGTAAATTACATCGTCTTATATTATATTACTTGAATGTTAAATGTATGGTAAGATTTGCTTATTTCTTTCATACGAGCTTACTAAGCTATATAGCTTACTCCGTTTTACTTTCCATGTGTTATAGTGGTACCAATCTAGCTCAGATTGGAGATCGTCGGAGATCGCATCACACTATCAAACTGTCATTTTAGGTATCGATGATCTCATCATTTTAAGTATATGGCATGTATAGGGACTTGGTCATTTTGTTATATGTGTCATTACGATTTGGTCAAATGTGTTGGCTTGAAATTATTAAATGATTCATTTAGTATAAAGTCATGAGATTTAGCTTGTCTTTGTTAAATTGGTTCTACACATATAGATATATGTGTATGTATATGTGCCAATGTCCTTTGTGATGTGGGTTATAATTGCTCGTTAAATGGTTGATATGCTAACATGGAATTGGTACGCTTTAGTATTGATTGTGGTTGCTTTAATTGTTATGAATACCATGGAATGTGCTATTGAGGTTGTGTATATGTGTGTGCACATGAGGGTGGCAAATGGCTTGGTAAATAGCCTTTATTTTGTCCACACGGGTAGACACACGGACGTGTGTCTAGGCCGTGTGTGACACATGACCTGTCCCATGGGCATGTTTTTTAGTTATGTGTTCCCTGCACCTAAATTTTAAGAAATAGAATGCTCTGAATTGAGCACACAGGCAGAGACACGGGCGTATGTCTCAGCCCTGTGAGGGACACAGCCTTGAACATGGGCGTGTGCCCTAGCCGTGTGAAGTCTGCACTTAATTTTCAGAAATTTAATTCGCCAAATGGCCTAGCGCACGGGCATGTGACTTCAATTTGTTCATAAGAGTTACACGGGGTCGGGACACGGGCGTGTGACCTCTGTATGCTGAAAAATTTTCTAAGTTTCCCAAATTCTTCCAAAGTTGTCGATTTAGTCCTAAACCACTTCTAATGTACGTTTTGGGCCTCGTAGACTCGTATTAGGTAAAATATGATTCAATGCTAAAAAATTTTAATTTGGTTGAAAATTTATGACCCGAATTTTATGTTTATTTGTGATGTAGGTCTGGTAATGCCTCGAACCTTGTTCAGGCTTCGAACACGGGTGAGGGGTGTTACAAATAACATGTGAGTTTCTTTACTCCACCTTTGAATGTCTACTGGTTGTTGTGATGTTCATATGTCTGATATGAATTCCATGGTTGTATATGATTACGGTGAATGAACAAGTCATACCTGCATAAGGTTGTGTTAATACATGAGAGTCTACAAGTATGGTCTGTATGATAGAACTATGTAGCAATGCATTGATGTTTGGTGTACTCCTTGTTATAATATTGTATGAAACATTATGCGTGATATTCATGTTTATAAAATACGGAGTAAGGAGGGATTTACTTTGACATGTTAGTTGAAGATAGAAAATTTGGCGTAATGGAGGAATTAGTGGATTGAAAAGGGATTCGAGGAGCTTTGGCGGCATCGTGGAATGATGACCAACTAACTCTCGGGAGTGGCACCATGTAAATGATATATAGGCCCTTCGTAGTGACACTATGTAAACGATATACAGGTCCTACGGGGTGACATCTCAAAAGGGGTTTACTAACTCTTAGGAGTCAAGAGTCCATCGTTAGCCATGACATGATCAAGTGGTGAAAAAGTACAACTTGTGGAAGAATGGAGTTTGCCAGGACAGTGAACAAGGAATCCTATTAGAGTTTAAAAAGAGAAGCCATTATATGATTCGCATGGCGAGTAGCCTAACATGACGATCATGGCATGATTGAGAACGCTGGTAAGTGTGCTAATAGGAGGATATGCCAAAAAATGCGAAGGTAAGAGGAATTGGTAGAAGAGTCTTAAACGTGGACATATATGAAGGGAATGAGTATTTCCTTCAAAGTATTTGCAAATAATAATCCACCATTAAGAGCCTACCAGAGGAGAGGGACAATCCAACATGGGTATAAGAAATCAAAATGATTCTAAAATCCTATCTCTAAGCGTGCATTGGCAAAGAGGTCCCCAGGCAAGCGGAAAGTCCGTCAAGGACTATCTAGATGAAATGTCTGCTAAGAACCATCTTGGAGGGAATGCCAGCCAGTGACTGACTGATCAATAAGTCTTCCAAGGGTTAAAAAAGAAAGAGGACATCCGTTAGGACTATCTAATGTGGAAATTCGCCAAGGAAAATCTGAAGGTGAGATAGTCCATTGAAGACTATCTATTGTTGGGAATATCTTATCGAATGGTGGTAAAATCCTATGGGATTATCTTACTTGTACAAGCCTGTAAGGGAAAAAGAGGTGCTTAACTATCAGCCAACATCACATATTCAAGGGACCAACATAAAAGGATATTAATAAATGGGCCTTCCTAAAACAAAGGGTGCACGCACAGGCTAAGTTGTAAGAAAGAAATTTTTGGGATAATACGGTATGTCCATATTTTGACGTTGGCATGGAATAAAGGGTTCAGGGTAAGAATCTACCATTGTGGCAAGGTATCTACAAGTTCGCTAATAGTAGTCTCCAACATGCATGTTTGTGTGTATGATTATCTTTTGGCGAGTTGTACCAAAAAGGTAAAATTGAAGTCTGAGATGAAACTAGTCAAGCCCTAGTTTCAGAAAAGGGTTTCCAAAAAGATCATTATTACAAGTAGATCAACTCGATATTGTTCTCTAACTATTCATTCAAGAAGAACTTATAGGCATTGACTGCGCTAGTTAAATTGAGGATGCTTATATGAAACTCAGGGAGTTATTTACATACATTGATTCATATTACTCTTAATATCAAGAGTTATTATTCAATAATTGATGTATGGAAACTTAGTAAGTTTTTTTTAAACTTATGAATGGTTTACCTTGATTGCAAGATCAAGGAATGTCATGGGATTTGTGGAATTGGACAAAGCTAGACTTCGCAAGGTCTAGGTGGATGGTGGATGCAATTTCATGCATATAGAAGGGAGCCCTTAGAGGCTAAGCCTGGGGGTCTGAATAAGTGTAAATTTATTGAATTTAAGTTCCAAGTTTATATATATATGTTTTTCCGGCAAAGTAAAATAAATTTAAGAGCTGTAATCCAGTTATTTTGCTACTCATATAATAAGAAATTTTATTGGTGGTTTATTCGTAGAAAGTGTTAGAACGCTAAGAAATTGGAATAAAGTTATATGTTAATTAGAAATTAATTCTAGCATTGTTTAACTGGGTAAAAAATTCAAGTTAGAAATGTTGTTAAGTAATATAGATTAATTGTGACATTTGGTACTCGGACTCGTTGATCGGGTTAGGTATAGGGCGTTACAATTTGGTGGTAGCAGAGCTTCGATTTAGCCGATCCTCTAGGCGTAAGATTTTGAGTAGCCCTTATATGCATGTTGCCTTAGATCTAGCTTAGTCCCTTAGTTTACAAATAGGATATTATGAGTTATGTGATTATGTACAGGTTGGTAAATTTTTACGAATTTGCTGATAGATATTGCGAAAACAATAGAAGGAAAGGTAAAATAAGGTAAATGCGAAAGACAAGTGAAAAGGAAAAAAAAGGAAATTATATTAAAGAGAGAGTTAGTACAAATGTAAAATAGAGAAATTCTAATTTTCCCCTTGAGTGGGAGAAGTTGCGGCATCTCTTGGTTTTCATTTCTTGGGTCAGCCTCTTCTGAGGAAGCAGAGTTAGACACCTTTGAACACTTTATCATAGAAGAGTTTATTGGATTCCAACCATTTCCTCTGGAATTCTTCCCATTCAGCCCCCTTAGGATTTAGAATGTCGAAGTCAAGGTTAGTGTTGGTGAGTTTTCGCATGCAGTTAAATTTCACGTGGCACAGACCGAAAGGACCTATAGCGACTTATGCATGCAACACTAAGTTGGACCTTATTCTAGGGAGAAATACTAAAATGTTCACGTTGGTATCTGCTTTAAACTTTTATAAAGCTTCTTTAGTTTCCCTCTGAACCTGCTCCTTCTCGACGCGGTGTTGTTCCTTGAGGGTTTTCAATTGATGAACCCTCTCTTCCAACTCTTTAGCATGGACCTCCAAAGATTTGTACTTAGTCATCCATTTGGAGGCAGAAAGAGTAAGCTCATGATTCTGGAAATCAGTGGCTTAATAAGATTGGCGGATCTAATTAAGTGTCACATCCCATAATTTTATTTATTTTGTTGCTAAATTGAAAACAATGAAGAAAGTGGCCAAGTGGGTAAGTGTTTAATTAATATCCTAGAGGTCCTAGGTTTACGTCTCCACTTTAGCATCTTTTTAATTAAATTTTTGGTGAAATTCCCATATGGTAAAACACCCTTTCCGTCCACCTATACACGTCATACGTAGGAGATTCTTTTTCATCTTTTTGAGTCAAACTTACTTTATGAAGATAAAACATGATCCCTTTTTCACTCCCTTAAACATGATCCCCTTTCACTCCCTTACTGTCCTCTCTTGCCTTTCTTCCCTTTTTACCTTGTGCAAGATGCATTGAACCTAGACTAGGTTGACCACTTTTTGCCATCCAACCTCTCATTCTCTACCATATTCTCCTCTCCTTTTTCTTCTATTTTGTTTAGCTCTCAACCTCCCCATTTTCCCTTTCTTCTACTTTTTCCTCCACCCTCCCTAGTTGTGAACCACCAATACCTCACCGCCAAACCACCACCTACCATTTCTCCCCTCTCTTTTTCTCTCCAAATGCAACCCTAAGTGCCGCCCCTCTACCGTGACAATCACCACATGCCATCGCGGTTTATCTTTTCGCCTCCAGCCTTCATTTTTTCTTTTCTTCTCCACCCTTTGTTAGTGTCCAAACCATTTGGCTATTTTTCCCTACACCTTCCGTCGGGCCGCTGCCCTTCTTCTTGTCGGACCACCATTGCCACCGGTGGTTGAATTTTCTCCCCTTTCCTTTCTTCTTCTTCATCATCCATCTTTCTCTATTGATTGAATTTAAACCATTCATTTTAATGTTTCTTTATTTTTTAGATTGATTAGTCTAGTGATCTTTTGATAGATCCCTCGACTCCTCTGTTCTCTATCAAGACGAATCATTGACCTCATTGTGTTAACCAAGTAGTGTAACTGTAAGAGTAATATTGAACTCATCCTCTTCCCTTTACTCCCCTTCTTAAACGAATGGTGTAGTGGTCATTGAGATTTATTTCTCCTCATGTATTAACGCTCAATTCTTATGTTATTAAAGGACCTAACAATAATTCAAGAAATCTCTAGTGTTTGAGACAAAATTGTTGATCCGAGTGTTAGATCATGGGGTAAGTAAAGTGGTGAGACTTAAGTTATTTTATGTATGACGCTCATGAAAAATACTAACTTTTATTGGTTGTTGATTTTATTAGATAAGTCTTTTGGGGCTAGATCTAAGTGAGAGCGTTTATAGGGAGTGTTTCACATTGGATCTACAAATCATATGTGGGATTTAACATTAAATATATTAAGACTATATCATTAATTGATTTAAATATATCTATTAAAATTATGTTGCTTGATAAGGATACTATATGTATTCATAAAGTGAGATAAGCAATCCTTATGGATTTTTATCAAGTAAGTATTTCTCCCAAACCTTATATTTATGAAAAGCATGTTGTGTGATATTGATGTTTTCTAATATTGTGAAAAATATGTACATCTCATTCTCGTGTTATGTGTTATATGGCATATGTGATATTCATATGAAAATAGAATGTTAAACATGCATATATGATTTCGAGTGCTTTGGCCAGATCACATGCATGGGGTGGGATATGTGAAAGGTGGGAGTATATGGCAGTTTATTTGCATTAATGTGACACTATCCACGATTATGATTATATGGCAGTTTACCTACAACTCCAGTGGCTTGTCCACGAATTTGATTATATGATAGTTTATCTGCGTTTGTGCTCATTATTCACAATTTGGTTTGCTTGTTGTACGAGTTTTGGGAAAACTCGATTGTAGCGTGTAGCGGAGATGGGTAGGACCGTTTTCCAAAAATCTACATCGTTTTTATGAAATATGCATTGACACGATCATGCATGATATATTTATGAAAATTGAGTTATAAGATTTTATGATTATTTATCATATATGTTCAAGTATGTGATTGAGTTTGTATTAATCTCACACTAGGCTTAAAAGCTCACCCTATCAGTGTTTCAACCTTTTAAGTCACACTCAAACATAGGACTTGGATCAACACTTGGTGGAGCCTCTCAGAAAACTTTACATTTATGGATATTTATTGGAGTTTTAACTATTTGGATTTTGGGTTGTGTTTCTATGGACTTTTGGACTTTGGGATTTACCTTTATTTTGGTTGAGATTGATATTATTATAGCTTTATAACGGATTTGCTTGCATGCAAAATTATGGGTTTTTAAGTATCTTTGGTAAACTATTTTTTTTTTAAAAATTAATTATGTTTTTCTTAAATTATAAAAAAATATTAATTCGTAAATTTCCTAAATAATTTTATGAAAATCCACTGTGAGTTTTCTTTATAAAAATCATTTTTATAATTATAATAAAAAATACCTAGGATTTAAATGTTTTCAAGCAAACGTTATAAATAAATTACGCATTTTTTCAAAAAAAATAAATATATTTTACTAAATATTTTTTGAAGAGATAAAAATTAGTCAATCTTAGAAATTTTTACATTTTCAAACTCAAAACCTCTATTTTCAAACAAACAAATAATTTCAAGCATTGTTAACGTAATTTTCGAGATTCGGTCATAACGTTCAGGCCGAGTATGGGGTGTTACATTAAGTTACTACTTGCCAAAGTGAATTTTCCTCTCAGGTTCTGTCTTCCTGACCTTGTTCTCATCACAAGATCTGTGGAGGGCCCAACTCATAAGTCCACACTCTGCTGCCAACATGAAAATGGAACCTGCCAATTTTCGAAGAGTGGGTTTTTGATCACCAGTTAAGGGAGAACAAGGGTAGGTGAACTCTTTTAACTCCCAAGTTAAATCCCTATCCCGTTTTTGTTGGATAATAAAGGAAGAGAAAGGATATTGCCCTACACCAATATGTTTCTTCCAAGAGAAGGTTTGTATCACTTGAAGGAGGAGTGTGGTAGAGAGCACCAACTAGGGACATATGCAAACCTGGACAAGCAGCGCCCAAGCTTAGGACTGTAGGAAGAGACACTGAAATACATGTTGAAGGGTCTACAATATTGCCAAGTTTGGTGGGAGGTTCTATGATGGTTGGGAGAGGAATAGAAGATTCTCTTCTTGCCAGTCCTACGATAGACCAATCCATTCTCGCTACTTTCTCTGACACTAGAGGACCTTCTTTCAAACCTCTGCCTCTTGCAGCTACTACCACCCACCTGTGCTGTAGCGTTAGCCGCTTTAATAGCTACTTGCGTGCTCTCTATCAAGGCCTCCATATCCATGTTTATTTGATCATGAGGAGAACTAGAGAAATTAGAAGAACCTGCAGTGGCAACAGAGGGGTTAGCAATATTATCAGCCAAAGTCCTACCTAATGACACAACCCTAAAACCCAAAGTTGAGGTAGAACAGTTCGCATAACATAATTAACAGTTCACATAACTTTCATATTGTGCTTAGCATAATATGTAGCATCTTCATAGTGCATCATATTGATATATTGACAAATTATGATTGTGAAACAAGTATGTATACCATATGTATTGGATAAATGAATCTCCTTATAATGCCTCACTATCGACTCAAAGAGCCCTACGCTATCTTCGATATAAGTGTAGCACGAATGCTAACAATCTCCTTACCATGACTCATCACTACACCAACACAGACTTTTAGCGGCGTTTTAAAGAAAAACGCCATAAATATTATACATTAGCGGCGTTTGAAGGAGAACACCATAATAAAATGAGTAATAGCGGCGTTTATTTCCAAAACGCCGCTAAAAAGTATAAATAGCGACATTTTTTCCTCAAACGCCGCTAAAGGTCTGAGCATTAGCGGCGCTTTTATAAAAATGCCACAAAATTTTGAGCAAGTCTGTTTTTTGAGCTTTAGTGGCGTTTTTAGGAAAACGCCGCAAAAGGTAAGCTTTAGCGGCATTCTTATAAAAAACGCCACAAAAAAAAATATGTTATTTTAGGGTTTAAGGGTCTAATATTTATGGTTTGGGGTTTTAAATTTGGGGTTTAAGGTTTGGTGTTTGTGGTTTAGGGTATAATATTTAGGGTCTAGAGTTTATGATTTGTTAACATAAACACGTCACACATAAAGAAGTTTAAATTTACAAAATATGAATTATTGATATATGATATATACAAATTTATAATAATCTAAATAAATATTTTTTTTGTTTGAAAAAAATATATTATATACAATGAATAACATACACCACAAACATAACAAAATCAAATTATTAATATCTAAAAACTTATATAAATAAAATATACATAAATTTATGATACCCTAAATATTAAAAAAATTAATATAAATGTGAATCACATCACTTCATTTCATCCGAACACAATAAAAACAAAATGTCAAAATATTTTTAGATTGCCAAATAACTTTATGTGAAATTCTAATAGCATTGCTTACTTGGCAAAAAATCAGTCTTCCTTAAACTTTAATTGAGTATATATTTTTAGAGATTCCATGTCATCTTGAATTTTCGGATTGAATTGATCTATTATTGATCCGAGTAAGAAAAACCAAAATCATTTTCCTCCTTTCTTTCAAATGTACTTATTAAATAGGTAGCATTAGTTTCATCCCCAAAAGGAAAAATTATAATTAGGGTGCCTTTGTTCTATGAAATTTAATTTACGAATTTTTTTAGCTATTTTTTTTTGTATTTATTTTATGAAAAATAGTTAACAAAAAATGATTTATTTATTTCAATTTTGAAATTGGACTTTTCTTTTTAAAAGAATCCCTTATAATACATTGATTTATTATTAAGATTTAATAATAAAAAATTAAAAACTTAAAAACTTAAAAATTTAATAGTTAAAAAATTCAATACTCAAAATATAATAAAAATAAAAATTCAAAAGAAATGATAATCTCAACACAAAAATTTTGAAAGAAAAAAAATAAAATTGTGTAATAGTGACGCCATAAAAAATAAGTTATACTAGCGTTTTTTAATAAAACGCCGCAAAATTTCATATAACAAAAAAACTAATTTTTTCTCTTCTAAAATTAAGTTCACTATCCCCGATTCTTATTTCCCCAAACCCTAAATTTCCAAAGTCCCCCAAGTTTCCTAAGTCTCCAGAGGCTCTCGATCGTGAGCGTTATCTTGATGCCTTGGACCCTACCCTTTATTCTTGTTTTCATACTACTCATGTTACTGGACAAGCTGTTGTTGAAGCTCTTCAATCTGATAAGTTCAATGGCTATTCACCCACTGTTGGTCTTCCCCAAACTAGAAGGTTCAAAAATTTCCCATCTTTTGTTAATTATTTTCTTTGCTTAATGCCTGAATTTCTTCAATTTTAGTATGAATATCTTCAGCTCCATCAAAATCTGCTTCTCCTTTCTTTCTTTTTTTCTTTTAATGTTTCATTCAGTTCTAAAAGTTATCTACAATTGTAATATCCCAGGATAGGGGTTATTTTGTTGTGGCTTTGTGTGCATGTGTCTGCTGTGCTGTGTTGTTGTTTGGGTGGTTTCGGGGCTTAGTTGTAAGTTAGAAGTAAGCCTGAGTAGGTAGGAAAATTTTAGTTTTAAGCTTTATGTGAGAGGAGCTGAAGGAGCTGGGGTTAATAGGTATTCTTTAGTGGTTTTTAGCACAAAAAGAGGAGCTGGTGGAGTGGCAAGGAGACGCCACTCTAGAGCTTGGAAGGTGGCGCCACTTGCAGGGGATGAGGTCCTGTGTTCAAGCTGCGGAGTGGCCATATTTTGCATTCTTTTTGACGGCATGGAGGGGAGGAGTTGTAGGCAGTTCAAACTCTGCCTAAGACCAAGTCAAGTGCTGAGGTGGTGGGAGGAGAGTGATTTGTGGATGTGGACTTGTTCAAAGAATTTTGAATGAGTGGTTGTGAGTGTATGTGGGAAGGGTGGCCGAATTTTAGGAGAGTTTGGGGGGGGGAGTGGACAGTTTGGTAGTGGGGGGAATGAGGTGTGCCGAAATGCACTTTTCATTTTGTGCATTTTCGGTCACATTGGGTAAAGGTAAGTTCTCTCTTTTTGACAAAAGTAAGCCGACTCTTTCTAAAGAATTTCTCTCTTTTTTCTTCACTTTTTTTTGAAACCGAAAGACCAAACCCCTATAGCTTGCCGAATGTTGCTTGATTTCCTTGTGTTTTCTTTTTCATTTGAGTAAGCCAAAACTACTACTCTTTCCTCTCCTTACTTTTTCCTTATCTGAAAACTTTGGTAGCCGAATGTTCATCTCTCTCCCTTTCTTTTTCAATTATTGAAGCCGAAACTAGTGATCCTTCTTTCTCATATTTCCATTCTTTTACAACTCTTGTGCCGAATTCACATCTCCTTCTTAGCCGAATCTTTCATTTGTTTCTTACCATTTCATTAAGCCGAAACCATCTTACTTTGTTCCCCTAATCTTCATTTTCTTTTCTCAATACCATCTTGCCGAAGCTATACTCCCTGTTCACATATTTTCTTTTCTCTTATCACTCTAAGCCGAACATAAGAGTGTTAAGCATCTAGGGCCGAATCTTCTTCTCCCTCTGGTTCAAAGTGGTGACCGAATCTATCCCCTCACCTAGTGGTTGGTTGGCCGAATATTGGGTGGTGTTGGTAAGTGTTTGGCCGAATGGCCATTTCTCTCTTCTCTAGTACTATGTTGATTTTGGTTTAATTAAAGCCTATGTTGGTTGTGGTTGAAAGGAGTTAATCATCTGTTTAATCATCTCGTATAGGGTTTTTGGATATTGGAAGTAATCAAGAGGAGTCTTCCTACTCTATTAACCGTGTGGTAAGTGATGGTAAAGGTTGGTTCTATTAGTTAATTCTTTTTGTCTCGTTAAGCCAAGTTATTAAAGGTGTGACTGTTGTCGTTTTATGGGTGGCCGATTGTCAGTAGAACCATTGTTGGTTCCGGATTTGGTAGGAAACCAAATCAAGTTTAAGGTAAGGGACCAAAGTTAAACCCTGTTGGTTTAATGAGTTGTGGCCGAATGGTATAGTACTAATCCCTTGGTTGGCCGATTTTTAGGAACAAGGTTGTCGAGGTGATCGAGGGATTTAGTCGAGTTCTTTGGGAGCTAAACTTGCGATTTACCAGGTGTGTAAACTAACACACTGATTTCTTAGTAATATGTTAATAACCTGTTTGTGTAAAGTGAGACTATATGGTTGATGGATTTGGTACCCGACGGGGTATATGCACGGACACGGGTAAGTCCGTTTCATTACGAGATTGGTAGTGATATATGTGATATCATGATATGTGATGTAAATACTACGAGATGCCATGTTGAGCATGTTAGCATGATTGCATGATTTATACCATTTGCATTAGTATGATATGTTATTGGGTGATTTGAGAGGAGGGAGAATATGATATCTGTGTCTTTGGGACACCGTGTCTTTGGGACACCAGAGGTTTGGCACCTCCAGTGGTTTGGTACCACAGATGATATTTTGTGACTTTGGGTCACCAGAGGTTTGGCACCTCAGCGTCTCGTCCCAGTGGCTTAGTATCACAGTGGGTTGGCCCCACAGTTGATTATATGGGATTGACGCCAGTGATTTGGTATCACACGATGGGTTGGCCGCATCATTCGATTCGTGACTACGGTCACAAGTGATTTGGCATCACACCTGTGTCTTTGGGACACCAGAGGTTTGGCACCTCATTACGACTCGTCCCTGTGGTTAACACCACCGTGGGTTGGCCCCACTTGAGAGATACGGGATTGTCGCTAGTGATTTGGTATCACACGTGGGTTGGCCCCACAGTTGGTTATTTGTGACTTTGGGTCACCAGTGGTTTGGCACCACATTGATGGATATCGTGACTTTGGGTCACCAGTGGTTTGGCACCACCAGTGGTTTGGTACCACACGGGGTAGAAAAGGTGTTACGGATGGTTAGGAACGGGTGCATTAATTGTATTGCTTTGTTATGATGTGTGTTAGCATGTTGTATTATCGGGAGGGGGATTTATGCACTGAGTCTTGCGACTCACCCACTCCTTTGACATTTCAGGTGACACTTAGACGCAGACATGGAGCCGGGATGGACTCGAGGTGCTCATGCCATGCTTAAATAAGGATTTGCTCAGACTTTATAAAATTTGGTACTTTAGCTTGCTTATTACTATTTGGGTTTTATTTTGGGATTGTAAATGGCCTTTAAAATTATGTTTTGCTATGTTTATGCTTAAAGTAGATTTTTAATATGTCTTAACAAGTTAATTGGGTTAAAATTTACTAAAACTTGGAAAGACAATGATTTCAAAACTACAAATCGATATGTTTTAAACTATACCATCGGGTATCACACTATGATTTGGGATAAAGAGAACTCAAATGTTTTTCTAATTTAAACTCAATTTTCTACTAAGTCAAAATGTTTTAGTAACAATAAGACACAACTTGAACTTCTAAATGAGATAAACTTGTTTTACCTACACATCTGATTAAGTCTTCAAAAATTTCCGGGTTTTCAAATACACCACCAGATTTTAACCAAGTCTACTCAAGTTTTCTTCAAATACACAATATAGCGAAGTGTTTTCATCAAATTTTTAAACAGAAACCTACCTTCTCAAAGTTTCGATTTTCCTCATAACATACCAGATTCGGTCATGGTGTGTTGACCGGGTTTGGGGTGTTACAATTGTGGTATCAGAGCCAAGTTCAAAAGCTCGGCTGTGGGCCTGAGGCCCAAAATGTTTTAAAAGTCTGTTTTAAGTGTTTTTGTTTTGAAATGTATGGTTTGAAAGGCATGGCACCGAGTCTCCGGCACCAATCCGCCCAGGTAAGTACCCCTTATTAATGCTTGTGATTTGGATGTAATGCGATGTGATTGGATGATTTGTAGTAGTGGATTACTTTAGAAACTGAAACTGATAGGATTCTGTGAACTCGCGAAAACAAAGCTCTTTACTATTCATAAGACTTTGATTTAAAACAGTGGAATAAATACTGATGCATAAAACTTCTAAATCAGATACGTAGAGAATTTAGTCATGAGTGCTCGAGGTGGACGCGGTCGTGGACGTGGTCGTGGTAGGATGACGGTTTCTGAACCTGTAGTATATGGTCAGGGGTCAGAAAATGAGATATCGGTACCGCCACCAGCTGGAGGTGGTGAGTTTCAAGATCAGACTGGGGATGATGCAGTGTCACAGGCGATGCTGCGAGTATTAGAAAGGGTAGCTGGAGTAGGTGGTGGCGCAGGAATTAGAAAATCTGTGCCTGAGCGACTTCGGGCAAACGGGGCTGAGGTTTTCAGAGGTGTTTCTGGTGTTGCTCCCAGCACGGCTGAGTATTGGCTGGAGGCGACAGAGCGGATTATGGACGTTTTAGACCTGACTGCTGAGGAGAAGCTGAAGGGCATAGTATCGCTTCTTCGGGATGAGTCATACCAGTGGTGGCTCACGGTTCAGGATAGTGTGGCAGCAGAGGATCTTACGTGGGATTATTTTAGGGCTGCTAATCAGAAAAAGTATATTGGAGCTAGCTACATCGACGCGCAACGAAAAGCATTTCTGAGGCTTGTCCAGGGGAGTAAGTCTGTGTCTGAGTACGAGGCTGAGTTCTTGAGGCTGAGCCGGTATGCTAGGGGCATTGTGGCTACAGAGCACGAGAGGTGTGTTCGTTTCGAGGATGGCCTGAGAGACGAACTGAGGTTGCTGATTGCTCCACAGCAGGAGCGTGAGTTTGCTGTCCTGGTTGAGAAGGCTAAGGTAGCCGAGGGTGTTAAGGAGTCGGTGAGGCAGGGCATGGATAGGAACAGGCATAAGAGGAGCTTTGGGTCTTCTGGGTCGTCGGGTAATCTTCAGAAAAGGGCGAGGCAGAGCGGGCCGAATCAGTCTGGTAGGAACGTTGCTGCTAGTCAGGGACCGCCGCAGTGTAACCGTTGTGGGAGATCTCATTGGGGAGGTTGCTGGACCGGTGGAAAAGGTTGCTTTGAGTGTGGTTCTTTGGAGCACTGTGTGAGGGACTGTCTGCGTAAGTCGACTAGGATTCAGTCTGAGAGTCAGGGCCGTACTCAGTTCAGGAATAATGGACCGCCACCGCAGAGGGGTCGTGGTAATGGCAGAGGAGGTAATGGTTCTGGTCGGGGCCGTGGAGCACCGGGCAGAGGTGCGGGTAGTTCTGAGGCCAGACAGCCTGGGTTAGTGTATGCAGCGAGGCGCCGAGAGGAGGGCGACGCACCGGACGTCATAACCGGTACGTTCTTGATCTTTGGTTCTTCATTTACTACTTTGATTGATGTGGGTTCGACGCATTCTTACGTTGCTAGTAGTATAGTAGAGACCATGGATTTAGACTCTGAGATATCTTCTAGGCAGATGACTGTAATTAGCCCTTTAGGTCACTCTGTAGTAGTAGATAAGCTGTTTAGAGATGTACCCCTAGAACTCCAAGGGGTAGTGTTTGCTGCTGATCTGATGGAACTGCCGTTTGGGGAGTTCGATCTGATTCTTGGGATGGACTGGTTGGTTAAGTACCAGGCGAGGTTGGATTGCGTGGCTAAGCGTATGGTTCTTAAGACGGTTGAGGGTAATGAAGTGGCTATGATAGGTAATAGGAGAGATTACTTATCTAATGTGGTATCTGCTCTGAAGGCTGAGAAGATGGTCAGGAAGGGCTGTGAAGCGTATGTGGTTCATGTGTATGCCTTGGAGGCTAAAGAGTCTGCTGTAGAGAAAGTTTGTACAGTTAAGGAATTTGTTGATGTGTTTCCTGAGGAGCTTCCGGGTTTGCCGCCGGATCGCGAGGTAGAGTTCGGGATAGATCTGTTACCCGGGACTGCGCCAGTGTCTATTGCTCCGTATAGGATGGCGCCAAAGGAGTTAGTGGAGCTTAAGGCTCAGATCCAGGAGTTGTTGGACCGAGGTTTTATCCGGCCAAGTGTTTCACCTTGGGGAGCACCGGTACTCTTTGTTAAGAAGAAAGATGGTACGATGCGGATGTGCTTAGATTACCGCCAGTTGAATAAGCTGACGATTAAAAACAAGTATCCGTTGCCACGGATAGATGACTTGTTTTATCAGCTGAAGGGTGCAGCGGTATTCTCGAAGATCGACTTGAGGTCTGGGTATCATCAGTTAAAGGTACAGGAGGCTGATATTCACAAGACAGCGTTTCAGACTCGGTATGGGCACTACGAATTTCTGGTAATGCCGTTCGGGTTGACTAACGCACCGGCAGCAATCATGGATATGATGAATAGGGTGTTTCAGCAGTATTTGGATCAGTTCGTCGTGGTTTTCATAGACGATATCTTGGTGTACTCGAGGACAGAAGAAGAGCATGATGCGCATTTGCGACTGGTGCTGCAGATTTTGAGGAAGAAGCAGCTCTATGCTAAGTTTAGTAAGTGCGAGTTTTGGCTTAGAGAAGTGACTTTCTTGGGTCATGTAGTGTCGGCTGAGGGGATTAGAGTGGATCCTCGGAAGATTGAGGCAGTTTTGGATTGTAAGCCGCCTAAGTCAGTGGCCGAGATTTGGAGTTTTCTGGGTTTGGCAGGATACTACCGGAGGTTTGTAGAAGGTTTCTCATTGATTGCAGCGCCGATAACCAAGTTGTTAAGGAAAGAGGTTCCGTTTGTTTGGACTGAGAAACAACAGGAGAGCTTCGACAAGCTTAAGAAAATTCTGACAGAAGCTCCGGTTTTAATTCAACCTGAGGCTGGTAAGGAATTCACAGTGTACTGCGATGCATCACATACGGGATTGGGTTGTGTGCTGATGCAAGAAGGTAAGGTTGTGGCTTACGCATCTCGGTAGGTGAGGCCACATGAGGTCAACTATCCGACGCACGATTTGGAGCTAGCGACTGTAGTCTTCACCTTAAAGATTTGGAGGCACTACTTGTACGGAGAGAGATCGATAGTCTACACAGATCATAAGAGTCTGAGGTACCTTTTGACTCAGAGGGATTTGAATTTGAGGCAGCGCAGATGGGTTGAATTGCTAAAAGATTACGACTGTTTGATTGAGTATCATCCGGGCAAGGCTAACGTGGTGGTAGACGCGTTGAGCCGTAAGGTTGTTTCGGACTTAAGAGCGATGTTTGCCCATTTGAGTCTGTATGACGACGGGAGTATTCTGGCAGAATTGCAGGTTAAGCCTACTTGGGTTGAGCAGATCAGAGAGAAACAGTTAGAGGATGAGGTTCTGAGTGCGCAGAGGTTGCAGGTGCAGAATGGTGGGTTGGAAAGTTACAGTTTGTCTAGTGATGAGGTGCTGTGTTTCCAAGTTAAAGCTTGTATGCCCAAGGATGTTGAGCTGACGCAAAAGATTCTTCAGGACGCACATAGCAGTCCATATGCTATGCATCCTGGAGGTAGTAAGATGTATAGGGATCTTAGAGAGCAGTTTTGGTGGCCGGGTCTGAAAAGGGAAGTGAGAGAGTTTGTAGGGAAGTGTCTGACTTGTCAGCAGGTCAAGGCTGAGCACCAGTTGCCGTCAGGGTTACTTCAGCCTCTTATGATGTGTGTTAGCATGTTGTATTATCGGGAGGGGGATTTATGCACTGAGTCTTGCGACTCACCCACTCCTTTGACATTTCAGGTGACACTTAGACGCGGACATGGAGCCGGGATGGACTCGAGGTGCTCATGCCATGCTTAAATAAGGATTTGCTCAGACTTTATAAAATTTGGTACTTTAGCTTACTTATTACTATTTGGGTTTTATTTTGGGATTGTAAATGGCCTTTAAAATTATGTTTTGCTATGTTTATGCTTAAAGTAGATTTTTAATATGCCTTAACAAGTTAATTGGGTTAAAATTTACTAAAACTTGGAAAGACAACGATTTCAAAACTACAAATCGATATGTTTTAAACTATACCATCGGGTATCACACTATGATTTGGGATAAAGAGAACTCAAATGTTTTTCTAATTTAAACTCGATTTTCTACTAAGTCAAAATGTTTTAGTAACAATAAGAAACAACTTGAACTTCTAAATGAGATAAACTTGTTTTACCTACACATCTGATTAAGTCTTCAAAAATTTCCGGGTTTTCAAATACACCACCAGATTTTAACCAAGTCTACTCAAGTTTTCTTCAAATACACAATATAGCGAAGTGTTTTCATCAAATTTTTAAACAGAAACCTACCTTCTCAAAATTCTGATTTTCCTCGTAACATACCAGATTCGGTCGTGGTGTGTTGACCGGGTTTGGGGTGTTACAGCAATCCTGTTGATGCTTCATATTTCAGTTGACAAGCTTTTATGGTCAAAGAAGGTTTTTCTTTTAATAATCAAATAATTTATTTTAAATTTTCATGGTTACTCAAAATAATTTATTTCTTTTAGTTCGTCAAATCCTACAATTGATGAAGTTGAGGACTTGGAAATTATCGATTTGTTTTGTTTTCTTAAGTTTTGGAAATTATCGATTTGTTTTTTCTTCAAAGATAGACATTACTTGGAGAAGGACTGGGGGCAATACTTTTCTGATGATGCTAATTCTGCTAATGTCAAGGTTCTTTTAGAGGTACACTTTATGCTTCATCGATTCTAAAGTAATGTATATTACCTGTTAGTTCAAATTTAATAAGGTTTCTCATTTGTTTTCCATGGTGCTTAATTTTAAGCTTAGTTATTAATCTATGTACTTGATTGACCATTTTCTTCTGGCAGGTTGGTTGTGGATGTAACACACCAAACCCGGCCCAAACGCTACGACCAGATCTGGTATGTTACGGGTTAAATGTTAAAAACTTTGCTTTGAAGGCTTTTGAAATCTCGACTTGTTTAAATAGATATTCGTCAAATAAGAGTTATTTGAGATAAACCTTTGTAGTTTTTTTTTCCATATTTAGAACTAGTTTGAAAAATTCCATTTTATTCCTTCTTTTAAGTAAGTCCTTGATCATAAATCTATAAAAATGTAAACATTAACAATTATAAATTTAAAACCTAAGCTATGGAGGCCTTATTACATAAATAGTCCCAAAATTAAAACTTAAAAGAAAACCCGAAATAGATTATGAAAATAAATAACTTGATGGCCCCTCGAGTTTGCCTCAGCTCCCATGTCCACGATCTACTGCTCACCTGAAAGGTTTAGGAAAATAAAGGGGTGAGCCACCAAGACTCAGTGTGCAAATCCTGAAAACACATAAAAGCTTGAGGCCCACAAACACATTATGGGCCCTAGCCCATACACAATGGCAACAAAGTATTTACATGCAACATGGCCCAACCCAACCTAAAAGTCCATCCTCTACACACCAACCCATACCAGCCATCACACTTCGGGGATTTCTACAATCAACCCACCAACCGCTACACACCAAATCGACAGTCACGCTGCCTGTTCCTTACAATTAGGAATTAATTTAACGTGGCTTAGCCACCGATCACTATTGTGACCTAACTTTACAATTCGTGGTTTAACCACCGATCACCAAGTGACCTATTAACATGCTCTTCCCCTTCATCATTTTAATCTCATCCCATGCATACATCCATGCAGAATCTAAACCATTAACTACCTAAAAGATCTCAGACTATCACATACATCGATACACATAGAGAAGTTTCTATGATTACGTACCTGGCATCCATTGCCTACCCTTTGCGGGTAACACGACCGTTCGTACAGCCTTTTTCCGGCTTTTAGCCCATAACATACATAGTACAGATTAATTAGTGTGATAGAGATCTACACACCTGATTACAGACAAGACGGGACTTTCTATGTCGACACTATCAGAAGCCGATACGACTGCTATCTGTCTAAGGTTTTGTTCTGAAGCCGGTCCACAACTTGGTGGCCATTCCCGAACTGCTGACACTGCTCGTTTCTTAAACTTAGGGTTGGTTTTACAGATCCAATCCCCTCCTTCGCCTGGTCGACATGTGATTCCATCAAAAGACCTTATCAGTTGATACTATCACAACGTATGGTTGTTAATCCATATTATAGGGTTAAGATTACGATAAACGAACCTAACAAAAATCTAAAGAAAGCCCTTTACCTTGAAATCCCGAAAGAGATATAGGACTCAGAGACTTGCGATTTTCGGCTTTTGGAATCTAAATGATTCGATCTACTTCATTTTCCTGGAATGTCGCCCCAAGATGTGAACACAAGAACAATCAAAACGTTACTCAGACAACAACTTTGCCACCTCAATTAGCCTTTCGGCTTTAGCCTCCAAAAATCGAAAGAGAAAGAAAAAGAACAGGAGAAATCGGCACTTACCTTAACATAGAGAATTCAACAACTCCTAGGGAATTTCGGCTTTTGAGAAGATCAAACAGAAAAGATGATCTCAAGAGATCTATGAAGATTCGGCTTTGATGAAGAAATCGGCAAAGAGAAGGGAATAAACAAGGGTATTCGGCTATGGAGATGAAAGCAGATAAAACAATGGAATTTCAGCTTTTGCATAAAAGTGGAGATGAGAGAATAGGATTTGGGGATTTCGGCTTAAGCAGAGAATGAGAGAAAAGAATGAGAGGAAAAACCCAAATGCCAATTTTGAAGAAGAGAATAGAAAAAATATAACCCTAATGCCGAAAATATAAAGATATTCCCCCTTTCTTAACCTAAGTTTCGGCACCTACCCCCCTAAAAACCAAAAATGCCCCTTTTTAAAACTAAAACTAAGCTACTATTCAAAGGGAATTTCGGCACCCCTTGCCCATACCAAAATCGATTCCCCCTCCCCCTTGGAGTTTGAAATTCGGCCACCACTGTGACCAACAGATAAATCCTAAATTTTCTCCCTTATCTTCATCTGATCACTCATCCTTAAGTGACATGGATAAGACCACCTCTTCCTTCCTTTATCTGCCACATTATCAGCCATATTATCCATATTATCCAAACAAATAAATCCTATTTTAAAGCATCCTAGCCGACTCCAACTCTGTTCATTTAAATGCCGAAAATTAACTAAAAGCATCCTAGCCGACTCCAACTCTGTTCATTTAAATGCCGAAAATTAACTAACTTTAATTAAAATAACTGAGCTTCATGCAACTCGAACTTGAGCCTCCTCAGTTGATGCCACCTCTATGCTCTCTAAGTGGCGCCACTTTGCCACTGGGCCACAAGCCCATTTGTGTCTTAAAACACAGATAAGATCTCTTAAGCCCTATCCTAACAGGCTTTCCACTAGAGTGTCCAAATAGAAAATTTGATTAAGGCCTCGGCCCAATCCTGAGCCCAATCTGAACCCCTTAAATACTCTAATTAACACATTAAACGTATCACCCATCAAAATGCAAAGGCCCATTAATTCAGGATGTTACAGTTCTACCCCCTTAAAGAAATCTCGTCCTCGAAATTACCTGGTCAGAATAGATGCGGGTACTGCTGCTGCATCGCCTCCCTCGGGGGTTTTTTTAACACCATACTTTTGGCTGCACAATCTACTTTAGCTTGATACTTCCCCAGCCAATCCATGCCTAAAATTAAATCAAACTCCCCGAACGGTAATTCCATTAGATCCGTCCGGAAAACTATCCCCTAAACTTCTAAATGTACTTCCCGGCATAGCCTGTTTACCACCACAGAGTGTCCTAATGGACTAACTACAGTCATCTCCCTAGAGGAAATCTCAGAATCTACGCTTAAACTTTCAGACACTCTATTAGCAACATACGAATGCGTCGACCTAATGTCAATCAATGCAGTGTAAGGCAAGCCAAAAATTAAAAACGTACCGGTTATGACATCCGGTGCGTCAGCCTCCTCCCAACCTCTGACAGCATAGACTATCCTCGGCTGTCTCGCCTCAGTATTTTCTGCCCCTTGGCCTGGTGCTCCATGGCCCCGACCGGAACCGTTACCATACTGGCTGGACCATAACCTCTTTGTGGCTGCTGATCTCCTCTTCCCGGCTGTGTATTCCCTTGGCCCGTGGCCCTTCACTACCCCGTTGCTGCGGATAATTTCTAAATTGGTGGTCCGTAGATCCACACCTAAAGCACTTCCCACTACCCTCCCAACACTCACCTTTATGGAATTTACCACATCGAGCACACTTCTGTGTCTGACTAGCAGCAGCAGGTCTCTCATCCCGTTTTTGCCCAGCTGTCCCTGACGATTCAAAATTCCTCTTACTTCCACCCCTATCTCTATCTCGATTCAGTTTCTCCTTCCGTTTTACCTCCTCAGCTATCTTAGCTTTTTCCACAAGCACAGCAAATTCCCTCTCCCGCTGTGGTGCTATCAATACACGCAGTTCGTCCCTCAGACCATCCTCAAATCGAACACAACGTTCATGGTCTGTGGCCACCATCCCTCGGGCATAATGGCTAAGACGTAAGAATTCCGCTTCATACGCAGCCACCGACCTACTTCCCTGAACTAGGTTCGGAAACGCTCTACGCTGCACATCCACATAACTAGTCCCAATGTATTTACTCTGGAATGCCGTTTTGAAGAAATCCCAGGTGATACAGTCAGCCACCGTACCATCCTTAACCGTAAGCCACCATTGATAAGCTTCGTCCCGCAGGAGAGATCAACCGCTTTCAGTTTTTCTTCTTCCGTAAAATCCAGATAAAAATTATCCATTATACGCTCAACCGCCTCCAACCAATACTCGGTTGTACTCGGGGCTATACCAGAAATTCCCCTAAACATTTTTGCCCCATTGGCTCTAAGTCGCTCCGACACAGATTTCCGGGCTCTTGTGCCCATGTCTGCCCCAGCAACCCTCTCTAAAACCCTTAACATCGCCTGAGATACCGCATCATCTCCGGCCGTCTTATCCTAAAATTCGGCCTCCGCAGCTGGCATCTCATTTTCTGACCCGTGGCCAGATCCTACTGGTTTTGACATGGCCATCCTACCCCTACCACGGCCACACGGCGGACGTCTACGACCCCTTGTACTCATTCTACCGATTCGCGTTTATCTGATTAGAAATTTTATGAATTATTAATTTCTTTCACAATTAACCACGAACAATCTTATGAACAGTAGTTTTAAGAGTAGTTCTTTTGATTCCGAAATTATATCTACGGGTTTCAGTCTCAAGTTTGTCTCCTAATTCTAGGAACCACATACATTCAACCATCATACATCAACATACACGTAGCATCCATGAGCTCACACTCATCACATAAGGGTATTTTCATCATTTCATTACCCAGGGGTATTTTCATAATTTTGTCCTACAGGGTATTTTCGTAATTTCCAAAATAGGGTATCTTGGTGTTGTTTTTTTTGGAAATAGGGGTAATTTAGTATTTTCGTAAAACAAGGGTATTTTGAAATTTTAATTTTGTAAACTGGGTACTTTTGTAAATCTAGGGGTTTCGGTTAAATTTACAAAACATAGATATTTTGGTAATTTTGCCAATCGGGGGTGTTTCAATGATTTCACAAATTTTAATAGTTTTACAAATCCAGGGTATCCGGGGAAATTTTCACAAATCAAGGGTATCTCGAAAATTTTACAAAACTAGGGGGTATTTTAGTAATTTTGCGAAATAGGGTGGCTGGTCCCTTTCAGGTTTTAATTATAAATTTTGGCCTGTCAACAAGTCCTCACGGCTAAGATGAATAGTCACTACGCACCAGGTAGGATTCCAGCGAAGAGGAGGTGAGTCACTAGGACCGCTTAAATACCAAGCTCTCCCTGAATCCAATCCTAGACATGCGTATGCCTGTTGCCACACCCTAACCCAGCAACTTGTTACCACACCCTAAAGTCCATTAATGCCTAAAATACTAGTCTACGTCCATCAAGCCCATCAACCCCAACATGTATATCACATCAAGAGTTAGAATACTTACCTGCGTGGGTCGGGAGCCGGTAGACTCGAAGGCCATATCTCAACCAAACTTTTCACCAAATTTATAAACTACTACTGGACCCACTTCACAGCCCGAGTTCTGCAACTGGGCTCTGATACCAAAATGTAACACCCCAAACTCGGCCCAAACGCTACGACCAGATCTGGTATGTTACGGGTTAAATGTTAAAAACTTTGATTTGAAGGGATTTGAAATCTCGACTTGTTTAAATAGATATTCGTCAAATAAGAGTTATTTGAGATAAATTATCTCGAGTCCCCCTCGGCTCCCATGTCCACGATCTACTGCTCATCTGAAAAATTAAGGAAAATAAAGCGTGAGTCACCAAGACTCAGTGTGCAAATCCCGAAAACACATAAAAGCTTGGGGCCCACAAACACATTATGGGCCCTAGCCCATACACAATGGCAACAAAGTATTTACATGCAACATGGCCCAATCCAACCTAAAAGTCCATCCTCTACACACCAACCCGTACCAGCCATCACACCTCGGGGATTTCTACAATCAACCCACCAACCGCTACACACCAAATCGACAGTCATGCTGCATGTTCCTTACAATCAGGAATTAATTTAACGTGGCTTAGCCACCGATCACTATTGTGACCTAACTTTACAATTCGTGGTTTAACCACCGATCACCAAGTGACCTATTAACATGCTCTTCCCCTTCATCATTTTAATCCAATCCCATGCATTCATCCATGCAGAATCAAAACCATTAACTACCTAAAAGATCACAGACTATCACATACATCGATACACATAGAGAAGTTTCTATGATTACGTACCTGGCATCCCTTGCCTACCCTTTTCGGGTAACACGACTGTTCGTACAGCCTTTTTCCGGCTTTTAGTCCATAACATACATAGTACAGATTAATTAGTGTGATAGAATCTACACACCTTATTACAGACAAGACGAGACTTTCTATGTCGACACTATTAGAAGCCGATACGACTGCTATCTGTCTAAGGTTTTGTTCTAAAGCCAGTCGACAACCCGGTGGCCAATCCCGAACTGCTGACACTGCTCGTTTCTTAAACTTAGGGATTGGTTTTACAGATCCAATCCCCTCCTTCGCCTAGTCGACATGTGATTCCATCAAAAGACCTTATCAGTTGCTACTATCACAACGTATGGTTGTTAATCCATATTATAAGGTTAAGATTACCGAAAATCTAAAGAAAACCCCTTACCTTGAAATCCCAAAAGAGATATGGGACTCTGAGACTTGCGATTTCCAGCTTTTGGAATCTAAATGATTTGATCTACTTCGTTTTCCCGAAATGTCGCCCCAAGATGTGAACACAAGAACAATCAAAACGTTACTCAGACAACAACCTTGCCACCTCAATTAGCCTTTCGGCTTTAGCCTCCAAAAACCGAAAGAGAAAAAAAAGAACGGGAGAAATCGGCACTTACCTTAACACAGAGAATTCGGTAACTCCTAGTGAATTTCAGCTTTTGAGAAGATCAAACAGAAAAGATGATCTCAAGAGATCTATGAAGATTCAGCTTTGATGAAGAAATCGGCAAAGAGAAGGGAATAGACAAGGGTATTCGGCTATGGAGATGAAAGCAGAGAAAACAATGGAATTTCGGTTTTGCATAAAAGTGGAGATGAGAGAATAGGATTTAGGGATTTCGGCTTAAGAAGAGAATGAGAGAAAAGAATGAGAGGAAAAACCCAAATGCCAAAATTGAAGAAGAGAATAGAAAAAATTATAACCCTAATGTCGAAAATATAAAGACGTTCCCCCTTTCTTAACCTAAATTTCGGAACCTACCCCCTTAAAAACTGAAAATGCCCCTTTTTAAAACTAAAACTAAGCTACTATTCAAAGGGAATTTCGGCACCCCTTGCCCATACCAAAACTGATTCCCCCTTCCCCTTGGAGTTTAAAATTTGGCCACCACTGTGACCAACAGATAAATCCTAAATTTTCTCCATTATCTTCATCTGATCACTCATCCTTAAGTGACATGGATAACAACATCTCTTCCTTTCTTTTCTGCCACATTATCAGCCATATTATCCATATTATCCAAACAAATAAATCCTATTTTAAAGCATCCAAGCCGAATCCAACTCTGCTCATTTAAATGCCGAAAATTAACTAACTTTAATTAAAATAACTGAGCTTTATGCGACTCGAACTTGAGCCTCCTCAGTTGACGCCACCTCCCTGCTCTCTAAGTGGCGCCACTTTGCCACTTGGCCACAAGCCCATTTGTGTCTTAAAACACAGATAACATCTCTTAAGCCCTATCCTAACAGGCTTTCCACTAGAGTGTCCAAATAGAAAATTTGATTAAGGCCTCGGCCCAATCCTGAGCCCAATCTGAACCCCTTAAATACTCTAAACGTATCACCCATCAAAATGCAAAGGCCCATTAATTCAAGATGTTACAGTGGAGCTGTCAATACAATCTTTCCACTTATTGCAGCATATCCCGAACTTTATGTGCAAGCTTGTGATATCTCACCTCATGCAATCGCGCTTGTTAAGGTTTACAACCTTTTCTAACCATGAATATTTGGAATTTGGGACATAATTTCTATTTTCTTTATTTAAGAAGTTCAAATACTTGTTTGTGCCAATCCATTATTGAACATTTTGGCTTAGTACTCTAAACTTGCATATAGCTTGCATGTATGCTTAATAATGTTCACAGAACATTATTAATCACTGTAATTGTTAAGTTTTCAATAGTGCTTAACATGTGAAGGGGAAGAGGTGTGTGTTGTTGCTTAGATGGTAAGTAAGAGTTGCTTATATGATTAGGCATGACTAACTTTTACTATTGAAATGTAGTCACACACGGAGTTTAAAGAAGATCGGGTGAATGCATTTCTATGTGATGTAACAGTTGACAATCTTCTTGAAAGGATTAATCCATCTTCAGTTGATGTAATTACCTTGGTAAGAGTACTAGTTACCATTAATGATTTGTAGAACTAATTGCCTGCTAATTTTTACCGGTTATTTCAAGGGAAATGTTCATGTTTTCATTTATTAAGGACAACATCTATATGGTAACTAACATGTTAAGCAGATTTTCATGCTTTCTGCAGTTTCTCCACATAAAATGCCTTTGATATTGCAGAATATTAAAAGAGTAGTAAAGGTATATCTAAGATGTTACTTTTGAGATGGTCTGGATATATTCTTCAATCTAAATGATATTTTTCCTGTAGCCAGATGGTTATGTTCTCTTACGAGATTACGCCATTGGAGATTTTGTACAAGTAAATTGTGCTTCAAATATGTACTCTACTCCAGTCTCATTTCTTCTGTTCCCACCTTGTGTGCCAGAGATATGTTTCTTCTGGTTTGCATCAATAGTGGCCTTTTTTAGTTGAATAATTCCTTCTTTTTTCCAAGTTACAGTACTTTTTATAGAAGAAATGATCACATCTTGGTTGGAACCTTGATTTTGTTCTGGGCTATACTTAAGTCTTTTGGCTCATTTTCCTAAATTCCAAAAACTATTTTAATTCAGTTGGCATGCACCTTTCTTCTTTTGTTGCATGCTTTCTACTTATAAGGTGAAGCTAGAAAGCAAGAATCAGATGATAAGTGAGGGCTTTTATGTACGTGGTGATGGAACTGTAAGTATGTTGTACAGCACATATTATGGTTTTTCTTTTTTCACATGAAAAATGCATCTTATTGCCTGATTTGCTATGTTTGTTAATCTCTTCTCTCTAGTGTTCATTTTACTTTTCTAAGGACTTCTTGTCAACCTTATTTTTCCAAGCTGGCTTCAACACTGTAGATATCAGCACATACTGCAAGCAAATCAAGAATAGTCATAAGAATATAACTATGGACAGGTATGTTTAGTAGTATGAAGAGAGCTATTTAGGCCATCAAGATAGTCATACAAAAATTTTGAGGATTGTTGTCCAATGAAGCAGAACACTGTTATTGAAATAGGCGGATTTTTTGGGCTGAAATGACATGTTATGATCTACCCTTTTGTGTTTCAATATTATCTGGGCTTAGCTTTCTATTGATTTTGGGTGTAGAGCTTTAAGGGACTACTTTTAACTGATACTAATCTTGGTGCTAATTTATGGCAAATTTTCAGTTCATTACCTCTTTACATGGGAATATAGAGGTATGCATTGTCTTTTAGTTATCATGCCTTCTTTTTTTCAGTTATTATTTTGCAGTGTTGTAATGTAACTGTCCCTTTAATTTCTATAATTTAGTCACCACATTCACTTCTGGCTAGTGACGTTTTACACATAAAGCACTGCTTTCAACTCTGCTGCTTTGTTTGGATAATGTTAATTCTAATGGAAGGTTTTGGCCATATGGAACTAAGTTGATTAGTGAATACAATGATAGTATAATGTAATGGAGCAGTAGTAGGAGCAGCTATCTCTGTATCAAAGTTGGTGCCACTTTCAGTGTTAATTTAGGTAGTTCTTAAGTCACTACTTTTCTGCACATGACCATCCTAGGTGTCCAGTTGAGGATTTTGTCAATTTTATTTGGTGCCTCACTTACTCCTCTTAACGATTATACAGTATGTCTTATTTCTTGTTTTTTCTCTTCAATGTCTTAGGACGAATTTGAGTCTTTATGCAATGAAACACAGGTATTCCCTTTTATACTACTACAGTGACTGTTTCATTGATATATGTTTATCATGCACCTAATGTAGCTTTCTTTCATCACTTAGATATGTACATGAATCAAGTAAAGTATTTTGGAAGAATAAGACCTTTTGGATCTTGCAGGCTATTTCATTTCCTTAAACTTTAGTTGTCTAGAAGTTTCACTAAGATTTTTGGTTTAATGATGTGTAGTGAAAGATACAAATACCAGTTTTTGGGAAGGAAATGGGTTTCTGGAAGCACTTATGCAAAGTCTATAATAGTAACAATGGGGTTTATTAAGCATATGGCATGTGCATTTAATAAAACTCTGCAAGTGAGTAAGTAATATATATTAATTTTCACAGTTTTTGTAAGAGTATTTTTCTAGTGTATATTTGCTTCTACTCACTTTGCAGCAATTAGATGGAGCATGGATGTTGGGTGGACAAGCACTCGGGTGAAAATCATCAATGAGTGGTTTGCAGCCAGCATCTACAGTAAGTAAATCCCTGATATGCAATTCTTTTGGAATTTGCTTTAATATCTTCTTTTCTTTTAATATGCAGTGTGGAAGTTGGTTGCCCTAGTTGTGAAGCAACAACCTAAAGTGATGAACAATGAGAAGACGGTGCAGCAGATAAATAACTCAAACTCGCCATGATTTTGTTTTGCTGATGAAATTTTATCACATCCTTATTGTTTATTTCTTTCTTCTTTCCCCCATTTCTTTTATTGGCTGGTTTTACGATGTGGCTTAATTTGTTAATATTTAATCCTAGTATTGATTGGCTCAATTTTATTTTTTGGTTTAAATATTATGGGCTGAAAAATGTTTAATTTTACTATTTTTACCTTAATTTTTTATAATATTTTATCTTATTCTTTTTATAATATTTTATTTTTTTTTATTTTTCATGACTTTTAGCGGCGTTTTCAGAAAAAGCGCCGCTAAAGGTCAAGCTTTTTGTGGCGTTTTTAGAGAAAGCGTCGCTAAAGGTTATGCCTTTAACGGCGTTTGTGGAGAAAGCGTCGCTAAAAGCCCTGACTTTTAGCAGCGTTTGTGGGAAAAGCACCGCTAAAAGTCATGACCTTTAGCGGCGTTTGTAGGAAAAGCGCTGCTAAAAGTCATGACCTTCAGCGGCGTTTGTAGGAAAAGCGCCGATAAAAGTCATTATCTTTAACGGCATTTTTTCTCATAAACGCTGCTAAAGTTTGCGGCGTTTGTTGTAGCGGCATTTTTTGCGGCGCTTTCAATTAGTGGCGCTTATAAACGCCGCTAAAAGCCTAAAAAACGCTGCTAAATGTCTGTTTTGGTGTAGTGCATAGAGCTCTGTTTTGTCTTTGGTGAATGGAGCTATGCTCTAGATTCCCTCATCTCTCTAATGCTATCTTTGGGCCACAACACCCTATAATAGAAAGAGGTGAGTACTCACAATCCTATGGCATGCCAACTATATCCAATGCTTTTAAGATATCATAATGCCAACATACCACTTTTATACACATTCACAGTACACAATATGCTAGGGCTCGCAATTTAGCAATGCTCGCTCATGATATAGCTTGTAATTCAGCAGAACTCGTAGAATAGCACAATTCTTAATACACATTACTCACAGCTCATATAGTTCACAATAAAGCATGGTTCACATGTAATATAGCCCGCATGCAGCACAACTTGCACACATAATCACAGTTCACATATCATTCATGTCATAGCTTGCATAAATCATATTTCGCACAACATATTTCTCATATGTCATAGCTCGCATGTTTTATATAACATAGATCACGCAATAGCATGGCTCACATACAATATAACACACAATCTCACATTACACAGCTTGCATAAATAACACAGTTCACCAAATTAATACAATTCACCAAGTTAACACAACTCGCCATATTAATACAGTTCACTTGATTATAGTAGATCCTGCATAGGCAAAAACACTTACTTTAGGAACTTAGGATAAGCAGTTAGGCTACCTAAGCTTGCCATTAACAAATGACTTGTGTGCAACTTTGGTATGTAAGGCACTCACCTTTTGCAGATTTGTTGCTTTGCCAAGCCGAAATAACCTTCCTCTTGTCTTTGTCCCTGCTCGAGGATGTTCCTTCGTGATTCGAGACTTCGCATAACAACACACATAACAAATCATAGTTAATCTAAAATAAAGCAACCTTCCTACTACCTAGCACCTCGTCATTCACACCTCTCTGGCAAGCTCACCTCCCACACCTTCTTCGAACTCTAATTTCACACTCTCACTTAACTGAATCCCTAATTCTTACTTCCTAAAATCATATTTAACATTTATTTACAGATCCATACCACTAATTTCATTCAATTACACTAATCTTTATTTTTCAAAAAATCACGTTTATTTTCAACCGCACAGAAAAGAAATCATTCGATCCATTCATATTCTTTAAAGATTTGTTAAATTAATCTTGAAAACCTTTTTAATTTAATCAAAATAGGTTGAAAAATTACTTTAAAATAGTAGCTTACCTTAGTAATTCGAGATCTACCATTGTCAAGCAGAGAAATTATTTTAAAATCATTAGATTTATTAAGATCTTGATTAAATTGTTTAAATCTCGAATTAAAACTTCAACATTATTAATTCAATCTTAAGGAATCACAAAATTACCTTGATTTGAAGAATTCCACGAGCTCAGGATCAAATTTGAGCAAAAACGTGTTAAGAATAATAGGAAAATCGAAAGAGAAAAGATAAGTTTCTTTTGAAATTGAAGAAATAAATTGTATTTGGATGCTTGGAAAATTAGAATGGTTGAGAGAATTTTGAGAGAAAACTACTAATTTAGATTTAGCAAAAATTTTCAAATGAGTGGAAGTGTGGAGGGAAGGGATGGTGGGTGTTCTTATATAGCCAACAAACTTTCAAATTTTAGTTTATTTCCCTTATAACCCCCTTCATAGTCTCCCTTTTTTTCTAATAAATCTCATTTCAAATAAATCACTTTATTCTCACATTTGACCTTTAATTTAAAATTTGTTTCAATTTAATCCGTACTAATATATATTTATTAATATGATGATTATTAATTACGAAGACTCTAATTCAAATATCTCTTTTGGGCCCACGACTTAATTACTCGATTCCATTAACCTAATTTTCGAGACATGATAGCAATCCTACACTCATTGAGGATCGTACAGAAGAAAAAGTGCAAAGAGAGGTGGAAACCAACCTCAAACAAATAGAGAAGTAGCATGAGGCCCTTACTAGAATCACTCAATTATCTTCCCACCGACTCTTTCGGAATGGTAGGCAAAATTTGGCAACCGGATACCCCAAACTACCAAGTAATTAACTATCTCTTCCAGGGTGGTCTGGCAACGGTACAAAGGTGTCATTGTAAAAGTGTTGGTTCATCTAGATTGTAGCTCATCACCACCCTCAACCGTAAAGTTACCCCAATGACCTCTCTTATTTCGATGCTCGTAACCTCTTACCCTCTCTCCTAACACTGGTCTAATACCGGACATGCTTATAGAGGAGTAAGAAATAGGTGAAGAAAGAAAGGGGAAGTTTTACCTTGGGATTAGGCAATGGCTACAAGGAAAGATAAACTTTGACGATGGAATCAAAAATAGAAAAAAAAAGTTAGAGTTTCTAGCATGAACTTAAATGAAAAGGAATTTGGGGAAAATTAATTTCATGTGCAAGGATTTTCCTTTTGTACGTCTCGATTTATATAGCCAAATGTCCACGTGAAGTTGAATTTCAAATTGTAATAAATTATTCAGGTCACTTAGTCAACGTCCGATACCTGTTAGCGACAAGAAATGTTTCTCTTAAACCTTTAGTATTTAGAAAAGTGGGAATTTCTGCCAGAGCCAGTTGTCAAACAAGTACCCTCTAAATGGGTGTTCATTGATAGAAAGTCCACCAAATAGTATTATAATGGGCAACTAACAAGTACAGAGTGTAAGCCATGGTGTTCCGCCAAGATAACTATGAGTGTGACTATATGCAAGCTATTCACTTCATGTGGAGTAAAGATGGATTAGGCATTCGAACAGACTGGGTTTGTGGCAAGTCTATAAAGAATGGTGAACAACGGTAAAGGATCAGGGAAAGGTAAAGTGTCTACTGATGAGATAAGATGGGGCTTATCAAAGAAAACAACATTAGTCTGAGTCCGTTTTTGGATTTAGTTACGAGAACAAATTTTGAGGACGAAAATTCTTTTAAGGGTGGGAGAGTTTTCACACCAGATTTTCCATAAGATCCTGAAATTAAGAAGATTTGGGAGTTAATTCCAAAAGATGGTAAGACGATAGGCTCTACTGAAAAATCAGGGAATTTTTGTGGCTAATTGATATTATTTGGGTCTAATTCTAGTTTAGTTAAGTTGGAACTGGCTATTTCCTTAATGTAAAACAGAATGGTTAGCAATGGATGGTTATTTAGGACTATAGAAACTGTCTGTGAGAGGATATATATATATATGTGTGCGAGAAGGATCATTTTGGAGGCAGAATTCTTCTGCAATTTTTTTATTCTCTTCTATATCGTCTTCTTTTGTTGCCTCCAAGAAGAGAAAATTGTGGAAATATCTGCATGGGATAGTGATCCTGGGGTTTATGTCTAGAATGTAGTGAATATAGTGAATTGGTAAGCTTCTTAACTTACTATATTCATGAATTTGAGAAAAAAAGGGAAGTTAAAAGTCATGAAATCTTTTGGAATTTCTGCATGGAACTGGATTCGGGGATTTAGAGCATTAATGCCTCCAATTTAATCGGTATATATGGTTGCCATGCTTAGCTACCAAGCCAAAGAAGGCTCTGGCATTCAGAAAAGCTAAGCTGGGGAGGATGAAAGATAGCAGATGAATTTTTGTACTCCACCTTTGGGTGTCTACTGGTTGTTCTGCTATTTGTATGTGATGTTTATATGTTTGCTCTAAAATCTGTGGTTGTATATGATTACTGTAACACCCCTATCCCATATCTATCGCTAGTTTAAGGTTACAAAGCATTACTATACAAACAAAAACAATTAAACTTAACTTTATTCAATAACCTAAGCAAATAATAAAAAAATCATATAAATACATACTGCCACTAGATCAAGCCCTCGAGGCCCTAAATATATCATAGAAATGATTTGGGACCAAACTAAAATCATTAGAAACGTCTAGGAAAAAGTCACAAGCTTTTGGAAAGAAGGGTCACACGGCCATGTGCCTCACACGACTGAGACACATGCTCGTGTCTATGGCCATGTCCTTGCCCATGTAATTCCCTGAGTAGGGTCACACGGCCGTGTGCTTCACACGACTAAGACACAACCCCACGTCTCAGGCCTTGTCCTTGCCCGTGCAACACTCTGAGTAGGGTTACACAGCCATGTCAAACGCTCGTGTGCCAAGCAGTGTAACTCTCTGAGTTGCTCTACATGCCCATGTGCTAGGCCGTGTGTTAAGCTATATAACTCACTGACTTGAACCTTTTGAATCTTTCAGATGGAACATGGTCGTGCCGCCAAGCTGTGTGTCTCAAATGGCTGAGTCACATGCTAATAAACAGTAGATTGACATACTTCTTCTTGAATTCAATCTAAAAGAAATCCCAATTAATACAATCATTCGATGTCATCGTGCTAAAAGTGTCTCACCATAAATAGGCTTCATCTTTTAGTAACGACATAGCACATCTCAAACAGTATTGGGCAGTGCATATCAATTTCGTGAAGACTCTCTTTGTATTCATTAGCCAATACTCAGTTTTTTTTCAGATCATCATCCACCTTGCCTCTGAATCTTCTGCTCCACATTTCTTAATTTTATCTACTAATACTCGGGTAACCATCATCGGTACAAGATTTTGAGGATCCATGGGTGCCAGAGGAGGCACATTAAGGGGTGCAGGTGGCAGAGTTGCAAGATTCGCTTGCTTGAATACATTGAACCACTGGTTCATCATTCTGAGAAATACATTTTTCATTTCATTACCAAAGGACTGTGGAATTGACGCACTATTACTTGCATCAGGATTCGAGGCTTGAACATTACTTTTAGCTTCGTTAACTACAACCCGGTTCGATTCAACTGACACATTGGATCTATAAGAAAATACAATAATAGAACGAATTAAAAGTATCACACTATCACAGGGTATATGTGGCATGTATATATACTAACTTTACTCCACTGCATTAGTCCTAGAATCGACTAAACCTTAACTCTAATACCACTAAATTTAACACCCCTAACCCGTATCCGTCACCAATTTAGGGTTACAGAGCATTACTGTACAAATGGAAAAAAATAAAATTAACTTCATTCAATAACCTAAGCAAATTATTAACAAATCATATCCATAAATATCGTCCCTAGATCAAGCCCTCGAGGCCCTAAAAGTAACATAGAAATGATTCAGGACCAAACTGAAATCATTTGGAAAGTTTAGGGAAAAGTGACAAAAATTTGGAAACAGGGGTCACACAAACGTGTGGCCAGGCCATGTGCATCACACGGCTGTGACACACGCCTGTGTTTCAGGTGCCCCAGCCCATGTCCTTGTCCGTGTAACTCTCTGAGTAGGGTCACACGATCGTGTCACATGCCCGTGTGCTAAGCCATGTAACTCTTTGAGTTGCCCCACACGGCTGTGCTCCAGGCCGTGTGTTAGGCCTTGTAACTCACTGACTGAACCTTTTGAGACCTTCAGATGGCACACGGTTGTGTCACCAGGCTGTGTGTCTCACATGGCTACGTCACACTCCCATGTCCTAAGCTGTGTGAACCCAAAATTTACCTATAATCTAGCCATTCCACAAGCAATTCACGCTTAACCAATCTAACCATTTAAACATGTATCCAATGTGCATAAATATCGCTCACCATTACACAAACATGTCATCTTAATGTCCTAAAATCAACAAACCAATGTGTCATTCATAGACACCACAATTATATCAAAACATCAACAACTAAAACATATCAACATTTATCCATTCCTTTCATAGTAACTTAGTTCAATCATGTAACAGCCCGATTTAGGGGCTAGTCAGAACAGTGGTTTTGAAACCACTTATTCGAGGTTGAAGAAAATTATTTTTATATTATTTTATTTTTTATAGCATGATTACAAGAGTGAATGAAAATTTTGGTGCTTTAATTTTAGCGATTACATGCTTAATTGCGAAAAAGGACTAAATCGCATAAAGTGTGAAAGTTCTATTTTACATGCTAAAGGTGTCTTATAGCTATAGAATATTAATTGGAAGTCCTTAAAGTGCAATTAACCCCTCTAGTAATGGTTGACCGGCCATAGGGGACAAAAAGATGTCAAAATTGGTCAATTTGGTGGATTAGGTGATAAATTATCTAGAAATAAAATAAAGAAAAGAAATATATCATCTTTTATCTCCATCTTTTCCACCAAAAATACCAACAAAATAGGGGTTTGAAAGCTTAAAATTTTTATCAACTTGTCCTCCTTGCAAGTAAGTGATTTTGGTGTCCTTTCTTAATAATTTTTGTACTTTTGGGACCCTTGTAGCATTATCTAGCTAATGAGAGGACTTTTTTGCAAAATGGTTAAGAGTCTAGGGTTTTTCCATGTGAATGTTCATGTTGATTTCTGAAATTTTATGGAAGAAGATGAATCTTATTTGTTAAATAAACAACTTTTGTGAAAGGTGTTTCCATGAAAACACTTAAAATGACCTTTTTGCAAAAGTTATAAAATAGTTGTTAAATATGAGAAATAGTGAGAATTTGGAGTTGTTATAAGCTTAAAATGTATTTGAATAGGCTGAATTGATAAGGAAATTTGATGAAAATCGATATACGAGCCTAGGGGTAAAATCGTAATTTTGTAAAAGTCTAAGGGCAAAATGGTAATTTTGCCAAAGTATGATTATTGAAATGTATTGATTAATGTGGTAATTAAATGAGTGAAATTGTTATTATAGATCAAGAAGAATGAGGAATTAATCTTGACTGAGGAAAAGGTAAGGTTTCGGACTTGATCGGCAAATTTGCCTATTTTGGAATCGAGGTAAGTTTGTGTGTAATAAATTCAATACCATGTTATTAAGTTTTAAAATGTTTGATATTCGTGAGGATGTACATTAACCCTATGAAATTGAGTAATGATTTTCAATGAGGAAATGATGAAAATTTATGATGTTGAAGTCCCGGTTGGACTTTAAGAAGTGAGAGGATATCATCATCAAGAGATGTGAATAGTGAGGTCCCGTATAAGACCATGTCAGGGACATGGCCTCGGCATGAGTTGAGATCCCGTATAAGACCATAGCTGGGATATGGCATCAGCATCGAATATGAAAAATCATATAAGACCATATCTGGGATATGGCATCGACATCGATATGAGATCCCGTATAAGACCATATCTGGGATATGGCATCGGCATTGAGATGTGACCCCTTATAAGACCATATCTGGGATATGGAAATGGCGTCATATTTATATGTACGATGATGATTGTGTATCCTCGAGTATCCCAAGTGGTTAAAAAGGATAAATAGTTATAATAGAGATGAGATTATTGCTAAATCTATGTGCTGAAGTGACATAGGTACATGTGAGTAATTCACGAGAAAAGTTTACGGTATGTGACATGACATGTAATTGGTAAGAGTAAGCACGAGCAAGTCATGGCAAAGTGCTTGAGACCTTGTGTTTTTATTCAATGCAATGGATGGATGACAATATGAGCCTTTATGTTGTTATTTATTTCATGCAAACTTACTAAGCTTCATGCTTACTTCCCTCATTTCTCTTTTCCTTGTAGTATCGCCAAGCTAACTCGGGGATCGTGGGTCGTCGATTTTCGGAATCACACTATCAACTTCTCTTGGTATAGCATAGTTTGATAAATTTTGTGTATGGCATGTATAGGAACTTAGTTATTTTGTGTTATGTCATATTAATTAGCCAATGTGTGGCTACTAATGTCAAAAATTCATTTTGTAAATGGTCATTAGAAATTGACCAACACTTGAGAAGTTTATATATTCAATGATGAAGTTCATGAAGTGCATGCTTGTGTGGATGTCTTGATTTTGGGTTCTTAGAAGTGCCTTATGGTCATTATGTATGTTGAATTGAATTGGTATAAGTGTGGTTAATTTGTAGGGTGGCAATAGGCTTGGTAGATAGCCTTACAATTGTTCTCATGGGTAGACACACGGTCAGCCTCATGGGCGTGTTGATAGGCCGTGTATATCCCAGCATACTAAGTTAGCAAGTCAGTATGCCTAGTAGTAACCACATGGGCCGAGACACGGCCGTGTGTCTCAACCGTGTGGGAGACACGACCTAAGACACAGGCATGTGCCCAGGTCGTGTGAAGTCTGCACCTATAATAAGGACATTAAGGTCTCGAATGAAAAATTTTTAAATTTAAATGAAATTTTATGGATCGATGTTGTATGTTTGAGCAGGTTAAGTATGGTAATGCCTAGTGCCCGGTTCAGGTGTCGAATACGGGTAAGGGGTGTTACAAATCATATATCAAAACATACAACCAGTATTCACTTTCATACCAATCTAATTACACCAAAAAGAGACCTATTTACAAGCATGATAAAATACCTATTAACATAGTCTAGTAAAGTATCAAATTGTACCAAACCAACATACTTAGCCACATATACATGCCACTACCCTAAGAGACACAAAGCCTACCAACTTTTATGGATAGTGTGAACTAGTTGATTGATCCTTCCAAAATGTCAGCAACAAATCTCTACAAAACAATCCACAAGAACCGGTAAGTTTACATAACTTAGTAAGATCATAGTATTACATTCAATCTAACACAATTAGATACAATCCATATACTATTATATTTCAAGGTTAATAGAGTATAAACAACATATAAATGCATTCAGGGGTACCGAAGTACAAACTGGGGCACATATGTGCAATCAGGGGTACCGAAGTAAAAACAAGGGCACGCATGTGGAATCAGGGGTACTGAAGTACAAACAGGGGCACATATTTGCAATCATGCAATAATTAACTATCGACCTTTAACTAAAAAACCATAATATAAAAGTACTGTAACATCCCCAAACCCGGCCCATTCACTACGACCGAATCTGGTTATGTTAGTGCGGAAAAGTCGGTGGAAAATCTATTTAACTTAGAAAAATTTAGTAAAACTTGCTAACTTTTGAAAAAATCCATGTTCATTTAAACTTATGTTCAAAACTTTGTTATTAAAATATACTCATTCTAAAAGTTTAGTATATACAAGCCAAATTGAATAAGTAGGTTGGAAAAATATAATCATCTTCACAAAGTGTTTCAAATTCTTCAAATCATAATAAATACTAATAAAATAATAACAAAAATAAATAAGAGTCAAAAGGCCTTTATTATATATTCTATTTAAACCCAAATACTTAAAGTAAGCCTAAAACATTTAATCTCTTCTTCTGCATTGGCCACCATGTGTCCACTCCAACCCGGTCCGATCGACGTGTCACCTGCGATGCTTAAAAAGTTGGGTGAGTCATACAGACTCAGTGTGTAACTAAACCATCGAAATCCACCCACATGCTAACCACATAGCATCCCAATTATCAAAAGCAACATGCAAGTATAATTATTAGACATTACCACAATCTGGGCTTGGTCCACCTTCAAATTATAACAATTACTGGGCTAGGCAATTTTCACATTAGTCCACTGATCACTGGGTTTGGCCCATGTCCACGTATGTTCCCAAAACATACCTATTCATTGGGCTTGGCCCATTTTCATATTATTTCATAAACAAAATAATGCAATCATGAAACCCACCCAAACCTAGGGTCCATCCGCTACACACCCCCTTATCCAGCCTACCACACACCAGGGGACTATCGAGTCACCCTCTCCTTTTCCCTCCAAAAAGGCAACCAATGCCCTCCACGATGTAGCGTATAGCTAACATCAAACCACGATGGAGCACATAGCAATCCATCAAGCCACGATATGGCATAAGCCGATATCAATCAAGGTAACCACGCGAACTAAATCGCAAAGATCCACAACGCGACCTCAGTCAGCGCCAATCCACGATGTAGCACAAAGCTGACATCAACCACGTACTCGAAGTACACCCGTACCTTCTTTTCATAACCCACCCATGCACATGTAACATAAAATGATGATAAGGTGGTGCATGTACATATTAAACACAATCATAGGCATACTCACATAATAAAATCAGTGATCATATTTACAAACTTTGCTACTACCTGATCATCTTCATACCCCTTAAGGGTACCATTTTCACATTTAACTGCACTTATTAGCATCATACAACATAAACAGATATACTCAAATCCCGGAAACAATGGTTTAACTACACACCTTATAACCTGGAGCTCTAAACCCTCGATCCCGACGCTATCGACTAGCGAGACTACCGCTATCTGCCTATAGCTATCTCCTGCCGCTGGCCCACACCCCGGTGGCCAATCCCGAACTGCTGAAACCGCTCTTTTCTTGAACTTCGGAATAGAGACCTTCCCTTGCCCACTCTGACTGGTTGTGGCCTCCATCAAAAAGCTTAATCAGGTAAACAGGTTAACCCCCAAAACACCACTTAAGTACTTAATCTTAATAAATAACCTTACCTCCACTTGATCAAACCGACTGCTACAAACGGAGGCTTGGCTAACCACTAAAACCTCAGAGTATCTCAGCCACGGAACCCGAAGAGATCTAAGCTAACATTCGGCCCAAGTGCTATCAAGTTGAGAGAAAGAAATTCGGCAAAGGGGTGATGGATGTAGATTCGGCTATTAAATCAAGGGGTAGAGAACAGTGGTTTCGGCCAAAGAGAGGAGAAAGAAAGGTGTGGGGTGTACTTTCGGTTTTGAAGTGAAAAGGAAGGGAAATAGGGAGAGTGAAGGGTTCGGCCACTTGGAAAAATGTGAGAGAAGAAGAACAACAAGCTTTGGAGAAAAGGTTTCGGCAACCAAGGAAATGGGGAACAAAATTCGGCAAGGGAGAGAAGGTAGATGGTGAATGAATAATGAGCACCTCCCCCCTATTTATACTAAAAGGCCAAGCTCCAACCCCCCAAAAATAATCCTCAAAATTCTCCTAAAATACCTCCCTTCCACCCATTCAAAAAGCTTTGAAAAAGTCAAACCTAACTAGCCAAATTCAAAAAAAAGATGACCAAGTCTTCTCCACCTTTTAAGCCTTTCAAACCGTCCATCCACCCCACCAAGATGACGCAAAAACAATGCCCATCTGCTGCTTCCGCGAATCGAACATGAGACCCTTCCCCCTGCAAATGGCGTCACACACACAAGGCCTTAGTGGCGCCTTCCTACCACTTTGCCAAGCCTATCTTTGTGCCATATTTCCACCAAAAATTCTCTTAAGGCCCCCTCTATCCAAGCTCCCCCTTTTAGCCCCTAAAACTAAAAATTTTCTAAGGCAACCTACCACCACCTAGGGTTCTCAGGACCCCTAAAACCTACCCAACCACAAACTGAAGTGTGCCAACACTTGAGCTAAGCACCAAAAATCTAGCCCCTAAAACTAGGGTGTTACAATTCTACCCTCCTTAAAATAATTTCGTCCTCGAAATTACTTGTCTAGACTAACCATCCAATTCCTCCCGCTACGTTATGCTGCGCACACTGATCTTAAAGAGCTAACATACTTCCCAATCATAGCCTCTAAGTTCGCACTCAAAATTCAAAGTAACTCAGAAAAGAGCTATTCCCACAAGCAAGCAAAGCAATTAAAGCATGCACCAAAGCAGAGGAGCTTACCCGATATCACCTCCTTGGTTGATTCTGACTGGAACCATTCCCTCCATGGCTTGAACCATGACCCCTCGTTGATCGAGGACAGTTCTTAACCAGATGTGCCTTAGATCCGTACCGGAAGCATGTTTTACTATTTCCCCAACACTCTCCTGTGTGAGGTCTTCCACATCGAGCACAGAGACAATTCCGATTCTCAGCAACTGGCACGGGTGTATGTACCGTACTTCCAACTCTTGGTCTTTTCTGAGCATCTCCAAACGATGCTGACCATCCAACACTTCTCTTATTCTCGTTCCTATTCTTTCCTCGGTTTTCCCTTACCGTCCTCTTAACTTCTTCGGCTATACGAGCTTTCTCCACTAGCATCGCGAAGTCTCTTTCCCTCTGCGGAGCGATCAGCACTCGAAGTTCATCTTGCAATCCGTCTTCAAACCGGACGCACCTCTCATAGTCAGTGGCCACAATTCCCTTAGCATACTGACTTAGCCATACAAATTCTGCTTCGTATTCCGCTATCGACTTATTTCCTTGCACCAGATTTAAAAACGCCTTCCTTTGCGCATCTAAGTAGCTTGCTCCAACGTATTTTCCTTCAAACTTTTCCTTAAAGTAATCCCAATCCAATCGATCTGCCGGTACACCTTGTTTGACAGTGAGCCACCATCGATAAGCCTCGTCCCGTAGTAGCGAAACAGCACCTTTCAATTTTTCCTCTGGGGCACAATCCAAGTCGTCCATAATTCTCTCGACTCCTTCTAGCCAATACTCCGCTACGTTCGGAGCCGTTCCCGACACTACTCTAAAAACTTCAGCCCCGTTCGACCTAAGTCTCTCGGACACTGACTTCCGAGCTCCATTTCCCCTACTAGCTCTTGCCACTTGCTGAAGCACGCGTAACATAGCCTGCGACACTGCGTCCTCTTCACTTATCGGATCTTGTTCCTCTACATCCACTGCTGGCGGCACTTCGCTTTCTGACCCATAGCCAGACCCTACTAGTTCCGAAGCTGTCATTCTACCTCTACCGCGTCCCCTAGAACTCATCCCTAGCGCTTCGATTTAATCTGTTTAGAAAGTTTTATGGATTAGAAATTATTGTTTCACTGTTTTATCCACGAGCAATTTTATGCAATGAAGGTTCCGAGAGTAGTTCTTTCGAGCAATCAAGTTTCCTTTTCCTACCCAGGGGTAATTTCGTCATTTTTCCTAAAGAGATATTTCGGTAATAACTCAGGGTCAATTTTGAAAATAGTTTTTCCAACTTAGAGATTTTTCAAAATTTGCAAATCTCAAGAGTCATTTTGAAAATTTTGTTTCTCAAACAAAGTGTGTTGCAAAAATTTCAGAAAGTAGGGTCATTTTTGTAATTTTGAAAATCATGGGCATTTTTGTAAATTCTCAAAATCGAGATATCACCACATTTTACAAAATAGAATTTTCTGATATTTAGTAAAGTAGGAATATTTCAGTAGAAGTTGAGAGAAATTTGAAAATTTAGAAACCAAGGGCATTTCGGTAATTTTGTCAACCAGGGGTGTTTTCGTAAATTTCCACAAGTCAGAGTATCCTAATATTTTGAAAACTCGGATTTTAGTATTTTGCAAGATAAAGAGCATTTTATCAAAATTTGAGGGTAGTACAGTAATTTTGCAATACAGGGGCATTTTGGTAATTTTGCCACTAAGGGCATTTTGGTAATTTTGTAAATCGAAAGAAAAACGTCCTTCAAAATCAGATTTAAGGTTTCACAAACCAGAGGGGTAAATTTGAAAATTTAAAAACAGGGAATTTAGGAAACAGCAAGGCTAATTCCCTTTCGGGTTTTAATAATTAGTTCAGCCTGTGAACAAATCCTCTTGGTTAAGGTGAACCGTAGCTACGCACCAGGTAGGATTCGAGTAAAGAGGAGGTGAGTCGCTAGGACTGCTTAAATACCAAGCTCTTACTGAATGCCACTCCTAGACATGCGTACAGTGGTTACCACACCTTAACTCGGCGACTTACTTCACAGGTTTGTTTAAGAGCTTTAAGTTTTATGCAAGTGTTTGAATAGACTAATCCTAGGGTCCAATTGCCTTAATATTCTAAACTACGAGCCCAACTAAGCCCATAACAGTTCATAATAACAAATCACTTCCAAAGTTCGAAGTACTTACCTGGTGGACTTCGGGTCGGAGGTACAGGTGCCATGCCAAAATATCCTAAAAACCTTTTTATAAAAGCCCATTTTTTTCAAAAAGTCCATTTTGAAAACTGTTTCGGCCCAAAAACCCTCAAAGCCGAGTTTTGAACCGGGCTCTGATACCAAACTGTAACATCCCCAAACTCGGCCCATTCACTACGACCGAATCTGGTTATGTTAGTGCGGAAAAGTCGGTGGAAAATCTATTTAACTTAGAAAAATTTAGTAAAACTTGCTAACTTTTGAAAAAATCCATGTTCATTTAAACTTATGTTCAAAACTTTGTTATTAAAATATACTCATTCTAAAAGTTTAGTATATACAAGCCAAATTGAATAAGTAGGTTGGAAAAATATAATCATCTTCACAAAGTGTTTCAAATTCTTCAAATCATAATAAATACTAATAAAATAATAACAAAAATAAATAAGAGTCAAAAGGCCTTTATTACATATTCTATTTAAACCCAAATACTTAAAGTAAGCCTAAAACATTTAATCTCTTCTTCTGCATGGGCCACCATGTGTCCACTCCAACCCGGTCCGATCGACGTGTCACCTGCGATGCTTAAAAAGTTGGGTGAGTCATACAGACTCAGTGTGTAACTAAACCATCGAAATCCACCCACATGCTAACCACATAACATCCCAATTATCAAAAGCAACATGCAAGTATAATTACTAGACATTACCACAATCTGGGCTTGGCCCACCTTCAAATTATAACAATTACTGGGCTAGGCCCTTTTCACATTAGTCCACTGATCACTGGGTTTGGCCCATGTCCACGTATGTTCCCAAAACATACCTATTCATTGGGCTTGGCCCATTTTCATATTATTTCATAAACAAAATAATGCAATCATGAAACCCACTGATACGGGCACGCCCGGGACACCTATCGAATTTTCAAGTCGACGAAGCTCGACTCCAAATTTTTAATTTTCATGCTTCAAATAAAATCGAGTCTTTGAATTTCGTGAAAATTAAATTGCTGAATTTTAATTAAATGAATTAAACATCTTAATTTATTTAATTGATTTTCTATAGCAAATTAATTTGTCAAAAAAAAATATTTTATTGTGCAAGCTTTAATTAATTTGTTTTCTTTCGTGCATTAGTTTATGTGAGTAAATATGTGTCACTAATTAATTTAACTAGCGATTACCGAATTTGTTTGATACTTAATTATCCTTGTAATGTGCTCATTTTATAATTTAATAAATTGACTTAGTGTGGCAGGTAACATGAATCAAGGGAGCATGGATTTGAAATTGATGGAAGAATAAAGAATGGTTTACCTTGGCCGAAATTCATAAAGAATATAGCAACAATTGAAGAAAGCCAGGCTTCTATGTTGGAATATATCCATACGTGGGAACACTACAAGAGAGCTTGTTGGATGAATCAAAGTTGGATTTTATGGAGATTAATGGATGAAAGCTTGGTTGCATGTGGCTTAGTGCTTGGACGGCAAGGCTTGTTAATGGGAAATTTAAACTTTAACAAATGTGCAAGTGGTGGATTAAAAAAATGATTGAAATTGCCGAATGGGAGTTTTAAAACTTAAACAATAGGGGACGGCAACATGGGGCTAAATTGGAGCAAGTTATTAAGCACATTTGAATTGATGCATGCGGCACTAATTTGACAAATGCATTAAACAATTGAATGGAAATTCAAGCATGAGCAATTGGAAATTAATGGGACGGCATTGGAGCATTGGAAGATAAAAAAATAATGGCCATATTATTCATTGGAGCATTGGAAGATAAAAAAAAATAATGGCCATATTATTTTAATGAAGCCAAATGGAACATTTTGCAAGTGGAATTTGTTGGACGGCATAGCTAAAACTTATGGTGACAAAGCATGTGTTTAATTGCCATATTATTTTAACAAAGTCAAATGGAGAATGTGTATGGCTAATGTATGGACGGCAATTGAGGAATTTAGGACGGCAATTGATGGAATAATTAATTAAAATTGATACATGGTGGACGACAATTGAAGATTAGAGTGATTATCTTGGCTGAATGTTAACAAGTGCTACACCAAGTTGATTAATCGTGCGCATAAATGAAGACTGAAGCCAACCAATTAAGAACATCTAGAAACAAGCCTTTTACATAAAAGCTTCAATTCTGTCTATAAATACTTTGGCTATTTTCATTTGTAAGAACAACTTGAATTTGAATGAAAAGAAGAATTTTTTTTGGTGAGTTTTCACTCTCCTTATTCTCGAGGTTTGAATTGACTTATCTAGTTTTCTAGTGGCGTCGTTCTTTCCTTGTTTTCGAACTTATCATCCTAACGGGTGTGGCGTTCATCTACCTATACCGTTGGTTCCTATCTCGCTATGATAGTGGGTCTCGGTTTTATTTCGAAATACCATACCGTTGGTTCCTATCTCGCTAGATAGTGGGTCTCGGTTTTATTTCGAAACTCCTTCCATCAATTTGAAAACTTATAAGATTCGGGTCTTTAATTTTTATTAAAGGTTCTTTCTTGTTTCAAATACGTATCCATCACCTATCTTGCATTTCAAATATATTATTTCCAATAAGATTATCCCTTTTGTTAGTTAAACGAGAAACTGTCTAATTTACGATCGGGCAATATTTACGATTCGCCTCCTAACCCGGGACGGACCGTTATCATCTGGTATCAGAGCGAATTAAATTAGGCACGTTTTTGATCGTTTTGAGTTTTTCCGAGTAAGTTTAAAAAAAAAGGAACCCTCTTCCTACCATAGCTTGTTTAGATTTATATTCCCAGTGTTTTACAAAGTATATTAACTGAAACGAGTCCTTGTCTGTATAATTAGTTAGCTCTATAAGATGTTGGAAATCAAATATAGTTGACTTCCCACAATTGTTACCTCCTCTAACATATCTTGGTCATCTCTTGGCTTTTCTACATTAAACTGCTTTCCAGCTTCAAGCTCAATTAGCTTAACACGACCTACGAGTTGCTAGTAAGTCAAAGACAACCTTCTAGAATCTAGAAGAGTGAATTTGAGCAGTAAAAGGCAAGAGTGAATACATTAAAAAAAAATCAGAAGTGAGTAAAAACACGAGTGTGAGTGTTAATAATTTTTCTTTGTGAGTGACTTGTGAGATTTTGTGGTAAGGTATTTTAAATTTTGTCGATTTATTTCCCTTTGTTATAATAGTTTCTTTTCAGCAACAAATATGCCTCTAAATTTCGGAAGAAGAAGTACTGTAGATGGTGATTGGTTCGATCCATCATACAACCAAAACGAAAGGCGTCGTGACCAAAGAAACCGAAGTTTTAGAGATCAAGGATGTTTTAATGACGTCAAGAAGAGTAATAAAAACATTCCACCGTTTCAGGGTAAAGCCGAACCGGATGCATACCTTGAATGGGAAATGCGAGTAGAAGAGGTTTTTGGGTACCACGATTATTTGGAAAGCAAGAAAGTAAGGCTGGCGGAAAATAGTTTCACCGATTATGCCATGACTTGGTGGGACCAATTTACCAAGAGTCGAAAACGAAATGGAGAGTATCCAATATTAACGTGGTCTGAAATGAAAGACGTGATGCGCAAACGGTACCTCCCATCTTCCTATCATCGAAAGCGAAATTCTTCAACTCAAAGGACAGAGTTAAGAGTAGCACGACAATACCCAACCAAGGACTGTTCTAGAGGAGATTATTACCAAGACTCCTACTCAACGCGATCTTCGAAACAGAGAGAAGAAAGTTACGAGCTCGATTCTCTTCAAGACGACGGACAAGAAAGTACGAGTTATTCGACGTATGATTCGAAGAAATCCCACACGGAGTATTCTTCCCGACGCAATTATCGTGATTCATCCGTAAATAAATTTTCTTCTTTTAGAAATTCTTACTATTGTGATTCTTTTGTAACTTCTTGTAATAAAAACAAAGAAAAAGAAAAAGAAAAAGAAATAAAAAGAAAAGAGGCAAGAAAGAGAGACAATGATCAAGTTTTGAGAAAGTTTGAAAAAGCCATTGAGAAGATCATTGAAAAAGAACAAGAAAAAGAAAGAAGAAAATGAAAAAGAGTGTGAAAGGGAAACAAGAAAACGAGATGAGCAAGTAGAAGTGAGTGTTGATTTAACTAACTCATTTGAAGTTTGTTCTTCTTTTGCTTCATTTCAGGTTCCCGACGTATCTCACAAGAACCTACAACTTCAATACCTCCCGAAAGAGCGACGTTTTTCTTTGAATGAAAGAGGTCAAGTTGAAAGTGAAGCTAAACCTCCCGAGTCGAAAGGTAAGGAAGGTAAGTGTGTTGAAACAATTGCAACACCACCAAATTTTTCTAATGAATGTGAAAATGTGGAGAATACCATCATTTGCCATCTCTCGATTCTTGGTGATGTTTTAAATGATGGTAAGGCAAGTTTGTCTAATAACATTCATTGTAATGTTTTAAACGATGGTAAGATGGGTTTATCCCATAATAACCATTGTGAAGCAAAGAGTGAAGGTGGAGTAACATCCATTCGACAAGTGCAAGACACAAGTAAGTATGATGATGAATTCTCTTTTAATCTCAATTTGTTTGACTGTGGATATTACGAGATTTGTTCATTATCTAAAATGAAATCTTTGAGCTTTTGTAAATCAGATTTGAAATTCGTCAAGAATTTTGATCGCTCGATTTTGAGTTTGCACAATTCCTATTGGTTTAACATGTTAGATTTTTCTAAACCGTTGTCACATCTTGGATTTAATAATCAAAATCATGTTTTTAAACCAGGAATATGTTTTGGTATATCTTGTTGGAAAATCAACCAATCCCAATTGTGCTTGAAAAATTTCAATCAATTTAGAAATTGGGTCATGGATAAGGTAACGAGTTTTGTTCAATTTGTTCTCAAACTTTATTTGTTCCTTAAACAAATTGTGTGGTTGTACTTGAAAACCACTTTCCATCTGAAAAGTACCGATTCAAACGCGAAGCATCGACTTCATTACATGCCCGAGGAGAGAAGGTTCATCTTTATCGAGCAAGGTAAATTTGATCTTCAAGTTTCAGCTTGTGAAGACAAAACCGCACGTAAAGGTAAAGTCGATTTCAGTCTTTCAACACCCAAAGGTAAGACACTTGAAACCTATGAACCCATTTTGTTTTCTTTGGATGTTGACACAAATCACGTTGCTGAATCCATTCTTGTAAAATCTTTAAAACGTGATGTTCTTCATTGTTCTATCTTGTCTGATAATGGACTATCTGTTTTGGTTCTTGACAAAAAGATAATTGTTTTCGATAAGTGTCATGAAGCATTTGTTGAAACAATTTTGTTCATATCAGATGTTGAAAGAGTTCATAATGATGATTGCCATTTTGTAAAGAATTTTGTTTTAAAGGAAAACAAAAAGAGTTTTGTGTTTGATCGTTTTTATTCATATGCGAATACGAAGCAAGGTTTGAATGTTCAATTTCAGGTGCCATATGCGTTTTCTTCATTACTTGCTTTTGACGATTATATCTATCATTTGATGTGTTATTCACACGATTATTTTGACTTTTGGGATCCAATTAGATCGTGTGCACGCTTTGAAGCTTATCCGATTTTGTTCCAAGATTTTGACAAGGCTTTGATCATTTTGTATGATGAAGTGCTTATGCCTGTTCGCATGCGATTTATTTGTTTGGTGTTGATTTTATATGGGTCGCAAGAATGTTTAAAACATTTCTTGCTAATTCTTGAATTTTCTTTTCAGGAATTGAGATTATCATCCATTCCGTTTGATCGAGGAAAGACGAACAATAAGCTTTGTTCGAACAACCAACGGGTCGATTCGAGGACGAATCGTCTTGAAGAGGGAGGGGATGATACGGGCACGCCCGGGACACCTATCGAATTTTCAAGTCGACGAAGCTCGACTCCAAATTTTTAATTTTCATGCTTCAAATAAAATCGAGTCTTTGAATTTCGTGAAAATTAAATTGCTGAATTTTAATTAAATGAATTAAACATCTTAATTTATTTAATTGATTTTCTATAGCAAATTAATTTGTCAAAAAAAAATATTTTATTGTGCAAGCTTTAATTAATTTGTTTTCTTTCGTGCATTAGTTTATGTGAGTAAATATGTGTCACTAATTAATTTAACTAGCGATTACCGAATTTGTTTGATACTTAATTATCCTTGTAATGTGCTCATTTTATAATTAATAAATTGACTTAGTGTGGCAAGTAACATGAATCAAGGGAGCATGGATTTGAAATTGATGGAAGAATAAAGAATGGTTTACCTTGGCCGAAATTCATAAAGAATATAGCAACAATTGAAGAAAGCCAGGCTTCTATGTTGGAATATATCCATACGTGGGAACACTACAAGAGAGCTTGTTGGATGAATCAAAGTTGGATTTTATGGAGATTAATGGATGAAAGCTTGGTTGCATGTGGCTTAGTGCTTGGACGGCAAGGCTTGTTAATGGGAAATTTAAACTTTAACAAATGTGCAAGTGGTGGATTAAAAAAATGATTGAAATTGCCGAATGGGAGTTTTAAAACTTAAACAATAGGGGACGGCAACATGGGGCTAAATTGGAGCAAGTTATTAAGCACATTTGAATTGATGCATGCGGCACTAATTTGACAAATGCATTAAACAATTGAATGGAAATTCAAGCATGAGCAATTGGAAATTAATGGGACGGCATTGGAGCATTGGAAGATAAAAAAATAATGGCCATATTATTCATTGGAGCATTGGAAGATAAAAAAAAATAATGGCCATATTATTTTAATGAAGCCAAATGGAACATTTTGCAAGTGGAATTTGTTGGACGGCATAGCTAAAACTTATGGTGACAAAGCATGTGTTTAATTGCCATATTATTTTAACAAAGTCAAATGGAGAATGTGTATGGCTAATGTATGGACGGCAATTGAGGAATTTAGGACGGCAATTGATGGAATAATTAATTAAAATTGATACATGGTGGACGGCAATTGAAGATTAGAGTGATTATCTTGGCCGAATGTTAACAAGTGCTACACCAAGTTGATTAATCGTGCGCATAAATGAAGACTGAAGCCAACCAATTAAGAACATCTAGAAACAAGCCTTTTACATAAAAGCTTCAATTCTGCCTATAAATACTTTGGCTATTTTCATTTGTAAGAACAACTTGAATTTGAATGAAAAGAAGAATTTTTTTTGGTGAGTTTTCACTCTCCTTATTCTCGAGGTTTGAATTGACTTATCTAGTTTTCTAGTGGCGTCGTTCTTTCCTTGTTTTCGAACTTATCATCCTAACGGGTGTGGCTTTCATCTACCTATACCGTTGGTTCCTATCTCGCTATGATAGTGGGTCTCGGTTTTATTTTGAAATACCATACCGTTGGTTCCTATCTCGCTAGATAGTGGGTCTCGGTTTTATTTCGAAACTCCTTCCATCAATTTGAAAACTTATAAGATTCGGGTCTTTAATTTTTATTAAAGGTTCTTTCTTGTTTCAAATACGTATCCATCACCTATCTTGCATTTCAAATATATTATTTCCAATAAGATTATCCCTTTTGTTAGTTAAACGAGAAACTGCCTAATTTACGATCGGGCAATATTTACGATTCGCCTCCTAACCCGGGACGGACCGTTATCACCCACCCAAACCTAGGGTCCATCCGCTACACACCCCCTTATCCAGCCTACCACACACCAGGGGACTATCGAGTCACCCTCTCCTTTTCCCTCCAAAAAGGCAACCAATGCCCTCCCCGATGTAGCGTATAGCTAACATCAAACCACGATGGAGCACATAGCAATCCATCAAGCCACGATATGGCATAAGCCGATATCAATCAAGGTAACCACGCGAACTAAATCGCAAAGATCCACAACGCGACCTCAGTCAGCGCCAATCCACGATGTAGCACAAAGCTGACATCAACCACGTACTCGAAGTACACCCGTACCTTCTTTTCATAACCTGCCCATGCACATGTAACATAAAATGATGATAAGGTGGTGCATGTACATATTAAACACAATCATAGGCATACTCACATAATAAAATCAGTGATCATATTTACAAACTTTGCTACTACCTGATCATCTTCATACCCCTTAAGGGTACCATTTTCACATTTAACTGCACTTATTAGCATCATACAACATAAGCAGATATACTCAAATCCCGGAAACAATGGTTTAACTACACACCTTATAACCTGGAGCTCTAAACCCTCGATCCCGACGCTATCGACTAGCGAGACTACCGCTATCTGCCTATAGCTATCTCCTGCCGCTGGCCCACACCCCGGTGGCCAATCCCGAACTGCTGAAACCGCTCTTTTCTTGAACTTCGGAATAGAGACCTTCCCTTGCCCACTCTGACTGGTTGTGGCCTCCATCAAAAAGCTTAATCAGGTAAACAGGTTAACCCCCAAAACACCACTTAAGTACTTAATCTTAATAAATAACCTTACCTCCACTTGATCAAACCGACTGCTACAAACGGAGGCTTGGCTAACCACTAAAACCTCAGAGTATCTCAGCCACGGAACCCGAAGAGATCTAAGCTAACATTCGGCCCAAGTGCTATCAAGTTGAGAGAAAGAAATTCGGCAAAGGGGTGATGGATGTAGATTCGGCTATTAAATCAAGGGGTAGAGAATAGTGGTTTCGGCCAAAGAGAGGAGAAAGAAAGGTGTGGGGTGTACTTTCGGTTTTGAAGTGAAAAAGAAGGGAAATAGGGAGAGTGAAGGGTTCGGCCACTTGGAAAAATGTGAGAGAAGAAGAACAACAAGCTTTGGAGAAAAGGTTTCGGCAACCAAGGAAATGGGGAACAAAATTCGGCAAGGGAGAGAAGGTAGATGGTGAATGAATAATGAGCACCTCCCCTCCCCCCTATTTATACTAAAAGGCCAAGCTCCAACCCCCCAAAAATAATCCTCAAAATTCTCCTAAAATACCTCCCTTCCACCCATTCAAAAAGCTTTGAAAAAGTCAAACCTAACTAGCCAAATTCAAAAAAAAGATGACCAAGTCTTCTCCACCTTTTAAGCCTTTCAAACCGTCCATCCACCCCACCAAGATGACGCAAAAACAATGCCCATCTGCTGCTTCCGCGAATCGAACATGAGACCCTTCCCCCTGCAAATGGCGTCACACACACAAGGCCTTAGTGGCGCCTTCCTACCACTTTGCCAAGCCTATCTTTGTGCCATATTTCCACCAAAAATTCTCTTAAGGCCCCCTCTATCCAAGCTCCCCCTTTTAGCCCCTAAAACTAAAATTTTTCTAAGGCAACCTACCACCACCTAGGGTTCTCAGGACCCCTAAAACCTACCCAACCACACACTGAAGTGTGCCAACACTTGAGCTAAGCACCAAAAATCTAGCCCCTAAAACTAGGGTGTTACAAGTACAAACAGAAATTCATTTACGAACTTACCTAACATTCAATTCTGAACAACTCGCGAGGCTAGTCCGCTATTTTCCCTTTTCCTCCATTATTGTCTTTTAGATCCAAATTTTGATCTATAAAATAATTAAAGGCAATACATTAATTTCATACATATTCCACATTCCATTTAATGCATATGACCCTTAAGTTTTTATTAATTACATATTTTCCCTACACTTTTATAACTTTCGCAATTTAGTCCTCTAACCCGATATTCATCAAATTTGACCATTTTCTAAGAACCAAATTAGAACCGAATGTTCTAGGCTCTTAAACAGTCCCTATTATACATCAAATTCACTACCAAACTTTGAAGTTTTGACATTTAAATAATTTAATCCTTAAATCAAAATCTAACAAAAAATCACTTCACAAAACAACTAAATATCCCAATTAAAGCTTCACACACATGTTTATCATCAAGAACATTCAAGATTCACCCATGGAAACTTCTAAAATTTTTAATAGTTTCAAAAACAGAGGTACGGGCTAGCTAGACCTAGTTGCAACGATCTCAAAAACATAAAAATTACAAGAAACGAAATTAAAACAAGCAAGCTTACGTGCAAAGAAATCGTGCTAGCTGAACCCAAAGCTCCTCAACAATGGTGCTTTCTCTTAATTTTGGTGAAACCATCTACTAAGGAAGATGATAGTATTATTTTTTATCATTTTTCTTAAGTTACATTTATTAATTTACCTTTTGTCCCTTAATGAAAACTTCATTTAAGCCAATTACTACCCATTACTGTCCATTACATATTTAGTGATGGCCTAATTATCGTATAAGTCCCTCCTCATATAAGTCAAACCATTATAACACCCAAATGTAATAATTAACACATTTTGTGTCTTTTTCAATATAAACCTTTTTCTTTAATTAGCTAACTAAACATTAAAATTTTTTTAACCAAACAATACGACCTTAATAACTCTGTAAATATTCTATAAATCATATTTACGAGTCGACATGATGGAAATTTGGGGTCCTGAATCCACTATTCTTTCACCACTGAAAAATGGGCCATTACAACTCTTCCCCTTTTAGAAAATTTTGTCCTCGAAATTGTTACCTGAAAATAGATTTGGATATTTTAATTTCATCGATTCCTCGGTTTCCCAGGTAGTCTTTTCAGCACCATGTCGATGCCACAAAATTTTCACCAGTGGTACACATTTATTTTGAAGTTCTTTGGCTTCTCGAGCAAAAACTTTCACTAATTCTTTAGAATATGTCAAATCAGGCTGTAATTCAACTTCACTGTGAGGAATAACGTGTGATGGATCAGATTTGTACCTTTTTAGCATTGAAATGTGAAATACATTATGAATGTTATCGAGTTTGGGAGGTAAAGCTAATCTGTAAGCTACAGGGCCGACCCTTTCAATAATCTGGTATGGTCCGATAAATCTCAGACTGAGCTTTCCCTTCCTGCCAAAACGTAGCACTTTCTTCCATGGAGAAACTTTTAAGAATACTCGATCGCCAACAGCGAACTCAATATCTTCTCTTTTCAAATCTAGGTACGATTTCTAATGATTAGATGCAGCTTTAAAATTATCTCAAATAATTCGAACCTTATCTTCAGTTTCTCGAATCAAGTCAATCCCCACCATTTTGGCTTCACTCAACTCAGACCAATAGAACGACATTTTACATTTTCTTCCGTATAAAGCTTCAAACGGTGCCATTTTTATACTAGATTTATAATTATTATTATAAGTGAATTCAGCTAATGGTAGATACTTTTCTAAGCTACCTTCAAACTCGAGTATACAACATCGTAGCATGTCTTCTAGAATCTTTATTACTCATTCTAATTGCCCATCTGTCTAAGGATGAAATGCAGAACTGAAGTTGAGTTTAGTGCCCAAAGCCTCGTGAAGTTTACTCTAAAACCTCGTTGTAAATCGTGGATCATGATCAGAAATAATAGATGTTGGAACTCCATGCAATCTCACAATCTTTGACACATACAAATCCGCTAACCTCTCAAGTGAGCAATTGGTTTTGACTGGAATAAAATGGGCCGACTTAGTCAATTTTTCAACAATCACCCAGATCGAGTCTTTCTTTTTCAGAGTTACAGGCAAACCAGCTACGAAATCCATCGTGATTCGCTCCCACTTCCTTTTAGGAATCATAGCAGGTTGTAGTTGAAACACCTCAAACCCGGCCCACGAGCCTCGACCAGATCTGGTATGTTCCTCGAGTAAAACATTTCAAAATCTTGCTTGTTGCTTTGGAAAATTTGGGTGGTTTTGAAGAAAATCGATTTGTGTTGTGGTTGAATTGGAAATGATGTAATTTTTGAAGTCTAAAATTTTATGAAAACATTATTATTATATTGCAAACCATAAGTTACAGGAAATGTCGAGTTGTTTTATAGTTTACCTTTAATTTGAAAACGTTTGTGTTTAGGTGTCAAAACGTTTAAAGTTTACTTTTTAAGAAAATTTACTTATACTTTGATTTGATAAAAATTGTATCATACTGAAATAAATAAAAAAGCATGCATAAACAGTTCAATACTAATGGCCTTATTACATCAAAGAAAACCCGAAATAAAACCCAAATTAAAGAAAATAAAGTCTCAAATAAAATAACTTTAAGCTGAGCATGGCCACCACTAAGCTCCTGCCGACCTGGTCCATCACTGAGTGTCTCCTGAAAAATATCCCACAACGGGGTGAGTCAAACAGACTCAGTGTGTAACAACCAACACTAAGTCCTAACGATTCAGGCATATCAGATCAACATACACATATAACAATTAAATATAATGATGTAATGCAACCCAAACCTAGAAACCATCCGCTACACATCACCCGTACCAACCATCACACCGTGGGGACTACTAAGTCGACCCTCCATCCGCTACACATCATCGAAGGCAGTCGCTGCAGACGACTTGCTCATCGCCCTTATACATATTCGTGGCATAGCCACCAGATAATTATTTCGTGACATAAGTCACCACAGTCAGATTTTGTGACATAAGTCACCACATTCAAATATTGTGGTATAAACCACTAGATCACTTCCCCTTAATGTAACACCCATATGCCCCATATATCATACATATCATGCAATCTCATGCCCTAGGCCTTATTTCACATTCATAACATTTTCACATTTGTGTCATAATAGATATTCTTACTATTGACATAACTTTAGAGAATAACGTACCTGAGTACTCTGTACCATTTGTATGGTACCTTTGGCCACTTCCATATTATTATTAACATGCACATAATATTAGAACCATAAATTTATCAAGAAATAGTGCGGGGTACACACCTGATTTACTTAGCGAGTTCACTGAATCCCGAAAATCTACCAAAACCGATTGCACTCCTTCCTTGTGATTTTAAATCCCGAAAGTAGTCCTTGCTCCTTAGATCTTGAAATCCCGAAGACCTCCTCCTTGTAGTCGACAAAACCAAATCCCGAAACCTCCCTTAATACAGAAGTCGACAACACCCTTGCTTGAAGTCCCAAAAAGATTCGGCTATCTAGGCTAGATAGTGATCAACGAGTTTCGGCTCTTGGTGTTAAATGAACAATCGGCTATGGCTATGGAAGACTCACTTTCGGCTTTTAGAGAATTTGTGGAAAGAAGAAGAGAATGAAGTGCAGAGAGATTCGGCCAAAGTGAAAGGAGAGAATGGGAGAATGGTATTCAGTTTTGACAAAATAAAAGAAAAAGAAGAGTTGCTTAGCAGAATTCGGCAATGGTGATCCTTTGATTGAAAAGGTTGCGGCAATGGTGATCCTTTGGGAAGGGGATTCGGCTAGAGAAGAAAGGTGAGAAAGAAAAAGAAAAACAAAGGAAAAAGATGGATACTCTGCTAATAATTTTGGCTACTTACACAGAGTTGGGGTTTTGGCCAACTCTCCCTATTCTGATAACTTTATCTCATCTTTTTTCATATCCTTTATCCTTCTCCCTAATTATCCTATTTATCACTTAAAAATAAAAGATTAAGATCCTAAATTATAGCCTAAATGCCGTCCATCCCCTTTACCCTAGGAGTGCCGAATTTTAACTCATTAACCTGGGCTCCTTGTGGCCATACAAGGCCCAATTCATCCTCCTAAGTGACGCCACCTTCCTGCCCATTTTAGCATTAATGAATTTTGGGCTACAAGCCAATTCTCTTGTTGTCTGACGCAAAACACTCTCAAGAGTGCTCCCCTTGCTGCTTGAACCTAGGCCTTGTACATGCTTGTGGCGTCACTTACTAAGGCTTGGCCCAATTCATCCTCCTAAGTGACGCCACCTTCCTGCCCATTTTAGCATTAATGAATTTTGGGCTACAAGCCAATTCTCTTGTTGTCTGACGCAAAAACACTCTCAAGAGTGCTCCCCTTGCTGCTTGAACCTAGGCCTTGTACACATGCTTGTGGCGTCACTTACTAAGGCTTTAAGTGGCGCCTTGCAACCATTTTACCAAGCTAATTTTTATGTCAAATCTCCCCTACTATTTCTCTTAAGGCCTATCAGGCTTAGCTCCCTTTTAGAATTTTAAAATCAAATAATTTTTAAGGCATTCACCTACACACTAAGGTTCACAAAAATTCATAAAACACATTCAAAACACACATAGGCATGCTACTTCATACATTTTAGCAATAATGCATAAGCCCAAAATCCCGGATGTTACAGTAGTAAACCCGACGGTACCTGATGTTCTGTTTTTAGCTGCTAATAAATTAAACATTTAGCTACGAACTCACAAATTTCACATTTCATACCCAGCCACTAGGACATTTGTTTCAAACCACAATACATCTTCGTACTACCAGGATGAATGGAGTAAGTGCTGCTGTGAGCTTCAGATAGAATATGTCTTTTCAAACCTAAATCATTAGGTAATCAAATCCTATCATGATAATACAACGTACAATCATCATCAATACTATATTCAGTAGTCAAATAATCTTGAACCAATTTTCATTTCAATATCAACTTCGGATTATCATTTTATACGTCCCGAATTTGTTGTAGAAACAGAGGTTTAGTCTTCAATTTAGCCAATACGGAACCATCGACATTCAAAGCCAAATGCGCATTCAACACTCGAAGCACAGACAACGATGACTTTCTGCTGAGTGTATTTGAAACAACATTAGCCTTTCCTGTGTGGTAACCAATAACTAAATCATAATCTTTTAGTAGTTCTAACCAACATCCTTGCCTCAGATTTATTTCCTTTTGGGTCATTAAGTATTTTAAGCTTTTGTGATCAGTATACCGTGACATTTCTCGCCATATAACTAATGCCTACAAATCTTTAAAGCAAAGATAACTGCGACCAACTCAAGATTGTAAGTAGGATAACTCTTTTCGTACGAATTTAATTGTCGAAAAGCACAAGCTACTACTTTACTTGACTGCATTAAAACACAACCTAAACCATTGAGAGACGCATCAATATAAACCACATATGTCGTTCCAGATTGAGCCTGAGTTAATACTGGAGCTTTTGTTAACATGCTTTTCAGTTGATTAAAACTTTGTTGACACTTATCAAACCAATCAAATTTGAAGTTTTTCAGTAATAGGTGGTCATATGTGAAGCAATGATTGAATTTTTTTTTAACGAATCATCGATAGTATTTTATTGCAAGAGGGTTGTGTTTTAACGCAAGAGGGCAAAATGGTAGCGAATGCTTCTAGACAGTTAAAGCCACGAAAAGAATTATCTGATGCATGATTTAGAGCTTGCTGCGGTTGTATTTGCTTTGAAGATTTGGAGACACCATTTGTATGGAGAAAGTGTCATATCTTCACATATCACAAAAGCCTGAAATACTTGATGTCACAGAAAAATTTGAATTTGAGACAATGCAGATGGCTCAAGTTATTAAAGGACTATGATTTGATCATTGATTATCATCCAGGAAAGCCAAATGTAGCTGCTGATGCTTTGAGTAGAAAATCTTTGTTTGCTTCGCGAGTGTTGAGCACACGATTGACGTTGATTCATGACGGTTTGATTTTAGCTAAGTTGAAAGCTAGACTGATGTTTTTGCAACAAATTTGCAAAGCTCAGAAAGGTGATGATGTGTTAATAGCTAAATGGAAGTGGATTGACACTACTCCTGATTTAGATTTTCAAATTGGATCTGATGATAATTTATATTTCAAAGGCAGAATTTGCATTCCGAGAAATTCAAATCTCGTTCAGAAGATTTTACAACAAGCTCATAATAGTAGCTTGTCTACATCCTGATAGCAATAAGATGTATGATAATTTGAAACAAATGTACTAGTGGCCATGTATGAAGCGCGAGATCTCAGAGTTTGTATCAAGATGTTTAGTTTGTCAACAAGTTAAAGTTGAACATCAGGTACCTTCTAGTTTGTTACAGTCATTGTTGATCATTTGAAAAAATCTGTGCATTTCATTTTAGTGCATACAGATTATTCACTCGAGAGATTAATAGGGTTATATGTTGCTGAGATTGTCAGATTGGACAAGGTGCTAGTTTCTATTATTTCTGATAGAGATCTGCCATTTACGTCTCGATTTTGGAGTAAGTTGTATGAGGCTCTAGGTACTCATTTACATTTTAGTACCGCATTTCATCCTCAAACTGATGGCCAATCAAAACGAGTGATTCTGACTTGAGGATCTGTTTTTTGCTACAATGTTGTGTTTTAGAATTCAAATGTAACTGGGAGAGATTTCTACCATTGGTTGAATTCACATGCAACAACAGTTATCAATCTAGCATAAATATGGCACCGTACGAAGCTTTGTATGGTCAGAAGCGTCGAACTCTATTATACTCCGTTATACTGGAAACACACCTGGATTCTCACATACCACTAGAACTGATTCTAGCTTCAACTCATACACTTTAGAATCAAATATATAAGCAAGATATGTATCACAGCCTTTTCTAACATATCGCTGCGCTGACATAGCTGAAATCACATTAGACATATTATCCAATCTATCTGATTCAATCTGAAGCTTTTCACTGTTTTGGCACTTTAATAAAATAAGATTTCATCTACAGTTCACAACGACATCATTTAGAGTCAACCAATTCATACTTAAAATCACATCAAACTCATCAAAGGGTAGTAGCATCAAATCGGCTGGAAAGTTACAACCTCGGATCATCAAAGGACAGTTTTTACAAACCTTATCAACTAGCACATACTAACCTAGGGGGTTCGTTACTTTAACCAAAAATTTAGTGGACTTAATAGGTAAATTCTTACTTGACACTAGATTCGTGCATACATACGAATGTGTTGATCCCAAATCAATCAAAACAATAACATCAGTATCAAAGATAGAAAATGTACCAGTGATAACATCTAGCACAGAAGCTTCCTCCCATCCACGGATCGCATAATCTCTTGCTAATGCTCGTGCCTGAAATCACACAATAGAGTATTTGGTCCTACTGTGACTATTACCTACATTTCCAGGGTTCCTTGGCAGTCTCCCCCTCGCAGTTATGTTATTCAGTCGAACAGTCTGAGCCTTTTCTTTTTCGGACATCTCAAAGCAGTCTCGTATAAAATGTTCATATGAACCACATTGGAAACATGCCCCATCTTTCATCTTACACTCGCCAAAATGTCATCGTCCACATTGATGAAAATCAGACTTATTGCCATTAACACTGCCTATATTCGCAACGGACATAACTTGAGGTTTTGAACTCGCATGTTATTTACCCCACTGAAGCTATCAAACGGTTATGATGTTCTTTCGACTTCTTTGATGATGACTGATATGACTTTCCCAATGATCTCTTTCTCAAATATCTATCTTCATAATTAGCTTTTCTCTTTTCTTTGCTAAGCTCTTCAGCGTTATGCGCTTGGTCAAATGAAACAATGAATTTTTTCAATTCAAGTATTTTGACTAACAGCTTTATGTCTTCATTTAACCCGTCTTCAAACCGTTTACTCATGGAAACTTTGGTTGGTATACATGCCCGAGCATACTTGCTCAATTGAACAAATTCCCTCTCACACTCGGACACTGTCACTCGACCCTATTTAAGCTCGAGAAATTTTTTGCATTTTTGGTCAAGAAATCTCTAACTTATGTACTTCTTTCAGAACTCGATTTAGAAAAATCCCCAGCCGAGTCACTCTTTTGGTACCACTGATACCAAAGTATTTCACAACTGATAAGCTAAATCTTTTAATAGGGAAACAACACATTTTACACATTCTGTTGGTGTATAAGACAATTCATCAAAAACCCTGATCATATTCTCTAACCAGAACCCGATTTTTTTCGGGTCATCTTCAACTGTAGCTTTAAATTCTTCAACCCCATATTTACGAATTTTGTCAACTGGTGGCTTACTAACTCGTATTATTCCAAACCTTGAGGAAGAACGGGAAGAGGTTGGGGAACAAGTAGGGGTACAGGTCATTGAGCCATTGGGTTCATTCGTACGAACTTGGAAAACCATCATTCATCATATGCAAGAAGGCTTCCTTAGCCTCTCCTCCTCAGCCCTCAAATACGGGCCTAGTGCCACTCGACGCTAGTCTGTGAACAAAGGCTTGAGCGTTACTTTCACCTTTATCAGAATTAGCTCTGTTGGATGTCATTTCTATATGAAAACATATTCCAAAACATGTTGGAAGTTATCACACTATCATAGGTTATATAATGGCATGTATTTCTAGACTCATACACGCTACGCTCAATTTAAGAATCGACCAAACCGTAGCTCTGATACAACTAAATGTAACACTCCTAACCTGGATCTGTCACCGGAATAAGGTTACGGAGCATTAATGTAAAAAAACTTAACTTAAATTCAATCATTTCCAAACATTTCATAATCATAGCAAAATCCATTCAAATATATGCTTATTGTCCCTTATTCGAGCCCTCGAGGCCTTAGAAACACATTAGAAATGCTTTAAGACTAAATCGGGCTAATTACCATAAAAGTCCTTCCTCATATATCAAACTATTATAACACGCAAATGTAATAATTAACACATTTTGCATCTTTTTCAATTTAGTCCGTTTTCTTTAATTAGCTAACTGAACATTAAATTTTTTTAACCAAACTTGAATAAGACCTTATTAACTATGTAAATATTCTATAAATAATATTTACGAGCTGACATGATGGAAATTTGGGGTCTCAAAACCACTATTTTATCACCACTGAAAAATCGGTCGTTACAATTACGGAGAATGAACAAGCTATGCATGCATAACGCTATGTGAATGCATGAGAATCTGCAAGTATTTTCTGTAAGATTAGAACTATGTAGCAATGCATTGACGTAAGGTGCACTCCTTGTTATAATAGTGTATGAAACATTATATGTGATATGCATGTTTATAACGGAGTAAGGAGGGAGTTACTGTAATACTCCTAAATCGGATCTATCACCAAAATAGGGTTACAGAGTATTACCATAAAAACACTTAACTTAAATTCAATCATTTCCAAACATTTCATAATCATAGTAAAATCCATTCAAATATATGCTTATTGTCCCTTATTCGAGCCCTCGAGGCCTTAGAAACACATTAGAAATGATTCGGGATTATATCGAAACATTTAAAATTTTATGGAAAAAGAAGGAAAATTTCAAACTATAGGGGTCACACGACCGTGTCCCAACTCATGTTCGTGCCTGTTTAACTCTCTAACTTGGGTCAAACGGCCAAGCCACACACCCGTGTGCTAGGTCGGGTAAGTTTCAAAAAACTACCTTTAAAACCTTCTGGGGACACATGAGCGTGTCGCATGGTTGTGTGTCAAACAAGGCTAAGACACACGCCCGTGTCTTAGGCCGTGTGGACAACAAATAGGCCATTTTCAAGCCATTTCTTTACCCAAATCAAGCTCACACCTACAAGCCATTTGCACATACAATCAAGCTTCAAAACATACTTAAAACATGCATAATAAGGTTAGATCAATATGGTATCTATCCATACAACCAATATGCCAAAAGGCACCTCAATCCATACTTTTATAACCTAATTCCATGCCAAACTTACCACAATGACCACATGCCAAAATCACATTCAAACATACCAAATTGGTCATCTAAACATAACTTCATTTGACCATTTCAACACCAACCAACAAGGCATCAAAATGCTAAAAGTTTATCAACCATAATACCACATTTACAATCCAAACATAATGAAAATCTCATCAAACACAACACCCATACATGCCACTATAACCATGACTCAAAACATCAAAATCTACCAAAATAGTCGTTGGATAGTGTGATAGGTCTCTGATAATCTATAAAACATAAAAAAGAAAAATGGCGTAAGCATATAATGCTTAGTAAGTTCATAAATTAGGAACAATTAAGTTCGTAAATTAGGAGCAAAGCTTACCATTTCAAAGCATAATCATAAAACAGACATGATAAATCCAACACAAACTTTGCACAAGCCTAAGCATCACCAACAACACAAGTTAGTGCTTAATCACATAACTTAGAAAAATTCATCACTTGCTAAGGTAAATTTCATAATCATAATACAATATGAATTCATACTTTTCATAACATGTCTATACATACTTTGTTCATCAATAGTTCATACATTTCCATAATTTCATAGTGTAATCAATCGAAACCCTTACCGGTTCATCCCTTTACATGCTCGTTGAACCACTTAGAATCATATCAGATACACGGGAATCTCACACAAAGTGTGCTAACACATGGTTGAAACCATTCCTTTCCTTTTCCTTTATGTAAACGCTGATACGAACCATAAATAGGCCTGCTCACACAAGTTGACGGTCAGAACGTAGCTACACAATGTCGCTCACACAACCTGATGAGTATCCACAACAGATGCTGGAACTCAGCCATTGGTAGGACGTTCAAGATCAGCACCCGAAACATGGTAACCCTAATGACATGTCACTTGTATCCTATATATTCTTAAGGGTCAAACAGGGCTCGATAGTTGTCGTAACGTTGTTGTATTTTCCTTCGAAGCCTAATATGATAAATAACATACTAGAATTTAAATAAAATACATTAAAACACTATTTAAACTTAGGAACTTACCTCGATCACAAAAATGATGAAATAGGATCAACTAGTCTGGTACTTTATCTTTCCCTCGATCTAGATCAGTACGAGGCTTAACTTGATCTAAATAATCAAATTCAATCCATTAAATATTCATTCTATTCAATTCAGTCCACATTACAGACTTCTACAAAATTTTAATTTTACCCCTGATATTTTAATTTCTTTACAATTTATTCTTCAAGCCCGTAAATTGAATTTCATGAATTTCATCCACATACAAAGCTAGTCGAATTAAATATACACCCATAGCACTCATACAATTCATTATTTCACAAATTTTCCTTGTATTTTACACATTTTACAAATAAATCCCTAATTGACATTTTCAACAAAAATCACTTTACAAAAGCTGTTTATTTATCAACAAGGATTCATTTTCTTCCATCAAACGTCAAAAACCACATGAATACATTCATGGAAAAACCCCAAAACTTTTAAAAAAAATTCAAATTAGCCCTTGGGCTAGCTAGATTAAGCTACAACGACTTCAAAAACATGGAAATCATTAAAAACGAGACAAAAGTACACTTACATGCAAGGGTAGACTGTGGCCGAATTGAAGAACCCTAAAAATAGCTTCCCTCCTTCTAATTTTCGATGAAACAAATTAAGGTTGAAGATGATTCAACCTTTTACCTATTTTAATTAAGACATATTTATTTAATTACTTTTATAACCTTTTGTTTTTTAACTACAACTTCACTTAATTAATGTCCACATTCGTCCACTCAATATGAAAATGGTCTAATTACCACATAAATCCCTTAACTAATTAATTTCATAGCCATTTGATATCTTTAACTTATAGAACTCAAATTTTGCATCTTTTTTTATTTAGTCCATGGTTAGCCATGGCATGATCCAATGGTGAACAGGTAAACCTTATGGCAAAAATGGAGTCTACCAGGACGGTGAATAAGGAAGCTTGTCAGGGTGTAAAAACAGAAGTCACTATATGGCTCGTATGGCGAGCAATCTGACATGATGGTCGTGGCGCGACTGAGAAAGCTAGTAAGCGTACTAATAAGAGGATCTGGCAAAAATGCAAAGGTAAGATGAACTGATAGAGGCGGCTTAAATGTGAGCATATGTAAAGGGAATGGGTATTTCCTTCAAAGTATTTACAGATAAGTATTCGCCATTAAAAGCTTGCTAGAGGGGATGAAAAACTCAACAGGGGTATAAGAAAGCAAACGATTATCAGATCCAATCTCTAAGTGTGCCTTGGCAAAAAGGTTACTAGGAAAGTGAAAGTTCTCTAGGGACTATCGAGATGGAATGTTCACTAATGACCATCTTGGAGGGAATGTCTGCCAAGGACTCACTGATCGATAAAGTTCGCCAAGGGTTAATAAAGAAAGAGGATGTCCGTTAGGACTATCTAATGTGGAAGTTCGCCAAGGATAACCTAAGGGTGAGATAGTCCACTGGGGACTATCTGTTGTTGGGAATATCTTGTCGGATGGTCTAAAGTGGTAAAATCCTATCTGACTAATTTACAAGTACGGATCCGCAAGGGAAAAAGGATTCTTTGGAATGATGGAAATGTGCAAGTGTACACAGTCGTGGCATGTAATAAAATGATAAGTATATCGAGTTATCATCTCCACATGGACTGCTAAGCAATTCTTTGTGAGAAGTTAGAATTTATACAAATTGGCTTAAGTAAAATAATATGAGTTAAAAATACGGGACAAACAAATAAACATGAATTAACTACTCTAAATTAACAAACTAAAGATTATCTAAGTATGAAATTGAACACAAAAAAGTAGGCAATTCCTAAGAGTTTATCACAATAGCATAAGAGTGTCAGAACAATCATTCTTCCAAGTTTAGAATTATTCAATTTATTAAAAGATGTTACAGAAATTCCGTGGCTAAATCAAACATTGATTAACTTTAATCACACTTAGTAAAATATTTAACTTAATTAATTATTAAACTTGTCTCGCATATTTCTATGGTTAATAGATTTAAAAATTCATAAGTAAAATAATTTATAGGGTTGTGTAAGGTAATAATAGTTTTGGTATTATTATAAATTTAATCCTTACATGATTAAACATTACACCATACAAGTATTGTGTCAATTAATTAAAACCTTATTCAGATTAGTTAATTAATTAATTCATATATTCCTTCACATTAATCATGCAACATAAACTTAGTCATGATTTTACTTGTATGCATAGATAGATCGAAAATCACAGAAAATCTTTTAACATAATTAAATACAATCAACTAAGGAAATCAGATCATTTCAACAACAAAAATTTAAGCAATCATGATAATATTGAAAATCAAATGCTTAATTGAAATCATGTTTATGAATTCAACAAAACAAAAGATTAAAAAGGAATGATAAAACTCTTGCCGATTCTGAATGTTCCCAATGAAAAAATTGTTCGCTACTTCCTTCGTTCTTCTGGATTGCCACCCCAACTTAGCAAATTCCTCCCAACAATATCGATCAATACTACTCTCAAGACTATGCAAAGGCTCTTTTTCAAGAGAGGGAATAGAAAGGAAAAGGAAAAGCTAATGGAAAGAAGAGAGAATGGGAGTGTATGAGATAAATGCTTGATGAGTGAATGAGTCTTGTATGAGAGGCACTTAAATGCTCTATTTATAGTAATAGGTGAGGACTAAAAATTGCAATCAGAATCCTTAAAAATCTCCCTCAATTGGCTGGCCATGCTAAGGGGAAGGGAGGTTGGGATGTCTATGCTATTTTTGGCTTATGGCTAAAAATAGAAGGCATAAAAAGATAAGGGGTTGGACTAGCATTGAGAGAAAGGTTAGCGAATATTTTGCAATTATTAAATCAGCTTATGATGGCTGATTTGGGCAAAAAAATTGGGTCAGCTTGGGCTGTTCTCTTTCTTGTGGATCAGTCCCCTTTAATTTAATTATTCTAGGCCCCTTTCTCTACATCAAGCTAGGAATTAATTCAACCCAATTTTGATTGGATCAAATAAACTCCTTAATGGGTCAAAAGCAACTAATTTAGGGCATCCACAACTGTCCAATAATCAGTTATCCTCATGTGACAGATGCTCCGAGAAATGCTTCAACAATCCTAATCTTTCACAAGGTGTCTTCAAGACTAGGTTTTCTTCCATTGTGTAAAATTGTTGAAAATGGCAAAACTTTGCAAGTTTAGCATAAAAATATTTAAGAATATAATTTTTTCTAATTTTTTCAATTTAAATATGTTAAAAGAGCTCGAAATAGGCAAAATTTGTCAGTCATAAAGTGCTATAAAAGTCTATAAATGTTTTAGTTTCCATGCTTAACTATCAGCTAAAACCACATATTCAAGGGACCACAAAGAAGGATATCAGTAAATGGGTCTTTCTAAAAGAAAAGGTGCGCCCATAGGCTAAGTTGTAAGAAAGAAATTGTTGGGAAAATACGATATGTTTATATTTTGAGTTCTGTGTGGAATAAAGTTTTCAGGGTAAGAATTTGTCGTTGTCGGAAAATATCTACAAGTTTGCCAATAGTAGTCGCCAATCTGCATGCTTGCGTATATGGTTATCTTTTGACGAGTTGTTTACAACTAGATCAGCCAGATATTGTCTAAGATGAAACTAAAATGGAAGTTTGAGATAAAGTTAGTCAGCACCTAGTCTCAGAAAAGGGTTTTCAAAAATAGCAGTATTACAACAAGATCAACCCAATATTTTTCGCCAATGATTCATTCAAGAAGAACTTATAGGCGTCGAGCACGCTAGTTTAATTTCGGATGCTTATATGAAACTCAAGGAGTTATTTACATGCATTGATTCATATTACTCGTAATATCAAGAGTTATTATTCAATAATTGATGTATAGAAACTTACTAAGTTCTTTTGAACTTATGAGTGGTTTACCTTGATTTCAGGATCAAGGGTTGTCATGGGATTCGTGAAAGGGACCAAACCAAACTTCGTGGAGTCCAGGTGGACAGTGGATGTGGTATCATGCGTATAGAGGGGCGCCCTTAGAGGCTAAGCCTTGAGGTATGGATAAGTGTAAATATGTTGAATTTAAGTTCCAAGTTCCAAGTTTATATATACATGTATACCCGACAAAGTAAAATGAATGTAAGAGTTGTAACCACTTATTTTGCTAGTTGTATAATAAGAAATTTTATTGGTGGTTTATTTATAGAACATGTTAAAAAGATAAGAAATTGGAATGAAGTTATATAGTAATTAGAAATTAATTCTGGCATTGTTTAAGTGGGTAAACTACTCATGTTAGAAATGTTGTTAGGTAATACAAATTAATTGTGAAATTTGGACCTGGACCCAACGATTGTGTCGGGTATAAGGTGCTACATAGATAAAATTGTATATCTTGTACTGGTATACCATTATGCATAGACAACTTAAAAGAAGCCACCATATGAGTGGTAGATGCATTATCATTGAACATGTATGCATTTTTTAACGATTCTTGAATGTATTTTCGTTGACTTAGCATCAAGCTTCTTGCACTTTGTTTAACATCAATGCCTAAGAAATAATGAACTGAGCCCAAATCCTTTAAAGTAATCTTCATCCTAAGACAATAAGATAAGACCTACTTTAATCAAGTTAGGATCATTCGAGGGGTTTTCATAATGTGTAAACGAGCTTTATATAATCACTAACATTTGTGAAAAGTGAAACTAGATACTTCACATATCTAGTGTAGGCATCTTTATCAAAGAAGGATTTGTCTTTGAAGGGTTGACAAGTTTGATACACACAATGTCTCCATTGAGTAAGCTAGGCAGGTTCAACACACACTCGTCAATGTCTATATTGATTACTTAATTTTATATGTCATTTCATAAATGAAGATGATGTCATTACCAAATAAGATATGGTAGATTGTTTCTCCTATAACAAGAGTAATAATGCACTAATGGTGCAAATTTATCATCTAGATCAATGCACCCCTAACGACATGTTGAGAGCGAGCAGACCAATAGTCAATCCAATTGTGGTGAAGAGTCATCTAACGACGATCAATCCCTAGGTGCCTATCAATCGATAAAAGCTTATTGAGATTCCTTGACTTTAGAGGAGTGTCTTGGAGAATCCCAAACTATCATACAACCTGATCAATCTGATGTTACATGAAGATATAAAAGTATCTAAGCAACATGCATGTGTCAAAAACATTAGCATGTGTGTATTCTTCCAATGATAACACAAAAATAATCACATATCTCTGTATGACATCAACACAAACAACAAACAATTAAAATAAATACCATTAAATTCATTTACAATAATAATTTTATTACTTATATATGAAAACACTAACAATTTCGTGATTATATGAAAATTAATGTATCGACAATCACAACCAAGCTCTTCAAATAATTTGTATGGTTTAAATTATCGGTTCATCTTTTAAAATATTAAATGTAAGTGCTATTATAAAAAAATATAATGTAATAAGTTTTATAAAATAATATATTAAGTGTGCTTATATTTTATCTTATCATAAGAGAAAAAATTGTTGGAATCTATGGCCTTCATGACCACATAAAAGATTAAAACTTATGTACATTAGTCAAAGTCATGTACTATGTATATTGAACAATAGTTGGTACATTGACCAAAGCAATGTATCTCTGAAGTTCAAAGCATATACATTGAGTTTTAGTAGGCTCAATAATTAAGCTTTGTATCCTTAATTATCAATACATGATTTAGGTTAATCTTCCTAAGTTAATTACATCAAATGAAAATGATACATGTACTTTTTTTGTTCATGTACCAAAGGAGGAAGAATAGGGCAAGTACATTGACACTATGATGGATCATGTTTTATAAAAATTCTATATAAAGAGCCCTCAGTCCCACTCTTCAATTAATCTAGTTTGCGAGTTTTCCTATCACTTAAAATCAAAATACAATGTGAGCTAGGAGAGAGAACATTGACTGTGCATCATAACATAATTCAAGTTTCTACCCTTAGTGTTAACATGCTTGGAATTGAATTTCTACAAGACCTACAGTAAATTGTAGTCCAAGTTCTAAGACTTACAATGTCTCAAGGTATAAATTATTTAATTCATAAAAGTATATTTTAAAATTTTGTTTTATGAAAATAATTATGTTTATGGTTTAGAAAATTAGCTAAAGATCCTTATTTTTTTAAAAAAATGTGTCAAAAAAAAAAAGGTTGGATGCTAACCATAACAACTGATACCACCCCATTAGAAAATTATTTCATTTATCTCCCATTAGACATCTAACCAAAAGCCCTATATAGGAATGGTTGTAACATCCTAAAATTTAGAATTTTATGTGTTGCATTATTTCTTGCTTTAAGCTAGTTAAAAATATTAATTGTGTATGTTTAGGGGTTCTGAGAAGGCTCGGGGTTTATTTGGGCCCTAGTAAAAATTTTGTGTTTAAGCATATTAAGGAATGATAGTAAATAGCATCAAGGCTTATGGAAATAGGTGAGTAATTTGCTAGCATAAATGAGCATATGGTAAAGGGGATATGGCGCCACATGAAGGACTTTAAGGGATGGGGTTCAAATCCCATCAAGTGCAAAATTTTGACTATTTTTTTGTGTTCTTTCCCTAAGTGTCGGCCAAGATGGTATATAAGGCAAGGTGGACTTTTTAATTTTGGCAAGGTGGACTTTTTAATTTTGGCAAGGTGGCTAAGGAAATAAGGAAAGGATTAGGGTAGGGAAAAAAATTAAAAGATAAAGGCTAGATAAGGGAACATGTTGGCCTTTTTCATGGGTGATGTTTTGGAAAGTTTTGTTGGCCAATTTTTTACCTTATTGTCAAGGTATGCACGGTTTTGGTATAGGGAGAGGGTAGCCGAATTTCTTTTGCCCTTTGGTAGAAATTTTGGTGCTTGTTAGGCCAAAATTCCTTTTAGCATTATTTTGTGTCATTTTTCTCCAAACTTCTTCTTCTCTTTGCTGAAACTTCAAGCCATTAGTGAGCATTTTTTTTCTTCATTTCTTTCTTATTTGCCGAAAGTACCAAACCATTGAGACCAAATTATTTTTCACTCATCTTCTCTTGAAAACCGAAACTAGTTAAGCACTCCTTTTCCACCTTTCTTTTCTTTTTCACAAAATTCTTCAACCTTTCCTTCTTCTTCTCTAATCCATACTCTCATAACCGAAACTATTCTTGTTCATTTTTCCTCCATAGCCGACACTCTCTTCTTCGATTAAATCAGTAAGTGAATTCTTTTCTATGTTCATATTCTTTTCTTTCTAGCCGAATAGGTATTTATCACTATTCGGTTGTAAATCTTGATCTTAACCGAAATGGTGTTATCTTCCACTCCTTCATATCTTAATCACCCTCTTTTTTGTAGTGTTCTAAGTGGGTGGTCGTGTATCATTCTAGCCCTAAGTCAAACAGAACAATATTGACCCTAATGGAACGGTGGTTTCGGAACCACGAATCCGAGCCCGAGTGATATATTAATATTTTATTTTGTGTTCATTATATGTGAATTAAAATGTGTGAAAGTTTCGTAGAAAAATTTTATTGTTTAAGTGCTTAATTTGATAAAAAGGATTTAATCGTGAAAAGCGTTAAAGTTAGCCCAGAAGTATGTGAAAAAAATGGGGTGTGAAGCTTATTTGGCTTATGTACTAGATAATAAAATGTCCGAGAAACAGATTGAATCTGTATCGGTTGTATGTGAATACCCATATGTGTTTCCGGAAGAACTACCAGGTTTACCACCAGTACGAGAGATTGAGTTTGGCATTGAATTAGTACCGGGAACGACTCCGATTTCGATAGCTCCGTATCGGATGGCACCTACCGAGTTAAAAGAGTTGAAAGCACAGTTGCAAGAGTTGACAAATAGGGGCTTTGCACGACCAAGCTTCTCTCCTTGGGGTGCACCAGTTTTATTTGTGAAAAAGAAAGATGGGACTATGCAAATGTGTATCGACTATCGGCAACTAAATAAAGTAACTATAAAGAATAAGTATCCGTTACCTCGGATTGATGAATTGTTTGATCAGTTGAAGGGGGCTTCAGTGTTTTCGAAGATAGATTTGAGATCGGGCTACTATCAGTTGCGAGTCAGAGATACAGATGTACCAAAGATTGCGTTCCAAACAAGGTACGGGCATTTTGAGTTTTTGGTTATGCCTTTTGGACTCACTAGTGCACTTGCTGTTTTTATGGATCTAATGACTCGAGTCTTCTGACAGTTTTTGGATCGGTTTGTAGTAGTGTTTATTGACGATATACTGATCTACTCCAAAAATGAAATCGAACATGCTGAGCATTTGAGATTAGTGCTACAAACTTTGAGAGATCAACAACTGTATGCGAAGTTTAGTAAGTGTGAGTTTTGGATGAATGAAGTTAGCTTTTTGGGTCATGTTGTTTCAGCATCAGGTATTCGAGTGGATCCAAACAAAGTAGCAGCTATACTCGATTGGAAACCACCAAAGAATATTTCTGAGGTCCAAAGTTTCCTAGGCCTTGCGGGATATTACAGACGATTTGTAAAGGGTTTTTCTGTAATAGCTACACCTTTGACGAAACTACTACAGAAAGATGTCAAGTTTGAGTGGTCGGAAAGGTGTCAGAAAAGTTTTGAGCAGTTGAAAGCCCTTCTGACCGAAGCTCCAGTGTTAGCTCAGCCTGAATCGGGTAAAGAATTTGTTGTTTTTACTGATGCTTCCTTGAATGGGCTGGGTTGCATTTTAATGCAGGACGGCAAGGTTATAGCCTACGCTTCGAGACAACTAAAGCCACATGAGAAAAATTATCCGACTCACGATCTGGAACTAGCAGCCATTGTTTTCGCATTGAAAATTTGGCGTCACTATTTATTCGGTGAGAAATGTCACATTTATTTGGATCATAAAAGTCTAAAATATTTGATGACTCAGAAAGATCTAAATTTGAGACAACGCAGATGGTTAGAATTGCTGAAAGACTATGAATTAGTGATTGACTACCATCCGGGAAAAGCTAACGTTGTTGCAGGTACGTTAAGTCGAAAATCACTGTTTGCCCTTCGTGTAATGAACGCACAGATAACTCTGTCTGGTGATGGTTCGATTATAGCCGAGTTACAAGCAAGACCGATGTTTATTCAACAAATTTGTGATGCACAGAAAGTTGATAAAGATTTGATTGCTAGTCGAATTCAATGTGAAAAAGGTGCAGAATCAGATTTTCAGATTGATGCAAATGATTGTTTGAATTATAAAAGCCGAATGTGTGTTCCAAATAACTCAGATTTGATACCGATGATTCTGAGTGAGGCCCATAGCGGTCGACTGTCAATACACCCGGGTAGCACGAAAATGTATAACGATTTGAAACAGTTCTATTGGTGGCCTGGCATGAAACGAGATATATCTGAATTTGTTTCTAAGTGCTTAATCTGTCAGCAAGTAAAAGCTGAGCATCAGGTACCATCCGAACTACTTCAACCAATCATGATACCTGAATGGAAATGGGATAGAATTACAATGGATTTTGTATCCGGTCTTCCTATGACACCGAGTAAGAAAGATGCTGTATGGGTTATCGTTGATAGACTGACTAAATTAGCTCATTTTGTACCGGTACGTACCGACTATTCACTTGATAAGCTTGTCGAATTGTATGTGTCGCAGATTGTAAGGTTGCACGGTGTACCGAGTTCCATTGTTTTAGATAGGGACCCGAGATTCACATCGCGGTTCTGGAAGAAATTGCAAGATGCTCTAGGTACTAAACTTCATTTTAGTACAGCCTTCCATCCGCAAACAGACGGTCAGTCTGAGCGAACTATTTTGATACTTGAAGACATGTTGAGGTGTTGCGTTCTCGAATTTGAAGGTACGTGGGAACGATACCTACCTTTGGTTGAATTTGCTTACAATAATAGCTTCCAATCTAGTATAAAAATGGCGCCTTATGAAGCCTTATACGGGCGAAAATGCCGCACACCGTTATATTGGACTGAACTCAGTGAGAATAAGATACACGGGGTTGATTGGATTAAAGAAACCGAACAGAAGGTAGTTGTTATTAGAAGTAATTTAAAAGCTGCTTCGGATCGTCAAAAGTCCTATGCCGATTTGAAACGCAAGGACATTGAGTTTCAGGTCGGAGATCGTGTATTCTTAAAAGTTTCTCCGTGGAAGAAAGTACTCCGATTTGGTCGGAAAAGCAAGTTGAGTCTGAGATTTATCGGACCGTATGAAATCATCGAGCGTGTAGGGCCTGTTGCTTATAGATTAAAATTGCCCTTCGAGCTAGAAAAGATACACAATGTATTTCATGTTTCGATGCTTCGCAAGTACCGATCGGATCCGTCTCATGTGATCACACCATCAGAGATTGAAATCCGATCCGATTTGACATATGATGAAGAACCGATCCGTATCTTAGCTCGAGAAGTGAAAGAGTTGAGAAATAAGAAGATTCCATTAGTAAAAATATTATGGAATAGACACGGAGCTGAAGAGGCTACGTGGGAGCCCGAAGATACAATGAGGCAACAATACCCGAAATTGTTTAACGGTAAAATTTTTGAGGACGAAAATTTTTAAAGGGGAGAGTTGTAACAGACCAATATTGACCCTAATCGAAACGGTGGTTTCGGAACCACGAATCCGAGCCCGAGTGATATATTAATATTTTATTTTGTGTTCATTATATGTGAATTAAAATGTGTGAAAGTTTCGTAGAAAAATTTTATTGTTTCAGTGCTTAATTTGATAAAAAGGATTTAATCGCGAAAAGCGTTAAAGTTGCATGCTCAGGTGTAATGTACTAAATTGCTTGTGGCTTTTTAAGTGGGTGTCCTAAAAGGACAATTAGCCCATTGACCATAATGATGGACAGCAATGGGCCAAGTTAACTAGATATATATGTTAGTTTAATTATATTTTTTATTATATGCTTATGTTAGTATTTTTATAAAGAATTAATGTTAGTAAACAAAGCATATAATAATAAAAACAAGTGGGAAGAAAGAGAACATACCTTGTTCATCTTCTTGGCCGAATGTTGGAGGAAGAAAACTCCATTGTTGAAGCTTAAATTTCGGTAACTTGGAGCTTAATTTGGGGTATGTATTTTGCTTAGTTTTTGATAATTTTTACATTTTTGGAATGGTTACTTGAAATACTATACAACCCATGTGGTAATTTTTGAGATTTTGGCACAGAGATTCGGCTATGGTTGTATATGCATGGCATGAAATGTTTGATAGTAGATTATAATTAGTATGTGTTAAATCATCATTTTTGGAATTAGAAGTTTTGATGAAATTGGATGCTAGGGATTTATTTGAAAAAAATAAAATTCTTGAAGGACTAAAACATGAAATAAATGAAATGTATGGACACATATGGCTATGGGGAAGATTCGGCCTAGCTATGGTGTTTAGAAATTTTGCATATTTTGTGTTTTGTATAAATAGGACCAATTTGTAAAAATGGGAAACTTTAGGGGCAAAATGGTAAATTGCCCATTTGTGTGTTTTGGGACTAAATTGAGATGAAATGCAATTAAATGAGCTAAATTTTAATGTGTTTTAGATCAAGAACAAAGAAAAACGGAATTAGACCGGGGAAAGACGAAGGTTCTCGAATAGCCGATTCGCACGGACTATCGACAACCGAGGTAAGTCCTTTAGCTAAAATACATCAAAGAACTAATTATGAATATATTAAGTATTAGAAATGAATAAATTTTAGTACTTGTTATGTCATGGCCGAATGTATGTAGATACAAATGGTTGATAATTAATGAAACACCCCAAACCAAACCCACGAGCCTGAACTGGATCTGGTATGTTCCTAAAGTATACCGATTTCAAAGTTCTTTGTTACTTAGAGAAAATTTGTGTAATTTTCAAAAAAAATATCGTTTTGGGTTGGGCTTAGATTGGAAACCCATTTATTTTATTTGGAAATCCAATTTAATTTAGGTGACAAAACAATTTAGGTTTTATTTTAAAAGAAATAAATTTTCTTTAACTTAATCTAAAATAAATTGTAACATAATAATTCAAAGTAAACAGAAATAAAGAAAACCGACTTGGGCCTTATGGCCTTATTACATCAAATAATTCCCAAACTAAAAATTTAAAATACTTAATAAAAATAAAAGTCCCAAATAGTCACATTTTTCCTTGCGATGCATGGCCACCTTTAGCTCCTGCCGACCCGGTCCACTACTGCTCATCACCTGAAAAAAATATTTCCCCAACGGGGTGAGTCAACCAGACTCAATGTGTACGTGGCACTAAATCATAATAGAATCAGGCATACAATACATTCATTCATAAAATACAAGTTATGATGCATTCCTAAACCCAAACCTAATTGTCCATCCGCTACACACCCTCGTACCTGCCAAACACACCGTGGGGACTACTAAGTCGACCCTCCTTCCGCTACACACCAATTTGCGGGCTTAAGGCTCCGCATCTGTGGTTTTAGGAAACCACTTTTCAGATTACTGTGGTCTTAGATCACCACTTTTCAGATTACTGTGGTCGTAAGTCACCACTTTTCAAATTACTGTGGTCTTAAATCACCACTTTTCACTTCCCCTTTCAATATACAACCATATGCCCCATAAACATTAATATGCATAATATACCATAGTTCACATTCTTATCATATTCTCATGTTATGAATAACATATTTCATATTCCTAGTAGAAGTAGGAAACGTACCTGAGTACTTAGTACCTTAACATGGTACCTTAGCCATGCTCATATTTTCATTAACATATATTTTAATACATGCAACCATAATTCATATTACAAAGTAGCGTGGAGTACACACCTGATTCGCTTAATGAAGTCCTCGAAAATCCCGAAGAGAACCGATTACAGATTTAGATCTCAAATCCTACATAAGTTAATCACTTACTATTTAAAAGACCATTCGACCATTTTTCCAAATACAACTAGGATTTGTATTACTTACCTTGTAACTGAATTGATTTTAAGAATCAAGGGCCGGATCTTTGTATTCCTCCCTTGTGAATTCAGCTAAACACTATATTACTCCACAGGTTAGTTTTCGGCTTCTGATAATAAATCTAAATATTTAAAATAGCCTTGGCCGAATATCTTAAACACATACCTTGTGATTTCAAATCCCGAAAAGTAACCCTTGGCTATGGAGATGTTGAAATCCCTACACACATATGTTAGATCTGATTTCCATATCACTTAATAATCTTAAATCAATTGGCCTCTGGCCTAAACCATGCTTTTCTTACCTTAAATCCTTAGATCTGAAATCCCGGAATTCCTCCTTTAATATTCGGCCAAAAGACAACCAAAAGAATCAGTTCCCAAATCTTGGTTGAAGGAGAATAAACAACAAGAATCCATTATTCTTACCTTATCACCACAGTCGACGGCACCCTTGATTGAAGCCACAGAGATTCAACTATGGAGACTTAAACAGGAATCAAAGAGGTTTCGGCTTGACAGTAGAAGAGAAAAGAAGAAGAAAGAGGAGAAGAAAATTCGGCAGAGAGAGTTTGCCAGGAAATTTTTGGCAGAGCAGAGAAAGAAACAAACTGATGAGTAGCCCTCCTTCCTTCCTTTTATAGGCAAAATTATCAGCTAAGGAGTCCCTTACTTGGCCACCACTCCTCTATCTGATAACTTTATCTTTTTAATATGATAAATAAAAGGATTTAATCCAGTATTTATCTCTTCTAAATAATCCAATTTAAAAATCTAAAAAAAATCCCTTATTTATCACTTAATAGCCGAATTTTAAAGAGGATAAACCTCTTTTTTTTCTAGATGCCTTGCCGTCCACTCCTTGTGCTTCTGGAAACAAAAATAAAACTTTCTTTATTTGCTTCCCAAGTGACTCGAACTCAGGCCCAACACCCTTGCATGTGGCGCCATTTCCAGAGGCTCTAAGTGGCATCTTCAGGCCACTTTTCCAAGCCTGTTTGTGTGTCAAATTTCTCCAACTTTTTCTTTTAAGGCCTCCTTGCCCTAATTTCCTATTTTAAACTTTAAAATTTGATATTTCTAGGTCATTTCCAAGTTTCCTAAAATTTTCGATCGGCTCTGTAAACTTGCCATTTTCTTACATTTCCATGTTTCCAGAAATGTTCACTTTCCATTTTTGAATCATTTCCTTACATTTCCTAGTTTCCAAAAATGTTCATGTCTATGCATTTCTAGGTTTCCAAAAATGTTCATGTCCATGCATTTCCAGGTTTCCAAAAATGTTCATTTCCAATTCATTTTCATACATTTCTGAGTTTCCAAAAATATCCAAAAATTTATTCATAGTGCTTAAGACTTGTCATTTCGTACAGTTAGACTGAAAATGCATAGGCCCTTTCCAGGATGTTACAATTAAAGTTGGTTATGTGATGTGAATAATTATTTCTATGTGAATTGTTGTATATTATAATGAGATAATGATTTTATTGGTTTAAGGTGAGTGAGCTCAATGGAATTCGACATGTATATAAAATAGTTATGAAATGTGTCTAGAATGTTTAACTACATTGATATGTATCGGGCTTTTACGCCTAGCAGGCCTTGTGCCGGTGTTACTTATCGGGCTTTTACGCCTAGCAGGCTTGAGGCCGGTGACGTATTCTACAAAAGAGGAACCGAATTTTGTTCAAGGCATATTAAAGCTGAATTATTAAGTTAAGGGCTCAGGTAAGCATTAAGGTATGAATTAATTTCTTACCTATTTAAAATAAGGTAAGTAAGTAACTCAATTATTTATTACAAATTGTATGTGTTACAAACGAAGTATATATATATATATATATATATATAGTTATAATATGTGTACTCGGTTTTATAAATGAAGGATATGAACGTGGTGGTTTTGGTCTTTTGATATGTGTATACAAGACCAGGTATATTCGGCCACATGGATAATTTGTGTATGTGATGCTATATTATAATTATTGAACTTTAAGTATAAGAATGTTTATACGTTTGGTTATAATGGCATTTTGGCTTTTGAAAGACTGGACTATGAGTAAATAGTTTGATGAGATGAGCATTCGATTAAGGAAAAATTGTTCTGTGAAATTATATGTTATATAGGTGTGAAATTGAAAGTTTGAAAATAGTTGTGATTTCTAGTATACAGGCTGATTAATTTTAAATTAAATGCTAAATGTTTAAATGTTATATTAATTGGAGCTTAGGACTTACTAAGCTAGTAAGCTTAATTGTGTGAATTGTTCTCCTTTGTTTTATAGATTGAGTCCAAGCTACAAGCTCATTGGGATCGTCAAAGAAGTCGGCCACACTATCAACTATTTTGGTACTCTTTCATTTTGGTTTTCGAATGAAGGCATGTATAGGAAAGACTTTGAATTTGTTTTGATGAAAACTTTTGGTTCATGTATATAATAGCCATGCGAATATGGCTAAGTTTTTAGTTAAGTATGCTTTTTGTGCTTTTGATACAAATGTCGGTTTATGATGGTAATGTTTGTGCATTTTTTTAATCGAAGTTTAATCGTTTTTGATAAGGAAATGTATGTTTACGAAATGAACCTTTGAATTAGGTATTGTGGTAAGTAACCAATGGTACACTCGATTATATGGAACCATAGTGGTGTTCGGTTATAAACTAGTTAATCATATTTTGCAATGAAATAGTTTTTAGTTAGCAGCAGTGATGTGATTTTGAAAAATCACCAAAAATAGGATAAATTGAATTAGAAAGTGAATAAGATATAGAATTAAATCTTATTGTGTCTATTTTCATATGAAAGAAACAGAGTAGGCAAAGAAATTTTATATCATGAGATATTTAAATTTTAGTGAGACTTGTTCTGAATGAATTCGTGATACCCTGTTCTGTCTTGGAAAAATTGTTAAAAATTGTACAAAAATAATTATGGAGCATAGTTTATATGTTTAGAATCCTTAATGAGTCTATTTTTGATTGGAATAAACAAGAACATTATTGAAATTTTGTACAATGAGATAACTGAGTTTTTGTAAAGATAGGTTAGAATTATCAAACAGTGATATAGGGGTAAATTTGATGAATAAACTGTACTAATTGGCCACATGAAAAATTCTGGAAAAATTATGGTAGACATTTATATGAGTCTAGTTTCAAGTAAAATTTACAGATCTAAATTTCGAGTTTTGTAACTCGAGTTATGGTCAATTTAGTCAGCATGACGCAGTTGGACAGCTTTAAATTTTTATGCCCCAAATTAGTAGTCAAGTCTAGTAATGCCACACACTCGAGTCTGGCAAGGTTTCGAGTAAGGGGTGTTACAAATTGATTATATTTTTAGGGACTTAATCGCTCGATCTATCCACTTGTTGATCATACGATTCTAGTGGTAAGCCGACCCTTTTTCCTTAATCATTTCATATCAACGTAATATCGTTTTGACTAAGATTTTATTCAATGGAGGCAAGCAATATCGAATTGAAAGGGAAAGCGTTTGGAGATCACAAAAGGAGCGGATTAGCGATCCCTACTCCTAAATTCAAACGAAGGGCAGTATCGGCGGTTCGGGATTTTCCACCGGGTTGTGGACCATCATCAGGGGAGAATCGACAAATCGTGGTCGTTCACGATTCTAAGGGTAAACACTTTAGATCCTTTATTTTAGAGTTTGATTAATAAAATCACGTATGTTGATTAACCGAGTGTTATGATATCTTAGGTGTCGACGATCAAGAAGGCCTAGTACTTACCGTAATCAGGTGTGTAATCTCACACCATTTTTCCGTGGGTTTTAAGGTTCGATATCATATTGGAAATAAATCGTTATGATTAAAATCGTAATATGGCGTAAACTGGGAAATTGGCCAAAATTACACTATTTTGATAAATTTGTCAAAATCGGTTTTAACACTGTGAAAATTACAAAAATGCCCCTAATGGGCCGATTTGATAGATTGCCCTAATGGGCCGATTTGCAAAGTGTTAATGGGCCGAATTTTTGTAATGAATCTCTGAATTAATGATTGTTGTTTATATTTGTAAATATCATGATTTACTACGTATGTTGCATTTACATAATTTTGCACGGGATGGGAAAATGTTGAAGAGAAGTGATTCCGGTGGCACTGCCACAAAAATGTTTGTTAATATGATTCACTATGATTCTGGTGGCTTGGCCACAATCAAAATATGTTATAAATGGCAAAATGCCTACGATTGGTGGGATGGTACGGGTGGTGTGTAGCGGATGGATTATTATGTTGGGCTGGGTTGCATTACATTCATTTGATTTATTTGATACATTATTATGTAAAAGGGGCTTAGGCCCAAAATATTGCTAAATGGGTTCAAGCCCAGTGGACGACAGTAAGGGGATTATACACTGAGTTCTAGTAACTCACCCCGTTTCCTTAACTCTTGCAGGTAATGCTCAGTGACGTGGACTTGGGCCATGTATGGCTTGGTGGGCCCATACTTCAGAAATGGTTTTATTTGGACTTTAGATTGCTATTTCACTCACTTTATTACTTTACTATTTTGAGTTAAATGATGTAATAAGGCCTCTGGGTTATTTTATTTTGCTTTATATTTGACGTACTTATATTTTGCTCAAATTACTTTAAATGAGATTTTTTTTTCCTAAAAACTTAAATAAAGATTTTCTAAAATGGGTACACAAATGGTTTTTATAATAAACTTATATAAATATTTTTAACTCGAATATTTTCTCTCAAATTTTCATCAATATTTTTTCAAAAGACACGGTTCAAATTTATCGATTTATTAATCAATCTTCGAATTTAGTAATATTTTGTCAAATAATTTTAAATCAAAATTGTTTTTTCTTGATTTTAACAAACCAAGATCTATTTACGTACGAATGAAAAGGACTTAAATATATTTTTCTCATGTGACATGTTAGATCCGGCTATAACGCATGGGCCGGGTTTAGGGTGTTACTTTTTATGGTATCAGAGTCGATTTCAAAACTCGGCTGTGGTTTGGGTTCAAAAACGTTTTCCAAAGCTATTTGAATTTTAAATTAAAAATGCATGTTTTAAAAGAAGTATGGCACCACGAGTATTCGGCACCAAGTCAAGTAAGTATATGTTATCATTGTATGATTATGATTATTGTGATATGACTGTAGGAATACTCTAGAACTTTTTAGGAGTTGAAACTATAGAGATTGAGACTATAGGATGCGTTTGCGAAAACGACTTTACTTCTTATACTTCATAAAATATTGTTTAATAAACTCTGAAATAGTATACTGATTCATAAGACTCTTAATAGATTAAATTGAATTAGCCAATATGAGCGCTAGAGGACGTGGACGCGGCAGACGTGGCCGTGGTAGAGGCCGAGGCGCTCGAGTTGTATCTGAGGTGTCGGGACATATGCCTGAAATGGATGCACCTGCGTCACCTGTGATTGAAGTTGGGTCACATGATCGTATGAGAGAGGGCGACGCTCTGTCCCAAGCAATGTTGCTAGTTCTGAAAAGGGTTGTTGGGGCAAGAACTGGGCCGGCAGCTCGTGGGTCAATTTCGGAACGACTCAGATCGAATGGTGCTGAGGTTTTTAGGGGTATCTCGGGTGTGGCCCCAAATGTAGTGGAGTACTGGCTTGAGGCTGTGGAGCGGATCATGGACGATCTGGATTGCACCATCGAGCAGAAACTGAAAGGAGTGGTGTTCTTGTTGAGAGACGAGGTGGCTCACTGTTCGGGAAAGCACTCAGGCTGATCGTATTACCTGAGATTTATTTAAGATGGCATTCCAGGGAAAGTATGTCGGGGCTAGCTATGTGGATGCCCGAAGGAAGGAATTCCTAAATCTGGTCCAATGAGGTAAGCGTGTGGCAGCATACGAGGTAGAATTTCTACGTCTGAGTTGGTATTCCCGAGGAATGGTGCCGACTGACTACGAACGATGTGTGCGTTTTGAGGTCGGGTTGCGTGATGAATTAAGGGTACTGATAGCCCCAGAAAAATAGAGGAATTTTGCCACACTGGTGGAGAAAGCCAAGATAGCTGAAGAGGTTAAACACACGGAGAGGTAAAACCGAGACAGGGATAGGGGTAGGAACAAGAGAGACTTGGGGTACTCAGGTCCTGCCAGTGGGTTTCAGAAAAGGCCCAGGAATGACGAGCCAGCTCGAGTGAGAGTGCCAGCTGCTACCAATTAGTTACAGCCATGTACGGATTGCGGAAAACGACACTCGGGTGAATGCTGGAAGAGAACTGGTGGTTGTTTCAAATGTGGTTCCAAGGACCATCGGCTTAGAGATTGCCCTCGACAGACTGCTCAGACTCAGGATGTTCGTAACTATGATACACAGCCAGCTAGAGGCTCTCAACAGCCACCGAGAGGCCGTGGGCCAGGTCGAGGTGGTAATGGCGTAGGACAAGGTCAGGGTGCACCGGGTAAAGGTACTGGTAATAGGGGTAACGTGGAGGCGAGACAGCCAGGGTTGGTCTATGCAGTCAAACGTCGAGAGGATGACGATGCACCTGATGTAATAATCGGTACGTTCTTCATATCTGATGTACCTGTTACTACTTTGATAGATATCGGATCCACCCATTCGTATGTTGCTTGTGCTGTATCTGGAAATCTGAACATTAGATTTGAGATTACTGCTAGAGAAACAACTGTAATTAGTCCTCTAGGAGAGTCAGCGATAGTAAATAAGTTGTTTAGGAATGTGCCCTTAGAAATTTAGGGGGAAATATTTTTGGCGGATTTGATGGAACTGCCATTTGGCGAGTTCGACCTTATTTTGGGCATGGACTAGTTGGTGAAACACCGTGCAAACTTGAATTGTGTTGCAAAGCAGATGTTACTAAGAACTTCGAAGGATAAGGAAGTGATGATGATAGGTGAAAGAAGAAACTACCTATCTAATGTGGTATCTGCTTTAAAGGTAGAAAAGTTGGTGCGAAAGGGGTGTGGAGCATTATTAACCTTCATCAGTACTTTGGATGCCAAGGAGCTGTCGATGGAAACTGTTAGAATGGTGAAAGAGTTCTCGAACGTTTTTCCCAAGGACCTTCCAAGATTGCCTCCTGATTGGGAGGTAGAGTTTGGCATTGAGTTATTGCCAGGAACGACTCCGGTGTCCATTGCTCCTTATAGAATGACGCCGAAGGAGTTAGTGGAGCTTAAAGCTCAGATTCAGGAGTTGTTGGATCGGGGATTCATTCGACTGAGTGTGTCACCGTGGGGAGCACCGGTCTTGTTCGTCAAGAAGAAGGATGGGTCGATGCGTATGTGCATCGGTTATAGACAGTTGAATAAGTTGACGATCAAGAACAGGTATCCGTTGCCGAGAATCGATGATCTATTCGATCAACTATGTGGAGCTTCGGTTTTCTCGAAAATAGATTTGAGATAGGGTTATCACTAGCTTAAGGTCAAGGAGGCAGATATTCATAAGACTGCGTTTCAAACTCGTTATAGGCATTATGAGTTCTTGGTGATGCCGTTTAGGTTGACTAATGCACCAGCTGCATTTATGGACATGATGAACCGGGTCTTTCAACCCTATTTAGATCGGTTTATGGTGGTGTTCATAGTTGACATCTTGGTGTACTCGAAGAATGACGAAGAGCATGATTCGCATCTGCGGGTAGTATTGCAGATATTAAGGGAGAAGCAGCTTTATGCCAAATTCAGTAAATGTGAATTTTGGCTGAAGGAAGTGACGTTTTTGGGGTATGTTGTGTCTACCGAAGGAATTAGAGTTGATCCCTGAAAGGTCGAGGCTGTGTTGGACTGGAAACCATTGAAAGCAGTGGCCGAAATTCGGAGTTTTCTAGGGTTGGCCGGATATTACAAGCGTTTCATTGATGAGTTTCCATTGATTGCTGCACCCCTAACTAAGCTGTTGCATAAAGGAGTACCATTTGTGTGGTAAGATCAGCAGCAAGAGAGCTTTGAGAAATTGAAGAAGATTCTGATAGAAGCGCTAGTATTGATTCAACCTGAGGCTGGAAAAGAGTTTATTGTTTATTGTGATGCGTCACACACGGGCTTGGGATGTGTGTTGATGCAAGGAGAAAAAGTGGTGGCTTATGCATCTCATCAATTAAGGCCGCTCGAGGTAAACTATCCCATGCATGATTTGGAGTTAGCTGTAGTGGTGTTTGCTATGAAGATTTGGAGACATTATCTGTACGGTGAGAAGTCAATTATCTACACGGATCATAAGAGTCTGAAGTACCTCCTTACCCAGAAGGAGTTGAACTTAAGACAATGGAGGTGGATAGATGTAACATCCTAAAAATTTGAGTATCAATATGTTGCTTGTCTTTGGTGTTAGCTCGGGTATGGTTTTATTATGTGCTAAATATAATCTTGAGAAGGCTCGGGTTTACTTGGAATTAGAATAAATTTTAGTAAAGAGTACTTTAGTGTAGAGAAATCAGGTGACCTTCAAGTTAAGTTAATTAAGTGATAAAAGATGGCATAAGATGAGCAATTGGCAAAGTGGTGATGGCACCAAAAGTTGGACTTCAGCGGAGAGGTTCGAATCTCCTAGCATGCAATTTGGGAGCTTTTATTTTTGCTTTTTCCTAGCATGTGTCGGCCAAGCATCAATCATGGATAAGATGGACTAAATTTTTGTGGTAAAGATATTAAAGTTTATGGCAAGCATGATTTAAGGGATGGAATTGCTTGATTTTGGGGATAGGATTTCTCAAACTTTAGGAAAATTGAGGATTGCAAGGCTTGAATCAAGGTTGATGTTTTGGTAACTTTTTCATGGCCATTTTGACCATGAATGGGGACGGTTTTGTGGACTAAAGGGGGGAGCCGATTTTGGGTGGTGAATTTTTGGTGATAGGCTAGTTTGGTTGGTAGCTTTTGGGGGTATTACCTTTTGGTCATTTTTGCTTTTGCAAGACACTCTTTTTCTCCATCCATTTTCTCCCTAGCCGAATGTGCCAAAAACTTTGAGTGAGCAATTGTTTCTTTCTGCCATTTCTTTTGACCATTTCGGATTTAGTTGCTCTTTCTCTTCAAATCTTTTTCTTCTCTTTGTGACTGAAACCACATAGCCATGAAGGACCTTTTCTTTTCTTCTCTTTTTCCTCCCCAATGCCGAATGCATATTGCTCCTAAATTTATCTCTTTTCTTTCTCTTTTCCCTCTTGAAAACCGAATCATCATTTCTTTCTTTTATTTTCTTTTCAACCATATTTTCTTCATTATTTTTCTCTCATGGTCGAATGTTAGATTACTCCATAGTCGAACCATTTTTCTTTTCTTTGTTTATTCATAGCCGAATCTTCCATTATACGAAAGTATTCTTCTCAATCATTCTTATTTCAAGCCGTGGACAATAGGTAAGAGTTTTCTTTTTGGTTTCTATGTTGGCTTAAGAAATGTTTTGGCCGAATCTTTATGGTGGTAAGAAGAATCTCTTTGATCGAAATCATCGTTCATTCTATTAAACGTTTTCTTTCGTTATATTTTAGTGTGATAGTGGAGGGCCGAAACTCAAGTGTTCGTGAGCATCATGGAACGTTGGAATCGATTTAAGGTGTTAAGGTAAGGGTTCGTTAAGGACTCTCATTTTACTCGTCATATTGATATAGATGGATTATTGATCGATTTCGTTTTAGGGGACGTTTTTGCTTGATTCTCATATTGTGGAACAAGGATATTTTGTAACAATCAAGATAGGGACGAAAAGGGCGGTGAATAGTGTTCGGAAGAGGGGTGGTTCCGCTATTCCCTCTAAGTTTAAGCGAAGGGCTGTTTCGGGAATCCGAGATTTTCCACCGGGTTGTGGACACTCATCCAAGGAGAATCAGTTGCTTGAAGTCGTTCGTACTCCTGAACCTTTGTTTGTTCGTGGATTTTCATCGGGTAACGAACCAACAATCGGGGAGAAACCGCAAAGAGAAGTGGTTCGAAATTCTGAGGGTAAAAGTCTAGATTGTTATTTCTAAGAGTCGATTTGTAAATAAATTATAATGTTCTAATTTATCGTGATGCGTTTTGGTATCGACGAGCGAGAAAGTCTAGTTCTTACAGTAACCAGGTATGTAACTTCACACTTATCTCGGGTTAGATACTATACCGTAAGTATTGGGATAAAATCATAAAGATGGCAACATCAGAAAATGCGTAGTAATTAACACTTTTGTGTAAATGCATGAAAACAATTAAAGTCGTGAAATTTATGAAAAACTACTAGATCGTTAAATGGGTCGAAAAACTGCTAGATCGTTAAATGGGCCGAAAAACTGCTAGATTGTTAAATGGGTCGAAAAACTGCTAGATCGTTAAATGGGCCAAAAATAAAAACTGCTAGATCGATATATGGGTCAAAGTTTGCTAGATTGCTAAATGGGCGAAATGCTATTTTTTTCTTATGGGCCAAAATGAAAATTTGAAATATAGACTCACATGTTTTATGGGCTTCTTGTTAAATTATCATATGGATATAGATTGTTATGCATACATGATTGCATGGGTTGGGATAATTGATGAAGAGAAGAAAGGCCTGTTGCCAAAATCTAGTTCGGTAGCTCTGCCACAAATTTTTTTTAATGGCTTAATGCCTCTAGTTCGGTGACTTTGTCACAATCTAGTTCGGTGGTGCACCACAATATCATTTAAAATGGCTTTATGCCTACGATTGGTGTGTTGGCGGGGTGGGTTGACTTGATCCCCACAGGTGTGTTGGTTGGTACGGGTGGTGTGTAGCGGATGGAAATTAGCTTTGGTTGGGAAATTTCATTTTACATGCATTTCAATTATTATATTGTTAAATCTGTAAATGGGCTCAAGCCCAAAATAATGTCTTGATGATCTGGCCCAATGAATGTGGTAAGTGAGTTATACACTGAGTTCTGAGTAACTCACTCTGTTTAATTATCCATCTCAGGTAATGACAATTGACGGAGGCTTGGGCCGAGGGTGACTTCGTGGAGGCCGTACTGTGAATATGGGTTTTATAAACTATGAACTTTTATTAAGTGATTTCTTTTAATTACTATTTTGGGTATGATGTAATAAGGCCTTTATTAATATTTTTATGGATTTTTATGTGTGGATGGATTTAATTTTGTTTTAAAACATTTGAGATACTTTAACTATTCTTGATTTCAAATTCTTTTGAACTCTTTAAAAACTACTTTAAGGTTTTTGACAATTAAATACTAAATGATAAGATTTCAAACTAGTATTTCTTAATTCATCGATTTTAAATCATTTTTCTTAATTTTTACTAAACTTCACTTTCAAAAGGTTTTGTAGAACTGTTTTACCTAAATCATTACAGAATTTAATGGATGTTCGATCTGTGTGACAAACCAAATCTCGTGTTAACGCATAGACCTGGTTTGGGGTGTTACATTTAATGGTATCAGAGCCAGTTTCAAAACTCGGCTGTGGTTGGGTTCAACAAATAACTTCCATATGAAATTATTTTAATTATGTTTTAAAGTTAGTATGGCACCACAAGCATCCGGCACCAAGTCAAGTAAGTATTCATTACTGGATGATTATTATGATGATATGATCATAGGGATGTTGAAAGTCGTAGAGATTGAGACTATAGGATGTGTTTGTGAAAAACAACTTTATCTCTTGAATCTCATAAAATATCGTTAATAAACACTGAAACAGTTTTCTAATTCATAAAATTCATAATCACATTAAAACGAGTTAGTCAGTATGAGCGCCAAAGGACGCGGACGTGGTAGACGTGGCCGTGGTAGAGGCCGAGGAGCTAGAGCTGTGTCTGCAGAATCAGGACATATTCTGAAAATGGATGCATCGGCATCACCAGCGTCGGAAAATGAATCACAAGAGAATAGGAGAGAAGATAATGCTTTGACACGAGCAATGTTGCGAGTCCTTGAAAGGGTCGCTGGAACTAGAGCTGGGCCAGCAGCTCGTGGGTCAATATCGGAGCGACTGAAATCATGTGGTGCTGAGGTTTTCAGTGGTGTCTCAGGTGTAGCTCCAAATGTTGCTGAATATTGGCTTGAGGCGGTGGAGCGAATTATGGATGACCTAGAGTGCACTGTAGAACAGAAACTAAGAGGAGCGGTGTCCTTGTTAAGGGACGAAGCATATCAATAGTGGCTTACTGTCCGAGAAGGCACTGAAGCTACATTAGTTACTTGGGAATTCTTCAAAGCTGCCTTTCAGGGGAAATATGTAGGAAAAAGTTATGTGGATGCCCGAAGGAAGGAATTTCTGAATCTGGTTTAAGGAAATAAGACGGTGGCAGCGTATGAGGCTGAGTTTTTACGCTTGAGTTGCTATGCTCGGACAATAGTGCCAACGGATCATGAGCATTGTGTACGCTTTGAGGATGGGTTGAATGATGAGTTGCGGGTTCTGATAGCCCTACAACAAGTTAGAACTTTTGCCACGCTTGTGGAGAAAGCCAAGATAGCCGAAGAGGATCGGGAAAGAGTTAGAGGCAAGAGAGATATAAAGTATTCGGGTTCTTCAAAAAGGTTTCATAAGAGGCCTCGGAATGATGAGCCAGCTCAGGGTAGAGCACCTGTAGCTATTAATCAGAGTCGAGACTATACTGAATGTGGGAAACGACATTCCGGAGAGTGCTGGAGGAAAACTGGTGCTTGTTATAAATGTGGTTCAATGGATCATCAATATAAGAATTGCCCTCGACGGATGGATACGACTCAGGAAGCTCGTAATCCTGATGCACAGCCGGACAGAGGAACTCAGCAGCCACCGAGAGGCCGTGGACCAGGTCGTGGTGGTAATGGGGCTGGACGTGGTCAAGGTGCACTGGGTCGAGGCAATAGTTCTAGAGATAACGCGGATGCAAGACAGCCAGGATTGGTCTATGCAGTTAGACGCCGCGAGGATGGCAATGCACCTGATGTGATAAATGGTACGTTCTTCATCGTTGATGTACCTGTTACTGCTTTGATAGATATTGGTTCTACCCACTCGTATGTTGCTAGTGCCATATCTGGAAACTTGAATCTAGAATCTGAAATTACCGATAGTGAGATGACGATAATTAGTCCTTTAGGACAATCGGTAATTATAAATAAACAGTTTAGAGACGCGCCCTTAGAAATCCAAAGAGAAATATTCTTGGCGAATTTGATGGAATTGCGTTTCGGCGAGTTCGATCTCATTCTGGGCATGGATTGGTTGGTTAAGCACCGGGCGCATTTGGATTGTGCTGAAAAGTGGATGTCAATAAGGACTTCAGATGATAAGGAAGTAGTAATCATAGGCGAACGAAGGAATTACTTGGCAAATGTGGTATCTGCGTTAAAGGCAAAAAAGTTGGTGCGGAAAGGGTATGGAGCATTCCTAGCTTTTATTAGTGCTTTGGATGCCAAAGAGTTATCAGTGGAAGATGTGAGAATGGTGAAGGAATTTCCAGATGTATTTCCCGAGGAACTTCATGGTATACCTCCAGATCAGGAAGTAGAATTTGGTATTGAGCTTTTGCCCGGAACGGCTCCAGTGTCCATTGCTCCTTATAGAATGGCACCGAAGGAGTACGCGGAGCTTAAAGCTCAAATTCAAGAATTGCTGGATCAGAGTTTTATTCGACCGACTGTGTCTCCGTGGGGAGCACCGGTTTTGTTCGTTAAGAAGAAGGATGGGTCGATGCGAATGTGCATTGATTACAGGCAGTTGAATAAATTGACGATCAAGAATAGGTATCCTTTGCCGAGAATTGATGACCTGTTTGATCAATTGAAAGGAGCTTCAGTTTTCTCCAAAATTGATTTGAGATCGGGTTATCACCAACTTAAGGTGAAAGAAGCAGATATTCATAAGACGGCATTCCGAACTCGTTATAGACATTATGAGTTTTTGGTGATGCCGTTTGGGTTGACCAATGCACCAGCTGCATTTATGGACATGATGAACCGGGTCTTTCAACCATATTTAGACCGGTTTGTGGTAGTGTTCATAGATGACATTTTGGTATTTTCAAGGAATGAAGATAAGCATGACTCGCATTTGCGTATAGTATTGCAGTTACTTTGAGATAAGCAACTTTATGCCAAATTCAGTAAATGTGAATTCTGGTTAAGGGAAGTGACTTTCTTGGGTCATGTGGTATCAGCTGAAGGAATATGGGTGGATCCTCGGAAGATTGAAGCTGTATTGTATTGGAAACCACCAAAGTCAGTAGCTGAGATTCGGAGTTTCTTGGGTTTGGCTGGTTATTATAGACACTTTGTTGAGGGGTTTTCGCTGATTGCTGCACCCCTAACTAAGCTGTTGCGGAAGGGAGTACCGTATATATGGACTGAAAAACAATAAGAGAGTTTCGAGAAATTGAAGAAGATTCTGACGGAAGCACCAGTTTTGATTTAGCCTGAGGCTGGAAAAGAATTTATCGTTTATTGTAATGCGTCTCACACGGGTTTAGGTTGTGTGCTGATGCAAAATGGAAAAGTGGTGGCTTATGCTTCTCGTCAGTTGAGACCGCACGAAATAAACTACCCTACTCATGACTTGGAGTTAGCTGCGGTAGTGTTTGCTTTAAAGATTTGGAGGCACTATCTCTACGGTGAGAAGTCTATCATCTATACGGATCACAAGAGTCTTAAGTATCTTCTTACTCAGAAGGAGTTAAACTTAAGACAAAGAAGATGGGTAGAACTGTTAAAGGATTATGATTTCTGAATCGAGTATCATCCTGGAAAGGCTAATATGGTAGCTGACGCGTTAAGTCGTAAAGTGGTATCTGATTTGAGAGCAATGTTTGCTCATCCTAGGTTTACATAACGATTTTGGAAAGCTCTGCATGAATCTTTAGGAACAAAGTTAAACTTCAGTACGGCTTTTCATCCTCAGTCAGATGGTCAGTCGGAAAGAGTAATTCAGTTATTGGAAGACATGTTAAGGGGATGTGTGATTGATTTCAAAGGTAGTTGGGAGGATTTTCTACCGTTGGCAGAATTTGCGTATAACAATAGCTATCAGTCTAGCATTCAGATGGCACCCTACGAGGCATTGTATGGTCATAGGTGTCGTACTCCTACTTGTTGGACTGAATTGGGCAAATGGCAGATGTTGGGTCCTGAGTTGATATCTGAGACGGAAGAAAAGGTAAAAGTTATTCGAGCACGGTTAAAGGAAGCTTCGGATAGACAGAAGTCGTTTGCAGATCTGAAGCGTAAGGATATCGAGTTTGCTGTGGGGGAGCAGGTCTTTCTGAAGGTCTCACCTTGGAAGAAGATTTTCAGATTTGGAAGGAAAGGCAAGTTGAGCCCTAGGTTCATTGGACCATATCGTGTGATGAATCGTGTTGGTCCAGTGGCCTATCAGATTGAATTACCTCCGGAGTTGAGTCAAATTCATAATGTTTTCCATGTTTCCATGCTGAGGCGCTATAGATCGGATCCGTCTCACATAGTACCAGTAGAAGAAGTGGAGTTGAGATCAGACTTGTCTTTTGAGGAGGAACCAGTGGAAATCTTAGACCGAGATGTTAAGGTGCTAAGAAAGAAGACCGTGCCGTTGGTCAAGGTTTTATGGCGTAATCACGGAGCAGAAGAAGATACGTGGGAGCCTGAGGATGCAATTCGGCAACAATATCCTCACCTCTTTTAATCAGGTAAATTTCGAGGACGAAATTTTCTGTAAGGGGGTAGAATTGTAACATCCTAAAAATTTGAGTATCAATATGTTGCTTGTCTTTAGTGTTAGCTCGGGTATGATTTTATTATGTGCTAAATATAATCTTGAGAAGGCTCGGGTTTACTTGGAATTAGAATAAATTTTAGTAAAGAGTACTTTAGTGTAGAGAAATCAGGTGACCTTGAAGTTAAGTTAATTAAGTGATAAAAGATGGCATAAGATGGGCAATTGGCAAAGTGGTGATGGCACCATAAGTTGGACTTGAGGGGAGAGGTTCGAATCTCCTAGCATGCAATTTGGGAGCTTTTATTTTTGCTTTTTCCTAGCATGTGTCGGCCAAGCATCAATCATGGATAAGATGGACTAAATTTTTATGGTAAGGATATTAAAGTTTATGGCAAGCATGATTTAAGGGATGGAATTACTTGATTTTGGGGATAGGATTTCTCAAACTTTAGGAAAATGGAGGATTGCAAGGCTTGAATCAAGGTTGATGTTTTGGTAACTTTTTCATGGCCATTTTGACCATGAATGGGGACGGTTTTGTGGACTAAAGGGGGGAGCCGATTTTGGGTGGTGAATTTTTGGTGATAGGCTAGTTTGGTTGGTAGCTTTTGGGGGTATTACCTTTTGGTCATTTTTGCTTTTGCAAGACACTCTTTTTCTCCATCCATTTTCTCCCTAGCCGAATGTGCCAAAAACTTTGAGTAAGCAATTGTTTCTTTTTGCTATTTCTTTTGAGCATTTCGGATTTAGTTGCTCTTTCTCTCCAAATCTTTTTCTTCTCTTTGTGACCGAAACCACATAGCCATCAAGGACCTTTTCTTTTCTTCTCTTTTTCCTCCCCAATGCCGAATGCATATTGCTCCTAAATTCATCTCTTTTTTTTTTTTCTCTTTTCCCTCTTGAAAATCGAATCATCATCATCATCTTTCTTTTATCTTTTATTTTCTTTTCAACCATATTTTCTTCATTATTTTTCTGTCATGGCCGAATGTTAGATTACTCCATAGCCGAACCATTTTTTTCTTTGTTTATTCATAGCCGAATCTTCCATTATACGAAAGTATTCTTCTCAATCATTCTTATTTCAAGCCGTGGACAATAGGTAAGAGTTTTCTTTTTGGTTTCTATGTTGGCTTAAGGGATGTTTTGGCCGAATCTTTATGGCGGTAAGAAGAATCTCTTTGATCGAAATCATCGTTCATTCTATTAAACGTTTTCTTTCGTTATATTTTAGTTGATAGTGGAGGGCCGAAACTCAAGTGTTCGTGAGCATCGTGGAACGTTGGAATCGATTTAAGGTGTTAAGGTAAGGGTTTGTTAAGGACTCTCATTTTACTCGTCATGTTGATATAGATGGATTATTGATCGATTTCGTTTTACGGGACGTTTTTGCTCGATTCTCATATTGTGGAACAAGGATATTTTGTGAAAATCAAGATAGGGATGAAAAGGGCGGTGAATAGTGTTCGGAAGAGGGGTGGTTCCGCTATTCCCCCTAAGTTTAAGCGAAGGGCTATTTTGGGAATCCAAGATTTTCCACCGGGTTGTGGATGCTCATCCGAGGAGAATCAGTTGTTTAAAGTCATTCGTACTCCCGAACCTTTATTTGTTCGTGGATTTTCATCGGATAACGAACCAACAATCAAGGAGAAACCGCAAAGAGAAGTGGTTCAAAATTCTGAGGGTAAAAGTCTAGATCGTTATTTCTAAGATTCGATTTGTAACTAAATTATAGTGTTCTAATTTATCGTGATGCGTTTAGGTATCGACGAGCGGGAAAGTCTAGTTCTCACAGTAACCAGGTGTGTAACTTCACACTTATCTCGGGTTAGATACTATACCGTAAGTATTGGGATAAAATCGTAAAGATGGCAACATCAGAAAATTCGTAGTAATTAACACTTTTGTGTAAATGCATGAAAACAGTTAAAGTCATGAAATTTACGAAAAACTGCTATGTAACATCCTGAAAAGGGCCTATGCTTTTTCAGTTAAATTGTACGAACTGTCAAGTCTCAAGTACTATGAATAAATTTTTGATATTTTTGGAAACCTAGAAATGGAAATGGAAATGGAAATGGAAATGGAAATGAACATTTTTGGAAACTTGAACATTTTTGGAAACTTGAACATTTTGGAAACTTGAACATTTTGGAAATAATTCAAAAATGGAAAGTAAACATTTCTGGAAACTTGGAAATGTAAGAAAAATGGCAAGTTACAGAGCCGATCGAAAATTTTAGGAAACTTAGAAATGATGCCGAAATGTCAAATTTTAAAGTTCAAGATAGGAAATAAGGGCTAGAGGGCCTTAAAAGAAAAAGATGGAGAAGTTTGACACACAAACAGGCTTGGAAAAGTGGCCTGAAGATGCCACTTAAGGCCTAAGGAGATGGCGTCACATGCAGGGAAATAGGCCTGAGTTCGAGTCACTTGAGAAGCAAATAAATAAGTTTTATTTTTGCTTCCAGAAGGCTGAGGTGGACGGCATGGGTTTCTAGAAAAGGAAGAGTTTTATTTGCATAAATATGTGAATAATAAGTGATAAATAAATGATTTTATATTAAGATAATTGAGGAGATAATTGATGGATTAAAGGCTTTTATCTTTTAAATAAAAGAGATAATATTATCAAAAAGAGGAGTGGTGGCCAAGTAAGGGACTCCTAGGCTGATAACTTCGGCTATAAAAGGAGTGCAGGAGGGCTACTCATCCACTTTTGCTCTGTGCTGAAATTTTCCTAGCTCTCTCCCCCTCTCTGCCGAATTTTTCTTTAAGCAAGATCCATCTTCTTTTCTTCTATTTTCTTCTCTGTTTCTACTGTCAAAGCTGAATCTTTGTTGATTCTAAGTAAAGGAGCAATCAACTACAACATCAAAAGGGTAAGATCTGTGGTCAATCAATTTCTATTCTTTTCTTCTTACCAAAATTAGGGTACTAATCCCATTAGCAATTTTGGCTGAATCTGCAAGAGGTTTATCAGGTTTCTACAGCTGTCGAATATAAGGATCAAGGATCTAAGGTAAGATAAATTTATTTGATTAAAGGTTATGATGTATATGTTAGATTAAATCTAACATGAAGATTTCGACAGGCATATAGGGCAAGGAATCCTCTTCAGATTTGGAATTTGTATGGTAAGTGATATTCGGCCAAGGCTTATTTTTGATATTTGGAATTATTTTTCATTTATTCAAAAGCCGGAAACTCACATGGTTACACGATTTAGTGTTAGCCGATCTCAAGGAAAAGGGATACTAGCAATTTTGGGACTTGATTTACAATCATCCAATTCGGCAACAAGGTAAGTAATACAAATCCTACTAGGATTTGGTTTTTAAGCCAAATAGGTTTGTTAATATGCTTTAATGTTTGGCCGAATATAGGAGATAAAGATCTAGATCGGTAGATCGTTCTTCGGGATTTCAAGGAATCTAATAAGCAAATCAGGTGTGTACTCACATTAATTTTCGATATATCATATGGCAATTATTTTTAATATATGAATATGCATAAGAATGTGAATGTGGCTAAGTACCACAAATGTGGTAAGAGTACCCAGGTACGTTTCCTACTTTCGATAGGATTACGAATATGTTGTATTGTTAACATGTGAATAATGAGAAATTAAGTATGTTATGCATGATATATGGGGCATCCGGGATATATGTGGAAGGGGAAGAAGGTGTTGACTTCGGTCTCACCAACGGAATATGGTGACTACGATCACAAAATTTGAATATGGTAACTCCGGTTACATTATCTGAATTTGGTAACTTCGGTTACATTATTTGAATATGGTGTCTGATGACACAAATTATATGGGCGATGAGCACGTCGACTGCAGCGACTGCCTTCGATGGTGTGTAGCGGATGGAGGGTTGACTTAGTAGTCCCCACGGTGTGACTGGCAGGTACGGGTGGTGTGTAGCGGATGGACCTTTAGGCTTGGGTTTGGGTTGCATCATTTATTTTATATGAACATGAATTTGATATGAACTTGTATGCCTGATTTGTTGAATGTTAATGTTGTGTACACATTGAGTCTGTTGACTCACCCCGTTGTGGGAACTATTTTCAGGTGATGAACAGTGACAGACCGGGACGGTAGACCTTGAGGTGGCCATGCTCAATTGGAAGATTTTATTTATTTTGGGACTTTATTTCTTTTTAGTACATTTAAATTTTATTATTGGGTTTTACTTGATGTAATAAGGCCATAAGGCCCAGTGGATTTTCTTTATTTCTGCTTTATTTTTAATTATTTTGTTACAAACGATTGTTGGATTAAATTTTAAGCAAAATATATTTTTATAAACCTAAAGAAAATTATTTCGTCACCTTAATAAAATTGGATATTTAAATTAATTAAATGGGTTTCCCAACCTAAGCCCAATCCAAAACAATATTTCCTAAAATTGTACAAATTTTCTCTAAGTAACAAAGAATTTGAAAACCGGTTTACTTAAGGAACATACCAGATCCGGTCCGGGCTCGTGGGCCGGGTGTGGGGTGTTTCAGTTTGGTATCAGAGCCCAGTTTTAAAACTCTCGGCCTGTGGGCTAAGGCCCAAAACGTTTTGAATTCGAGCCCAAATGATTTTCTTTGAACATAAGCAGGTTTTATGGCATGGCACCTAAGTCTCCGACCCGCAGTCCACCAAGTAAGTATCCCTAACTCTATGTGTGATTCTGTGAATTATGAACTGTATAAGGGTTTAACAGGCATGGAACGTAGAATAGAATGATAGGAACTTGAACCCTAGGACTAGTCCACTCAAACACAAACACATAAGACTTAATGCACTAAACAACCCTATGGCTAAGTCACTGAGCTAAGGGTGTGGTAACCCCTGTACGCATGTCTAGGATTGGATCCGGAAGAGCCTGGTATTTAAGCAGTCCTAGTGACTCACCTCCTCTTCGCAGGAATCCTACCTGGTGCGTAGCTTCGGTTCACCCTAACTCAGAAGGCTCAGTGGTGTGGCAACCTCTGTGCGCATGTCTAGGAATGGTTTCGATGGGGGCTTGGTATTTAAGCAGTCCGCGTGACTCACCTCCTCTCCACACGAATCCTGCCTGGTGCGTAGCTTTGGTTCACCCTGACCAAAGAGGGCTCGAACATAGGCTAAACATAATGACTAAAACCCGAAAGGGAACCAACCATGTTTTTTTTAAAAAAAAAAGAGAAGAGAGAACAAAACAACAAACCCCAGTTTTTTTTCAAACTTTTAAAACTTTCCTTTAAATCTGAGAAAATTATTTTTACAACATTTTCTGAAAAACTCCTGATTTGCGAAAATTACAAAAAATGCCCTCAGTGGTGAAATTACCAAAATGCCCTTGGATTCTAAAATGATCAACTACTCAACAGCTTTACCAAAATTTCATTATTTTATAAACATTCAAAAACCCTAATTTGTAAAATATCAAAATACCTTGATCTTGGAAAATTACAAAATTGCCCCTAACTTACAAAATTACCAAAATGACCCTGATTTCCAAAATTTTTGCAACATCCTCATTTTTGAAGGAACACTTTTCAAAAAGAACCCTCAAAGTTTTACAACTTTTGAAATGTCCCTGATTTATTAAATTTACAAATTTACCCTGATTTGTGAAAAATTACCAAAATACCCCTGAGGTCTAAAAATTACCAAAATACCCCCGGATTTCAAAATTTTTCCAAATTACCCCGAGACTTTGAAATTTCAAAATACTTTTTGACGAAAACACCGAGGAACGTTTTCTTCTGAAAAATTACGAAAATGCCCTGTAGGACAAAATTACGAAAATACCCCTGGGTAGTGGAAAAAACATCAACGACGAAAACTACAACGTTTCTCTGAATGAACGAAAGTTCATACTTGTTTGATGGATGAATGAATGAATGGAAAAGACTGTGTGTTTGTATGAATACGAAAGAACCACTCTTAAAATAAAATTCCTTCGCGGATAAATAACTGGAACAATGACTAATCCATAAAATTCCTTAATCAGATCTCGACGCTAGAAAATGAGCTCTAGAGGACGTGGCGTCGTGGACGTGGTAGAGGAAGGATGACCGTGTCGGAACCCGTCAGATCGGGTCAAGGGTCCGACAATGAAATACCACCGCCACCACCACCCCTAACTGTTAATGTTGAGCAGCAGGCTCAGACGGAGGAAGATGCTGTGTCGCAGGTTGTGTTGCGGGTTTGGAATTGGTGGCTGGTGCGGGAGGAAATTTAGGAAATCGTAAGTCTGTGCCTGAACGGCTCCGAGCTAATGGAGCGGAAATGTTTCGTGGAGTGTCTGGAGTGGCACCCAGTACAGCTGAGTACTGGTTGGAAGCAATGGAGCGTATCATGGATGAGCTCGATCTGACTCCTGAGGAAAAGTTGAAAGGGATGGTGGCGTTGTTACGCGATGAAGCGTATCAATGGTGGCTAACTGTTCGAGATGGTGCCACGGTGGAGGATCTGACCTGGGAATATGTTAAGGAGGCATTCCAAAAGAAATATGTGGGAACCAGGTATACAGACGAGCAAAGAAAAGCTTTTCTGGGGATGGTTCAAGGGAACAAGTCCGTAGCAGAATACGAGGAAGAATTTCTGAGGTTGAGTCGTTATGCTCGAGGTGTAGTGGCAACTGAGCATGAACGCTGTGTCTGTTTTGAGGATGGACTGAGGGACGATCTGAGACTTTTGATAGCACCGCATCAGGAGCGGGAATTCTCTGCTTTGGTGGAAAAGGCCAAGGTGGCTGAGGGGATTAAAGATTCTACCAAGCAGGCTGTGGATAAGAATAAGCCTAAAAGAGGTTTTGGACCATCTGGAAAGGGTCACAAGAGGCCTAGAGTTGACGGGCCACGAAATCAACAAGCTGGTACGGGCTGGCAGTATCGCCCTTGTGAGCATTGTGGAAAGAGGCATTTGGGAGAGTACTGGAGAAAGACGGGAGGATGTTTCAAGTGTGGGACCAAGGACCATATGCTTAAGGATTGTCCCAAGCAATCAGATGAGAGCCGACCGGTAGTACAGAATGCTAGCCAGACTGGTAAAGGCGGGCAGCAGCCTCAACGGGGCCATGGTTCGACTAACAGAGGTAATGGTGCTGGCAGAGGCCGTGGAACACAGGGCCGAGGTGCTACTAATGCTAATGCAGAAGCAAGACAACTGGGTTTGGTTTATGCGGTTCGCCGAAGGGAAGATGGTGACGCACCGGATGTAATAACCGGTACGTTCTTTATTTTTGACAAACCCTACTTTGCTCTGATTGATGTGGGCTCGACCCATTCCTATGTTGCATGCAGTGTAGTGGAAACACTAGGCTTAGACTCTGAACTTTCTGATAGACAGATGACTGTAGTAAGCCCATTAGGTCAAACTATTGTGGTAGACAAGATCTTTCGAAATGTGCCCTTAGAGATTCAGGGAGTGAACTTTCGGGCAGACTTAATGGAGTTACCTTTCGGAGAATTTAAACTTATACTCGGAATGGATTGGTTAGTAGAACACTGAGCCGTGTTGGATTGTGCGGCTAAACGTATGGAACTAAGAACCTCGGATGATGAAGTGGTAGCAATGATCGGCGAAAGGAGGAACTCTTGTCTAACGTAGTTTCGGCACTAAAGGCTGAGAAGATGGTTAAGAAAGGATGCAAGGCATTCCTAGCCTTCGTAAGTGCGATAGGTGGAAAGGAAGAAGGTATTAATGGAGTTAGGACGGTAAGGGACTTCGTGGATGTATTTTCAGAGGAATTACCAGGAATACCCCCGGATAGGGAGGTGGAATTTGGGATAGATTTGCTACCAGGAACAGCTCCTGTGTCAATCGCTCCATACCGAATGGCGCCAAAGGAGTTAGTGGAGCTCAAGGCTCAAATCCAAGAGTTGTTGGATCGTGGGTTCATCAGACCCAGTGTGTCTCCATGGGGAGCACCGGTCCTATTTGTAAAGAAGAAGGACGGAACTATGCGTATGTGCATAGACTACCGTCAGTTGAATAAGCTGACCATTAAGAACAAGTATCCTTTGCCAAGGATCGATGATTTGTTCGATCAGCTGAAGGGGGCCGCAGTATTTTCAAAGATCGACTTAAGGTCGGGATATCATCAGTTGAAGGTGAAGGAGGCTGACATCCATAAGACCGCTTTTAGGACAAGATATGGCCACTTTGAGTTTGTAGTGATGCCGTTTGGGTTTACGAACGCTCCAGCCGCGTTCATGGACATGATGAATCGGGTTTTCCAACCCTATTTGGACAGGTTGGTCGTTGTGTTCATCGACGATATTTTGGTATACTCGAAGTCGGAAGAGGAGCATGATAAGCATCTTCGAGTTGTGTTGGAAGTGTTAAGGGAGACGAAGCTTTATGCCAAATTCAGCAAGTGCGAATTTTGGCTTAAGGAGGTGGCATTCTTAGGACATGTGGTATCCGCAGAGGGAATAAGAGTGGATCCTAGGAAGATCGAAGCAGTGCTGGATTGGAAACCACCTAGGTCTGTGGCTGAAATCCGAAGTTTCTTAGGCTTGGCAAGCTATTACAGAAGGTTTGTGGAAGGGTTCTCCTCAATAGCCGCGCCTTTGACAAAGTTGCTAAGAAAGGAAGTACCCTTCGAATGGACTAATAAGCAGCAGGAGAGCTTTGAAAAGCTTAAAAGGGTGTTGACGAAAGCTCCAGTGTTAATTCAGCCAGAGGCAGGAAAAGATTTTGTGGTGTACTGTGATGCTTCGCATACGGGGTTGGGCTGTGTGCTAATGCAAGAGGGTAAAGTGGTCGCCTATGCGTCACGACAGTTAAGGCCTCATGAGGTTAACTACCCAACTCATGACTTGGAACTAGCAGCAGTGGTTTTTGCCCTTAAAGTTTGGAGGCACTACCTTTATGGAGAAAGGTCAGTGATCTACACAGATCACAAGAGCCTTAAGTATCTGTTGACTCAGAAGGAGTTGAACTTGAGGCAACGAAGGTGGGTGGAATTGCTGAAGGACTATGATTGTTCGATAGAATATCATCCGGGCAAGGCGAATGTGGTAGCCGATGCCCTGAGTAGGAAGGTTGTGTCGGATCTACGGGCTTTGTTCGCTCACTTAAGTCTGTATGACGATGGAAGCCTATTGGCAGAATTACAAGTCAAGCCCACATGGCTGAAGGAGGTGAAAGAGGGACAGTTGGCTGATAAGGACTTAAGTACTAAGTTACAGCAAGTGCAGCAAGGAGGATTTAAGGACTATGGCGTCAATGATGAAGGAGTATTGTGCTACAAGGGAAAGGTCTGTATGCCGAAAGATAAGGAGTTGAGACAAAGGATTCTTCGGGAAGCGCATGGTAGCCCTTATGCTATGCATCCCGGAGGCATCAAGCTGTATAGAGATCTAAGGGAACAATTTTGGTGGTCTGATCTGAAACGAGAAGTGACGGAATTTGTGGGGAAATGTTTGACGTGTCAGCAAGTTAAGGTTGAACACCAAGTTCCATCAGGATTGCTTCAACCAATCGAAGTTCCCCAATGGAAGTGGGAAAGAATTACCATGGACTTCGTTAGTGGGCTTCCCCTTACGCCTACTAAGAAGGACTCGGTATGGGTGATAGTGGACCGTTTGACTAAGTCCGCGCACTTCATCCCAGTAAGAATGGATTATTCTCTTCAGAAGTTGGCCAAGTTATATGTGGCGGAGATTGTGAGGTTACATGGAGTACCGATGTCAATCATCTTTGACAGAGACCCAAGGTTTACGTCTCGATTTTGGAAGGCACTTCATCAAGCCTTAGGTGCTAAGTTGGACTTCACTACGGCTTTTCATCCACAATCAGACGGGCAGTCTGAACGGGTTATACAAGTGTTGGAGGATATGTTGAGAGGCTGTGTAATGGATTTCCGAGGAAGTTGGGAAGATTACTTGCCTTTAGCTGAGTTCGCCTACAACAACAGCTATCAGGCCAGCATTCGGATGGCACCATACGAAGCATTGTATGGTAGGAAGTGTAGAACACCTACTTGTTGGACCGAGTTAGGAGAACGCCGAGTTGTGGGTCCAGAGTTAGTGGCAGAAACTGAAGAGAAGGTTGAGTTAATACGGGCACGGTTAAAGGAAGCCTCTGATAGGCAGAAGTAGTACGCAGATCTTAAGCGAAAGGAAATAGTGTTTGAAGTGGGAGACCAAGTATTCTTGAAAGTCTCGCCTTGGAAGAAGGTAATGAGGTTCGGTCGAAAAGGGAAGTTAAGCCCAAGGTTTATAGGGCCTTATCGAGTATTGAAGCGAGTTGGGCCAGTGGCATACCAAGTAGAGTTGCCACCAGAATTGAAGCAGATGCACGACGTATTTCATGTATCCATGCTACGTCGCTATCGATCGGATCCGTCGCATGTGGTATCTGTTGAAGAAGTGGAGCTAAGGCCAGACTTATCCTACGAGGAAGAACCGATTCGGATCTTGGAACGTGATGTGAAAGTACTACGAAGGAAGTCTGTTCCTCTAGTCAAGGTGTTATGGCGCAATCATGGAGTAGAAGAAGCTTTGTGGGAGCCGGAGGAGACAATACGACAACAATACCCTCAACTATTTAGTTAGGAAATTTCGGGGACGAAATTTTGTTTAAGGGGGTAGAACTGTAACATCCTAAAAAGGGCCTATGCATTTTCAATTAAATTGTACGAAATGTCAAGTCTCAAGTACTATGAATAAATTTTTGATATTTTTGGAAACCTAGAAATGGAAATGGAAATGGAAATGGAAATGGAAATGGAAATGGAAATGAACATTTTTGGAAACTTGAACATTTTGGAAACTTGAACATTTTGGAAATGATTCAAAAATGGAAAGTAAACATTTCTGGAAACTTGGAAATGTAAGAAAAATGGCAAGTTACAGAGCCGATCGAAAATTTTAGGAAACTTAGAAATGATGCCTAAATGTCAAATTTTAAAGTTCAAGATAGGAAATAAGGGCTAGAGGGCCTTAAAAGAAAAAGATAGAGAAGTTTGACACACAAACAGGCTTGGAAAAGTGGCCTGAAGATGCCACTTAAGGCCTAAGGAGATGGCGTCACATGCAGGGAAATAGGCCTGAGTTCGAGTCACTTGAGAAGCAAATAAATAAGTTTTATTTTTGCTTCCAGAAAGCTGAGGTGGACGGCATGGGTTTCTAGAAAAGGAAGAGTTTTATTTGCATAAATATGTGAATAATAAGTGATAAATAAAGGATTTTCTTTTAAGATAATTGAGGAGATAATTGATGGATTAAAGGCTTTTATCTTTTAAATAAAAGAGATAATATTATCAAAAAGAGGAGTGGTGGCCAAGTAAGGGACTCCTAGGCTGATAACTTCGGCTATAAAAGGAGGGCAGGAGGGCTACTCATCCACTTTTGCTCTGTGCCGAAATTTTCCTAGCTCTCTCCCCCTCTCTGCCGAATTTTTCTTTAAGCAAGATCCATCTTCTTTTCTTCTATTTTCTTCTCTGTTTCTACTGTCAAAGCCTAATCTTTGTTGATTCTAAGTAAAGGAGCAATCAACTACAACATCAAAAGGGTAAGATCTGTGGTCAATCAATTTCTATTCTTTTCTTCTTACCAAAATCAGGGTACTAATCCCATTAGCAATTTTGGCCGAATCTGCAAGAGGTTTATCAGGTTTCTACAACTGTCGAATATAAGGATCAAGGATCTAAGGTAAGATAAATTTATTTTATTAAAGGTTATGATGTATATGTTAGATTAAATCTAACATGAAGATTTCGACAGACATATAGGGCAAGGAATCCTCTTAAGATTTGGAATTTGTATGGTAAGTGATATTCGGCCAAGGCTTATTTTTGATATTTGGAATTATTTTTCATTTATTCAAAAGCCGGAAACTCACATGGTTACATGATTTAGTGTTAGCCGATCTCAAGGAAAAGGGGTACTAGCAATTTTGGGACTTGATTTACAATCATCCAATTCGGCAACAAGGTAAGTAATACAAATCCTACGAGGATTTGGTTTTTAAGCCAAATAGGTTTGTTAATATGCTTTAATGTTTGGCCGAATATAGGAGATAAAGATCTAGATCGGTAGATCGTTCTTCGGGATTTCAAGGAATCTAATAAGCAAATCAGGTGTGTACTCACATTAATTTTCGATATATCATATGGCAATTATTTTTAATATATGAATATGCATAAGAATGTGAATGTGGCTAAGTACCACAAATGTGGTAAGAGTACCCAGGTACGTTTCCTACTTTCGATAGGATTACGAATATGTTATATTGTTAACATGTGAATAATGAGAAATTAAGTATGTTATGCATGATATATGGGGCATTCGAGATATATGTGAAAGGGGAAGAAGGTGTTGACTTCGGTCTCACCAACGGAATATGGTGACTACGGTCACAAAATTTGAATATGGTAACTCCGGTTACATTATCTGAATTTGGTAACTTCGGTTACATTATTTGAATATGGTGTCTAATGACACAAATTATATGGGCGATGAGCACGTCGACTGCAGCGACTGCCTTCAATGGTGTGTAGCGGATGGAGGGTTGACTTAGTAGTCCCCACGGTGTGACTGGCAGGTACGGGTGGTGTGTAGCGGATGGACCTTTAGGCTTGGGTTTGGGTTGCATCATTTATTTTATATGAACATGAATTTGATATGAACTTGTATGCCTGATTTGTTGAATGTTAATGTTGTGTACACATTGAGTCTGTTGACTCACCCCGTTGTGGGAACTTTTTTCAAGTGATGAACAGTGACGGACCGGGACGGTAGACCTTGAGGTGGCCATGCTCAATTGGAAGATTTTATTTATTTTGGGACTTTATTTCTTTTTAGTACATTTAAATTTTATTATTGGGTTTTACTTGATGTAATAAGGCCATAAGGCCCAGTGGATTTTCTTTATTTCTGCTTTATTTTTAATTATTTTGTTACAAACGATTGTTGGATTAAATTTTAAGCGAAATATATTTTTATAAACCTAAAGAAAATTATTTCGTCACCTTAATAAAATTGGATATTTAAATTAATTAAATGGGTTTCCCAACCTAAGCCCAATCCAAAACAATATTTCCTAAAATTGTACAAATTTTCTCTAAGTAACAAAGAATTTGAAAATCGGTTTACTTAAGGAACATACCAGATCCGGTCCGGGCTCGTGGGCCGGGTGTGGGTGTTTCATGCTAGATCGTTAAATGGGCTGAAAAACTGCTAGATCGTTAAATGGGCCGAAAAACTGCTAGATCGTTAAATGGGCCGAAAAACTGCTAGATCGTTAACTGGGCCGAAAAACTGCTAGATCGTTAAATGGTCTGAAAAACTGCTAGATCGTTAAATGGGCCGAAAATAAAAACTGCTAGATCGATATATGGGCCAAAGTTTGCTAGATTGCTAAATGGGCGAAATGCTATTTTTTTCTTATGGGCCAAAATGAAAATTTGAAATATAGACTCACATGTTTTATGGGCTTCTTGTTAAATTATCATATGGAAATAGATTGTTATGCATACATGATTGCATGGGTTGGGATAATTGATGAAGAGAAGAAAGGCTTGTTGCCAAAATCTAGTTCGATGGCTCTGCCACAAATTTTTTTAATGGCTTAATGCCTCTAGTTCGGTGACTTTGTCACAATCTAGTTCGGTGGTGCACCACAATATTATTTAAAATGGCTTTATGCCTACAATTGGTGTGTTGGCGGGGTGGGTTGACTTGATCCCCACAGGTGTGTTGGTTGGTACGGGTGGTGTGTAGCGGATGGAAATTAGGTTTGGTTGGGAAATTTCATTTTACATGCATTTCAATTATTAAATTGTTAAATCCGTAAATGGGCTTAAGCCCAAAATAATGTCTTGATGATCTGGCCCAATGAATGTGGTAAGTGAGTTATACACTGAGTTCTGAGTAACTCACTCTGTTTAATTATCCATCTCAGGTAATGACAATTGACGGAGGCTTGGGCCGAGGATGACTTCGTGGAGGCCATACTGCGAATATGGGTTTTATAAACTATGAACTTTAATTAAGTGATTTCTTTTAATTACTATTTTGGGTATGATGTAATAAGGCCTTTATTAATATTTTTATGGATTTTTATGTGTGGATGGATTTAATTTTGTTTTAAAACATTTGAGATACTTTAACTATTCTTGATTTCAAATTCTTTTGAACTCTTTAAAAACTACTTTAAGGTTTTTGACAATTAAATACTAAATGATAAGATTTCAAACTAGTATTTCTTAATTCATCGATTTTAAATCATTTTTCTTAATTTTTACTAAACTTCACTTTCAAAAGGTTTTGTAAAACTGTTTTACCTAAATCATTAGAGAATTTAATGGATGTTCGATCTGTGTGACAAACCAAATCTCGTGTTAACGCATAGACCTGGTTTGGGGTGTTATAATAGAACTATTGAAAGATTATGACTCACAATCGAGTATCATCCCGGGAAGGCTAACGTGGTGGCTGATGCGTTAAGTCAAAAAGGTGATATTAGATTTGAGAGCGATGTTCGCTCACCTCAGCCTTTAAGAAGATGGTAGCCTGTTGGCTGAACTTCAGGTGAAGCCTACATGGATAAGTCAGATCAAGGAAAAGCAGTTGACAGATGAAGCGTTGGGTTCTCGACTTCAGCATGTGGAAGGTGGTGAGATAGGGGATTTTGGATTGAATAGTGATGGAGTATTGTGTTTCTGCAGAAGAATTTGTATGCCCAAAGATTCAGAATTGAGAAAAATGATTCTGCGTGAGGCGCATAGTAGCCCATATGCTATGCACCCCAGGGGAAATAAAATGTATCGAGACCTCCGTGAGCAATATTGGTGGCCAGGGTTGAAACTAGAGGTTATTGATTTCGTGAGTAAGTGCTTGACATGTCAGCAAGTGAAGGCGGAACAATAATTGTCGTCGGGATTGCTACAACCGGTGAAAATTCCATTATGGAAATGGGAAAGGATAACGATGGACTTTGTTAGTGGGTTATCCTTATAGCCTACTAAGAAAGATTCCGTTTGGGTAATAGTGGATCGGTTGACAAAGACTGCTCATTTCATACCTGTTCGTATGGATTACTCATTGCAGAAGTTGGCCAAGTTGTATGTAGCAAAGATCTTGAGGTTACATGGGGTACCAATGTCTATTATATTGGATAGGGACCCTAGGTTTACATCACGATTTTGGAAAGCTTTACATGAAGCTTTGGGAACAAGGTTAAATTTCAGCACGGCATTTCATCCTCAGACAGATGGTCAGTGGGAGAGAGTAATCCAAATTCTGGAAGACATGTTAAGGGGCTGTGTGATCGACTTCAGGGGTAGTTGGGAGGATTCCTACCGTTGGCAGAGTTTGCATACAACAACAGCTATCAATCCAGCATCCAGATGGCACCCTACAAGGCGTTGTATGGTCGTAGGTGTCATACTCCTACTTGTTGGAATGAGCTGGGGGAGCGAAAGTTATTGGGTCCTGAGCTGATATCAGAGACGGAGGAAAAAGTAAAGGTAATTTGGGCCCGGTTAAAGGAAGCTTCGGATAGACAAAAATCGTACGCGGATCTGAAGTGTAAGGATATTGAGTTTGTGGTGGGAGATCAGGTCTTTCTAAAGGTCTCACCTTGGAAGAAGATCTTTAGATTTGGACGGAAGGACAAGTTGAGCCCTAGGTTCATCGGACCATACCGTGTATTGAAGCGTGTTGGGCCAGTGGCTTATCAGCTTGAGTTACCTCCGGAGTTGAGTCAGATACATAGTGTATTTCATGTCTCAATGTTAAGACGTTATAGATCGAATCCGTCTCATATAGTACCTGTAGAGGAAGTTGAGATCAGACCTGACTTGTCTTTTGAAGAGGAGCCAGTGCAAATTTTAGATCGGGACTTTAAGGTGCTGAGAAGGAGGTCGGTGTCGTTAGTCAAAGTATTATGGCATAATCACGAATCGGAGGAAGCTACATGGGAGCCTGAGGACGTGATTCGGTAGCAATATCCTCACCTCTTTTAATCAGGTAAATTTCGAGGACGAAATTTTCTTTAAGGGGGTAGAATTGTAACATCCTAAAATTTAGAATTTCATGTGTTGCGTTATTTCTTGCGTTAAGCTAGTTAAAACAATTAATTGTGTATGTTTAGGGGTTCTGAGAAGGCTCGGGGTTTATTTGGGCCCTAGTAAAAATTTTGTGTTTAAGCCTATTAAGGAATGATAGTAAGTGGCATCAAGGCTTATAGAAATAGGTGAGTAATTTGCTAGCATAAATGAGCATATGGTAAAGGGGATATGGCGCCACATGAAGGACTTTAAGGGATGGGGTTCAAATCCCATCAAGTGCAAAATTTTGATTATTTTTTTTGTGTTCTTTCCCTAAGTGCCGGCCAAGATGGTATATAAGGCAAGGTGGACTTTTAATTTTGGCAAGGTGGGTAAGGAAATAAGGAAAGGATGAGGGTAAGGAAAGAAATCAAAAGAAAAAGGCAAGATAAGGGAACATGTTGGCCTTTTTCATGGGTGATGTTTTGGAAAGTTTTGTTGGCCAATTTTTTACCTTATTGTCAAGGTATGCACGGTTTTGGTATAGGGAGAGGGTAGCCGAATTTCTTTTGCCCTTTGGTAGAAATTTTGGTGCTTGTTAGGCCAAAATTCCTTTTAGCATTATTTTGTATCATTTTTCTCCAAACTTCTTCTTCTCTTTCCTGAAACTTCAAGCCATTAGTGAGCATTTTTTTCTTCATTTCTTTCTTGTTTGCCGAATGTACCAAGCCATTAATACCAAATTATTTTTCACTCATCTTCTCTTGAAAACCGAAACTAGTTAAGCACTCCTTCACCACCTTTCTTTTCTTTTTCACAAAATTCTTCAACCCTTCTTTCTTCTTCTCTAATCCATACTCTTATAACTGAAACTATTCTTGTTCATTTTTCTCCATAGCCGAACCTCTCAATCCACAATCACTCCTTTATAATTTCTTTCTCATTTGGGTTGACACTCTTTTCTTCGATTAAATCGGTAAGTGAATTCTTTTCTACGTTCATACTCTTTTCTTTCTAGCCGAATAGGTATTTATCACTATTCGGTTGTAAATCTTGATCTTAACCGAAATGGTGTTATCTTCCACTCCTTCATATCTTAATCAACCACTTTTTCGTAGTGTTCTAAGTGGGTGGTCGTGTATCATTCTAGCCCTAAGTCAAACGGTGGAAATTGGATCCAATATCGATAAGATAAAGAGTTCTTCATGGATTATTTGAAATCGTTCTTTATTCGTTTAAGTTGTTATCGGGATAATAGTGGTTGTGACTAATCGATTATATATTTAGGGGCTTAATCGCTTGATCTATCCACTTGTTGATGATACGATTCTAGTGGTAAGCCGACCCTTTTTCCTTAGTCAATCATTTCATATCAATGTAATATCGTTTTGACTAAGATTTTATTCAATGGAGGCAAGCAATATCGAATCGAAAGGGAAAGCGTTTGGAGATCACAAAAGGAGCGGATTAGCGATCCCTACTCCTAAATTCAAACGAAGGACAGTATCGGCGGTTCGGGATTTTCCTCCTGGTTGTGGACCATCATCCGGGGAGAATCGACAAATAGTGGTCGTTCACGATTCTAAGGGTAAACACTTTAGATCGTTTATTTTAGAGTTTGATTAATAAAATCACGTATGTCGATTAATCGAGTGTTATGATATCTTAGGTGTCGACGATCAAGAAGGCCTAGTACCTACCGTAATCAGGTGTGTAATCTCACACCGTTTTTTCGTGGGTTTTAAGATTCGATATCATATTGGAAATAAATCGTTATGATCAAAATCGTAATAAGGCATAAACCGAGAAATTGGAATAAATTACACTAGTTTGATAAATTTGTCAAAATCGGTATTAACACAGTGAAAATTATGAAAATGCCCCTAATGGGTCGAATTACGAAAATGCCCCTAATGGGCCGATTTGATAGATTGCTTTAATGGGCCGATTTGCCAAGTGTTAATGGGCCGAATTTTTGTAATGAATCTCTAAATTAATGATTGTTGTTTATATTTGTAAATATCATGATTTACTACGTATGTTGCATTTACATAATTTTGCATGGGATGGGAAAATGTTGAAGAGAAGTGATTCTGGTGGCACTGCCACAAAAATGTTTGTTAATATGATTCACTATGATTCTGGTGGCTTGGCCACAATCAAAATATGTTATAAATGGCAAAATGCCTGCGATTGGTGTGTTTCGCGGGGTGGGTTGACTTGATCCCCACAGGTGTGATGGGATGGTACGGGTGGTGTGTAGCGGATGGATTATTAGGTTGGGTTGGGTTGCATTACATTCATTTGATTTATTTGATACATTATTATGTAAAAGGGGCTTAGGCCCAAAATATTGCTAAATGGGTTCAGGCCCAGTGGACGACGGTAAGGGGATTATACACTGAGTTCTAGTAACTCACCCCATTTCCTTAACCCTTGTAGGTAATGCTCAATGACGTGGACTTGGGCCATGGATGACTTGGTGGGGCCATACTTCAGAAATGGTTTTATTTGGACTTCAGATTGCTATTTCGTTCACTTTATTACTTTACTATTTTGAGTTAAATGATGTTATAAGGCCTCTGGATTATTTTATTTTGCTTTATATTTGACGTACTTATATTTTGCTCAAATTACTTTAAATGGGATTTCTTTTTCTAAAAACTTAAATAAAGATTTTCTAAAATGGGTACACAAATGGTTTTTATAATAAACTTATATAAATATTTTTAACTCGGAAATTTTCTCTTAAATTTTCATCAATACTTTTTCAAAAGACGCGGTTTGTAAAATCATTAGTTCAAATTTATCGATTTATTAATCAATCTTCGAATTTAGTAATATTTTGTCAAACAATTTTAAATCAAAATTGTTTTTCTTGATTTTAACAAATCAATATCTATTTACGTACGAATGAAAAGGACTTAAATATATTTTTCTCATGTGACATGTTAGATCCGAGTTTGGGGTGTTACAATGGCAAAACCTTTTACTTCCAAATTTGTTTTTCGACCGTTTTATATTTGACTGTAACATTCCGAAATTGGGCCTAGGAGAATTGGGCCTTTTGGGCCCCGAGCGTATGAACTTTTTAAATATTTTTGGGAACAAGAGAACAGCTCTAATGCAAGTTGGACCTATAAGGTAAGTGATTTTGGAAGGTTAAGGGGCTTCTATAAAGTCCCGGGATCAAACTTTGGCTTTAGGGAAATTTTGGTTTTAGGTGAAAAAAAAACCCTGGGAGTTAGTAGGTAGGCTTTAAGAATAAAATGTGGACAAAAATGGCACAAGTGGAGTGTGTGGTGTAGTGGCAAAGTGACGCCAGATAAGAGACAAGGGGGTGATGCCACAGGGAAGGAAGGAGGTCCAAGGTTCAAGTTGTAGCACTTGCATTTCTTTTAGATTATTATTTTTTAAGTGGATTTAGACATTGGCCATAGACTTAGCTTTAGTTGGGCATGTTTTTAGACACAAAGGGAGCTTGTGGCTTGGTGGCAAGTGGCGTTTTGAGCTATTGACGGGAGCAAGGGTTCGAATCTCATGGCAAGCAAAGAAGTATTTATTATGCAGACTGGACAGAAAGAGTGTGAGTTGGATTTAAACTCTGCTAACGGAGGGATCCCACACCGGAAAGATACAAAGAAGGAATGTGAGAAGCTAGCTATGTATAGAGCATTTTATGAGGAGAGTTAATATACCTTGGTGGGCGTTTGGGTGTAGAGCTAGAGGATAATCGCCAATAGTAGCGAAGGAAGGGCTGCTAGAACGTAAGGTACACGGTAAGGGTACAGTGAGGTTTCGGTTTTTGATAAGTATGCATTAAATCTTGGTTAATCACTAGTAATGTCGATTGTAGGGTCGTGACTAAGGGATTTGCAGCGTGCGTGGCAATGCCGAAAAGCCGAAAGTGGCTAAATGGGCCCGGTGGGCCCTGAGGCTAAGGATTGATGAAATGGTTTGATTGGTTATACGAATTGAATTAGTTATGCATGATACATGAATTGGATTTGTTTTGGGCCTAATAGGGCATACGATGAGATTTGGGCCTAATGGGTCGTAAGGGTGTGATTTGGGCTTGATGGGCTTATGGGGACGTAGACATGTATGTTAGGGTTTATGAACCTTAGGCCTAGTTTGAACAACTCTTAAATTCCATAAGACTTAATCTAATTAAACATGTCTGTGAACAAAGTTGTTGGGTTAGAGTGTGGCAACGAGCATACGCATGTATAGGATTGGATCTAGGAAGAGCTTGGTACTTAAGCGGCCCTAGTGGCCCACCTCCTCTTTTCTAGAATCCTACCTGGTGCGTAGTATCTGTTCACTTTAGCCGCGAGGACTTGTTGATGGCCCAAAGTTCATAGCTAAAACTCGAAAGGGACCAAATACCCTTATATTTGCAAAATTCCTAAAATACCCTTATATTTGTAAAGTACCAAAATACCCCTGATTGCAAAATTACTGAAATACCCTTGGTTTGTCAAATTATCGAAATACCCTTGGTTTACGAAATTACCGAAATACCCCTGGTTTATGAAATTACTGAAATACCCTTTATTTGCGAAATTACCAAAATACCCCTAGTTTGCAAAATTACTAAAATACCCCTAGGTTGCAAAATTACTGAAATACCCTTGATTTGCAAAATTATCGAAATACCCCTGGTTTGTGAAATTATCGAAATACCCCTGGTTTACGAAATTATCGAAATACCCTCGATTTGCAAAATTACCAAAATATCCTTGATTTGCCCGAAATACCCCTGGGTAGTGAAATGACGAAAATACCCCTATATGACGAATATGAGTTTATGGATGTTACTCGTTTGTTTGATGCATTCATATGATATTCTACTTAGGATGCATATGGGTGGGAATTATGGTACGGAGGAAGATTTGAGGATCGCATGGCCGTATGGTTTGGATCCAAGATCGCATGGCCGTATGGTATGGATCCACAGAAGGCTTTAAGCCCAATATATGATTAGCAACTTTGCTACAACGTTCGGTAGTATCGCAACCGGGCTACCCTTGGTGTGTAGCGGAGGGGTGGGTCGAGCTAGAATTCCCTACATGAGTCATAAGGTTGGAAGGGAAATGGTGTGTAGCGGATGGATTTTTGGGGTTTAAGGTTTTAGGGTTTACGAAATGGTGTGAAATTACCGAAATACCCTTGGTTTGCGAAATTACCGAAATACCCCTGGTTTACAAAATTACTGAAATACCCTTTATTTGCGAAATTACCAAAATACCCCTGGTTTGCAAAATTACTAAAATACCCCTAGGTTGCGAAATTACTGAAATACCCTTGATTTACAAAATTTTCGAAATACCCCTGGTTTGTGAAATTATCAAAATACCCCTGGTTTACGAAATTACCGAAATACCTTCGATTTGCAAAATTACAAAAATACCCTTGATTTGCTCGAAATACCCCTGGGTAGTGAAATGAGGAAAATACCCCTATGTGACGAATATGAGTTTATGGATGTTACTCGTTTGTTTGATGCATTCGTATGATATTCTGCTTAGGATGCATATGGGTGGGAATTATGGTACGGAGGAAGATTTGAGGATCGCATGGCCGTATGGTATGGATCCAAGATCGCATGGCCGTATGGTATGGATCCAAAGAAGGCTTTAAGCCCAATATATGATTAGCAACTTTGCTGCAACGTTCGGTAGTACCACAATCGGGCTACCCTTGGTGTGTAGCGGAAGGGTGGGTCGAGCTAGAATTCCCACAAGAGTCATAAGGTTGGAAGGGAAATCGTGTGTAGCGGATGGATTTTTGGGATGGGCTTTGCATATTTGTTTATAAATGTTACAATATGATATGATATGAGGTCATTGTGGGCTAAAGCCCAATACCACCGATTTTGATAGGGCTTAGGCCCAATGTGAATATTTGTAAGTGATTTGATTGCCAATGGTTGTGCACATTGAGTTTCGAAACTCACACCCCTTTAATTTAATGTTTTAGGTACTCCCGAATAGACGACTCGATGTGGGAGAGGACTCGGAGATGACCACACTACAAGAGGCTTGAATTTTCATTTATTTTTTTCAAAATACATGTTTTTATGTACTTAATTTTCTGTGGATGTAATAAGGCCTTGTACTCCGTTTTGACCTCAGGTTTATTTTGGGTTTTGAGATTAATTGTTTATTTTAATTATTAAACCTAAGTAAGCTCTTATGTTTAAACTTGGTTTCCGAATTACTTAAAACAATAAAATGGGTTTTTATCTTTAATTAATAAGACTCAAGATTTTGGGCTTTGGGGCCTTAAATTTTTAATTAGCAAGACCGTTTTGAATTGTGCCTTTAATGTGACATTCCAGATTCAGGCCTAACTTCTAGGCCGGGTTTGGGGTGTTACATTGACTAAAAATGAAAGATATATGTAATGAGCAAAGTTGTCAAACTAAGCTAGCACCTGCATCATTTTGATCAGCCAAGGATGTTAGCTATAGCATATTTACCTTTCCCTTTTGTTCATGGGGAATGTGCCTAAAATTCCAACAAGTTATTTGTAACAACCCATTTTTTAGTGAAATCAGAACAGTGGTTTCGGGACCACAAATCCGATCCAAAAATGAAGTTTATTTTTATTTTATTATATGGTCCATATTATGAAAGACATGTCGTATGAAAATTTTGATACAAAAATTTTATCGATTAATTGCTTAATTTCGAGAAGGACTAAATCGCATAAAATGCAAAAGTTGAATTCTAGTAGCTATAAGGATTAAATAGCTATGGATTTCAAATCTAAATGTCCTTACATGGCAATTAGACCATTAAGAAACGTATGTAGATTTTCTTGGTGACTCATCCATGCAAATATAGAAAAAGGGCAATGACTAAATTGGAAATTGAAATAATTTAATTAATTAAAATATGATAAAAAGAATTATCATCTTATTTTGTCATCTTGAACCTTAAAAATACATGGAAACCCTAAGAGAGAGAGAGAGAAGAAACTTTCAAGGCCTAATTGGGTAAGTTTCCTTGTCCCGTTTTTAGTAATTTTGATATTTTTAAAACCGGGATAATCTAATCTACATATTTGGGGGATTAACTTGAATAGTTATCAAAGTATGGAAAATGGGTCATGGATGTATGTGCTGAAAATTAGAAATTTATGGTAGAAATCGGAAGGTTGTTGATAGATAAACAACTTTTACAAAGTGATTTTTGATGAAAACATGATTTAGGGACTAAAATGTAAAGTTGTAAAATTTGATGAAAAATTCTGAATTTTTATGAATACATGTGCTGTAAATTTTGTAATGCGGCTTTGGTTAGGCTTGGAATAGAGAGTAATTTGCATAAGTTTCATTTTCCGAGCCTAGGATGAAACTGGAATTTATGGAAAAGTTAGGGGTAAAATGGTAATTTTACCTAAGATGTAAATTGAGTCCCAATGAGTATAAAATATGAGAAATTGATGATTAAAGATATTTATATAGATCTGGACAACTCACATTTGAGGTAGATTGAGGAAAAGAAAAGGTTTTGGATTAGTAGATTACTTACGTGAACAAGTGTCGAGGTAAGTTCGTGTAACTTAATCGGGCATGTAAATATGTTTAATTGAATGTTGTGTTTGTATGAAATGTGACCTATATTGATGTACATTACTTGAATGCTATAATGAGAAATTTAATACATCCTTGAATGGTGAAAAAGGGATTAAGCCCCAATTGAACATTGAATTCCGATGAATATATGTGCTTTCCCTGTAACAGCCCGATTTTGGGTCTAGTCGAAACAGTGGTTTCAGGACCACAAATATGACACAGTAAAATTTATTTTTATCATATTTTTATGGTTATAACTTTATGGAATGATTTCGTGAAAATTTTGTAACGCCCCTAGACCCGGCCCAGACGTTATGGCCGAATCAAAGAATGTCACATCAAAGGCATAATTCAAAACGATTTTGCTAAGTTAAAATTTAAGACCCAAAAGCCCAAAAATCCTTAAGTCTTGTTAAGTAATTATAAAAGCCTATTTAATTATTTTAAGTATTCCGAAAACCATGTTTAAACATAAGAAATTTACTCAGGTTTAATAATTAAGTAACCAGTTGAAACAACAAAACTCAAAATCCAAAGTCAAATCGGAGTACAAGGCCTTATTACATCCAACAAAAATAAAGTAATTAAATCATGTCTTTCGAGACAAATAAATAAAACTTCTAAGTATCTTGTAGTGTGGCCATCTCCGAGTCCTCTCCCACGTCGAGCCGTTTACTGAGGATCATCTGAAACATTTAATAAAAAGGGTGTGAGTTTCGAAACTCAGTGTGTACGACCCTTGGTAATCCAATCAACATACAATTATCACATTGGGCCTAAGCCCTATCAAAAATGGTGGTCTTGGGCCTTAGCCCACAGTGACCTCATATCACATCAGTATCTGGAACGGTGGAAATGTGCAAGTGTACACAATCGCAACAAGTAATAAAGTGACAAGTAATAAAGTGACAAGTAAATGTCGAGTTATCGTACCCACAGGGACTGTAAAAGAATTATTTATGGAAAATGATTTCAATCACTTTGGTGAAGGGGAAATTTTTGGATTTAATAAAAATTTAAAAACTAAAATAAACAAAGTAAAATAAAATAAAACAAAGTTCTAATGTACGATTTCAAAAGCTGATTTTAATCAAGATGGTATAATTGTGTTGGATTAATTACATTTCTTACCTTAGAATTATTAAACTTATGCTTATACTTCTTACGAATAAATCACAGAAACTCGGCAATTTGCTAACCTATGAACATATTTACAAATCAAAAATCCATTCATCTCATGTACATATTCATATGTCAATTCGACCGATTACACAAATTTATAAAGGTAAACATGTTATTGCACATACATACTTATTAGATTAAAAAATCTCTCGCATATTCCTATGTCGATTCAAACGATTAATTCAACCTAATAAGCATATAAAAGACCATGTGAGGTAACAAAGTATCCTTACCTTGAAACAGTTTAATCACAACAATCTTGCAAGCTATGCAAGGCATATGTATCGCCAAATACAATGCTAATTTAATCTTCAGCTACCTTAGAAGAATTAAACATGCACTGACTATGTACTGTGTCCATTAATTAAAATTTCAATGCGTTTAAATAATTAATTCTTTAGTTATCTAAACAATTATAATGCTAGAATAACTTAAGCATGATTTTACTTAATCAAGCATTTTACCAAGGCTTATAACAGCATAAACACAATTTTAATAATTTAAGAGGACGAAATGCAATCAACCCAACACGAATTAAATTCAAGCTAAGCTGATTAAATTAACCATTCCAATAGAATAAATATTCGTAAACATGTTTGTCAAAACAACAATGAAATTTAAAGAGATAGGGAACAAGAAGCAAATCCGGTGTTTCTCCGTGGCTTGACTGATTGCTCTGTTCTTCATTCTCCGTTGTCCTCGACTATCAAGGTGGATTATGAATGCTCCAATTTCTGCTCCAAATGGCTGAGAAAACACCTCTTTTCCAAGAGGAGAAATCGGCACAAGAAGGCTTGGTTTTTTTTTTTTTTTTGAGATAAAGAGAGAATGGAGAGAAGAGAATTGGTGAGAGAATGAGAATGTTGAAGGCTTGAGGGATGATTTGAATGATCAGCCAAGGGTGTTATTTATAGCTGAATGTGGCAGCTAAATTTTGCTAAAAATAGCAGCCAAAGAGCCACACCTTGGCCAGCCACCTATGTGGCAAAGTTGATGGCTTCAACTTTGCTAAATATGCCGTGTGGCAAATCTACAAAGCCACTAATTGTGGAGGGGGTTGAATGCAACTTTGACAAGTCTTCAAGGGCTTCTTTGTAAGCTTAATTAATAAGCTAATAAGTTGATTTGGGCCAGCATATGGATGGTTTGGGCTGCCCAATTGGTGACTAGTGTGGCGGTTCAACCAGTGCGGTTTAACTGGACCCTTTTTCCATAATTAATTAATAATAATTTATTTAGCCCAAATTAAATTAGGAATAAATTAAAATTAATTATATTATTATTTAATATTCATAATTGGACCGTCTTGGGCTGGAAATTATTTCACATTGTTTCTTCGAATTACTTCTCGGTATTGTTCTTCGAGCAGTGTCTACAGAGCCAATTTTCGCCCTTTGTGCGAATCTGTCGAAAATAGTCAAAATTAATCAAAATTAACTATAAAATTAATTAAAATTCATCATGTTCATATTTTAGCACAATTTAATTATTTTATAATATTTAATTATTTTTCGACAAGAATATAACCGAAATAGCATGATTTTGAGTTAAAAAAGGCCATGTAAAAACACATAAATTTTCGTGTTTCCACACCCCCAAACTTAATTCATTGCTCGTCCCGAGTGATGCACAAATTGAAAAGAATTTCTCGGAAACACCTTTTGAAAAACTTATTCAGAACAACATTCTTCCCAAAATTATGAATTAGGTATACTTATGCTCAAGAACAAGAATTTTGATAATTATCGTTCAAATTACCTCCAACAACTATTATACTAGCAAAATTAGACTAAATGTTTCTTAATAAAGACATGTTACTCACTACCAATTTGATTTTGATTCCTTATTTCAAAATTAAGCTGCAATCATTAAGCTTAACTGATATCTTCATATGTTGAACAGAGCAATTTCTCTCCACTAATGTAGTTAACATTGGAACTTTGAATCAATAGGTCTTTAATAAGGTTGTAACATGGCTGGGTTTAGGGGTAGGTAAAAGATAGACAAATATTTGGCTTTAAAAACCCTAGACTCAGCTTAAAATTGAACCTTCAGAATTCTTACCCTTGATACACCAACTTATGCTCTTTCGACCATTTATTTTATTTCGAGTACATTTTTTTTTTGAATTTTCAAGATCAAATTTGAGCACTTGCTTCATGTACTACAATTTTCAAGCAATTGATACTTCTTTTCAACTCCCCCAAACTTATTGTCAAACGATATTCTGAATAGTACTGAGTCTAGTGTTTGGGACAATTTTAAAAGTAATGAAGGGAAAATTGATGGCTAAATATTGCATAGGTCCAAATAAAATTAGGCCATATAGTCTCAAAGTTGGGTTTCAAAGGATGATTTTATCAGGGTCGGCTTGAAAGGCTCAAACGGTCCAAACAATAGTTGCCTAAATCATTTTCAATATTCCATGCTTCCTAGGATTTCGCCTCAAGAAATTACTAAGTTAATTCTAAAGACTTAAACTTTCATGCATGCCTAATTTTTTCGTAGGGAATTAAAAATTTTATGGTATGAATTTGCATGTTTTATTTAAAAATACATTCATATCATTATTAAGCTAACATAATAACTTATTGAAATAATAGAACTTTATTAGTACTGAAGTTCAGCATACTTAACAAAATCTCAAATTATTGAACAAAATATATCCTAATCATAATTAAAAGAAAATTTTATTCTGGGTGGAATTAATTCAAATTTTCCATCCCCCTACTTAAAGTGAACAATGTCCTCATTGTTTAAAGTGAATAGATACTATACAGCAGGTAGGATATTTAGAAAAGAGGAGGTGAGTCAAATTGACTACTTAAGTACCAGGTTCTCTCTAAAGTCCAATACTAGACATGTATATATCTATTGCCACACTTTAGCCTTTGTGACTTGTTCAGATTTTATTCATGATTCCTATCTCTTGTTTTATTGTGCAAAAATAAAAATTCCTAATTAACCTAATCCTAGAATACTTAGAATAAAAATAAACTAAAGTTGAAGTCCTCCCCTTTTTTATTTGTTTGTTGATCCTTCCGAATTTGACTCATCTTTTGCTCCATTAGTATTTCCTTTGCATGAATCGCCTGGCTCCCTCTTTGATGATGAAATCCATGGTTCAAATATGAAATCTGGAAATTCAGGCACAAAAATGTACGGGTCATTATAAATTTTCTTGAGGGCACTCCTTATCTAGTCATCTCTTATTTTTGAGTATCTCCAGTAGGCTTGTTGCTGCCATTGCATGTGTTGCATTAAGTCCATTAGCTTCAATAGCTCATCACGACGATCTGGGCTAGGCGGTTGATTGTTGATGCAAAGTCTTAAAATTTATAACTAGAATGATCAGACCTTGAAACTAACTATGACAATGATTTGAGGCAAGCGCACCTATCGAATAGTAGTATAGCTTAGGCAAGACCGGATTGTAGAACCAAAAGTAATAATACTAACTCTTTTTTTATTATCTAGCCTAAAATAAAGGGAATTTGTTGTTTAATCTAAAATTAACTAATTATTAAACTAAAGATTCTAAGATAAGGAAGAATGAAATTGGGGAAACACTTGTGGGAAAAACCAATTGCTTAAGACAATACCCGAGGAAGAATCCACCTAGACTTCACTTGTTATCTAACATTGAACTAGGCGATTTATTCATTTGACTTGATCCGTAGGATTCCCTAAGTTATATTAATCCCTCTCTTCAATGCGACTAACATCTAACCCTAGGTTAATTAATTGAAATCTCTTTCTAATTAAAACACCTAGAATCGCATTAACTCGATCAATGGACTCCCATATTAGGTTTCACCCTAATCCGGCAAAATCTCGTCACCCTATCTCTAGGCATGCGAACAACTCCGCTTAATTATGATAGATCTACTCTTAGGCAGGGTCTATTCCTCCTCCATCTAAGCACATCAAACTTGAATCAATATCCCGGAAATATCAACACAAGAATTAAGAACACATAATTAAGAATAAATCAAATATTTATCATATAGTTCAGAAAATAACAAGATTCGTCTTAGGTTTCATCCCCCTCAGGTATCTGAAGGGTTTAGTTCATAATTATAAAAGAAAACATCTCAGAAGAAAAGATAAAACAAAACATAAGAAATCCCTAAAACCCCCTGAAGAAATTGAGGAAGAGATCCTCCATCTTGAGTATGATTCCGGCTTCTTGAGATGGATCAACTAGCTATCTTCGAGTGAATCCCAACAAATCTGCCCTCTTTGGCCTAGCTGGACGCCCTTTGACAAAAGCCTTGGGTTCCCCCCTTATTGGTGATACTTAGGGTGTTTATATAGGCTTCGGAATGTGTTTCTTTGCCTCCAAGTATCCTATTCCAAGTAAAACTCCTCTTGGCCGCAGCAGGGACACGCCCATGGTACACGCCCGTGTGAATCATGGCCAGGCCGTGTTCTAGTAGGTAGGGAGGCACGGCCGTGTAGTCTTGGGCCTAGGCCGTGTCAATTTCATGATATGGCCCATTTACTCCGTTTTGGGCCCATTTCTTGTTCTTTTCATCCTTTAGTGCTTTCTTGGGTATAAGACAAGAAAACAAAGGATTAAGAGCAACAAATTACACAATTCAAGGCTTAAATCATCCAAAAGCATGCTAAATGTGGGCTTAAATTATGTTACTTTTATGGTTTATCAACGGTGGAGCTCCAAACATTGAGGGTTTGATATCAGGTTCAGCTTCTGGTTCCATTGATCTGCCTTATTAGGGACTTCAGTTGATTGCTCTGGTGGGATTTCTGTGGGATCATCTTCTGCTTCTTCGGATTCCTCGCTCTCTTCAACTCGTTGCTGTAAAACCGAATCTCCGGCTACTCGGTAGAGGTCCCAATACGTGATTGTGCCTTGACTATACTCTGTCTTCTTCACGTCCGTAAGGAGTTTTGCTTTTAAGCATAAAATTGTTATCATAAAGGGGAAATAGGTAGGGCCAGAACGTCTAACGGCACAGTTTTGCATTTTTCTTAGGATGATTTTGCCCACATCAATGGTCTTTCCGGTTAGAATTGAGTATAATAGAACCATTCGCTCTAATGAGATTGTAGTCCCGTGCGAACTAGGCATAACGCTAAAACGGATGAAAAAGAACCATACCTTCGCAAGTGATGTCAAATACTCTCTTCGACACGTGTGGATTCCTTGCTTTCACACAGTCCACTTAGAACCTAGAATTGTAAGTTCCTCAAAAATTTCTTGCAAATTTTTAGGCTTAATGTTGCTCATTAGAGAAGAATATTCATCGTTGTAAAAATCAGGTAATTCAAAGAATTCATTAATAGCGTTTGAATTTATTGGTACCTGGATTCCGCAGACTGGAGCTTCGGTTAATTCGCTTGAGGTTAAGTTTGCGTAGAATTCACGAACTAGTTCCTCATCCACACTTTGTCTCTTTTCACAAAACAATTCCCGATTGAGGGCTTCAATAACTTAACGAATATGTGCCATAAAGTCTCTACAGTTGCTTTCCTTCATTATGAAGCCTTTCTCTAGATGCATCTGTTGATTTTTGAAGATACTTTATATCTTACTTTGGCTTCTTCACAGTGAAATTTGTTTTGTGCTTCGTCAATTTGGGCGGAGGCACGAGTTCTCTTGCGAGGCATGATTAACCTGAACATAAGATGGAAAAAATTATTTTCTCAAAAATTTAATTAATAAAAATTACTAATAATTCAATAACTTGAAAAATTAAATAATTGGATAAAATTTAAATTCAAGAGAAAATTCGGTCTTACCACCTTCCTTGTAAGAATAAAAGAACCCTAAAAAAATGGAAAAATAGATAGCAAAATTGGAAAAGGGTTGGAGGGTTGTTGTAACACCCATTACCCATGTCCGTCGCCGAATTATGGTTAAAGGCGTTATCGGACAGATCGGAAACTTTCATAACATTTCATACATTTCATTCATCAGTCATACACACAATGTCCCTTAAATAGGTCAACAAGACCTTAAACATGCTTATAAATCGAGTCGGGACTAAACCGAAACACATACAAAATTTCATGGAAAATTAAAACTTTTTCTAGGTTTTAGGGGTTACGCGCCCGTGTGGGCAGGCCGTGTGCCTCCCACGGCTATTAGACACACCCGTGTGTCCACCCTATGGTCGAAACTGACTATACACCCACGGCCACCTAACACGCCCGTGGAACTTGGCCGTGGTCGATCCTGTCAAAATTCACACGGCTGCTAGGCAGCTGGCACGACCGTGTGCCATGGTCGTGTGCTTTTAAGCTAGCTACTGACTTAGCCCATGGTCAATAGGCATGCCCGTGTGCCTCAATCGTGTGACAAAATAGGCCATTTTCAAGGCCAAAAATCCACCCATTTGAGTCATACCTATAAGCAATGTCAACCAACTCATTTCATACCTATATGTCAAGCAAGAACATACCAATTAACCATTCATTCTATACATTCAATAACCATTTCAACCATGCCAAATTGCAAGACCCAAACATATATAACAAAAGCATAATACATTCATTTCCTTAACTTAAAAGCTTGACCATTTCATGAATCAACTAACCATGCCAAAACATGCTTCACATATCATGATCATAATGCATAATTTCAACTCATAATTAGCCAAATCACGTAGCTAAGTTCATATATCAACTCATACCAAAATACTAGCATATACATGCCATATCTAGCTATTTACAAATCCAAAATGTACCAAACACAAATTGTTAAGTGTAATGACAATCCTGATGGTCCCGAGCCTTCAGTAGCTGTAACGACCTATAAAACAGAGTAAACACACATACAGAGTAAGCTTTCAAAAATCTTAGTAAGTCATATACAAATAAACTTGATATGAAACATTTAGGCATATAGATACATAGGTACATTTCATACGCATAACAAACTTCTCACATATATGCTTTGTTCCATATTTCTGACCATATTTACCACATTCATCAATTCTAGATTCACACATGAATATGTCTCTTTCATAACCATTCTTGTATCTCATTCACATACTCACATTTAATCATACATTTCTTCACTTCAAAATCACATAAGTACTTACCTTTTTATACACATTATGTGTATAAATCAAACGTACCTAAAACGATCAATTTTTCAGTTAACTGGTCATTGCTCGAATTTGAAATTCGTATCATAGACTTGCCTGTTGAACCATTAGGAATCTACTAGGATACTCAGAAAGCTCGGAATAATCGTACAAAGCCTACGTCCCAGACGAGGTCTTACATGCACTCAGATATAGATGCCACTATCCCAGACAGGGTCTTACACGAATCAATACGATGCCGATGTCCCAAACATGGTCTTACATGTAAAGCTCATATCGATGCCAACGTACCAGACGTGGTCTTACACGTAAAACTTATATCGATGCCAACGTCCCAGACGTGGTCTTACACGAGTCCCAAATCAATGCCAACGTCCTAGGCGTGGTCTTACATGATAAAACAGAACAGATACCTATGTCATGACACAGCTAATCTTATCTATTCCTAGGTTCACACAGGACTTCTCGGACTTAGTCACTATATCGGACTTATCTCGGAATTCATATGCATAACCTCTCATGAGTATCCATTATCAACATTAGTTATATGAACAATTATAATTTCATACAAGTAAGTTTATTTGCATAGTAACTTACCTCGGATTCGATATATCGGAATGAAAATGGCTACTCGGTTTCTTTCACTTTCCCGCGATCTAAATCTGTTTTCCTTAGTTCTTGATCTAAACATATTAAGAATTAACCGTTTTATTCACTATTTCATTCAATTCAATCCATACACACATATTTAGGCCTATTTACAAATTGACCCTCAAATTTGCACAATATAACAGTCCATTTTTCTCAAAACATCATGTAACATCCGGGATTTAGGGGTTGTGCATTTTTGCTTAAATGTATGTGGAAGCATGCTTATGTGTTGTTTGAATGTGTTTTGAGAGTTCCGGAAACTTTAGAATGTAAGAGAATGCCTTAGGAAAATATTGGATTTTAAGTCTTAAAGGGGGAGCTAGGGAAATGAGACCTTAAGAAAATGTGTAGGGGAATTTGGACATAAGAATTGGCTTGGTAAAGTGGCAAGGAGGCGCCACTTAGAGCCTTAGGAAGTGACACCACAAGCAGTATGCAGGGCTTAGGTTCGAGCAGCAGGGGAAGCAACTTTGGGCTGCTTTTTGCGTCAGACAGGAAGGGAGTTGGACGGCATTGGGAGACTGGGTGGATGAGCTTTAGACGTGGTCAAATTCTTTTTAAAATTCGGCTAAGGTAGGAGGATAAAGGTTGACTCATTCAAATCTTTTGAATGAGTGATGAAGAGGAAAATTAGGAGGAAAAAGTGGGATTTGGGAAGAGGATGAGTGTTGGCCGGCCAAGGGATTCTTTTGGTGGTCATTTTCGGTCATGTAAGTGGGGGAAGTAGCCGAAATTTCTTTAGGGGTATAGGAGCATTTCAGGTTCTTTTCTTTCTCTAAGGTGTGCCGAAATTTTTAGTGCCATCAAAGTGCTATTTGATTTCTTTCTTTTGTTGAAAATCTGTCCCATTTTCTCTTCTCTTCTTTTCTTTGTGCTTAGGCCGAACCTCTCCCTCCCAAAAGTTATCATTGCCAAAATTTCTTAAGTCAAAACACCACCATTGCCGAACCTCTTTGAACTTCATCTCTTTTTTTCCCATTTGCTAAGGCCGAATATCCTTTTTCTTTTCTTCTTCTTTTCACAATCCGTTAAAAGGCGAATACACAAGTGACCCCTAGCTGATTGTTCATTAAACCCCAAAGCCGAAACAAATCGATCACTATCTAGCCTATATAGCCGAATCTCTTTGAGGCTTCAAGCAAGGGTGCAGTCGATTTCAGCATTTGGGGGGGATTTCAGGATTTCTTTTGGTAGCCGACTTCAAGGGGGAGATCATTCGGGATTTGAATATCCTAGGGATTTCGACATCTCCATAGACAAGTAGCGATTTCGGGTTTTAGACGAGCAAGGTAAGTGATATTGGAGTTTTCAGCCAAAGGCCATGTTGTCTATTAAGGTTGACCGAAACTAACTGAGGTCTTTTAGGGAAAGATCGACAGGGATTAGGAGAAGTCTCGGGTTCAGATCTTTTCGGTAAGGTGTTTTAAGTTAAAACTACATTCGTTTAGATCTTGCTTGTTAGTTAACCGTGTTTCCTGGTTAAGTGTTTCGATGGATACGAATACCAGTGGAAGGGAGAAAGGGGTAGTGCCTACCCTTAAGTTCAAGAAACGTTCGATTTCTGCTGTTCGGAGTTGGCCACCGGGGTGTGGGCCATCATCGGAAAGGGATAAGCAGTTCACTGTTATCCCTGCTAGCGAGAGTGTCGGTATCGATAGTATCGTACTTACGGTTATCAGGTGTGTAGCCCTACACTAATTCCTGCTAGATTAATGGTATTAATTTAATACATGTGTTAATGGACATATGAAAAATGTGGCTAAAGGTACCATTCAATGGTACAGTGTATTCAGGTACGTTACCCTTAATGCTCTGTTAATAATGTTGTGAACATTGAATATGACACATATGTGAATTCGTTATGAATATGGACTAAGGTATATTGCATGATTTCTGCATGTTTTGTATGACGCATGGGCATATGGGTGATAATGAAAAGGGGAAGTGATCTGGTGGTTTTTACCACAATATCTGGTGACTCATGTCACATAATCTGAATCTGGTGACTAATGTCACGTATTATTATCTGGTGACTCTGTCACAATATCTGGTGGCTATGCCACGATTATAAGGGCGATGTGCAGTTGACTGCAGCGACTGCCTTCGATGGTGTGTAGCGGATGGAGGGTTAATTTAGGAATCCCCACGGTGTGATTGGCAGGTACGGGTGATGTGTAGAGGATGGTTATTTAGGTGGGTTTGGGATTGCATCATTGCTTATAATCATTATTTATGATTTGATATGCCTAAATCGTTTGGGAGTTTGTGTTGGTTGTTACACACTGAGTCTGTTGACTCACCCCTCGTGGGCTAACATTTTGCAGGTGACACTCAGTAATTGGACCGGGTCGGCAGGGACTTAGTGGTGGCCATGCTCAGCTCAGTATTTATTTTATTTTGGGTTTTTATATTAAGTTTTGGATTTATTTTGGGTTTTGCTATTGTTGTAATAAGGCCATTACTGTTAAACTGTTTTATGCATGGATTTTAGTTTTATTATGATATGATTAATATTAAACCAAAGGCTAAACAACTTTTCTTTGAAAATTTCAAATGTGTTGACACCTAAACCCCAACGATTTTCAACTTAATGCTACGCTCTAAAATTTGGCATTTCTTTTAACTTATAGTTTTGAAGTATGAAAATAACGTTTTAATAAAATATAGACTTCAAAAATGACACCGTTTTTAATTTGATCACAACACAAATCGATTTTTCTTCAAAACTACCCAAATTTTCCGAATTGACAAACAAACTTTTGAAATGTTTTACTCAAGGAGCATGCCAGATCCGGTCGTGGCTCGTGGGCCAGGTTTGGGGTGTTTCAATTTGGTATCAGAGCGCGGTTTTAAACTCTTGGCCTTGGGTTTAAAGTCCACAACGTTTTCAAAATAAAGCCCAAATAAGTTTTTGGTGAAAATTTTTTGAAATTGAGCAGGTTTTCTGGCATGGCACCTAAGTCTCCGACTCGAAGTCCACCAGGTAAATACCCCTAACTGTTGTATGATTTGTATTATTGTATGATTTGTATGGGGGTATTACGGGATCGTAGATTAGTACATTAGGAGTTAATGAACCCTAGGATTAGCTTACTCCAACACAGAATCACATAAAATTTAAGGCCTAATCAAACAAACCTGTGAGTGAGTCACCGAGTTAAGGGTGTGGCAACCATTGTGCGCATGTCTAGAATTGGATTCAGGGAGAGCTTGGTATTTAAGCAGTCCTAGTGACTCACCTCCTCTTCGCTCGAATCCTACCTGGTGCGTAGTGACGGTTCACTCTAACCAAGAGGACTTATTCACGAGTTAAATTTAATAATTAAAACCCGAAAAGGACTAGCTACACTGTTTTATAAAAACCTTAGTTTTTAAAATCACCAAATCACCCCTTTGATTTGTAAAAACTATTTTGAAAAAAATTTTCTGAAATATTCCCGGTTTACAAAATTACCCAAATACCATTGGTTTATAAAATTGCCATACTACCCTCGATTTTTACCAAGATATCCTTACTTTACAAAAATACCAAAAATCCCTATTTTGTGAAACATCAAGGTACCCTGATTTGGAAAATTACCAAAATACCCCTATAGGACAAATTACGAAAATACCCCTGGGATTGGAACAGACGAAAAGGTTCAAGTGGTGAATGTGTGTGGTTGATACTATTGAATGAATGTGTTTCTCTGAATTAGGGTAGAAGAATTGAAACGAAAACTTTGAAGTGATCGAAAGAACCACTACTAAACTTCTTTACATAAAACTTATTCGTGGGTAATCAGTGGAATAAGAACTAATGCATAAAACTTTTTAAACCAGATTAGATCGCGATCGTAGACATGAGTTCTAGGGGACATGGTCGTAATGTGCGAGGGCGTGGTAGAGGCAGAATGGCCGTATCGAAACCCGTTAGGTCTGGTCAAGGGTCCGAGAATTGGGTACCACCACCAGCAGCTGCTCTTGTTGAGCATCAGGATCAAACGGGGGATGATGCAGTATCGCAGGCGATGCTGCGGGTTCTTGAGAGGGTGGCTGGAGCAGGTGGAGGTATGGGAGCTCGGAAATATGTACCCGAGCGACTCCGAGCCAATGGAGCTGAGGTATTTCGTGGTGTATCTGGTGTGGCGCCCAATACGGCTGAGTATTGGTTGGAGGCGACGGAGCAAATTATGGACGAGCTGGATCTGACTGCTAAGGAGAAACTGAAAGGAGTGGTGTCGCTACTTCACGATGAGTCATATCAATGGCGGCTCACAGTTCTAGATAGTGCTAGAGCTGAGGATCTCACTTGGGAGTATTTCAAGGTGGCGTATCAGAAGAAGTATGTTGGGACTAGCTATATTGATGCGCAGAGGAAGGCATTTCTGAGGCTGGTTCAGGGAAGTAAGTCCGTAGCGGAGTACGAGGCGAAATTCTTGAGGTTGAGCCGGTATGCTCGAGGAATCGTGGTTACGGAGCATGAGCGATGTGTTCGGTTTGAGGACAGACTGAGGGATGACCTGAGATTGTTGATAGCTCTACAGCAGGAGCGGGAGTTTGCCATGTTGGTAGAGAAGGCTAAGGTAGCCGAAGGGATTAAGGAATTTGTGAGACAGAATACGGTTAGGAATAGGCAAAAGAGAGGTTTTGGATCATCAGGGTCATCCGAGAATGTTCAAAAGAGACATAGAGTGGATGGGCCGCGAGGTCAGCAGGTTGTTACGGGAGGACAGTACCGTACTTGTGCTCAGTGTGGAAAGATGCACCTAGGAGAGTGTTGGAAGAAGACAGGGGGATGTTTTAAGTGTGGGTCCAAGGATCACATGATTAGGGACTGTCCTATGAAAACAGACGGGAGTCGACCAACAAGTCAGGGTTTTAATCAGGCTGGAAGGGGTGGACAGCAGCCACTATGGGGTCATGGTCTGATTGGCAGAGGTAATGGTTCTGGAAGAGGATGAGGAACACCGGGCAGAGGTGTGGGTAATACAGAGGCAAGACAGCCGGGTCTGGTGATGCTGTTTGCCGGAGGGAGGATGGTGATGCACCGGACGTCATAACCGGTACGTTCCTTAAAGCTGATAAGCCTTACTTTGCTTTAATTGATGTTGGCTCGACCCACTCATATGTTGCATGTAGAGTAGTTGAAATGCTAGGTGTAGCATCTGAACTGTCTAATAGGGAGATGACTGTAGTGAGCCCGTTAGGTCAAACGGTAGTGGTGAATAGGATATTTCGGAGTGTACCTTTAGAGATTCAGGGAGTGGTATTCCCTGCTGACTTGATGGAACTACCTTTCAGAGAATTTAATCTCATTCTTGGCATGGATTGGCTAGCGGAACATCGGGCTATATTGGATTGCGCAGCTAAGCAAATGGAGTTGAGGACCCCGGAGGATGAGGAAATAATTATGATAGGAGAAAGGAGAAACTATTTGTCTAACGTAGTCTCCGCGCTAAAGGCTGATAAGATGGTTCGGAAAGGGTGCAAAGCATTTTTGGCCTTCGTTAGTGCGTTGGATGCGAAAGAAGAGGGAGTTAGTGGAGTTAGAACAGTAAGGGAATTTGTGGATGTTTTTCCGGAGGAGCTACCTGGGATACCCCCGAACAGGGAGGTGGAGTTCGGAATTGACTTACTGCCGGGTACAGCTCCTGTATCAATTGCTCCGTATAGAATGGCACCAAAGGAGCTGGTTGAGCTCAAGGCCCAGATCCAAGAGTTGCTTGATCGTGGGTTTATTCGACCCAGTGTGTCTCCATGGGGAACACCGGTCCTATTCGTGAAAAAGAAGGACGGGACTATGCGCATGTGCATAGATTATCGTCAGTTGAATAAGCTGACCATCAAGAACAAGTATCCATTACCGAGGATAGACGACTTGTTCAATCAGCTTAAGGGGGCCGCAGTATTTTCGAAGATAGATCTACGGTCTGGATATCATCAGCTCAAGGTGAAGGAAGTGGATATCCATAAGACAGCTTTCCGGACAAGGTACGGGCACTTTGAGTTCTTAGTAATGCCGTTCAGATTGACGAACGCCCCAGCTGCGTTCATGGATATGATGAACCGGGTTTTTCAACCTTACTTGGATCAATTCGTCGTTGTGTTCATAGACGACATCCTAGTTTATTCCAAGTCTGAGGTAGAACATGATAAACATCTCCAAATAGTGTTGCAAGTGTTAAGAGAGAAGAAGCTCTATGCCAAATTCAGCAAGTGTGAATTTTGGCTGAAGGAGGTAGCGTTTTTAGGGCATGTGGTGTCTGCAGAAGGGATAAGGGTGGATCCTCGGAAGATTGAGGCAGTATTAGATTGGAAACCACCTAAGTCTGGGGTTGAGGTTCGCAATTTCTTGGGGTTAGCAGGCTATTATAGAAGGTTCGTAGAAGGGTTTTCGTTGATAGTTGCACCTTTGACGAAATTGCTAAGGAAGGAGGTACCTTTTGTATGGACAGATAAGCAGCAGGAGAGTTTCGAGAGGCTTAAGAAAGTTTTGACAGAAGCTCCGGTTCTGATTCAGCCTGAGGCAGGGAAGGATTTCGTGGTATATTGTGATGCTTCTCACACAGGATTGGGATGTGTGTTAATGCAAGACAGGAAGGTAGTCGCTTATGCGTCCCGACAATTAAGGCCACATGAGGTTAATTACCCGACGCATGACTTAGAGTTGGCAGCGGTGGTCTTCACTCTTAAGGTATGGAGGCATTATTTATATGGAGAAAAGTCAGTGATCTACACGGACTACAAGAGTCTTAAGTATCTGCTGACTCAGAAGGAGCTGAATCTGAGACAGCGAAGGTGGGTAGAATTACTGAAAGACTACGATTGTTCTATAGAGTATCACCCGGGCAAGGCGAATGTAGTGGCGGATGCCCTAAGTCGGAAGGTTGTGTCGGATTTGAGGGCGATGTTTGCACATCTTAGCTTGTATGACGATGGAAGTTTATTAGCAGAGTTGCAAGTCAAGCCGACATGGTTGAATGAGGTGAAAGAAAGGCAGTTGGTAGATGATGATTTAAGTGCTAAGCTACGACAGGTACAGAATAGGGAATTGGAAGACTATGGTATAAGCAGTGACGGAGTGCTGTGTTTTCATGGCAAGGTTTGTATGCCTAGGGATAAGGAGTTAAGGCAGAGAATTCTTCAGGAATCCCATAGTAGCCCTTATGCTATGCATCCTGGAGGTAGTAAGCTATACAAAGGTCTACGGGAACAATTTTGGTGGCCTGGTCTTAAGCGGGAAGTTACAAAATTTGTAGGGAAGTGCTTAACGTGTCAGCAAGTCAAGGCTAAACACCAAGTTCCGTCAGGATTGCTTCATCTGATAAAGATTCCGCAGTGGAAGTGGGAGAGAATCACCATGGACTTCGTTAGTGGGTTTCCCCTTACGCCTACTAAGAAGGACTCGGTTTGGGTGATAGTGGATTGGTTGACGAAGTCTGCACATTTCATTGCGGGTTGATTATTCGTTGCAGAAGTTGGCGAAGTTATATGTGGCAGAAATTGTGAGGTTGCATGGAGTACCGGTGTCGATTATTTCAAATAGGGATCCGAGGTTTACATCTCGGTTTTGGAAAGCATTACATCAGGCTTTGGGCACTAGATTAGATTTCAGTACGGCATTTCATCTGCAGTCGGACGGCCAGTCTGAGCGAGTGATCCAAGTGTTAGAGGATATGTTGAGGGGCTGTGTGATAGACTTCAGAAGAAGTTGGGAAGAGTATTTTCCTTTAGCGGAGTTTGCATATAATAATAGCTATCAAGCCAGTATTCGGATGGCACCATATGAAGCGCTGTATGGACGAAAGTGTCGCACTCCTACGTGTTAGACGGAATTGAGGGAACGTCGAGTTTTGGGTCCAGAGATTGTGGCAGAATTCGAAGAGAAGGTTATGGTAATTCGGGCACGATTGAAGGAAGCATCTGATAGGCAAAAGTCGTACGCAGATCTTAAGCGGAAGGAAATAGAGTTTGCTGTGGGAGATCAGGTGTTTCCAAAAGTTTCGCCTTGGAAGAAGGTAATGAGATTTGGTTGCAAAGGGAAGTTAAGTACCAGTTTATAGGACCTTATCGGGTTTTGAAGCGAGTTGGACCAGTGGCATACCAGTTAGAGTTGCCTCCGGAGTTGAAGCAGATGCATGACGTGTTCCATGTTTCGATGCTACGTCGTTACCGATCGGATCCATCTCATGTAGTGCTAGTTGAGGAGGTGGAGCTGAGACCAGATTTGTCCTACGAGGAGGAGCCGATTCAGATCTTGGAACGAGAGGTGAAAGTGTTGCGGAGGAAATCAGTTCCTCTGGTCAAAGTATTATGGCGTAATCATGGATCGAAAGAAGCTTCTTGGGAGCCAGAAGAAGCAATGCTGCAGCAATACCCTCACCTATTTCAGCCAGGTAATTTTGAGGTCAAAATTATTTTAAGGGGGGTAGAACTGTAATATCCGGGATCTAGGGGTTGTGCATTTTTGCTTAAATGTATGTGGAAGCATGCTTATGTGTTGTTTGAATGTGTTTTGAGAGTTCCGGGAACTTTAGAATGTAGGAAAATTCCTTAGGAAAATATTAGATTTTAAGTCTTAAAGGGGGAGCTAGGGAAATGAGGCCTTAAGAAAATGTGTAGGGGAATTTGGACATAAGAATTGGCTTGGTAAAGTGGCAAGGAGGCGCCACTTAGAGCCTTAGGAAGTGACGCCACAAGCAGTATGCAGGGCTTAGGTTCGAGCAGCAGGGGAAGCACCTTTGGGCTGCTTTTTGCGTCAGGCATAAAGGGAGTTGGACGGCATTGGGAGACTGGGTGGATGAGCTTTAGACGTGGTCAAATTCTTTTTAAAATTCGGCTAAGGTAGGAGGATAAAGGTTGACTCATTCAAATATTTTGAATGAGTGATGAAGAGGAAAATTAGGAGGAAAAAGTGGGATTTGGGAAGAGGATGAGTGTTGGCCGGCCAAGGGATTCTTTTGGTGGTCATTTTCGGTCATGTAAGTGGGGGAAGTAACCGAAATTTCTTTCGGGGTATAGGAGCATTTCAGGTTCTTTTCTTTCTCTAAGGTGTGCCGAAATTTTTAGTGCCATCAAAGTGCTATTTGATTTCTTTCTTTTGTTGAAAATCTGTCCCATTTTCTCTTCTCTTCTTTTCTTTGTGCTTAGGCCGAACCTCTCCCTCCCAAAAGTTATCATTGCCGAAATTTCTTAAGTCAAAACACCACCATTGCCGAACCTCTCTGAACTTCATCTCTTTTCTTCCCATTTGCTAAGGTCGAATATCCCTTTTCTTTTCTTCTTCTTTTCACAATCCGTTAAAAGGCGAATACACAAGTGACCCCTAGCCGATTGTTCATTAAACCCCAAAGCCAAAACAAATCGATCACTATCTAGCCTATATAGCCGAATCTCTTTGAGGCTTCAAGCAAGGGTGCAGTCGATTTCAACATTTGGGGGGGTTCGGGATTTCTTTTGGTAGCCGACTTCAAGGGGGAGATCATTCGGGATTTGAATATCCTAGGGATTTCGACATCTCCATAGACAAGTAGCGATTTCGGGTTTTAGACGAGCAAGGTAAGTGATATTGGAGTTTTCAGCCAAAGGCCATGTTGTCTATTAAGGTTGGCCGAAACTAACTGAGCTCTTTTAGGGGAAGATCGACAGGGATTAGGAGAGGTCTTGGGTTCAGATCTTTTCGGTAAGGTGTTTTAAGTTAAAACTACATTCGTTTAGATCTTGCTTGTTAGTTAACCGTGTTTCCTAATTAAGTGTTGATTCGATGGATGCGAATACCAGTGGAAGGGAGAAAGGGGTAGTGCCTACCCCTAAGTTCAAGAAACGTTCGGTTTCTACTGTTCGGGATTGGCCACCGGGGTGTGGGCCAGCGTCGGAAAGGGATAAGCAGTTCACTGTTATCCCTGCTAGCGAGAGTGTCGGTATCGATAGTATCGTACTTACGGTTATCAGGTGTGTAGCCCTACACTAATTCCTGCTAGATTAATGGTATTAATTTAATACATGTGTTAATGGACATATGAAAAATGTGGCTAAAGGTACCATTCAATGGTACAGTGTATTCAGGTACGTTACCCTTAATGCTCTATTAATAATGTTATGAACATTGAATATGACACATATATGAATTCGTTATGAATATGGACTAAGGTATATTGCATGATTTCTGCATGTTTTGTATGACGCATGGGCATATGGGTGATAATGAAAAGGGGAAGTGATCTGGTGGTTTTTACCACATTATCTGGTGACTCATGTCACATAATCTGAATCTGGTGACTAATGTCACATATTATTATCTGGTGACTCTGTCACATTATCTGGTGGCTATGCCACGATTATAAGGGCGATGTGCAGTTGACTGCAGCGACTGCCTTCGATGGTGTGTAGCGGATGGAGGGTCGATTTAGTAATCTCCACGGTGTGATTGGCAGGTACGGGTGCTGTGTAGAGGATGGTTATTTAGGTGGGTTTGGGATTGCATCATTGCTTATAATCGTTATATATGATTTGATATGCCTAAATCGTTTGGGAGTTTGTGTTGGTTGTTACACACTGAATCTGTTGACTCACCCCTCGTGGGCTAACATTTTGCAGGTGACGCTCAGTAATTGGACCGGGTCGGCAGGGACTTAGTGATGGCCATGCTCAGCTCAGTATTTATTTTATTTTGGGTTTTTATATTAAGTTTTGGATTTATTTCGGGTTTTGCTATTGTTGTAATAAGGCCATTACTGTTAAATTATTTTATGCATGCGTTTTAGTTTTATTATGATACGATTAATATTAAACCAAAGGCTAAACAACTTTTCTTTGAAATAATTTCAAATGTGTTGACACCTAAACCCCAACGATTTTCAACTTAATGCTACGCTCTAAAATTTGGCATTTCTTTTAACTTATAGTTTTGAAGTATGAAAATAACGTTTTAATAAAATATAGACTTCAAAAATGACACCGTTTTCAATTTAATCACAACACAAATCGATTTTTCTTCAAAACTACCCAAATTTTCCGAATTGACAAACAAACTTTTGAAATGTTTTACTCAAGGAGCATGCCAGATCCAGTCGTGGCTCGTGGGCCGGGTTTGGGGTGTTTTACATCAAATTCACAAAATCAACCCATACTCATGCTTAGCAGAATGTACATATATACAAGCCCATATTTTCCATCAAATTAGCAATTTAGTCCCTCAGTTTGCTATTTTCACAATTTAGCCCTATTTAGCTAAATTCATCAAAACTTCAAGAATAAAACATGTTCATCTAGCTCAAATCTTTCATTTAACACCATAAATCCTCATAAAACTCAACATATCATCAATGGCATATCACACAAACATCATCAATCCACAAAATTATTACATGGGTTTTGTAGCTCTCAAAGCAACGATTACAAAAACGTAGAAATTATCAAAAACGGATCAAAAACTAACCTTGAATTCAAGCTTGAAACCAACCGAACCCTTAAGCTTTTATTCTTTCTTTTTCTTTAAAACATTTGGCCAAATGATAAAGCAATATGGCTTTCTTTTTCTTTTAATGCTTTGTTTAATAATAATAACTTAATGAATAAATATAATATAAAATTTAACTTATAAAATAACATATAAAAACATATTATAAAAACCATGTTGCCGTCCACTAACCATATTTTGGCCAAATTGCAACATAAAACCCTTACAATCCAAAGCCACATCAATTAACCGCTTAATCAAATGAAAAGCCATTTTTAAGTGTAACACCCCAAACCCGGCCTAAACGTTACGACTGGATCTAGCATGTCACATGAAAGGAATGTTTAAAAATTGTGCGTTCATTAAAAAGCTCGTATTCTTTATAGTTGTTGTGAAAAATTGAGTTTAAGTAATTTTGAATAAGAAACGGTTTATTATCATTTTAGGAAAATCCCATATTGATCATTTAATAATAAGTAGTAAACAAATCAAAATCTAAACCAAATAAAATACCAAAAATACAGTTAAAGTGGCCCTATTACATAACAAAATCCCAGTTACAAATAAGTTTAACTAAGAGAACGAGTTTACGAGAAAAATATTGTATGGCCACCACAAGTCTGCCTCGGGTCCCAAATCCGCGATCTAACGATTACCTGCAAAATTAACTAAGGGGTGAGTCACCGAGACTCAGTGTGTAAATCCCCATCCAAAAGATGTTACGCTCGTACACAAATTCATATGCAAATATGCATGTCATGCAACCCATCCAACCTATCCATCCGAAACTCCCAGATCTACCCCGTGTGGTACCAAACCACTGGTGGTGCCAAACCACTGGTGGTGCCAAACCACTGGTGACCCAAAGTCACTGATATCCAATAATAATGTGGTGCCAAACCACTGGTGACCCAAAGTCACGAATAATCCATCTGTGGGGCCAACCCACGTTGTGATACCAAATCACTGGCGACAATCCCGTTATGTCAAATGTGGGGCCAACCCACTGTGGTGCTAAGCCACTGGGACGAGTCGCTATGAGGTGCCAAACCTCTGGTGACCCAAAGTCACGAATATCAATAATCCAAGTGTGGGGCCAACCCACATTGTGATACCAAATCACTGGCGACAATCCCGATATATCAACTGTGGGGCCAACCCACTGTGGTGTTAAACCACTGGGACGAGTCGCTATGAGGTGCCAAACCTCTGGTGACCCAAAGTCACGAAATTAACTGTGGTACCAAACCACTGGTGGTGCCAAACCACTGGTGACCCAAAGTCACGGATATCAATCTTCCCCCTCCTCTCATCATACCCATGTCCATGCCATGTTCATCAGTCATAATAATTCGTGTATGCAGTATGCCAAGTATGCAAATCATATATCAAAGATAACGCATGAAACGTATGACCATCATAATCAGAACAACAAATACGATATAACCAAGCTAATCAACCTCTAAAGGGTATAACAGTAATTTTTACCTACCAAGGGCATTTTCGTAATTTACCTTTCAGGGGTATTTTGGTAATTTACCCACTAAGGGTATTTCAGTAATTTTGTACCTGAAATGGCCTTTCCGAAGGCCCAATGTCGCCACTAGCGACTCAGCTACCATTTTTGGTCCTTACCGGACTATTGGGCCTAAAACCCGATTTCGGCCCATTCGGGCCCACACGCTTGTGTGGCCCACCTAGCACAAATCTAGCCACGTATATAAGTTCCACCTAGTCTAGTTCACTATATACTATATTATCATACAATTTAATCATATGGCCCCACGGGCCCATTGGGCCCACTTTGGCCCATCATGGCCCAAGCAGCCCAACCCACAAGAATACTACTAATGGCCTCAACTATCGCGTCGAAGCCCCACACGTGCGCTCGCACGCTCGTGTGGCTACTATTGCCGTGATCGGCACTTCGGCATTTGCCGCTCTACAACTAGAGTAGAGAGAGTTACACACCTGATAGGACTCTGGTGTTAAACCGCGCTGCGACCACTCCTGTGCCCAAACGCCTTCCAAGATGTGTTTACTCTCCTCCTAGGATGCTCTTTATATAGCTAGCTCTTCACCTTCATTCTTTGTGTCTTTTCGATGTGGGATCCCTTCGTAAGTAGAGTTTAAATTCAACTGAAACTCTTGCCGTCCAATCCGCAAAATAAATACTCCTTTGCTTCTCACGAGATTCGAACCCAGGCTCCTTGTAGCATAATCCACGTCGCTAACCACTTGCCCACAAGCTCCTCTTGTGTCTTAAACCATGCACAACTAAATATAAATCTATAGCCAAATTCTAAGATCCAAGTAAAAAGAAACCAAAATGCAAAAGCCAAGACTTGAACCTTGGACCTCCTTCCTTCCTTGTGGCGTCACCCCCTTGTCTCTTATGTGGCGTCACTTTGCCACTACACCACACACTCCACTTGTGTCATTTTCTCCATATTTTATTCTTAAGGCCTACCTGCCAACTTCCAGGGTTTTTTCCGCCTAAAACCAAAATTTCCCTAAATCCAAAGTTTGATCCCGGGACTTCATAGAAGCCATCTAACCTTCCAAAATCACTTACCTAATAAGTCTAACTTGCATTAATACTGTTCTCTAAAATTTTAAACGCTACTACGCCTAAGGTCCATTGGGCTCAATCCTACTAGGCCCAATTTCAGGATGTTACATTAAGCTTCACGCGATTTAATCCTTTTGTCAAATTAAACACACAAACGAACAAATTAGCTTACGGAAATTTAACACATGCTTTGTCACATATCAAAAACAGAGAAAATAATATTAAAATATTATACGAACTCAGATTTGTGGTCCGGAAACCACTGTTCTGACTAGAGTATAAACCGGACTGTTACAATTCTCCCCCTTAGGGATTTTCGTCCCCGAAAATCTTACCGTTAAATAGGGTCGGATAATGCTGTCTCATTGAATCTTCCGGCTCCCACGTTGCCTCTTCAATTCCGTGTCGATTCCATAATACTTTTACTAACGGAATTTTCTTGTTTCTCAACTCTTTCACTTCGCGGGCTAAGATACGGATCGGTTCTTCTTCTTAAGTCATATCAGATCGAATTTCAATTTCAGACGGGGCAATCACATGTGACGAATCGGATCAATATCTACGGAGCATCGAGACATGAAATACATTATGAATCTTTTCTAACTTAGACGGCAACTTTAATCTATATGCAACAGGTCCGACACGTTCAATGATCTTATACGGTTCAATGAATCTTGGACTCAATTTCCCTTTATGTCCAAATGGAAGCACTTTCTTCCACGGAGACACTTTCAGAAATACTTTGTCGCCGGTTTCAAATTCTATATCCTTTTGTTTCAAGTCTGCATAAGACTTCTGACGATCAGATGCTATTTTCAAACAATCTCGGATTAGTTTCACTTTCTATTATGAATCTTTTATCAGATCAGCCCCATGTAACTTATTTTCACTGAGCTCGGTCCAATACAGAGGTGTACGATATTTACGTCCGTACAAAGCTTCATATGGTTCCATTTTAATGCTCGTCTAAAAACTAGTATTATACGCAAATTCTATCAATGGCAAATACTGTTCCCACGAACCATTATACTCAAGTATACAGCATCTTAACATGTCTTCAAGAATCTGAATAGTTCGTTTAGACTGACCATCTGTTTGCGAATGAAAGCTGTACTGAAGTGTAATTTTGTGCCCAAAGCTTCTTGCAACTTCTTCTAGAATCGCGATGTGAATCTCGGATCTCTATCTGACAGAATGGATAGTCGCACCCCGTGCAATCTCACAATCTCAGAAATATAAAGCTTGGCTAATCTCTCAAGTGAATAATCAGATCTTATCGAGATAAATGGGCAGTTTTCGTTAATCTATCAACCACGACCCATATTGCATCTTTCTTTCTTGGAGTTAAAGGCAAACCAGAAACAAAATCCATCGTCACTCTATCCTATTTCCATTCGGGAATCAGAATTGCTTGTAGCAAACCAGACAGAACTTGATGTTCAGCTTTTACTTGCTGACAAACTAAACATTTCAAAACAAAGTCAGAAATGTCCCGTTTCATACCAGACCACCAATAGTGTCGTTTCAAATCATGATACATTTTAGTACTTCCCGGATGAACAGATAGAATAATATTATGAGCTTCACTCAAAATCAACTGAATCAACTCTGAATTTCTCAGAACACAGATACGATCCTGGAATCTCAAACAATCATCAACAATTTGAAATTTAGATTCGAAATTCACTTCACACTCTGTAACACCCCTATCCCGTGTCCGTCGCTGAATTAGGGTTAGGAGCGTTATCAAACAATTCAGAAAGCATTTACAGAAGATTCATACATTTAGTCATCATTCTCAAACATAATGTCCCTTAAATGAGTCCTTGAGACCAATAGCATGCTTATAAATCGGGTCGGGACTAAACCGAAACACATACAAAATTTCATGAAAATTAATTTTTTTTTCTAATATACAGGGGATACACGCTCGTGGGAGGAGACCGTATGCCCTCCACGGATGATAGACACCCCCGTGTGTCTTCCCCGTGCTCATATACTGACTTACCCTCCACGGCCACTGAGCACGCCCATGCACTGAGGCAGTGCACTCTTAGGCCACATACTGACTTCAACACCACGGCCATTGAGCACGCCTGTGTGCCATGGACGTGTGACATTATAGGCAATTTACAAGGCCAAAATTTCACCCACTTGGGGCAAACCTAAAAACAACATATATCATCTCATTTCATTCACATATAACCACCAAAATATACCAAATAGCCATCCAAATCATGCACATTTGACAGCTAAGGTAATCACAACTATACATTCAATATAAACATTCAAAACCAATTCCAAACATACCAATTTGCATGACCAATTCTCGATTATGCTCAAGCACCAATCATCTATATACTTACCATCTCATAACCATTTCATATATCAACTAATCATGCCAAAACAACTTCACATATCTTATTCGTTTAAGCATATTACCAAAACATAACTAGCCAAATCACATGGCTAAGTTCACTTTACATCTCATATCAAGGACTAGCCTATACATGCCAGATCTAGCCATATACATATTCAAAGTATACCAAAATGATTTTAGTAGTGTGATGACGATCTGTGACAGTCCTGAGCCTTTAGTAGCTTTGACGACCTATAAAATAGAGAAAATACACACAGAGTAAGCTTTCCAAAAGCTTAGTAAGTCATATACAAATAAACTTGGTATGGAAGGCATATATGCAAATAAATACGTTGGCACATATCAATCACCTAGCAAACTTTCACTTATTTGCTTTAGTTCATACACATTAGCCATTTTCACAATTCAAGAATCATATAAACACATAGCTCATCTAGCCAAAACATTTCTTATCATATCATAAATTCCATGTACATATCATCATAGTAAGATCACTTAGATGCTTACCTTTTATACACAATTAGTGTATAATCAACGTACCTGAATCAGATTTATAACCACATAATTGTTTATACCTCGGATTTGTAATTCGTATCAAAGATTTGACCGTTGAACCAATAGGAATCTAGTAGGATGCTTAGAAGGATCGGAATAATCGTACAATGCCAACGTCCCTGACGAGGTCTTACATGCTCTCGAATATTGATGCCACTGTCCCAGACAGGGTCTTACACGAATCAATATGATGCTGATGTCCCAGACATGGTCTTACACGTAAAACACATATCGATGCCAACATCCCAGACGTGGTCTTACACATAAAACTCATATCGATGCCAACGTCCCAGACGTGGTCTTACACGAGTCTCAGATTAATGCCAACGTCCCAAACGTGGTCTTACATGATAAAACTAAACAGATACCTATGTCATAACATAGCTAATCCTATCTATTCCTAGGTCCGTACAGGACTTCTCGATCTTAGTCGCTATATCGTACTTATCTCATAATTCATATTCATAACTTCTCATAAGTATTCATAATCAACATTAGTCATATGAACAATTATAATATCATACAAGTACGTTTATTTGCATAATGATTTACCTCAGATTCGTTATATCGGAATGAAAACGGCTACTCGACTACTTTCACTTTCACGCGATCTAAATCCGTTTTCCTCGGTTCTTAATCTAAACATATTCAGAATTAATCCTTTTATTCACTAATTCAATCAATTTAATCCAAATATACACATTTAGGGCAATTTGCTATTTAGCCCTCACATTTTCACATTTTATCAATTTAGTCCATTTTTCTCAAAACATCAAATCATGCTTAGCCGAATATATATACATCACATACAAGCCCACATTTTTCATCAAATTTGCAATTTAGTCCCGCAATTTACCATTTTCTCAATTTAGCCTTATTTAGCTAAATTCATCAAAAATTCATGAACAAAGTATGTTCATCTAACTCATATCTTTCATTTAACACCAAAAATCATCAAAAAGCTTAACATATCATCAATGGCATCTCACACAAACATTATCAATTCATCAAACTGAGACATGGGTTTGATAGCTCTCAAAGCAACGATTACAAAAACGTAGAAATTATCAAAAATCGAAGACAAAACTCACCTTAATTTTGGCTTGCAAGTGCCGAATGCTTAGCTAAATTTTTGTTTCTTTTTCTTTTGGTGTTTCGTCAAGAAGATGGTAAAATGAAACCATCCACTCATGTTTCTTTTATTATAATATAAATATAACTTATAAATAAAACAATATATTTATAACATATATTATAAACTTATAATCATATAAAATATGCATTTACTACATTTATTACCGTCCAGTATCATAGAATTGGCTTAATTGCCACATAAGTCCTCACATTTATAAAGCCACAACACATTGGTGCTTTAACAAATAGCAAGCAACTTTCATATTTAATGCAAATCAATCCTTTGCTCAAATTAAACCCACAAACAGACAAATTCACTTACGGAAATTTACCACATGCTTAGTCACATATTAACGGCACAAAAAATAATATTAAAATATTATTTGGGCTCAGATTCGTGGTCCCGAAACCACTGTTCCGACTAGGTAATAAACTGGACTGTTACAATTCTCCCCCCTTAGGGATTTTCGTCCCAAAAAATCTTACCGTTAAACAGATTCGAATATTGATGTCCCATTGAGCTCTCAGGCTCCCACGTAGCCTCTTCTATTCCCTGTCGATTCCATATTACTTTTACTAATAGAATTTTCTTGTTTCTCAATTCTTTCACTTCACGAGCTAAGATATGGATCGGTTCCTCTTCATATGTCATATCAGATCGAATTTCAATTTCAGATGGGGTAATCACATGTGACGGATCAGATCGATATCTACAGAGCATTGAGACATGGAATACGTTGTGTACTTTTTCTAGCTCGGAGGGCAACCTTAATCTATATTTAATAGGCCCTACTCGTTCAATGATCTCGTACGGTCCGATGAACCTCGGTCTTAATTTGCCTTTACGCCCGAACTGAAACACTTTCTTCCACGGAGACACTTTCAAAAATACTTTATCGTCGATTTCAAATTCTTTCAAAAATACTTTATCGCCGATTTCAAATTCTATATCTTTTCGTTTCAAATCTGCATAAGACTTCTGACGATCAGATGCTGCTTTCAAACAATCTCGGATCAGTTTCACTTTTTGTTCTGAGTCTCTAATCAAATCAACTCCGTGCAACTTATTCTCACTGAGTTCAGTCCAATAAAGAGGTGTACGACATTTGTGTCCATACAAAGCTTCATATGGTGCCATTTTGATACTCGTCTGAAAACTATTATTATATGCAAATTTGATCAATGGCAAATACTATTCCCACGAACCATGAAACTCAAGTACACAGCATCTTAACATGTCTTTAAGAATCTGAATAGTTCGTTCAGACTGACCATCGATTTGCGGATGAAAAGCTGTACTGAAGTGTAATCTTGTGCCCAATGCTTCTTGCAATTTCTTCCAGAACCGCGATGTAAATCTCGGATCTCTATCTGACACAATAGATAGTGGCACCCCGTGCAATCTTACAATCTCAGCAATATAAAGCTCGGCTAATCTCTCCAGTGAGAAATTAGATCTTACCGGAATAAAATGGGCAGATTTAGTTAATCAGTCAACTACGACCCATATCGCGTCTTTCTTTCTCGGAGTCAGGGGCAAACCAGAAACAAAGTCCATTGTTACTCTATCCCATTTCCACTCAGGAATCAGAATCGGCTGTAGCAATCCAGACGGAACTTGATGTTCGGCTTTCACTTGTTGATAGACTAAACATTTCAAAACAAAGTCAGAAATGTCCTGTTTCATACCAGACCACCAGTACTGTTGTTTCAAATCATGATACATTTTAGTACTCCCCGGATGAATAGATAAACGACTATTATGTGCTTCATTCAATATCAACTGAATCAACTATGGATTTCTCGGAACATAGATACAATCCCAGAATCTCAAACAACCATCCACAATTTGAAATTCAGATTCAGAATTCATTTCACACTGAGCACGTTTCGCTAACAATTCATTATCAAACTTCTGAGCATCACATATCTGTTGTAAAAACAATGATTTTGCTTTTAATTCTTCTAACATAGAACAATCATCAGACAAATCCAGCTGAGTATTCAAAGCACGTAGTGCAAACAATGATTTCCTACTCAGAGCATCTGCAACAACATTTGCTTTACCTAGATGATAATCTATCACAAGCTCATAATCTTTCAACAACTCAAGCCATCTTCTCTGACGCAAGTTCAAATCTTTTTTGAGTCATCAAATATTTCAAACTTTTATGATCTGAAAATACGTGACATTTCTCACCGTACAGATAATAGCGCCAAATCTTAAGTGCAAACACATTCGCAGCAAGTTCAAGGTCGTGTGTCAGATAATTCTTTTCATGAGGCTTCAACTGTCTTGAGGCATAAGCTACGACTTTGCCTTCTTGCATCAAAACAAATCCGAAACCATTTAGCGAAGCATCACTGTATACAACAAATTCTTTACCCGATTCTGGCTGTACTAACACTGGAGCTTCTATTAACAGAGTTTTCAACTAATCAAAACTTTTCTGACATTTATCCGACCATTCAAATCTAGCATCTTTCTGAAGTAATCTAGTCAATGGAGTAGCTAGCGCTGAAAATCCTTTTACAAATCGACGGTAATAACCAGCCAAACCCAGAAAACTACGGACTTTAGACACGTTCTTCGGAGGTTTCCAACTTAAAATAGCAGAAATCTTACTCGGATCCACTCAGATTCCACAGGCTGATACAGTTTGCCCCAGAAAACTAACCTTGTGCAACCATAATTCACATTTGCTGAGTTTCACGTACAATTGCTTTTCTCTCAAAGTTTGCAACACAATTCTCAGGTGTTCGGCATGCTCATTTTCATCACGTCAATAAATCAGAATGTCATCTATAAATACCACAACAAATCGGTCTAGGTACGACCTAAAAATTCTGTTCATCAAGTCCATAAAAATAATAGCAGCATTGGTTAGTCCAAATGGCATAACTAGAAACTCATAATGCCCGTACCTCGTTTTGAAAGCAGTTTTTGGAATGTCTGAATCTTTAACTCTCAACTGATAGTATCCCGATCTCAGATCAATTTTGGAAAACACAATAGCTCCTTTTAACTGATCAAATAAATCATCTATTCGAGGCAACAAATATTTATTCTTTATCGCCACTTTATTCAACTGACGATAATCGATACACATCCTCATCGTGCCATCTTTCTTTTTCACGAACAGAACAGGAGCACCCCAAGGCGAGAAACTCGGTCTAGCAAATCCTCTCTCAGTCAATTCCTGCAACTGTGACTTTAACTCTTTTAACTCTGTTGGTGCCATTCTATAAGAAGATATCGAAATAGGTGTAGTACCATGCAACAATTCAATACCAAATTCAACTTCACTAATCGGAGGTAAACCCGATAACTCTTCAGGGAACACATCAGAATACTTACAAACCATAGGCACTGATTCAACTTTCTTCTCAGATATTTTCAAATCAATCACATAAGCAAAGTATGCCTCATAACCCTTACATAACTCTGAGCTGTCAAAACAGATATCACAGTATGCAATCCATTCAAATCATCAGACTCAATCCGTACAATCTCATTATTATTACATCTCAAATCTATAGTCTTTCTTTTGCAGTTCACAACAGCAGCATGCATAAACAACCAATCCATACCCAGAATAATATTGAATTCATCAAATGGAAAAAGCATCAGATCAGCAGGGAAACAGATATCTGTTAACATTAACAGGCAGTTCTTGCATACTTTGTCAACCAATACACTTTTACCTAAGGGGTTCGATACTCTTATAGCAAACTCAATAGACTCTACAGGCAAAGTCTTGCTGAATACTAAATTCATGCATATATATGAATGCGTAGAACCAAGGTCTATCAATGCAATCACAGAAGTATCATAAAGAGTAAAACTACCAGTTATCACATCAGGTGATGAGGCTTCCTCTCGAGCTCGGATAGCATACGCTCTGGCTAGCGCTCTGGCTTCAGATCTGACAATGTTGTCTCTCGTAGTTCTCTAACTACCACTAACATTTCTTACATTCTTCAATGGTCTACCTCTCAAAGGTACATTATCAGATCTCAAATTCTAAATAGCTTCTGGCTTGACAGTCTCAGGGCAATCATGAATAAGATGATCAAGTGACCCACAACTGAAGCAAGCTTTGCCATTTAATCTACAGCTTCCCGGATGCCTTTTTCCATAATGTTTACATTCAGGTCTCTTGGATCGAACATTACCAACACTGGCCACTGAAGTTGCTGGAGTTTTGGAACTCATTTGCAATCTAGCTCGATTTCTATTCAAATGTCCCACATTATCTCTGGAACGAATTTGATTATCTCCGAATCTTTTCGGAGCAGACTGAAATGATTTACTCTGAAATCTCTTTTTCACATCTCGAGCTTCAAACTCAGCTTTTCTTTTATCCTTCCCGAGTGCTTCAGCTTTACAAGCTCGATCGACGAGTGTAACGAACTCTTTTATTTCTAAAATCCCAACTAGCAAACGAATGTCTTCATTAAGGCCATCTTCGAACCTTTTGCACATTATAGCTTCAGATGATACGCATTCTCGAGCATACTGACTCAGTCTCATGAATTCTCATTCATATTCAGAAACAGTCATCTGGCCCTGTTTAAGTTCCAGAAATTCCTTCCGTTTCTGATCAATGAATCTCTCACTGATATACTTCTTCTGAAATTCGATCTGAAAGAAATCCCATGTCACTCGTTCTCTTGGAATAACAGAGATTAAGGTTTTCCACCATTGATAAGCAGCATCTCGAAGCAAAGATACAACACACATTATGCATTCTTCCGGAGTCAGAGACATTTCATCAAATACTCGGATCGTGTTTTCAATCCAGAACTCGGCCTTTTCAGCATCATCATCATTAGTAGCCCAGAACTCTTCGGCCCCATACTTACGAATCGTGTCAATCGGAGGCTTATTACACGGATTCAGATTTGCAGTCGGAGGTATATTGGATGTCTGAAGGGGATTAACCGGGGGCGGAGGATATGATATAGTCGGGTTATTTCTTACGAATTGAATGAACCATTCACTCATCATCTAGAAGAAAGCTTGTTTAGCTTCTCCCTCTTGACTGCTCGTAGCCGGTCTCGAATCAGAGAGCACTGTCCCTTGCGCGGGAGAAGGCACATTACTTTCTACGTCGTCAGCTACGGCTCTTTTGGGATCCATTACTATACGAAAATCACATTTTATACGTCAGGATTCATCACAATATCACAATTCAGATATATGGCATGTATAGCTAGACTCTGACACGCTACGTTAGTCCGAGAATCGACTAAACCGTAGCTCTGATACCAACCAAATGTAACACCCCTATCCCGTGTCCATTGCCGGATTAAGGTTAGGAGCGTTACCAGACAATTCAGAAAGCATTTACAGAAGATTCATACATTCGATCATCATTCTCAAACATAATGTCCCTTAAATGAATCCTTGAGACCAATAGCATGCTTATAAATCGGGTCGGGACTAAACCGAAACACATACAAATTTTCATGAAAATTAAAAACTTTTCTAATATGCAGGGGATACACGCCCGTGGGAGGAGACCGTGTGCCCTCCACGGATGATAGATACCCCCGTGTGTCGTCCCCGTGTTCATATACTAACTTACCCTCCACGGCCACTAAGCACTCCCGTGCACTGAGGTCGTGCAGTCTTAGGCCACATACTGACTTCACCACCACGGCCATTGAGCACGCCCGTGTGCAATGGCCGTGTGCTCTTATGTTAGCTACTGACCTGGTCCCACGGTCTCTAGGCACACCCGTGTGCCATGGCCGTGTGACATTATAGGCCATTTACAAGGCCAAAATGTCACCCACTTGGGGCAAGCCTACAAACAACATATATCATCTCATTTCATTCACATATAACCACCAAAATATACCAAATAGTTATCCAAATCATGCACATTTGACAGCTAAGGTAATCACAACTATACATTCAATATAAACATTCAAAACCAATTCCAAACATACCAATTTGCATGACCAATTCTCGATTATGCTCAAGCACCAATCATCTATATACTTACCATCTCATAACCATTTCATATATCAACTAATCATGCCAAAACAACTTCACATATCATATTCCTTTAAGCATATTACCAAAACATAACTAGCCAAATCACATGGCTAAGTTCACTTTACATCTCATATCAAGGACTAGCCTATACATGCCATATCTAGCCATATACATATTCAAAGTATACCAAAATGATTTTAGTAGTGTGATGACGATTCGTGACGGTCCCGAGCCTTCAGTAGCTTTGACGACCGATAAAATAGAGAAAATACACACAAAGTAAGCTTTCCAAAAGCTTAGTAAGTCATATACAAATAAACTTGGTATGGAAGGCATATATGCTAATAAATACGTTGGCACATATCAATCACCTAGCAAACTTTCACTTATTTGCTTTAGTTCTTACACTTTTGACCACATTAGCCATTTTCACAATTCAAGAATCATATAAACACATAGCTCATCTAGCCAAAACATTTCTTATCATATCATAAATTCCATATACATATCATCATAGTAAGATCACTTAGATGCTTACCTTTTATACACAATTAGTGTATAATCAACGTACTTGAATCAGATTTATAACCACATAATTGCTCTTAGCTCGGATTTGTAATTCGTATCACAGAGTTGCCCGTTGAACCAATAGGAATCTAGTAGGATACTCAGAAGGATCGAAATAATCGTACAATTCCAACGTCCTAGACGAGGTCTTACATGCACTCGGATATCGATGCCACTGTCCCAGACAGGGTCTTACACGAATCAATATGATGCCGATGTCCCAGACGTGGTCTTACACGTAAAACTCATATCGATGCCAACGTCCCAGACGTGGTCTTACACGAGTCTCAGATCAATGCCAACGTCCCTGACGTCTTACATGATAAAACTGAACAGATACTTATGTCATGACATAGCTAATCTTATCTATTCCTAGGTTCGTACGGGACTTCTTGGGCTTAGTCGATATATCGTACTTATCTCATAATTCATATTCATAACTTTTCATAAGTATTCATAATCAACATTAGTCATATGAACAAGTATAATATCATACAAGTACGTTTATTTGCATAGTGACTTACCTCGGATTCGCTATATCGGAATGAAAACGGCTACTCGATTACTTTCACTTTCCCGCGATCTAAATCTGTTTTCCTTGGTTCTTGATCTAAACGTATTCAGAATTAATCCTTTTATTCACTAATTCAATCAATTTAATCCAAATATACACATTTAGGGCAATTTGCTATTTAGCCCTCACATTTTCACATTTTATCAATTTAGTCCATTTTTCTCAAAACATCAAATTCATAAAATCCAAACATACACATGCTTAGCCGAATATATATACATCACATACAAGCCCACATTTTTCATCAAATTTGCAATTTAGTTCCTGAATTTACCATTTTCTCAATTTAGCCTTATTTAGCTAAATTCATCAAAAATTCAGGAACAAAGTATGTTCATCTAACTCATATCTTTCATTTAACACCAAAAATCATCAAAAAGCTTAGCAAATCATCAATGGCATCTCACACAAAACATTAACAATTCATCAAATTGAGACATGGGTTTGATAGCTCTCAAAGCAACGATTACAAAAACGTAGAAATTATCAAAAACCAAAGACAAAACTCGCCTTAATTTTGGGTTGCAAGCGCCAAATGCTTAGCTAAATTTTTCTTTCTTTTCTATTGGTGTTTCTGCAAGAAGATGGTAAAATGAAACCATCCACTCATGTTTCTTTTATTATAATATAAATATAACTTATAAATAAAACAATATATTTATAACATATATTATAAACTTATAATCATATAAAATATGCATGTACTACATTTATTATCTTCCACTATCATAGAATTGGCTTAATTGCCACATAAGTCCTCACATTTTTAAAGCCACAACACATTGGTGCTTTAACAAATAGCAAGCAACTTTCATATTTAATGCAAATCAATCCTTTGCTCAAATTAAACACACAAACAGACAAATTCACTTATGGAAATTTACCACATGCTTAGTCACATATTAACGGCACAGAAAATAATATTAAAATAATATCAAAGTTTGCAACACAATTCTCAGGTGTTCTGCATGCTCATTTTTATCACGTGAATAAAACAATATGTCATCTATGAATACTACAACAAATTGATCTAGGTACGATCTGAAAATTCTGTTCATCAGATCTATAAAAACAGCAGGAGCATTGGTTAGTCCAAATGGCATAATTAAAAACTCATAATGCCCGTACCTCGTTCTGAAAGCAGTCTTTGGAATGACTGAATCTTTAACTCTCAATTGATAGTATCCCGGTCTCAGGTCAATCTTAGAGAATACAGTAGCTCCTTTTTAACTGATCAAATAAATTGTCTATTCGAGGAAATGGATATTTATTCTTTATTGTCACTTTATTCAACTGACGATAATCGATACACATCCTCATCGTGCAATCTTTCTTTCTCACAAACAGAACAGGAGTACCCAAGGAAAAAAACTCGGTCTAGCAAACCCTCTCTCAGTCTATTCTTGCAATTAACTCTTTCAACCCTGTTGGTGCCATTCTATAAGGAGCCATAGAAATAGGTGTAGTACCAGGCAACAAATCAATACCAAATTCGACTTCACGAATCGGGGGTAAACCCAGTAACTCTTTAGGGAACACATCGGAATACTCACAAACAATAGGCATTGATTCAACTTTCTTTCCAGATGCTTTCGAATCAATCACATAAGAAAAATATGCCTCATATCCCTTTTTCACATAACTCTGAGCTTTTAATACAGATATCACAACAGGTAATCCATTCAAATCATCAGACTTAATCCGTACAATCTCATTATTCTGACATTTTAAATCAATAGTCTTTCTTTTACAATTCACAACAGCATCATGCAAAAATAACCAGTCCATACCTAAAATGATATCGAACTCATCAAATGGCAAAAGCATCAGATCGGCAGGAAAACAGATATCTCAAAACATTAACGGACAGTTCTTGCATACTTTGTCAACAAGAACACTTTTACCTAAGGGGTTCGATACTTTTATAATAAACTCAGTAGACTCTACAGGCAAAGTCTTGCTAAATACTAAATTCATATATATATAGGAATGCGTAGAACCAGGGTTTATCAATGCAATCACAGAAGTATCATAAATAGTAAAAGTACCCGTTATAACATCTGGTGATGAAGCTTCCTCTCGAGCTCGGATAGCATATGCTCTGGCAAGCGCTCTAGCTTCAGATCTGACAACATTGTCTCTCGTAGTTCTCTGACTACCACTCACATTTCTTACATTCTTCGATGGTCTACCTCTCACAGGTGCATTATCAGATTTCAAATTCTGAACAGTTTCTAGCTCGACAGTCTCAGGGCAATCACGGATAGAATGATCAAGTGATCCACATCTGAAGCAAGTTCTATCGTTTAATCTACAGCTTCCCAGATGCCTTTTTTCGCAATGTTTACATTCAGGTCTCTCAAATCGAGCATTTCTAATGCTAGCCACTGAAGTTGCTGGAGTTTTAGAACTCATTTGCGGTCTAGATTGATTTCTATTTGAATGTCCCACATTATCTCTAAAACGACTTTGATTATCTTTGAATCTTTTCTAAGCAGACTGAAATGATTTACTCTGAAATCTTTTTCTCACATCTCGAGCTTCAGACTCAGCTTTTCTTTTATCTTTCCCAAGTGCCTCAGCTTTGCAAGCTCGGTCAACAAGTACAACAAACTCTTTTATTTCTAAAATCCCGACTAGCAAACGAATATCTTCATTAAGGCCATCTTCGAATCTTTTACACATTATAACTTTAGATGATACACATTCTCGAGCATACTGACTCAGTCTCATGAATTCTCATTCATACTCAGAAACAGTCATTCGGCCCTGTTTAAGTTCCAGAAATTCCTTCCATTTCTGATCAACGAATCTCTCACTTATATACTTCTTCTGAAATTTGATATGAAAGAAATCCCATGTCACTCGTTCTCTTGGAACAACAGAGATTATGGTTTTCCACCATTGACAAGTCGCATCTCGAAGCAAAGATACAACACACTTTATGCATTCTTCCTGAGTCAGAGACATCTCATCAAATACCCGGATCGTGTTTTCAATCCAGAACTCGGCCTTTTCAGCATCATCATCATTAGTAGCCCAGAACTCTTCGGCCCCATACTTATGAATCTTGTCAACCGGAGGCTTATTCCACGCATTCAGATTTGTAGTCGGAGGTATATCGGATGTCTGAAGGGGATTAACCGGGGGCGGAGGTTGCGATATAGTCGGGTTATTTCTTACGAATTGTGTGAACCATTCACTCATCATCTGGAAGAAAGCTTATTTATCTTCTCCCTCTTGAACGCTCGTAGCCGGTCTCGAATCAGAGGGTGCTGTCCCTTGCGCAGGAGCAGGCGCATAACTTCCTACGTCGTCAGCTACGGCTCTTTCGGGATCTATTATTATATGAAAATCACGTTTTATACATCAAGATTCATCACACTATCGCAATTCAGATATGTGGCATGTATAGCTAGACTCTGGCACGCTACGTTAGTATGAGAATCGACTAAACCGTAGCTCTGATACCAACCAAATGTAACACTCCTTACCCATGTCCGTCACTGGATTAAGGTTAAAGGCGTTACCAGACAGATCAGAAAGTTTCATAACATTTCATACATTTCATTCATCAGTCATACACACAATGTCCCTTAAATAGGTCAACAAGACCTTAAACATGCTTATAAACCGAGTCGGGACTAAACTGAAACACATACAAAATTTCATGGACAATTAAAACTTTTTCTATGTTTCAGGGGTTACACGCCCGTGTGGGCAGGCCATGTGCCTCCCACTGCTATTAGACACACCCGTGTGTCCACCCCGTGGTCGAAACAGGCTATACACCCACGGCCACCTAACACGCCCATGGAACTTGGCCGTGGTCGATCCTGTCAAAATTCACACGGCTGCTAGGCAGCTGGCACAACCGTGTGCCATGGTCATGTGCTTTTAAGCTAGCTACTGACTTAGCCCACAGTCAATAGGCACACCTGTGTGCCTTAATCGTGTGACAAAATAGGCCATTTTCAGGGCTACAAATCCACCCATTTGGGTTATACCTATAAACAATGTCAACTAACTCATTTCATACCTATATGTCAAGCAAGAACATACCAATTAACCATTCATTATATACATTCAATAACCATTTAAACCATGCCATATTCCAAGACCAAAACATATATAACAAAAGCATAATACATTCATTTCCTTAACTCAAAAGCTTGATCATTTCATGAATCAACTAACCATGCCAAAACATGCTTCACATATCATGATCATAATGAATAATTTCAACTCATAATTAGCCAAATCACATAGCAAAGTTCATATATCAACTTATACCAAAATACTAGCCTATACATGCCATATCTAGCTATTTACAAATCCAAAATGTATAAAACACAAATTCTTAAGTGCAATGACAATCCCCGACGGTCCCGAGCCTTCAGTAGATGTAACGACCTATAAAACAGAGTAAACACACACACAGAGTAAGCTTTCAAAAAGCTTAGTAAGTTATATACAAATAAACTTAATAGGAAACATTTAGGCATATTTTTGACCACATTTACCATATTCATCAATTCTAGATTCACACATGAATATATCTTATTCATAACCATTCTTGTATCTCATTCACATACTCGTAGTTAATCATACAATTCTTCAATTTGAAATCACATAAGTACTTACCTTTCTATACACATTATGTGTATAAATCAAACATACCTAAAACGATCAATTATTCACTTAACTGATCATTGCTCGAATTTGAAATTCGTATCATAGACTTAGGAATCTAGTAGGATACTCAGAAAGCTCAGAATAATCGTACAAAGCCAACGTCCCAGACGAGGTCTTACATACACTTAGATATAGATGCCGCTGTCCCAGACAGGGTCTTACACGAATCAATACGATGTCGATGTCCCAGACATGGTCTTACACGTAAAGCTCATATTAATGCCAACGTCCCAGATGTGGTCTTACATGTAAAACTTATATCGATGCCAACGTCCCAGACGTGGTCTTACACGAGTCCCAAATCAACGCCAACGTCCCAGACATGGTCTTACATGATAAAACAGAACAGATACCTATGTCATGACACAGCTAATCCTATCTATTCCTAGGAGCACATGGGACTTCTTGGACTTAGTCACTATATCGGACTTATCTCGGAATTCATATCCATAACCTCTCATAAGTATCCATTATCAACATTAGTTATATGAACAATTATAATTTCATACAAGTACCTTTATTTGCATAGTAACTTACCTCGGATTCGATATATCGGAATGAAAACGGCTACTCGGTTACTTTCGCCTTCCCGCGATCGAAATCCGTTTTCCTCGGGTCTTGATCTAAACATATTCAGAATTAACCCTTTTATTCACTATTTCATTCAATTCAATCCATACACACATATTTAGGGCTATTTACAAATTAACCCTCATATTTGCACAATATAACAATTTAGTCCATTTTTCTCAAAACATCAAATTCACAAAATCAATCCACACTCATGCTTAGCCGAATGTACATATATATCATACAAGCCCATATTTTTCATCAAAATAGCAATTTAGTCCCTCAATTTTTGTATTTTCAATTTAGCCCTATTTAGCTAAATTCATCAAAACTTCAAGAACAAAACATGTTCGTCTAGCTCCAATCTTTCATCTAACACCATAAATCCTCATAAAACTCAACATATCATCAATGGCATATCACACAAACATCATCAATCCACAAAATTATTACATGGGTTTTGTAGCTCTCAAAGCAACTATTACAAAAACGTAGAAATTATCAAAAACAGATCAAAAACTAACCTTGAATTCAAGCTTGAAACCAATCGAACCCTTAAGCTTTTATTCTTTCTTTTTCTTTAAAACATTCGGCCAAATGATAAAGCAATATGGCTTTTTTTTTCTTTTAATGCTTTGTTTAATAATAATAACTTAATGAATAAATATAATATAAAATTTAACTTATAAAATAACATATAAAAACATATTATAAAAACCATGTTGCCGTCCACTAACCATATTTTGGCCAAATTGCAACATAAAACCCTTACAATCCAAAGCCACTCAATTAACCACTTAATCAAATGAAAAGCCAATTTTAAACTTTACGCGATTTAATCCTTTTGTCAAATTAAACACAGAAACAAACAAATTAGCTTACAAAAAATTAACACATGCTTTGTCACATATCAAAAACACAGAAAATAATATTAAAATATTACACAAACTCGGATTTGTGGTCCCGAAACCACTGTTCCGACTAGAGTATAAACCGGACTGTTACAGTTGCTAGGTGCACGGGCGGATGAGTGCGTGGGCGGATGGGTGCATGGTAGGGGCTGCATGCAGGAAGTAGCGCGCGAGGCCTTGCGGCAGGTAGGCCACGGGCGTGCCCAAGTGAGGCGTACAGGAGCAAGACACCGTCTGGGCAACTGCTGGAGCTGGGGCGTGCGGCGTGCTAAGGCTGGCTGCTGGCCGAATGCCTGTTGTGGCTAGGGACTTGCAGCACTTTGATGAGTTGGTGATTTGGGGTTTTGAGTGATGAATGAATGGGGGGAAGCAATGGTGGAATTTATAGTGGGAGAAGTAGGAATTAGAGTAGAACTCTTAGAGCAATTTAATAATAAAAATATTCTAATTCTAATTCTACTCAATGTTAACAACAATTAATAATATACATATGTAATTATCAATTGCTATTAAATTATTAAGATAAATATAAAAAATAATTAAATAAAATTAATCCTAATCCTAAGCTAAGTTGATAAAAATTAATATATAAATTATAATGAATATAATTATATATTAAAGTTTATCAATAATTTATAAATATGATATTAAGTAAAAATATTTATTCTAGATGCTTTTTTTAAAAAAATATTTACAAAAAGAGGAACCTAGTTTTTATTATTTACGAAACTAGCAACCAAATTTTAAAAATAATTTAATTAAGTCCCTCAACTTAATGAAAATTTGAAATTGAGTTGCAATTTAAGACTTGGGTCAAAATTGACCTTTTTATTTGGAAAACAAAAAATTTAGTGTCATTTAGGGGCTAATTTCTCGGGAAATTATGTAAAAGTCAATTCCCAGGAAAGATTGGAGGGGTCATAAGCGGTCCCGCTTAAGTTCCTATCTCCTAGACAGAATTTATTTAAACATAACAAACCTGAAAATATACCCTAAATAAATTATTGAAAACAAGAAAATCTAAAGATCAGATAAACTGAACAAGATTTGATCCCGTTCAGGTCTTTCTCCGTAGTAATGTTTTGAACGCTGAGCATTGACTTGAAAATTACCTCCCTTACCTTGGACTTCAAAAACTTATGGGTAGAAGCGATGAATTGTAAATGGACCGGATCAACGTGATTTTAACTTACCTGGAAAGAACTTCAATCTGGGATTAAATAATAAGACTTACTGACCTGCTTCAAACTCTCGAACTGGAATATGCTTGTCATGCCATTTCTTGAGTCTTTCTTTGAGTAATTTGGCATCTTCGTATGAGAACATTCGCAATTCCTCTAGCTCCTTGAGTTGGAGCATCCGTTTCTCTCTAGCAAGCTTAAGATCCAAATTGAGTCGTCGAAGAGCCCAGTAAGCTTTGTGCTCTAACTCCAGAGGTAGATGACAGGCTTTCCCAAAGACCAACCTATAGGGTGACATTCCTAAAGGTGTCTTGTATGCTGTTCTATAAGCCCATAAAGCATCATCTAGTCTTTTGGACCAATCCCGTCGGTTCAGGCAAACTACCTTCTCAAGTATGCCTTTGATCTCCTTATTCGCTAGCTCAGCTTGCCCATTTGTCTACGGATGGTAAGCTGTAGCAACCTTGTGTTTCACTCCATGTTTATCTAACAACCATTTTAACCACTTGTTCACAAAATGGGTCCCTTCATCGCTGATAATAGCTCTTGGGGTTCCGAACCTTGTGAACACATGTTTCTGCAAGAACTTCATCACAACCTTGGCATCGTTCATCGGATAAGCTTCAGCCTCGACCCACTTGGACACATAATCTACTGCTACCAATATGTACTTGTGACCAAAAGACCGAGGGAAAGGACCAAGAAAGTCAATACACCAAACATCGAACAATTCTACCTCAATAATATTTGTTCGAGGCATCTCATTTCTGTTGGTGACATTTCCAACCCTCAGACATCGATCTTTACATAAGCGTATATATCCTTGAATAGTGTTGGCCAAAAAAATCTGGCTTGCAATACTTTGGCCGCTGTACGTGTACCTCCGAAGTGTCCCCCACTTGGAGCTGAATGACAGTGGTATAAAATCTTTGGTATTTCATCTTCTGTCACACATCTCCTAATCATCTGATCTGCACACTTTTTAAACAAATATTGCTCTTCCTAAAAATAGTACTTCACATCGTGAATAAACTTTTTTCTTTGTTGATAGGTTTTATCAATCGGCATCAAACCACAAGCTAAATAGTTAGCAATATCAACAAACCAAGGAATATTATGGACATGATTTACCTTCAGTATGTGTTCATCTGGAAATGTCTCCTGGATCAGTAGAAGTGGAGAATTTCCCTCTTGCGGCTCTAATCTAGACAAGTGATCTGCTACTTGGCTTTCTACTCCCCTTCGATCTTGAATTTCTAGATCGAACTCTTGAAGTAGAAGAACCCACCGGATCAATCTCGGCTTAGCATCTTTCTTGGCAAATAAGTACTTAATTGCAGAGTGGTCCGTATAGACAATCACTTTGGTACCTACAAGATAGGATCGAAACTTGTCGAAAGTAAACACAATAGCAAGTAACTCTTTTTGTATTACCGTATAGTTCAGTTTAGCTCCGGTTAGAGTTCTACTTGAGTAGTAGATGGGATGAAAAACTTTGTTCCTATGCTGGCCCAAGACAGCTCCAATTGTGAAGCCACTTGCGTCACACATCAATACGAATGGCAAATCCCAGTCTGGTGTGACGATTATGGGTGCTATGACTAATCGACTCTTCAGATCGTTGAAGGCTTTTAAACATTCCTCATCAAACTTGAATATCGAGTCCTTCTCCAATAGCTTGCATAAGGGTTTAGCCACTTTGGAGAAGTCCTTGATAAATCTTCGATAAAAACCGGCGTGGCCCAAAAAGCTCCTAACACTTTTTACAGATGTTGGAGGTGGGAGTTTCTCAATAACGTCAACTTTTGCTTTGTCCACCTCGATCCCATGTCTCGTTATCCGATGCCCTAGAACAATTCCTTCTCGTACCATAAAATGGCACTTTTCCCAGTTGAGTACGAGATTCGTTTCTTCGCATTGCCTTAGTACCTTAGCTAGATTGGCTAACTTGGTTTTTCTTATGAAATTGCTATGGCATGTTTAACAAATTACCAAAGGGGGTGTTTTCTGAAATTAATAAAAAAAATAAACTTTGAATTTATACTTGGATAATTAATGACGGGCTTCTAGTAACCAATTGGCTCAAATTTTCAACTAAAACCGCAATATTGATTTCAAATGATCGCTTAATGGATATTTTCTTAAAAAAATTTGATTTTTGATTAAGAAATCTGAACTGTATTACGGCTAAAGTTAAGCAACTGTTTTAAATCTTCGCCAAAGGCATAGTGATATGCAAAATTTCTCTCAACTCATGGTTTTAAATTTGGATTTCTAAAATTTTCTTCCCTGTAACATGCCAGATTCGGTCGTAGCGTTTTGACCAGGTTTGGGGTGTTACAAAGTATCTCCGAATACTGAGAAATCGTCCATGAAAACTTCCAACTACTTCTCAACCATGTCAGTAAAAATAGACATCATACATCTTTGAAATGTAGCTGGTGCATTATATAAACCAAATGGCCTACGTCTAAATCCAAATGTACCATACGGACAGGTGAATGTCATTTTGTGTTGATCTTCCGGTGCTACTGTAATCTGATTATACCTCTAGTATCCGTCGAGAAAATAGTAGTAATCTCTTCCTATGAGTCTATCCAGCATCTGGTCCAAGAACGGCAAAGGAAAGTGATCTTTCCTAGTTGCCTTGTTTAGCTTCTGGTAATCGATGTAGATTCTCCATCTCGTAATTGTTCTAGTTGGTATCAACTCATTGTTGTCGTTCTCTACGACCGTGATACCACTTTTCTTCAGCACGCTCTGGACTGGACTCACCCATGAACTATCTGAGATGGGGTAAATTGTACCCGCATCCAACCACTTAATAATTTCCTTCTTTACTACATCTTTCATGATGGGGTTCAGTCTCCGTTGTCCATCAATCGTTCCTCTTTCGCCATCTTCTAATATGATCTTGTGCATGCATACAGATGGGCTAATACCGCGAATATCGGCTATGGTCCATCTGATAGCGTTCTTGAATTGTTTCAAAACTATGATAAGTTTCTCTTCTTGTTCAATAGTTAATTCTGCTGAAATAATCATAGGCAGAGTAGAGGCGTTACCTAAATAAACATATTTTATGTGTAAAGGTAATACCTTGAGTTCTAACTTAGGTGGCTCCTTGATTGATGCTTTTGGCTGCATGTAATCTTTTTTATCTAATTTCAAAGATTCAAAACGGGATTGCAGATTAAATCCCTTTTGATTAGCTTCTAGCATAGCTAAGTATTCATCCTCCTCTTCAACATTTGGGGGATCCGATGTCAAAATTCTTTCCAGTGGGTCCTCAACACAGTTAAGTTCCTTCTCTACTGTTAATTCCTCTAAATCGGATACTACAGAACAATCATCCATTGTGTCAGGAAATCGCATTGACTTGAAAACATTAAATGTTACTTGATCATCTTGAACACGCATAGTCAGCTCGCCCTTTTCCACATCAATAAGGGTCCTTCCAATTGCTAAGAATGGTCTTCCTAGGATAATTGACACTTCTTTGTCTGTTTCAAAGTCTAGAATTACAAAGTCAGCAGGAAAGATAAATTTATCTACACGTACCAATACGTCCTCGATTTTTCCTTCTGGATGCGCTAAGGACCGATCTGCCAGTTGAAGTGTAACCGTAGTTGGTCTAACTTCTCCTATCCCCAGCTTCCTAAATATTGACATAGGCATCAAGTTGGCCTTACCACAATATGTTGATCCAATGTTGCACGGTATGGTGAAACATCCAAGATCCTTCAATTTTAGGGGTAGTTTGTCCTGAAGATACACACTGTATTCCTTCGTCAGAGCTACCATCTCAAATTATCCAATTCTTCGTCTCTTAGACAAGAGTTCTTTCATGAACTTGACGTAGTTTGGCATTTGCTCAAATGCTTCGACCAACGGGATGTTGATGTGAAGTTGCTTGAGTACGTCAAGAAACTTCTTGACTTGAATCTCCTACTTCGGGTTCTAAAGTCTTTGAGGGTAGGGTGGTGGTGGTCTCATTACTGGAACTGATTCTAGTTGATTCGCCTTTGGCAATAATTCTGCATCTAACAAAGTTGTTGGTTGATCAGAATTAACAGGTCCTGAGGTTACTTTGCCGGGTTTTGTAGATTTCGATTCTGGTGAAATTGGGGTTTCAACACTTGGTTGAACTTCTATTGAGTCTTGAGCTTCAGCTTGCTCCTTTCAACTTCGACAGTGTTGGGCTCTACTATCTTTCCACTCCTCAATGTCAACGCTTTGTAATGTTCCTTCTCTGAATTTCTCGAATTTTCCGGGTCACTAGGTAGAGCACCTTGTGGTCGGTTCTTGAGTTCAGTAGCAAGCTGGCCCCCTTGATTCTCCAAATTCTTCAATGTAGCTGATTGGCTCTGGATTAAGGCATCATTCTTTGCCATGTATGCCTTCAGCAAATGCTCCAAGCTATTGGATACTTCAGCTTAAACTGGTTTCTGAACTTGTTGAGGAAAATTAGGTGGCTGGGTTGGTCTGGGTTGGGTGTAAGTGGTACTAGTTCCAGCTCTTGGTTACTCCAGGAGAAATTCGGGTGTGGGTTATAAAAATTTGATTGCAGCCCTTGCCTTCCTCAGTTTTGGATCTGATTACCCATGTAGTATACAGATTCTAGGTTCGAAGGATATTCTTCGAACAAATGCCCTTCCCCACAATAGACACAAGCTATGTAATATCCTGATTTTGTGGGTCTATGCATTTGGTATGTTGCATGGCTAAGTTAGTAAGCTAAGGCTTTAAGGTGTGTATTGGGCTCAGGTTTGGGCTTAAAATCTGGGTTAAAATGATTAAAAATAGTGTTAGTAATAATTTAATTTAAATTATTATGTTTAGTAGCAAGCTGGGCTTGTGGCCCAAAAATTTGAGGTGCTTTAGATGAGCATTAAGGTGGCGTCACAAGGGGGAGGAGTTTGGGCCTAGTGTGGCCGCTTGGGGCCCAAATGGATGGGTCAAATTTCGGCACTAAGAAGGGAAAGGGGGTGGACGGCAATTAGGCTACATTTTAGGAGTTTATTTCTTTTATTTTTAAGTGATAAATGATGATAATTAGGAAATATAAGGATTAAATGGATGAGGGATATGATAATTGATGGATAAAGTTATCAGGAGGGAGAGAGTTGGCCGAATATCCAACTCTGAGTGTGTGCTTGTGTATTGCCGAAATTTTGAAGCCTAGTGTTCATCTTTTCCGTTTGATTTCTTTTCTTTCTTTCTCACTTACTCTTCTAGCCGAAAATTCTCTTCTCCTATTCTCTCAAATTCTTTTCTTTGCCGCAACTCTCCAACACATTCTTCTCTTCATTCTTTTCTTCCAAAGCCGAATACCCTAGTCCCCATCATCTTCCTCAATAACCAAATCTACAAGGGTAGTTTAGTTTTCCCGAAGGTGCACCATAAGCCGCATACTCCATAGTAATCCGGTAAGTTTCGGGATTTTATTCTATGCGATTTTAATCTTTCTTTCATTAAGTCTAACCCGAAACACTTGTATAAGGCCTTTCGATTTCACTTTGTACCCCTAGAAGTCGAATCTGTCTCATTAAAGGTCTCCTGTGCCGATTTGGTGGAAAAGCCGAGGGTAGGTGGTGGTAGGTTTGGCCGAATGGCCTCTCTTGTTCTTTTGGCTTTGGCCGAATGTGTTTGGTACTCAGTGGATTGCGTTTAAGGGATTGGTTTAATACTTGGGTATTGGCCGAATGTAGGGAGGTTGGTGGTGACATCCTCTTGAAGACTTTCGGGATCCGACAGTTTAGGTAAGGTTGCTTTTTAGTGCTATAAGTATTTAATTAATTAGATCTCACCATTTACATTCGGTTTAGTGACCAAGGAGTTATTATGGACAATAATAACAGACAAGCAGTAGGGGTTGGATCTGTAAATCCAATGCCAAAGTACAAGAAACGATCTATATCGGGAGTGCGAGATTGGCCATCGGGGTGTGGGCCGACATCGGAAGTAGATTTTAGGCCGAAAGTGGTAGTCTCGAGTGACAGTAGCGTAGAGGCAGTGAAAGTGTTAGTACGAAAACCAGGTGTGTAACTCTTACACACTTTCTTACTAAAATACCCTTGTCGGTATAAGCGAGGATGCCGAGTAAGTTGTTATTATTGCTCGCGTTGATTGTGATCTATGAAAGCATGTTATTCTGTAAACGTAGTTTTTTATGTTAAGCATGATCATACTGATATCGATTGCATAAATATATGCCATGGGTGATGAGAGAAGGGGGAGTATGATCTATCAGACTGTCACCAGTGATTTGGTATCACACAGTGGGTTGGCCCCACATACTATAAAAATTGTGACTAAGTCTCAGTGGTTTGGCACCACTAGTGGTTTGGTACCACATGTGTTATTCTTTAACCAAGGGGTAGATTTGGGAGACTCGGATGGATACCTAGGTTGGATGGGTTGCATGACTTGCATATTATTGTATGAATTTGTGTAAGAGCTTATTTTCTTTTGGGATGGGGATTTATACACTGAGTCTCTGTGACTCACCCCTTTCCTTTACATTTTTGCAGATCAGACTTAGGTCGTGGATATGGAGCCGGAGTGGGCTTGAGGTGGCCATGCTCAGCATTTATTTATTTATTTCAAAGTTTTCTTTTCTGACTTAGTTATTTCCTTTAATTTGGGGTTTCAGCGTTGTAATAAGGCCGCCTAAGTTTTATTTTGGGTTCTTTTATTTAGTCGATTCTATAGTTTCTATTTAATATGATGTTTAAACTATGTTTTGGGGGTTTTCAAAAGCTAAACTAAATACTTGTTTTCTTTATATACAATGATTAAGTAATTATTATGGAGTAACAATATGACAACTAAGTTTTTTCAAACCAATTTTTAACAAGTTTTACACGATACAAAAATACATCGACGTTTCTCCAAAAACTTATATCGGTTTTCTATCTAAAATAAGTCGACAAATCGGTTTCAACAACATTTTCTTTTCCGTGGCACGCCAGATCCAGTTGTAGCATTTTGGCCGGGTTTGGGGTGTTACATTTTGGTATCAGAGCCCGGTTCAAAAGCTCGGTTGTGGGGTTAGGGCCCAAAATATGTTTTAAAAGGTTGAGAAATGATTTTTTTCAAAGCATAGCACCTGAGTCTCCGGCGCCGATCCACCCAGGTAAGTACCCTAACTTTTGTTGTGATATATTTGTTGGGCTTTGTGGGCTTTAGGCGTAGTTAAGCATGATAGTACTCATGGACTCTAGGCTTAGACAAACCACTCTTCAAATCCATAAGACTTAACTTTGTTAAAAAAACCTGTAAACGAGTCACAAGGCTAAAGTGTGGCAACAAGCATATGCATGTCTAGGAGTAGATTCGGAAGAGCTTGGTATTTAAGCAGTCCGAGTGACTCACCTCCTCTTCGCTGGAATCTTACCTGGTGCATAGTGATTGTTCACTTTAGCTATGACAGGGTGTGGCAATAGGCATATGCATGTCTAGGAATGGATTCAGGGAAAGCTTGGTATTTAAGCAGTCCTAGTGACTCACCTCCTTTTCACTAGAATCCCACCTGGTGCATAGTGACTATTCACCTTAGTTACAAGGACGTGTTAACAGGCCAAAACTTACAACTAAAACCCGAAAGGGACCAGCCACACTGTTTTGTAAAACTTTAGTTTTGAAATTACCAAATTACCCCTAGACTTACAAAATTACCGAAATACCCCCAGATTTGTAAAATTACCAAAATACCCCGAGTTGGAAAATTACCAAAATACCCTTATACCGCAAAATCACCAGAGACCATATTTTAGAAAATTATGAAAATACCCCTGTAGGTTAAAATTACGAAAATACCCCCGGGTAGTGAAATGATGAAAATACCCCTAAACGTTGAAAGTGGTCTGTGGATGTTGTTTGTGTGATGAATGTACCTAGAACTAGGAGATAATCCTGGAACTGGAACTTTAAGATAGATTCGTATGCGAAAGAATCACTTTTAAAACTACTTCTCATAAAATTGTCCGTGGATAAATAGTGAATAGAGTTAATAATTCATAAAATTCTTAATCAAATAAACGCGAACAAGAAGAATAAGTACAAGAGGTCGGGGACGTCCGCCGCGTGGCCGTGGTAGGGGTAGGATGACCTTGTCGGAGCCAGCAGGGTCTGGCCATGGGTCCGGAAATGTGCTGCAGGATCTGCCGGCGATGGAAGCCGAGTTTCAGGATTAGACTGGTGGTAACAATGCAGTATCTCAGGCTGTACTGTGAGTTTTGGAACGAGTTGCCGGGGCAGGCGCGGGTGCAGGAGCCCGAAAATCCGTGGCTGAGCGACTCCGGGCTAATTGAGCAGAAGTGTTTAGGGGAGTTTCTGGAGTGGCACCCAACACGGCTGAGTACTGGTTAGAGGCGACCGAACGTATAATGGATGATTTGGACTTCTAGGCTGAGGAGAAGTTGAAGGGGATAGCGTCTCTCCTCCGGGATGAGTCGTATCAGTGGTGGCTCACGGTTAGGGATGGTGCAGTGGCAGATGATATCACCTGGGATTATTTTAAGGCAGCCTACCAGAGGAAGTATGTGGGAGCTGGGTATACTGATGCACAACGTAGGGCATTCTTGAACTTGGTACAGGGGAATAAGTCGGTACCCGAGTACGAAGCTGAATTCTTGAGGTTGAGTAGGTATGCTCGGGGTATGGTGGCTACAGAGCATGAGCGCTGTGTTAGGTTCGAGGACGGGTTAAGAGATGAGCTACGGGTGTTAATTGCACCTCAGTGTGAAAGGGAATTTGCCGTTCTCGTGGAAAAGGCTAAGGTAGCTGAGGAGGTGAAGTGAACTGAGAGGCAGAATCAGGACAGAAGTAAGGATAAAAGGAGTTTTGGGCCTTCAGGGTCTGCTGGAAGTTCACAGAAGAGGGCTAGATTTGGTGGACCAGAAAGAGCCGCAAAGCGTGCTGCTCAATGGCCACCTCAATGTGCTAGATGCGGGAAGTCCCATTCGGGAGAGTGTTTGGCTGGTAGTAGAGGGTGCTTTGAGTGCAGGTCAATGGAGCATCGAGTAAGGGATTGTCCGCGGAAGTTAGCTAGGACACAAGCTGAGGGTCAAGGACGCGGTCAATTCAGGAGGGATGGTCAACAACCACAGAGGGGTCGAGGAGCAGCTAGGGGTGGTAATGGTAATGGTAACGGGCGAGGCCGAGGAGCACCTGGCCGAGGTGCTGGAGGTGCTGATGTTAGACAGCCTGGGTTGGTCTATGCAGCCAAACATCGAGAGGAAGGTGACACACCAGACGTTATAACCGGTACGTTTATAATTTTTGGGTTGCCTTACATTGCTTTAATTGATGTTGGTTCAACACACTCATATGTTGCTAGTAGTATAGTGGGAACTTTGAACTTAGTTAGTGAGACTGCTGCTAGGAAGATGACGGTAGTTAGCCTTTTAGGACACTCTGTGGTGGTGGATAAACTGTATAGAGAAGTACCCCATAGAACTTCAAGGGGTCGTGTTTCAAGCGGATTTGATGGAACTACCCTTCAGGGAGTTCGATTTAATCTTAGGAATGGATTGGTTGGTAAAGTACCAGGCAGAGCTGGACTGTGCAGCTAAGCAGTTGGTGCTGAAGTCGGTTGAGGGTGAAAAGGTGGTAATGATAGGAGAGAGAAGGAATTACCTATCTAACGTGGTGTCTGCGCTAAAGGTGGAGAAAATGGTAAGGAAAGGATGTGAGGCGGTTATGGTCTACGTGTGTGCCTTGGAAGTTAAGGAATCAAGAATGGAGAATGTTCGAACGGTGAAAGACTTTGTCGATGTCTTTCCGAAAGAGCTTCCGGGTTTGCCCCCAGATCGTGAAGTGGAGTTCGGTATAGATCTTTTACTGGGAACAGCGCCAGTGTCTATTGCTCCATATAGGATGGCACCAAAGGAATTGGTGGAGTTGAAAGCGCAGATTCAGGAGTTGCTGGATCGGGGTTTTATCCGGCCAAGTGTTTTGCCGTGGGGGGCGCCTGTGCTCTTTGTTAAGAAGAAGGACGGGTCGATGCGAATGTGCATAGATTACCGTCAGTTGAATAAATTGACAATTAAGAACAAGTATCCTTTGCCTAGGATAGATGACTTGTTCGACCAGCTTAAGGGAGCATCGGCCTTTTCCAAGATAGATTTAAGGTCGAGGTATCACCAACTTAAGGTAAAGGAGGCAGATATCCATAAGACGGTGTTTCGTACTCGATACGGGCACTATGAATTCTTGGTTATGCCGTTTGGATTGACGAACGCACCGACAGCGTTTATGGATATGATGAATCGGGTGTTTCAGCTGTACTTGGATCGATTCGTCGTAGTATTTATCGACGATATTCTGGTGTACTCGAAATCAGAGGAGGAGCATGACGCACATTTGCGAGTGGTGTTGCAGATTCTTAGGGAAAAGCGTTTATACGCCAAGTTTAGTAAGTGCGAGTTCTGGCTGAAGGAGGTTACTTTCTTGGGGCATGTTGTGTCAGCTGAGGGGATTAGAGTGGACCCTTGGAAGGTTGAGGCAGTTTTAGACTGGAAGCCACCGAAGTCTGTGGCGGAGATTCGGAGTTTTCTGGGGCTAGCAGGGTATTACCGGAGGTTTGTGGAAGGGTTTTCTCTGATTGCAGCACCATTGACCAAGTTGCTGAGGAAAGGGGTTCCATTCGTGTGGTCAGACATGCAACAGGAAAGTTTTGAGAAGCTAAAAAGGATTTTGACAGAAGCTCCGGTATTGATTCAACCAGAAGTCGGAAAAGAATTTACGGTTTATTGTGATGCGTCCCATACAGGATTGGGATATGTGCTGATGTAAGAGGGGAAGGTAGTAGCGTATGCTTTCCGACAATTGAGACCCCACGAAGGGAACTACCCGACTCATGATCTGGAGTTGGCGGCAGTGGTTTTTGCCCTAAAAAATTGGAGGCATTATTTATATGGAGAGAAGTCTGTAGTATATACGGATCACAAGAGTCTGAAGTACCTTCTCACGCAGAAGGAGTTAAATTTGAGGCAGAGAAGGTGGATTGAGATGTTAAAAGACTATGACTGCTCGATTGAGTACCACCCGGGAAAGGCTAACGTGGTAGCGGATGCCTTGAGCCGTAAGGTAGTGGCAGATTTAAGAGCCATGTTTGCTCACCTTAGTCTGTATGAGGATGGAAGCTTGTTAGCGGAATTGCAAGTGAAGCCAACATGGATTGACGAGGTTAAGGAGAAACAGCTGATAGATGAAGTTTTAAGTGCTCGTTGGTTGCAAGTGCAGAGTGGTGGATTGGAGGGTATAGTCTAAGCAGCGATGGAGTGTTATGTTTTCGGGGAAAAATGTGTATACCTAAGGATGTGGAGTTAAGGCAGAAGATTTTGCAGGAGGCACATAGCAGTCCATATGCTATGCATCCAAGAGGTAGTAAGATGTACCGGGATTTGCGGGAGCAGTTTTGGTGGCTGGGCCTTAAGCGTGAGGTAATGGAGTTTGTGGGTAAGTGTCTGACGTGTCAGCAAGTCAAGGCTGAACATCAATTACCCTCGGGATTGTTGCAACCGATCAAGATTCCACAATGGAAGTGGGAAAGGATCACAATGGATTTTGTGAGTAGGCTACCTCTTACGCCGACCAAGAAGGATTCAGTTTGGGTAATTGTAGACCGTTTGACGAAGTCGGCTCATTTCATACCTGTGCGTATGGATTATTCTCTTCAGAAGTTGGCAAAACTATATATAGCAGAATTTGTAAGGTTGCACGGAGTGCCAGTGTCGATTATTTTGGACAGAGACCCTAGATTTACGTCAAGGTTCTGAAGGCCTTGCATCAGGCATTGGGTACAAGGTTGGATTTTAGTACAGCATTCCATCCCCAATCAAATGGACAGTCAGAGAGGGTGATTCAAGTCTTGGAAGACATGCTAAGGGGATGTGTCTTGGATTTCAAGGGTAGTTGGGAAGACTTCTTACCGTTGATGGAATTCGCGTACAACAATAGCCATCAGGCAAGCATTCAGATGGCACCATACGAGGCGTTGTATGGTCGAAAGTGTCGTACCCCTACGTGTTGGACAGAGTTGGGAGAGCGGCAGTTGTTGGGTCCGGAGTTGGTTACGGAAACAGAAGATAAGGTGAAGGTGATTCGAGCTCGTTTGAAGGAGGCTTCAGATAGGCAAAAGTCTTATGCCGATCTTAAGCGGAAGGATATAGAGTTTGCGGAAGATGATAAGGTTTTCTTGAAGGTGTCGTCGTGGAAGAAGGTTCTGAGGTTCGGTAGGAAAGGCAAGTTGAGCCCTAGGTTTATCGGGCCTTATCGGGTGTTAAAACGAGTGGGACCAGTGGCGTACCAGCTTGAGTTGCCACCTGAGTTGAGTCAAATCCACGACGTGTTCCATGGTTCCATGCTTAGACGCTATCGCTCGGATCCATCACATGATGTGCCAGTGGAGGAGATAGAGGTGAATCCAGACTTATCTTTTGAAGAGGAACCGGTGCAGATTCTAGATCAGGATGTTAAGGTTTTGCGTAGGAAATCTGTTCCCTTGGTAAAGGTACTATGGCGGAACCATGGATCGGAGGAAGCGACATGGGAGCCGGTGGATATTATGCGGCAGCAATACCCTCAACTTTTCTGACCAGGTAAATTTCGAGGTCGAAATTTATTTTAAGGGGGGTAGACTGTAATATCCTGATTTTGTGGGTCTATGCATTTGGTATGTTGCATGGCTAAGTTAGTAGGCTAAGGCTTTAAGGTGTGTATTGGGCTCAGGTTTGGGCTTAAAATCTGGGTTAAAATGATTAAAAATAGTGTTAGTAGTAATTTAATTTAAATTATTATGTTTAGTAGCAAGCTGGGCTTGTGGCCCAAAAATTTGAGGTGCTTTAGATGAGCATTAAGGTGGCGTCACAAGGGGGAGGAGTTTGGGCCTAGTGTGGCCGCTTGGGGCCCAAATGGATGGGTCAAATTTCGGCACTGAGAAGGGAAAGGGGGTGGACGGCAATTAGGCTACATTTTATGAGTTTATTTCTTTTATTTTTAAGTGATAAATGATGATAATTAGGAAATATAAGGATTAAATGGATGAGGGATATGATAATTGATGGATAAAGTTATCAGGAGGGAGAGAGTTGGCCGAATATCCAACTCTGAGTGTGTGCTTGTGTATTGCCGAAATTTTGAAGCCTAGTGTTCATCTTTTCCGTTTGATTTCTTTTCTTTCTTTCTCACTTACACTTCTAGCCGAAAATTCTCTTCTCCTATTCTCTTAAATTCTTTTCTTTGCCACAACTCTCTAACACATTCTTCTCTTCATTCTTTTCTTCCAAAGCCAAATACCATAGTCTCCATCATCTTCCTCCATAGCCGAATCTACAAGGGTGGTTTAGTTTTCCCGAAGGTGCACCATAAGCTGCATACTCCATAGTAATCCGGTAAGTTTCGGGATTTTATTCTATGCGATTTCACTCTTTCTTTCATTAAGAACTAACCCGAAACACTTCTTTAAGGCCTGTCGATTTCACTTTGTACCCCTAGAAGCCGAATCTGTCTCATTAAAGGTCTCCTGTGCCGATTTGGTGGAAAAGCCGAAGGTAGGTGGTGGTAGGTTTGGCCGAATGGCCTCTCTTGTTCTTTTGGCTTTGGCCGAATGTGTTTGGTACTCAGTGGATTGCGTTTAAGGGATTGGTTTAATACTTGGGTATTGGCCGAATGTAGGGAGGTTGGTGGTGACATCCTCTTGAAGACTTTCGGGATCCGACAGTTTAGGTAAGGTTGCGTTTTAGTGCTATAAGTATTTAATTAATTAGATCTCACCATTTACATTCGGTTTAGTGACCAAGGAGTTATTATGGACAATAATAACAGACAAGCAGTAGGGGTTGGATCTGTAAATCCAACGCCAAAGTACAAGAAACGATCTACATCGGGAGTGTGAGATTGGCCATCGGGGTGTGGGCCAACATCGGAAGTAGATCATAGGCCGAAAGTGGTAGTCTCGAGTGACAGTAACGTAGAGGCAGTGAAAGCGTTAGTATGAAAACCAGGTGTGTAACTCTTACACACTTTCTTACTTGATATGTTAATGTTATGTGTTATTAAAAGCCGAAATGACGGCAAAGGTTACTAAAATACCCTTGTGGGTATAAGCGAGGATGTCGGGTAAGTTGTTATTATTGCTCGCGTTGATTGTGATCTATGAAAGCATGTTATTCTGTAAACGTAGTTTTATATGTTAAGCATGATCATACTGATATTGATTGCATAAATATATGCCATGGGTGATGAGAGGAGGGGGAGTATGATCTATCAGACTGTCACCAGTGATTTGGTATCACACAGTGGGTTGGCCCCACATACTATAAAAATTGTGACTAAGTCTCAGTAGTTTGGCACCACCAGTGGTTTGGTACCACATGCGTTCTTAATGTAACTTCGGTTACCAGTGGTTTGGCACCACCAGTGGTTTGGTACCACAAGGGGTAGATTTGGGAGACTCGGATGGATACCTAGGTTGGATGGGTTGCATGACTTGCATATTATTGTATGAATTTGTGTAAGAGCTTATTTTCTTTTGGGATGGGGATTTATACACTGAGTCTCTGTGACTCACCCCTTTCCTTTACATTTCTACAGATCAGACTTAGGTTGTGGATATGGAACCGGAGTGGACTCGAGGTGGCCATGCTCAGCATTTATTTATTTATTTCAAAGTTTTCTTTTCGGACTTAGTTATTTCCTTTAATTTGGGGTTTCAGCGTTGTAATAAGGTCGCCTAAGTTTTATTTTGGGTTCTTTTATTTAGTCGATTCTATAGTTTCTATTTAATATGATGTTTAAACTATGTTTTGGGGGTTTTCAAAAGCTAAACTAAATACTTGTTTTCTTTATATACAATGATTAAGTAATTATTACGGAGTAACAATATGACAGCTAAGTTTTTTCAAACCAAGTTTTAACAAGTTTTACACGATACAAAAATACATCGACGTTTCTCCAAAAACTTATATTGGTTTTCTATCTAAAATAAGTCGACAAATCGGTTTCAACAACATTTTCTTTTCCGTGGCACGCCAGATCCGGTTGTAGCGTTTTCGCTGGGTTTGGGGTGTTACATGCTATATTCTCAAATTGATTCGGTGGCTGTGCTGCAAGACTATTAGACCCATTAGTAGTAAGATTTTTAAGCATTGAGGATATTGATGATACCTGAGATGCGAGTGAAGTAAGAGCGTCGACTTCATGAATTCCAATGACTCGTCTTCTTGATGCTGTACGACTGGTTGGCCATTGATAATTGTTGCTGGCAATCCTCTTAATAATTTCATAAGCCTCGTTATAAGACTTAGAAAGGAGAGCACCATTAGCAGAGGCATCCACTACCATCCTTGTGTGAGCGTTGAGACCATTATAGAATGTCTCAAGTTGAATACAATGAGGGATTCCATGATGAGGGCATTTTCGTAATAACTCTTTAAACCTTTCCCATGCCTCATACAAGGACTCGTCATCCATTTGGTGGAAAGCAGTGATCTCGTTCCTCAGCTTAGCATTCTTGTTTGGCAGAAAATACTTCATGAGGAATCTCTCGGCTAACTCTTGCCATGTAGAAATGGAGTTCGGTGGCAATGAATTCAACCAGGCACGAGCTCTGTCCCTTAGCGAATATGGAAACAACTTCAATCGTAAAGCATCTTCGGAGACTCTGGCCAACTTGAAAGAATCGCTCACTTCCATAAATAATTTTCAGTGAAGATGAGGATCTTTAGTAGGCATCCCATTGAATTGGCCCACAGTCTGAAGCATCTGGAACATGACTGGCTTCAGCTCAAATTGTTGTGCCTCGATTTCGGGTCTCCTTATACCCGGATTAAGATCGTTAAATACTGGCACGACATATTGTCTTAAGGCTCGATCTCTATCATCAGCAATAAGGATAGGATTCTGAGCAGGGTTTGTTCCGTTTTCTTGGTTCATATTCTCGAAGTTCATTTCTTCGGTCCTCCTATGGTTCGCTTGTCTTCTTCGTTGCCGACAGGTTCGTTCTATTTCAGGGTCCACAGGGAGTAAGTCAATAATCTGGTCAATACTCATAAACACCTGAAATAATAACAGAAAAACTGAGTAAGTAAAAGCTTCAATACGAAAATAAATAAACCAAAATGTAAAACAAATTCACAAATAATGGCTTTGAAAAACAGTCCCCGGCAACGGCTCCAAAAACTTGGAACGGTGGAAATGTGCAAGTGTACACAATCGCAACAAGTAATAAAGTGACAAGTAAATGTCGAGTTATCGTATCCATAGGGACTGTAAAAGAATTATTTATGGAAATGATTTCAAACACCTTGGTGAAGGGGAAATATTTGGATTTAATAAAAATTTAAAAACTAAAATTAACAAAGTAAAATAAAATAAAACAAAGTTCTAATGCACGATTTCAAAAGCTGATTTTAACCAAGATGATATAATTGTGTTGGATTAATTACATTTCTTACCTTAGAATTATCAAAACTTATGCTTATACTTGTTACGAATAAATCACGGCAACTCAGTAATTTGCTAACTTATGAACATATTTACAAATCAAAAACCCATTCATCTCTTGTACATATTCCTATGTCAATTCGACCGATTAGACAGATTTATAAAGGTAAACATGTTATTACACATACTTACTTATTATATTAAATAATCTCTCGCATATTCCTATGTCGATTTAAACGATTAATTTAACCTAATAAGCATATAAAAGACCATGTGAGGTAACAAAGTATCCTTACCTTGAAACAATTTAATCACAACAATCTTGCAAGCTATGCAAGGCATATGTATCGCCAAATACATTGCTAATTTAATCTTCAGCTACCTTAGAAGAATTAAACATGCACTGACTAAGTACTGTGTCCATTAATTACAATTTCAATGCGTTTAAATAATTAATTCTTTAGTTATCTAAACAATTATAATGCCAGAATAACTTAAGCATGATTTTACTTAATCAAGCATTTTACCGAGGCCTATAACAGCATAAACACAATTTTAATAATTTAAGAGGACGAAATGCAATCAACCCAACATGAATTAAATTCAAGCCAAGCTGATTAAATTAACCATTCCAATAGCATAAATATTCATAAACATGTTTTTCAAAACAACAACGAAATTTAAAGAGATAGGGAACAAGAAGCAAACCCGGTGTTTCTCCGTGGCTTGACTGATTGCTCCGTTCTTCGTTCTCCGTTGTCCTCGGCTATCAAGGTGGCTTATGAACACTCCAATTGCTGCTCCAAATGGCTGAGAAAACACCTCTTTTCCAAGAGGAGAAATCGGCTTTGGAGATAAAGAGAGAATGGAGAGAAGAGAAGTGATGAGAGAATGAGAATGTTGAAGGCTTGAGGAATGATTTGAATGATCAGCCAAGGGTGGTATTTATAGCTGAATGTGGAAGCTAAATTTTGCTAAAAATAGCAGCCAAAGAGCCACATCTTGGCCGGCCACCTATGTGGCAAAGTTGATGGCTTCAACTTTGCTAAATATGGCATGGGGCAAATCTACAAAGCCACTAATTGTGGAGGGGGTTGAATGCAACTTTGAAAAGTCTTCAATGACTTCTTTGTAAGCTTAATTAATCAGCTAATAAGCTGATTTGGGCCAGCATATGGATGGTTTGGGCTGCCCAAATGGTGACTGGTTCAGTTCACTGAATTCGGTCCAACCAGTGCGGTTTAACTGGACCCTTTTTCCATAATTAATTAATAATAATTTATTTAGCCCAAATTAAATTGAGAATAAATTAAAATTAATTATATTATGATTTAATATTAGTAATTGGACTGTCTTGGTCTGGAAATTATTTCACCTTGTTACTTCGAATTGCTTCTCAGTTTTGTTCTTTGAGCAGTGTCTGCCGAGCCAATTTTCGCCCTTTGTGCGAATCTGTCGAAAAAAGTCAAAATTTGTCAAAAATAACTATAAAATTAATTAAAATTTATCATGTTCATATTTTTATCACAATTTAATTATTTTATAATATTTAATTATTTTTCGACAAGAATTTAACTGAAATAGCATGATTTTAAGTTAAAAAAGGCCATGTAAAAACACGTAAATTTTCGTGTTTCCAATATCACATGAATGCAATGCACCCATCCCAAATCCAACCCTGCACTCCATTTCCCTTCCAACCCTACACTCCTGTGGGGATATAAATATCAACTCACACATCCCTACACTCCAAAGGTAGCAGCAGCAGCGACACTACTAAAACGTTGCAGCAAAGCTACTATAATGGGCTTAAAGCCACCGGTGGATCCACGGTCGTCAAGCGACTATGAGATCCTCAAATCTTCCTCCGTGTCATCAAAACCCACCCAAGTGCAACATTTATTTCATGAATGCAACATACACATTTTCACACATTCGACACTTAGGGGTATTTTAGTCATTTCGCTACCCAAGGGTATTTCCGTAAATCTAATCTACAGGGGTATTTAGGTAATTTTACAAAATAAGGTATTTTGAAAATTTTGTAAATCAGGGATATTTTGGTAATTTCGTAAATCAAGGGTATTCTGGTAATTTTACAAATCAGGGGTATTTTAGGAATTTTGCAAATCTAAGGATATTATGGTAATTTTCAAATCAAGGGTATTTGGTCCCTCTCGGGTTTTAGTTATGAACTTTGGCCCATTAACAAGTCCTTGCAGCTAAAGTGAACAAACATTATGCACCAGTTAGGATTCCAGAGAAGAGGAGGTGGGCCACTAGGACCGCTTAAGTATCAAGCTCTATCTAGATCCAATCCTAAACATGCATATGTCCGTTGCCACACTCTAACCCAGCGACTTATCCACGGACATGTTCAATTATTAGCTTAAGTCTTATGCGGTTTAAGAGTTGCTCAGAACTAGACCTAAAGTCCATTAAACCCTAGCATACTTGTCTACGTCCCCATAAAGCCCATCAACCCAATTTCACGTTTATATAGCCCATTATGCCCAAATCACATCCTTATGGCCCATTAGGCCCAGATCTCATTCATATGGCTTATTAAGCCCAAAACAATTCCAGATCATGTAACATGCATGACTAACTCAATTCATATAACCAAATCAATCAATTTCATCAATCTTAGCCTCAGGGCCCACCGGCCCATTTAGCCACTTTCGGCTTTTCGGCATTGCCGATGTCATGTGTGTGTAGTGTTTGTACAGACCTGGTTACTGCGACGTGCTATACTATCCTTGGTCTTGAACCTACAACCAACCAACCTTCAATCAATCACCCATACTTAATCAAAATATTTACCAAAAGTCGAAGCCTTACCGTAACCTTACCGTGTGCCACCGGGTTCTAATAGCCCTTCCTTAGCTACTAATCACGAGTATCTCCTAGATCTGCACTCACACATACACCATCAAACTTCGAGTGACTCATAATCCACACAAGTCACCCCTATAGATCATACTCACATTCTGCCATTTACTTAAACCATAATCGAGTTTAGTATACTTACACTTTGCTAACGATCCTTACCATGCTTGCGATCTCTGAACCTTACCCTTGTTAATACAAGATTAACGGCAATGAGAAGTTAGATAACCCTTTGGCTTTTAGCAAAACGTACAAAAGAGGTTAACTGAATACTTACCAAATCCCTTTTTGATCTTGCGGCCTAGATAGCTACTAAACTAGATTCAACTTTTAACCTTGATTGATAGTAGATAACAATCGATTTGTGATGGAGGAAAACAACAAAAATTTGGTACTAATGGGGATTTCGGCAAGAGAAGATGATGATACTTCGGCAATAAAAGGGTTTGGCTATGAGAGAATTCGACAAAAAAAGATTCGGCTTTAGGAGCAAGGCAAGGTATTTTCGGTTGTGAAAAAATAAGGTTTCGGCAAAGAAAAGAAAAAAGAATGGAAAATTCGATATTACCTAGGACCCCAAATTCGACACACACACATTTATATATCCTATAGCCGAAACTTAGCCACCCCTAAAGTCCAATTCGGCACCACTTCATGCACTGCTCATCTCCTAATTTTTATACATGATATCTACCTTATCCTTCTCCTAAATTCTCTCTACTGATCACTTCTCCTTAGATTCCCTCTACATGCCACTTCTAGCCTTCTAGAAGCCTAAAAATTAAACTCCAAAATAAAACTAAGCTAGCACTCGAACCTTAGACCTCCCTGCATGCATATGTCGCCACCTTTCTACACCTTAGTGGCGTCACTTAGCCACTTCACCACAGGCTTTTTTTGTGCCATTTTTCACTTATTTTTATTTAAAAGCCCACTACTCACAACCCTAATTCCTTAATTAATTAAATTAAGAATCCTCCACCACAAAACTCAAACCCAGAGCTTCTCCAACACACCTAGACACTCCAAATTCATTAAACCTTTAAAGTCGTCATGTCATTTGTCATTTTCTTACTCACTTAAAAATTTTATGAGACCCAAAGCCCAATAGGCCCAATTCTTCTAGGCCGAAATTCGAGGCGTTACAAATTTGGTTAGAGAAACAGAAGAAAAAGTAAAAGTAATTCGTGATTGTTTAAAAGAAGCTTCGGATAGACAGAGATTGTACGCGAATCTAAAACAATAGGAGATTGAATTTCAAGTCGGTGATAAAGTATTTCTGAAAGTATCTCCGTGGAAGAAAATTCTGAGAATTGGTCGCAAAGGCAAATTGAGTCCGCGTTTCATTGGGTCGTATGAGGTTATTGAAAGAATAGGATCGGTGGCATATCGGTTGGCTTTACCAGCAAAGTTAGAAAAGATCCACAATGTGTTTCATGTGTCTATGTCGCGCCATTATCAATCAGATCCTTTGCACATAATTTCACCGAAAAAGGTCGAGATTCGACCCGATATGACTTATGGTAAAGAACCGATAAAGATTTTGGCTCGGGAGGTCAAATAGTTGAGAAATAAAAGTATAGCTCTAGTGAAAGTTTTATGGAAACGACATGCGGTCGAAGAGGCTATGTGGGAACCGAGGAAGCTATGAGAAAATAGTTACCCAAACCTCTTTTCTAGTAAGATTTTCGGGGACAAAAATCCCTAAGGGGGAGAGTTGTAACAGCCCGATTTTGGGTCTAGTCAGAACAGTGGTTTTGGGACCACAAATCTGACACAGTAAAATTTATTTTTAATATATTTTTATGGTCTAAAGATTTATGGAATGATTTCGTGAAAATTTCGTTCAAAAATTTTGATGTTTGGGCACTCAGTTTAGTTAAAAAGGACTAAATTGCAAAAGATGCAAAATGTGTATTCTAGAAGCTAAAGGTGTCTAATTGCTATGAAATTTTAAATTGGTGGTCCTTAGATGATAACTAGACCATTATGCTTTAGTATGGATAAAAATGGACATGGTTAGTGAAAAAAATTCAAAGTTTAGGTGAAGGGCATTTTGGTAATCTAGTAAATAAAGCCAAAACAACTAAATAAAAGTCTTCATCTCCATCAATTCAGTCCCCCAATGGCCGAAATTCACAAGAGAAGTCCATAGCTAGGATTTGTTCATCTTCCAAGCTCTATTGTAAGTCCATTCTTGTCCCATTTTTAACAATTTTTGTATTTGATGTTTTATGGTAGAAAATGCATGTTTTTTTATGTGTTAAACGACTTTTGCTAAGTGATTTTCAGTAAAAATGTTAAAAAGGACTTATTTGTAAAAGTTATAAAATGAGTATAAAAATGTGAATAAATGGGAAATATGGGCTCTTATGAGTATGAAAATGGTCAGCTAGGCTTGGGTTTTTAAGAAATTGAATGAAATTTATTTTACGAGCCTAGGGACTAGTGTAAAATGTCAAAAGTTTAGAGGCAAAAATGTAATTTTTCCATAATGTGACTTTGGGCTAAAATTAATAATGTGGTGATTAAATGAGATGAATTTGGTATTATAGATCAAGAAAAGCAAAGTTCGAGTCTAGATCAGGGGAAAACCAAAGTGTTAGACGGTTAGGTCTGTTTCCGCTATTTTTGTATCGAGGTAAGTTTGTATGTAAATAATGCAACGTTACAATTATATTTATAATGTTTTGATATTGTATGAATTGTATGATTGACTCAATGGATGAAATTAATGAAGTTTCGACAAGCGAGAAAATCCCGGTTGAACCTTAGGAATAGATTAGGATACAAGTGACATGTCACTAGGAACCCATGTGATTATGTGATTTATGAGTCTCGGGTGCTGGTCCTGCATGTCCTATCAGTGGTTGGGTATACTGGCATATGTTACGAATACCTAACAGCTTGTGTGAGCAGCACTGCGTAGCTACGTCTCGATTGACAGCTTGTGTGAGCAGGCCAGCGGATAGCTCAAAAGCGAGCCTATATGTGTTATGAGATATGAGGTGGCATTGGATACATATGTGGCATTTATGTACAATATTTTTTGTGTATCTGATGGTATTCCAAGTGGTTTGACGGGAAATTCAACAAGTATGTCAAGGATGAGAAAGTATGTAATTATGTTACGAGTTGGTACATGTATGTACAAAAAACTCAAAGAAAATTGATTCGGTATATGATGAGCTATAGGAAAGAATGTGATTGAGTAGATTATACTTATGAATTTTAATGACATTTATGTTTATATAAGTTATGTTATTCATATGATGAGGTATTGGTAAGAATGTAATTGAGTAAGCTGTGTTTATGAAGTCTTAATGATATTTATGTTAATATATGTTAGGTTATTTATATGTCAAATGTACGAATAATGTTTTGTATTATTTGCATATGAACTTACTAAGCTATATAGCTTACCCCCTTCCTTTCCCATATTTTATAGTGTTATTGAGCTAGCTCGGATTAGAGATCGCCGGAGATCCTATCACATTATTAAGCTATCAACAATTATTTGGTATCAATGAATTCAACATTTTGAGTTATGGCATGTATAGGGGACTTGGTCATTTTGTTATGTGTCATAATTAATTTGGCCAAATTTGTTAGCTTATATTGGTTGAAAGTTCATTTTGTATAAGGCCATTTGAAATTGGCTAATATTGGTATAAGTATATTCATATGATAATGCCTTTCATGAATGTGGAAACTTGCATGATTTATGTTGTTAAAGCATGTTAGATGTTAGCATGTGGATGTGATGTTAATACCTTGGTTGTGGATGTTTTGGTTGCCTAAGTATGCTTGAATTGGTGTTATATGATGCTGTGTAGGTATGTGCATGGAAGGGTGGCAAAAGGCTTGGTAAATAGCCTTATTTTTGTCCACATGAGTAGACACACGGGCATGTGTCTAGGCCGTGTACGACACACAGCCTACCCCACGGGCATGTGTTTCAGTCATGTATCCTCTGCACCTTAACTTTGAGAAACAGAATTCTCAGAATTAAGCACCTGGGCTAAGACACGAGCGTGTGTCTCGGCCGTGTGGGGGCATGACCTCAGGCATGGGCGTGTGTCCCGGGCGTGTGAAGTCTGCACCTATTTCATGAAAAATCATGAAAATTAAATCAACCACACGGCCTAGGACACGGGCGTGTGACTTGGCTGTGTGACTTCAATTTGCTCATAAGTTACAAACAGAAAGTTACACGGGGTCGAGACACAGGAGTGTGTGACCACACGACCTTCTCAGACGGGCATGACCCATATCCACACGGGCGTGTGACCTCTGTAACATGAAAAATTTTCTAAGTTTTGCAAAATTTTCTAAAGTTCTTGGTTTAGTCCCGAACCACTTCCAAAGCATGTTTTGGGGCTCGTATGCTCATATTAGGGACATTATGATTGGTTATGAATGGTTTTAATTTGGACGCAAATTTATGACTCGAAAATGTGTGAATGCTTGTGTTACAAGTCTAGTAATGCCTCGAGCCCTGTTTCGATGTTGAATATGGGTAAGGGGTGTTACATTTAGTGGTATCAGACCTACGATTTAGTCGATTCTTGGACTAACGTAGCGTGTGTAAAAGTTTAGCTATACATGCCATAAATGAACCGTGATAGTGTGATGACTCTTGACAACTTTAAATTGTGTTTTTATATAGTAAATGGATCCCAATCGAGCTGAAGCTGATGACGTGGAAAGTAATGCGTCGGTTCCCACTCAAGGGACCGCGCCGTCTAAAAGTAGACCAGTGACAATTGGTCAAGGAGAAGGGGCTAGGGACGCCTTCCTCCACATGATGAACGAGTGGTATACAGAGTTTGTTCGAACAAATTCGATTGCTCAACCCCCTCCACCCCCACCTATTCCTCAGCCGATTCCCGTAGCTCCACAAGGTATGGAATTTGTATGATTGGGTAAGCCTCCGGTTGATAACTTTCGAAAGAATGGAGCTGAAGATTTCAGAGCTAATGTAGATGATAACACTGAGGGAGCTAAGTTCTGGCTTGAGAATACTATCAAAGTATTTGATGAGTTATCATGTACACCCGAAGAATGCTTAAAACGTGCTATATCATTATTGAGGGACACAGCATATCACTGGTGGAATACACTAGTATCTGTGGTACCGAGAGAAAGGGTTACATGAGAATTCTTTCAATAAGAATTTCAAAAGAAATATATCAGTCAGCAGTTCATCGATCAGAAACATAAAGAATTTCTTGAGCTGAAATAGAGTTGAATGTTAGTGACAGAGTATGAGCGAGAATTTGTCAGGATTAGTAAGTATGCCCGAGAGTGTGTTTCCTCCCAGGCTATTATGTGTAAAAGGTTCGAAGATGGGCTGAATGAGGACATCCAACTGTTAGTTGGAATCTTGGAACTAAAAGAATTTGTTGTATTGGTTGAACGAGATTGCAAAATTGAAGAGCTAAGCAAAGTGAAAAGAAAGGTCGAGAGTGAGGCTAGAGATGCAAGAAAAAGGCCGATGAGTAAGTCATTTCAATTTCAGTCAAAGAAGTATAGAAGAATGAATTCTCGTTCGAATGTATCAGCTGGGTATTCGTACAGAGACCACGGGAAGCATTATTCGAGTTTTAAATCTCAAGCTACTTCAATGGCAAGTGCGGGTAATGTTAGGTTTAACAAACCCGAATGTCAGCATTGTAGAAGAAGACATCCTGACGAGTGTAGGATGAATGATCGAGCTTGTTTCAAGTGTGGTTCTCAAGAGCATTTCATCCGAGATTGCCCTGAGATGGCCGAGAAAGAAAAATTTCAGAGTGCAAGGCCGAGTAATACTACCTATAGGGGTAGGCCACCGAGAAATACTCGGAATGGAACTAGCAGTAAAGGTGTGACAAAAGATACAGCCGTGAGATCTGAGGCCAGAGCACCTGCTAGAGCGTATGCCATTCGTGCTCGTGAGGATGTGTCATCTCCTGATGTGATTACTGGTACATTTTCTCTTTATGATAATAATGTTATTGCATTGATTGATCTTAGATCGACTCATTCTTATGTTTGTGTGAATTTGGTATCTAGTAAGAGTTTTCCTTTTGAGTCTATTGAATTTGTGATTAAAGTGTCAAACCCCTTAGGCATTTATGAGCTAGTTGATAAAGTTTGCAAGAATTGTCCTTTGATGATTCGAGGTCACTATTTTCCGACTAACTTAATGTTGTTGCCATTTGATGAAGTCGATGTTATTTTGGGTATGGACTGGTTGACACTGCATGATGCCATAGTAAATTGTAGACAGAAAACTATTGAATTGAAATGTGAAAATGGTGAAATTTTTCGGATTAATTCAGATGAGTCAAGTGAGTTACCTGTTGTGATCTCTTCGATGTCTGCCTAGAGATATGTAAGAAAAGGTTGTGAAGCTTATCTAGCTTATGTGTTGAATACAAAAGCGTCTGAATTGAAAATTGAATCAGTGCCGGTAGTTTGTGAATATCCAGATGTTTTTCCAGAAGAGTTGCCTGGGTTGCCACCGATTAGAGAAGTTGAGTTTGGTATTGATTTAGTACCAGGGACTTCACCGATATCGATTACTCCGTATAGAACGGCTCTGACCAAATTGAAAGAATTAAAAGCTCAGTTGTAAGAGTTGACAGATAAGGGTTTTGTGAGACCGAGTTTTTCTCCCTGGGGTACACTAGTGTTATTTGTAAACAAGAAAGACGGATCTATGAGACTATGTATTAATTACCGACAGCTCAACAAGGTGACTATAAAGAACAAGTATCCTTTACTGAGGACTGATGACCTGTTTGATTAGTTGAAAAGAGCAATGGTATTCTCAAAGATTGATTTAAGATCTGGCTACTATCAGCTGAGAGTTAAAGAGTCGGATGTGCTGAAAACTACTTTCAATATAAGGTATGGGCATTATGAATTTCTTCTTATGCCTTTCGGACTAACTAACGCTCTTGCCGTTTTTATGGATTTGATGATTAGAATTTTCTGACCGTATTTAGATAAGTTTGTGGTTGTGTTCGTCAATGACATTCTGATTTATTCTCGAGACGAGTCTGAGCATGCCGAACACTTGAGAACTGTCTTGCAGACGTTTAGAGATAAGAAATTATTTGCTAAATTTAGTAAAAGTGGTTTTAGCTCCGAGAAGTCAGATTTTGGGACATATTATTTCAGGAGATGGTATTCAGGTTGATCCGAGTAAAATTTCGGCAATTGTTGATTCAATGCCGCCGAGAACTGTATCAGAGGTTGGAAGCTTTTTGGACTTAGCCAACTATTATCGACAATTTTTTGAGGATTTTTTGATGATTTCTACTCCTATGACTAATTTGTTGCAAAAAGATGTTAAGTTTGAATGGTTTGAAAAATGTCAGCAAAGTTTTAAGAAGTTGAAGTCATTATTGATTGAGGCGCCGATTTTAGAGCAACCTAAATCGGGAAAGCAATTTGTGATTTATAGCGATGCATCACTAAATTGATTAGGATGTGTATTGATGCAAGAGGGCAAAGTGATAGCCTATGCCTCGAGACAGTTGAAACCGCATGAGAAGAATTACCCGATGCATTATCTAGAATTGGCTGCCATAGTGTTTGCTTTGAATATTTGGAGACATCATTTGTACGGTGAGAAGTGTCATATCTTTACCGATCATAAGAGTTTAAAGTACTTGATGACTCAAAAGGATTTGAATTAACGACAACGGAGATGGCTCGAGGTGCTAAAAGATCATGCGTTGGTAATTGACTATCATCCCGAAAAGGGGAATGTAGTCGCAAACGCTTTGAGCAGAAAGTCCTTGTTTGCCTTGAGAGCTATGAATACTAAGCTGACTTTATTTGAGAATGGTTCGATTCTAGCTAAGTTTTGAGCTAGACCGGTGTTTCTTCAGCAAAATCATGAAGCTTAGAGGAGTGACTGTAACATCCTAAAACTGGGCCTAGGAGAATTGGGCCCAATGGGCCTTAGGCGTAGTAGCGTTTAAAATTTTTGAGAACGGTATTAATGCAAGTTAGACTTATTAGGTGAGTGATTTTGGAAGGTTAGGGGGCTTCTATGAAGTCCCGGGATCAAACTTGGGCATAGGAAAAATTTTGGTTTTAGGTGAATGAAACCTTGGGAGTTAGTAGGTAGGCTTTAAGATTAAAATATGGAGAAAAATGACACAAGTGGAGTGTTTGTGGTGTAGTGGCAAAGTGACACCACATAAGAGGCAAGGGGGTGACACCACAAGGAAGGAAGGAGGTCCAAGGTTCAAGTCTTGGCTCTTGCATTTTAGTTTTCTTTTTAAATGGACTTTAGAATTTGGCTATAGATTTAAATTTAGTTGCGCATGGTTTAAGACACAAGAGGAGCTTGTGGCCAAGTGGTTAGCGGCGTGGATTATGTTGCAAGGGAGCCTGGGTTTGAATCTCATGACAAGCAATGGAGTATTTATTTTGCGGATTGGACGGGAAGAGTTTGAGTTGAATTTAAACTCTACTAACGAAGGGATCCCACATCGGAAAGATACAAAGAAGGAAGGTGAGAAGCTAGCTATATATAGAGCATTCTATGAGGAGAGTTAATATACCTTGGTGGGCGTTAGGCATAGGAGCTTTCGGAGCGCGGTTTAGCAGCTTCAGATTCCTATCAGGTGTGTATTCTCTCTACTCTAGATGTAGAGCGACAAATGCCGAAATGCCGGTCACCCAGCGATAGTGGCCACACGAGCGTGCGAGCGCACGCGTGGGGGCTTCGACGCGATAGTTGAGGCCATCAGTAGTATTCTTGTGGGTCGAGGCTGCTTGGGCCACGATGGGCTGAAGTGGGCCCAATGGGCCCGTGGGACCATATGAGTAGATTGTATGATTGTGTAGTATATATTAGACTGGACTAGGCGAATCTCATATCTGTGGCTAGACTTGGGCTAAATGGGCCACACGAGTGTACGGGCTATTTGGGCCGAGAATGGGCCTTAGGCCCATTCGCATTGTTATCTTTGTTTAGCAAACCTTTGATTTACAAAATTATCGAAATACCCCCAGTTTGCGAAATTACCGAAATACCCCCAGTTTGCGAAATTACCAAAATACCCCTAATTTATGAAATTACCGAAATACCTTTAATTTGTGAAATTACTGAAACACCCTCAGATTGTAAAATTACCAAAATACCCTTGATTTGTAAAACTACCGAAATACCCTTGATTTGTAAAATTACCAAAATATCATTGATTTGTAAAATTACTGAAATACCTTTTATTTGTAAAACTACCAAAATACCCTTGATTTGTAAAATTACCAAAACGCCCTTGATTTGTAAAATTACCGAAATACCCTTGAGTTGTAAAATTATCGAAATACCCTTGATTTGTAAAATTACCGAAATACCCTTGGTGGGTAAATTACCGAAATACCCCTGGTAGGTAAAATTACTGTTATACCCTTAGAGGTTGGTTAGCTTGATTATGTTGTATATTGTTATTCTGATTATGATCGTAATTTGTTCCATACGTTATCTGATATATGTTTTGCATACATGACATACTGCATACACGAATTATTATGTCATATTGCATGGGATTGGGATTATTTGAAAGGGGAAGTGCTAATAGGATCGCATGGTCGCTTGACGACTATGGATCCACCGAAGGCTTTTTAGCCACCGAGTAGCTATGCTGCACCATTAAGTTAGTGCCGCAACCGGTGCTACATAAGGAGTGTAGGGATGGGTGGGTCGATTAAATCCCCATAGGAGTGTACGGTTGGACAGGAGACGGAGTGCAGGGTTGGTATGGGCATTAATGCATTGCATATGTGGTTTTTAACATTGAGATGGGCTTAGGCCCAGATAAATATGATATGCTACTTTTGATATGAGTTAAGGCCCAACCGAGGCTATTTTGGGCTAAGGTCCAATTGCCATCGTTATTGTAATGGGCTTCGGCCCAGATTGTTTTGATACGTGCTTTATGACTGACGAGGGATTGTACACACTGAGTTTTCGTAAACTCACCCCGCCTCTTTTTAATATTTTTCTCAGGAAATCCTCAGTAGGCGGTTTGACGTACTGGAGGACTCGGAGGTGGCCACACTACGAGCAGTTTTAGACTCTAGTATTTTACTTATTTTTAACCTGGGTTAATATATTGTAATAAGGCCTCTCTTAAATTCTGGTTTTAGTTTTGGATTTTTAGTTTATTATGTTTTAAATCTGCTAAACTTTGAATCACGATTTTCCAAAATAATACCTGCTTTCAAAATACTACGCTTTCGCAAATAGGTCGTAAACATAACGTTTTTATAAGTCAGTCATTTTAATTAAGCTTCCGCAACAAACAAAGTTTATTTTTTTAAAGGTAATAACTTTTTAATAAATGTCGATTAATAATAAACAGACGCAAACTGGGACTTTAGTTTTTAATGCCAAGAAAGGTTTTCAATTGGAACCATGGCTTCTCGAAAAGCACCACAATGTGACACGCCAGATTCGGGTCTAACTTCTAGGTCGGGTTTGGGGTGTTACAGTGACAAAGAGCTTCAAGCTAAAAGAGTTCGGTTCGAATCGACTAGTGATTCAGACTATCAAATTGGGACCGATGATTGTTTGATGTTTTGAGGTAGGATTTGTGTACCGAAAGATATCGAGCTTATTCAAAAAATTCTTCATGTACGTAATGGTTTTTTATCTGTTCATCCGGGCAGCACAAAAATGTATGATGATTTGAAGAATTTGTATTGGTGGTCGGGTATGAAGCGAGATATTTCAGAGTTTGTTTCTAGATGTTTGATTTGTCAACAAGTAAAAGCCGAACACCAAGTACCTTCGAGTTTACTTCAGCCAGTGATGGTACCTAAATGGAAATGGGACAAAATTACGATGGATTTCGTAACTGGATTCCTCTTACTCTGAAAAAGAAAAATGACGTTTGGGTCATCATTGATAGATTGACGAAATCGACTCATTTTATTCTGGTACGTACCGACTCTTCACTTGATAAGCTAGCTGAATTGTATGTTGCTAAAATTGTTAGATTACACGGAGTACCTATTTTTATTATTTCGGATAGAGATCCGAGGTTTACGTCGAGATTTAGGAAAAAAATGAAAGAAGCTTTGGGTACGAAGTTGAACTTTAGTACCACATTTCATCCGCAAACCGAAGGTCAATCAGAAAGAACGATTCAGGTTCTCAAAGATATGCTCCGATGTTGTGTTTTAGAATTTGAAGGTAGTTGGGAAAAATATCTACCTTTAGTCGAATTTGCATATAACAACAGTTTTCAGTCGAGTATAAAGATGGCACCGTATGAGGCATTGTATGGCTGCAAGTGCCAAACTTCGTTGTATTGGACAAAGCTTAGTGAGAAACAGATTCATGAGGTTGATTTGGTTAGAGAAACCAAAGAAAAAGTAAAAGTAATTCGTGATTGTTTGAAAGCAGCTTCGGATAGACAAAAATTGTACGCGGATCTAAACAAAAGGAGATTGAATTTCAAGTTGGTGATAAAGTATTTCTGGAAGTATCCCCGTGGAAGAAAATTCTGAGATTTGGTCGCAAAGGAAAATTGAGTCCACGTTTCATTAGGCCGTATGAGGTTATTGAAAGAATAGGGCCGATGGCATATCAGTTGGCTTTACCAGTAGAGTTAGAAAAGATCCACAATGTGTTTCATGTGTCTATGTTGCGCCGTTATCAATCAGATCCTTCGTACATAATTTCACCAATAGAGGTCGAGATTCGACTCGATATGACTTATGGTGAGGAACCGATAAAGATTTTGGATCGGGAGGTCAAACAGTTGAGAAATAAAAATATAGCTCAAGTGAAAGTTTTATGGAAATGACATGGGGTCGAAGAGGCTACGTGGGAACCCGAGGAAGCTATGAGAAAATAGTACCCAAACCTATTTTCTGCTAAGATTTTCAGGGACAAAAATCCCTAATGGGAGACAGTTGTAATAACCCGATTTTGGGTCTAGTCGGAACAGTGGTTTCGGGACCATAAATTTGACACAGTAAAATTTATTTTTATCATATTTTTATGGCCTACATTTTTATGGAATGATTTCACGAAAATTTCGTTCGAAAATTTTGATGTTTGGGCACTCAATTTAGTTAAAAAGGAGTAAATTGCAAAAGGTGCAAAATGTGTGCTCTAGAAGCTAGAGGTGTCTAATTGCTATGAAATTTTAAATTGGAGCTCCTTAGATGATAATTAGACCATTATGATTTAGTATGGACACAAATGGACATGGTTAGTGAAAAATTTCAAAGTTTAGGTGAAGGGAGTTTTGGTAATATAGTAAATAAAGCCAAAATAACTAAATAAAAGTCTTCATCTCCATCAATTTAGTCCCCCATGGCCGAAATTCACAAGAGGAGTCCATAGCTAGGGTTTGTTCATCTTCCAAGCTCGGTTGTAAGTCCGTTCTTATCCCGTTTTTAACGATTTTTGTATTTTTGAGATCATTGTAGCTTGATTTAGCTATTTTAAGGACTAATTTGAAAGAAATGTGAAGTTTAAAATTTTACCCATGTTACGTATTTGTGTATTTTGATGTTTGATGGTAGAAAATGCAACTTTTTTGTGTGTTAAACGACTTTTGCTAAGTGATTTTCGGTAAAAATGTCAAAAAAAACTTATTTGTAAAAGTTATAAAATGAGAAGAAAAATGTGAATAAATGGGAAATGTGGGCTCTTATGAGTATGAAATGGTTCGACTAGCTTGGGTTTTTAAGAAATTGAATGAAATTCATTTTACGTGCTTAGGAACTAAAGTGGAAAATGTCAAAAGTTTAGGTACAAAAATGTAATTTTGCCATAATGTGACTTTTGGGCTGAAATTAATAATGTGATGACTAAATGAGATGAATTTGGTATTATAGATCAAGATAAACGAAGTTCGTGTCTAAATCGGGGGAAAACCAAAGGGTTTAATGGTTAGGTCTGTTTCTCTATTTTTGTATCGAGGTAAGTTTGTATGTAAATAATGCAATGTTACAATTATATTTATAATGTTTTGATATTGTATGAATTGTATGATTGACTCTAAGGATGAAATTAATGAAGTTTCGACAAGCGAGAAAATCCCGGTTGAACCTTAGGAATAGATTAGGATACAATTGACATGTCACTAGTAACCTATGTGATTATCTAATTTATGAGCCCCGGGTGCTGGTCTTGTACGTCCTACCGGTGGTTGGGTATACAGGCACATGTTGTGGATACCTGACACCTTGTGTAAGAAGCATCGCGTAGCTACATCTCGACTGACAGCTTGTGTGAGCAGGCCTGCGGATAGCTCAAGAGCGAGCCTATATGTGTTATGAGATATGAGGTAGCATTGGCTACATTTGTGGCATTTATGTGCAAGATTTTCCGTGTATCCGATAGTATTCCAAGTGGTTTGACGGGAAATTCAACGGGTATGTCAAGGATGAGAAAGTATGTGATTATGTTACGAGTTGGTACAACTATGTACGAAAAACTCAAAGAAAATGGATTTGGTATATGATGAGCTATAGGCAAGAATATGATTGAGTATATTATACTCATGAAGTTTAATGACATTTATGTTGATATATGTTACGTTATTCATATGATGAGCTATTGGTAAGAATGTAATTGAGTAAGCTGTGTTTATGAAGTCTTAATGATATTTATGTTAATATATGCTAGGTTATTTATATGTCAAATGTATGAATAATATTTTGAATTATTTGCATATGAAATAACTAAGCTATATAGCTTACCCCCTTCCTTTCCCATGTTTTACAGTGTCATTAAGCTAGCTCGGATTGGAGATCGCCTGTAACACCCTTACCTCGTAACCGTCACCGGTTTAGGGATTACGAGCATTACCGAACATTCTGAAACATTTACAATCAAATTAAAACACAAAGTATATCATCATTCAAATATAACGTAATATATGTCTTTAGTCCTTTAATGAGGTCTACGAGACCTTAAACACGTGTTAGAAAAGGGTCGGGACTAATCCGAACACATACAAAAAATTTAGAAAATTAAACATTTTTTAATGCTACAGAGGTCACACGCCCGTGTGGGCTAGCCGTGTGCCTCACACGGCCTCGGACACGCCCGTGTGTCTAACTTGTGTACGAGCCTAACTTATTTTGAAATACAACCACAAAGGACACGGTCGAGCCACACGCCCGTGTGCTCAATCGTGTGGGCAATTATAGGCCATTTTCAAGGCCAAGCTTGCCACCCACACTTAGGATCACCTACAAGCATCAAACCATATGCATTTATACCTCAAATGGCAATCAAAGCATACTAATATATGCACCAATTAATCATCAACTACACCATTTATTTCCATTCTCAAATTTAACTCAAATAAGTCCATCTAAAATATCAATTTCACATCCCAAATCCCATAATCTATTCATCATTCATTCCTTACCAATTCCATCATGAAACATACCATTTCCATCTTGCTAATTTATGCAATAATGATCACTCACATAGAACACACACATACACTTATAAATCATTCTTCTCACATATCCAAAACATATACCAAACCATCAAACTACCAAGCCAAATCACATGGCAAGACTTATACACTTCAAAACATGCCATAATCACTAGCCTATACATGCCATATACCAAATATATACAATTTCCAAAAGTACCAAAATAGATAGCCGATAGTGTGATTGAGTCACTGACGATCCTTGGATCTGAGCTAGCTTTAAATACATTGTAAACCAGAGAAAACTTCACACAATAAGCTTTAAAGCTTAGTAAGTTCGTTATATAATAAATATAACTTAATAATACAATATCAATATACAAAATAAACCATCACTTAGATAAATTCACAACTAAACACAATATCATTTCTAGCCAAATGCTTATACAACCATTCATTTGTCCATAAACGGTATCATCAACCACATAGGTTCCGAACATACCTCTGCCATCATTTAGTTATCATACATTCTTGCTATTCAATGCTCAATACTACATTTCGATCACTCTTTATTATGCATTCGATTCAATCGCACACTTAGTGCCAAGTTTCTTAGCTGAAGCTTAAATATCATCGTACACTTAGTGACTCTAAATTTAACCGAATTTAACTTGGTATCGCACACACAGTGCCAATCGATATAGTCGAGGCTTCCTTTACTTCGCACACACAGTGCTATTCACCTCTGTCTCAATTCTAATTACGCACACTTAGTGCCACATTTATCAATACCACATATACCATTTCTAATTCAATAACCATATATTCATTCAATTAATAACACATAGATACGAATTTAAATGATTCGTATTATACATGAACTTACCTCGAACGTCGAAATAACAAAACAAGTCGATTAATCGAGCACTTTATCTTTGCCTCGATCTCGATCCAATTCTCTCTTTTCTTGATCTATACATATTCAAATTTAGCTCATTCATCTCCAAATCATTCAATTTAGTCTACACACACATATTTAGGGCATTTTACAAAATAGTCCTCACATTTGCACATTTTGACACTTAAGTCCCTATTTCATAAAATCATCAAATACACATAATTTCCATTTACACATGCTGAGCCAAATTTTCCCCTAGCTCATACAAGCCCACATATTTCATTTATTTCACATTTTATTCCTCTAATTTCTCATTTTCACAATTTAGCCCAAAATAGCCAATTTCATCAAAAATTCAAATACAAACTATGTTAACCCAACATTAAACTTTCATATTCCACCAACTACCATCACAAAGCTCACATATTCATCAATGGCACATCTCAAAACTTTATCAAATTCTATGTAACGCCCCAAAAATGTAGGGTTTGTAATTTTGCTAATTTGGCTTAAATTCCATGTGTGCTTGAATGGCTAAGTATTTGAGTGTATTTTGGGGTTTTTAGGAGGCCTGGGTTCGAGTCTGAGCCTTGGAAAAATTTTAATTTTGGCTCTTAATTGAAACTGGCTGTTAGCAGTTAGGACTTATGTTTAAATATGGGTGTTTCTATGTCACAAATGAGCTTGTGGCTTGATGGTTGTGGAGTCACTAGATGCCAAGGGGAGTTGGGGTTTGAAACCCTTGACAAGCAAATAGGGGGTTTTTATTTTATGACTTGGTGGTGTGAGAGGTAGAGTTTGAATCAAACTCTGTAGAGGAGGTTGGAGACTTGGTCAACCAATTCGAATGGGAGGCAAGGAGCAATTAAAAAAGGAATTGGTGGAGTGTTTGAAGGAGTGGGGATTGAGGGGAGTCTTGGCCGAATGAGAGAACTTGAGTAAGGGGGATTTCGGCTAGAGGGGTGTCATTTGAGCATTTTCGCAGCTTTTTGTGAGGAGAAAAACCGAAAACCCTCTCTGTAATTTTTAGGATTTGTTCTTTTTGTGGCATCTCGTGCAACCTTTTTACCATTCGAGTCTTTTTTTCCCTTCCATCTTTATTCGCAATTGCTGCCCATTCTCTGTCGAAACTTAAACGTCAGGTACTGAGTTCACCCTCAATGTTCTTCTCTTTCTTCATCCCTTTGCTGACTCGACATTCCTCTTTTATTCTTCCCTTAATTCCTTCTTTGTCAAATCCATTTCTTTTCTCTTTGTTCTTCTTATGTTGGCCGAACCTGTTGAGGCCTAAACACCTTCTTTTCTTTGTTCCTAATCATTTCTGAATCTCTTCGATTTTGTGGTAAGTGGATACTCTAGCCAAATCCTGGCTGGCTTCTTTTTCTATGCTCGATTCTGTATCTCTCGGGCTGAAAGGCTGTTTTGTTTTTCTTTGTTGCCGTGGTGATATATATAGATAACACCTTCTATTCGCTCAAACGTTTCTAGGGACTCGCTTTCCTTAACCAAAGGGTAGGCCGATTACCTTTCCCTTGCACGAGATCTCTTGATTGGTGGTAAGTGGCGTTAGTTTGATTAAAACGGTTTCAATATTATGGTGATGTTTTAACAAGGGTTTAAGACTAATTGATGGGGTTGTTGTACCATAGGTGTTTAATCTTGGAAGCGCTTCAAACTACAACCCATAACAGGTGTGTAATCGTACATCAATGTTGTTTCTGTAAAAGCGATGAATGAAGGAGTGTATTCACACCCCTAATTAATTGTGAAACGGCAAAAGCCGAAAAGCCGAAACTTTGGCATCTGAGGGCTCTTGAGCGTGCGAACGCTCGTAGGGGTAAATCGAGCCACAATCGTTGGTGATAGACTATTGAGGCTGCCACGAACATTCTCGTGGGCTTAGGTCGTAATGGGCCTCGTTGGGTCGAGATGGGCCATGTGGACCCATTAGGCCCATGGGCCCCATATGGGTAAAATTCACAATAGTGGCAGATAATGGATTGGCCTGTGAAGTTCACATTGCCATGACCGAAATTGGGCTAAATGGCCACATGAGCGTGTGGGCCCACTTGGGCCGAAAATTGGGCTTTGGGCCCAATTAGACCGTTTTGACCAAAAAGGGTAACTGTGTCACTCGAGGCAACTGTAGGCCTTTGGAAAGGTAGTTATAGGACTAAAAATTACCAAAATACCCTCGATAGGTAAAATTACTAAAATACCCTCGATGGGTAAAATTATCGAAATACCCTCGATGGGTAAAATTACCAAAATACCCTCGATGGGTAAAATTATCGAAATACCCTTGACGAGTAAAATTACCAAAATACCCTTGATGGGTAAAATTACTGAAATACCCTCGAAGGGTAAAATTACCGTTTTACCCCTAACTGACGAAATGACCATTACACTCCTAGTGGTAGGTTAAGTGATGTGTGCATGATACTTATATGACTGGTTTGGATATGACAAACTGTGTACACGTACTATTTATGACACGACATACTGCATTGGGGTTGGGTTTTTTGATTTGGAGGAAGTACTGTACTAGTGGCTCTGCCATATTTTTACTGTTCAAGTGGCTTCGCCACGTATTCTAATTCTAGTGGCTTGGCCACGTTACTGTTATTAGCAGATTTGTTGCATTACTTTTGTAGCTATGTTGCGATATTGGTGTGCTGGCTGGGTGGGTCGACGTAGTCCTCACATGGTGTGTTGGTTGGTACGGGTGGTGTGTTGACTGGATTGGGTTGGGTTGCATCCCTATTCTGCACTGTTATGATTTTGGGCTTAGACCCACTCTGTTACTGTATAGGGCTAAAGCCCAGACTGATTTGTTACTGAATAGGGCTTGGGCCCAGACTATTACTGCATGATAGGGGATTACACACTGAGTTCTCGTAACTCACCCTTTTCTTTTAACTGTGCAGGTAATCCCCAGCCATAGAAGATTTGGAGCTGCGAGGGACTCGGAGGTGGCCACACGTTCACAAGTATTTTGATTAAAACCTAGTGTTCTTTAAGTTATTTATTTTGGGGATATTTTTGTAATAAGGCCATTTGGGGTTTTTAGCTTTTCTTTGGTTTAACTTTTTACGTTAACCTGTTAGATTAGAAAACACAGGTTTTCAAAATAATAACTATTTCCAAATAAAATTACGAATTTTCAAATTTTAAAGTTTACATTTGGAAAAGCTTCCACAATATTTAATCCTGATTAATAAACTTGTAATAAATGATATAACCAATAAGTGAATAACTAGTTTTGATTTTACAACCCCAACGTTTTCAAAAAGGATTTAAAACTTTAGTCACGAATTTGCATCGACAAGACCGATTTCAAATCAGCACTCTGATGTGACACGTTAGATTCGGTCATAACATCTAGGCCGGGTTTGGGATGTTACAATCTAAAATTTAAAGCATGGGTTTGGTAGAACACAAAGCAACGATCACAAAAACGTAGAAATCATTAAAAATCGATTAAAAACACGTACTCGATTGAGATATGAATGCGCCGAAATCAAAGAAACTTCAAACCCTTATTTTTTTTCTCAATTTTGGTGGAAGATGAACACTAATGCCACTAATTTCATGTTTGTTTTAATAATATTAACATTAATAATCAATTTCCAATTTTATCCTTAATGAATATTAATAATAACTCTAAAAACCATGCCATTATCATCCATTTACTATCAAATGGTTTATTAACAACATAAGGACCTTTCATTTATTAAGCCATGCCAATTAAGCATTTTAACAATCAGCACACAACTTTTGCATTTTATGCGATTAGGTTCTTTTTGCAAATTAAGCACACAAACATTAAAATTTTCACATAGAACTTTCACACATACTCAATCACATACTATAAACACCAAAAATAATATTAAAATATTTTTTTCTGACATCAGATTTGTGGTCTCAAACCACTGTTCCGACTAGGGACTAAACCAGACTATTACATCACTGGAGATCCTATCACACTATCAAGCTATCGACAATTATTATTGTAACAGACCAATTTTGACCCTAATCGGAACGGTGGTTTCGGGACCACGAATCCGAGCCTAAGAGATATTATAATATTAGGTATTGTGTTTGTTATGTGTGTTTTAGTGAGTGTGAAAATTTCGTGGAAAATTTTAGCTATTTGAGTGTTTAATTTGTTAAAAAGGTTTAAATTGCAAGGAGGACCAATGTAGTGGGCATAAATAAAAAGGGAGCTAAGTGAATTGTCCATAAAACATGGGGATTTGCATGTCAAATTCCCCATCTTTAAACAAGGTGGATGGCAAGCATGTATATATGTCCTTTTTTTATTTTTGTATGATATTTAGGCATTATTATATTAAAGCATGCTATGAATATATGCTTTTAATTTATACATATTTTGATTTTAGTAATATTATAAGAAAAGCATGCTATGATTTATGTTAAAATAACAAAAAGGAAAAAGAGAATAATTCTCTCATCCTTCATTCATTCTTGCCGATTTCTACCTTGAAGAGAAGAGAAGAACTTCATCTTCCCCATTCGGCCTTGCATGCAATAGATTAGGTAAGAACTATCTTGATATGGCTTGAATTCTTGATTATTTCTCTTTGGAAACAAGCAAAGCTTGTTAAGTTTGGTAGGATGAGATTCGGCCATGCATGTGGGAATCAAGATAAGAGTTGAATCTTAGCTTGATAGCCTACCCTTAGATTGTGTTGATTTCTTTGATCATTAGGGAAAAACAAGTAGAAAATGGTTGATCTTAAACATGAGGAAATTCGGCCATGGACTAGAGTTTATATTTTGTTGTATAAATGAACTTAGACAACTTGAGAAGAAGTATCATGAGCATGTTTAAGAAGATAGTTTTGGTTTAGACGTGGGGATGCCATGGTGTAGCCGAATGTGAGACAAGCATTCAAGAAACCTTTTCTTTCATTTTGATGCTCGGTTATACACACATAGTGTAATTGGCCATGAATGAATGATTATACTTAGATATGCTTAATGGGTGAACTAAGTGTGATGACAAAGTTACTCAAATTAAATAATGAAAGAGTTTAGCAAGCTAATGTTTGGTTGGAAAAATGAAAATAAGTTGTGAGTAATTAGCTCGTTACTTGGTTTCATATTTAAAAGAAGTAGGGGTGCACTAATTGACATTTTCGGCCATAAGAGAAAGTGAAATTGAGTTATTGAATTCGATTATATATGTATACTTATAAAGTGAATGTATGGCCATAGGTAAGAAGATAAGTTAAACTAAAGTACATTAAATGTATGAAGTGAGGATTCGGTTCCTAGTTTTCTTGAATTAAATTGTGTGTAAATTGTTCTGAGTTGAGTAAAAAAGGGATAGAGTGAATATGAACAAAATTTATTTAACATTATAGATCGGGAGCAAAAAGAGAAGGAACAATATCGAGGAAAAGCAAAGATTATCGAGTAGCCGATTTGCACGGCTTATCGACAACCGAGGTAAGTCCTTTAGTTAAATCATGTCAAAGAATTAATTATGGTTATCTTGACTATTAAAAATTTATGAATGTTAATGTCCAATTATATCATGGCCGAATGTATAATGACATATTGGTTGATGATTTATGTTGAGAATGTGATGGAAATTATTTTGGCTAATGCAAGGTGAATAAGTAAGTTCTTGAGCTACTCTATATTTAAAGATCATTTACATATCTAGTGAATGATATAATTTGTATAAGCTTGGTGTAAAACCATGAGTTGGTCGATTGTGATAATGATGGATTTGATTGATTTCAAATTCATTAAATGCAATGGGAATAAATGTATATGATTCGATATGTATAGCGAAAATGTGAAAAGCATGTAAAAATATTCTGACATTCGGGCCTCGAGCCTAGCAGGCCTCGTGCCGGTGACATAATCGGGCTTTATGCCTAGCAGGCCTTGTGCCGGTGTTAATTATCGGGCTTTTATGCCTAGCAGGCCTCGTGCCGGTGTTATTTATCGGGCTTTACGCCTAGCAGGCCTTGCGCCGGTGTTACTTTTCAGGCTTTTACGCCTAGCAGGCTTGATGCCGGTGATGTAATTTACCTAAGAGGAATTTAATCCTTGTCAAGACAATTTAGAGCTAAATTGTCGAGAATATGGTTCGGGTAAGTATGTGAGGTATGTTATGTTAAATATTACTTGTGCCAAATTGACATTGATAAATGTAATTTGACGGAAGTCGAGCTTAGAACATGCTATTATGGGACAATTGATTTGCATGTATAACTGCTAAGAAAGTAGGTTATCGAATTATTAATATTTGGCCTTGTGTAAACTATTTACTTAGTTGTTTATGTAGAATGCCATATGTGGATTGTTTTATTTTCATAAATAATTAAATGTTCTAATTTCTATGAGTTGGGACTTACTAAGCTAGTAAGCTTAATCGTGTGAGATGTTTCCTCTGTTTTATAGATTAGGAGCAAGCAACAAGCTCACCGGGATCGTTGGAAAGTCGCTCACACTATCAACCTACATTTTGGGTACTCCTTCATTTTGGGTCGGTTTTAAACGAAGGCATGTATAGGATAGGCTTGGTTTTGTTTGAGGAAATTTTACGGTTCATGTGTAAACACTAAAAAGAATAGCCATACGAAAATGGCTAAATTTTTGTTAAGTACGTCGGTATGATTTGATGTAAGTTGGTTCATGGTGGAAATGTCTATGCATTCCTAAACGAGTTAATCGTTTTACTAAGGAAATGTTTGAATATGAATTAAATCCTTGAAATTTGAAGTAAGGAGGTTCGGGTAGGAGCTAGTTTATTTTTAAGAATGCAATAAAACAGCTTGTAACAGCAGCAGTGACGCGAGTTAGGAAAATCACCAAAAATAGGGTATATTGAATTTGGAGATTAGTGTGTCTATTTTTACATGAAAAAAAATAGAATAGGAAAAAGATTTATACCTTATGAGATAATTAAGTTTAAACGAAACCTGCTCTGAATGAATTTGTGAGTCACTGTCCTGTTTTGGAAAAATTGTCAAAAATTGTAAAAAAATAATTAGGAATCATGGTTTATATGTGTAGAATCCTAAATGAGTCTATTTTTCATTGGTATAAATGAGAACACCACTGGAAAATTGTGCAACCAGATAACTGCAGTTTTATAAGGACAGGTCAGAACTGTCCAGCAGTGTAATAAGGGTAACTTTGAAGAATAAACTGTACTAATTGGCCACATGAAAAATTCTAGAAAAATTATGGTGAATAGATATATGAGTCTACTTTCAAGGAAAATTTACAGATCTGAATTTCGAATTTTGTAACTCGAGTTATAGCCAAATTAGTCGGCACAACACAGTTTGACAGCTTTAAGATTTTTATGTTTTGAACTTGTAGTCAAGTCTAGTACTGCCTCTTACTTAATTCCGGCGATGGTCTCGAGTAAGGGGTGTTACAATTATCAATGAATTCAACATTTTGAGTTATGGCATGTATAGGGGACTTGGTCATTTTGTTATGTGTCATAATTGATTTGGACAAATATGTTGGCTTATATTGGTTGAAAGTTCATTTTGTATAAGGCCATTCGAAATTGGCTGTATTGGTATAAGTATATTCATATGATGATGCCTTTCATGAATCTGGAAACTTGCATGATTTATGTTGTTAAAGCATGTTAGATGTTAGCATGTGGATGTGATGTTAATACCTTGGTTGTGGATGTTTTGGTTGCCTAAGTATGCTTGAATTTGTGTTATATGATGTTGTGTAGGTATGTGCATGGAAGGGTGGTAAAAGGCTTGGTAAAAAGCCTTATTTTTATTTATACGGGTAGACACACGGGCATGTGTCTAGGCTGTGTGCGACACACAGCCTACCCCACGGGCATATGTTTCAGCCGTGTGTCCCCTGCACCTTAATTTTGAGAAACAGAATGCTCAGAATTGAGCACATGGGCTGAGACACTAGCGTGTGTCTCGGTCGTGTGAGGGGCATGACCTCAGGCACGGGCGTGTGAAGTCTGCACCTATTTTATGAAAAATCGTGAAAATTAAATCAACCACACGGCCTAGCATACGTTCATGTGACTTGGCAGTGTGACTTCAATTTGCTCATGAGTTATAAACAGAGAGTTACACGGGGTCGGGACACGGGCGTGTGTGACCACAACACGGGCGTGTCCCATATCCACATGAGCGTGTGACCCCTGTAACATGAAAAATTTTCTAATTTTTGCAAAATTTTCTAAAGTTCTCGATTTAGTCCCGAACCACTTCCAAAGCATGTTTTGGGCCTCGTAAGCTCGTATTAGGGGCATTATGATTGATTATGTAGTAGCCCGATTTTGGGGCTAGTCAGAACAGTGGTTTCGAGACCGCTAATTCGAGGTTGAGGAAAATTATTTTGATATTATTCTATGTGTTATGGCATTAATATATGGCTATATGAAAATTTTGGTGTGTTAATTTTAATTATTTCATGCTTAATTGTGAAAAAGGACTAAATCGCATAAAGTGCGAAAGTCCCATTATAAGTGGTAGAGGTGTCTAATAGTCAAAGATCATTAAATTGGTGGTCCTTATAGTGAAATTAGGCCATTAGATGAGTGATGGCTGGCCATATAGATAAGGGGCGACAAGAGCATTAAATTTAGTCAAAAATTGATGACATTAGGTGGTAAAAATGAATAAAATAAGATGACTAAAGGAAGCTATCATCTTTCACTATTCATCTCCCCCTTTACTATCGAAAATTTAGCAAGTTTAAGGTTTGAAAGCTTGAAAATTTTGGCTACATCTCATCCTTGCATGTAAGTCCTTTTGATAATTATTTTTAATGATTTTTGTACTTTTGGAGTCCCCAAAGCTTAAGCTAGCTAATGAGGGGACTAAATTGTTAAATGGTTGAAAGTTTAAGGACTTGCCATGAAAGAGTTTATGTTGTTAGCTGAGTTTATATGGAAGAAAATGAATGTTAGTGAGATGAGAAACAACTTTTGTGAAGAGAGTTAGCAAGAAAACACCTAAATAGGACTTGAATGCAAAGATTGAAATTGTGTAATAAATGCATGAAATAGTTAGATTTGTGGGTTGTTGTAAAAGGAGTAAATGTTTAGCTAGGCATGTATAATGTAATAATGTGTTGAAAAATGATTTACGAGCCTAGGGGCAAAATCGTAATTTTGCCAAAGTACAAAGGCAAAATGGTCACTTTTGCCTAAGTGTAAATTTTGATGCATTATGATCATAGAATTATCTAAATGAGTGAACTTTATTGTTATAGATCAAGAAGAGCGCGAAATTAACCTTGACCGAGGGAAAGGCAAGGTTACAGACTAAACCGCAATTTGAAATGTTTTGCACCAAGGTAAGTTTATGTGTAAACGATGCATTTTATATACATATTTTTGTTGTTGATTGATGCATGGCATGATTAAGAACATTTATGATTCAAGTGGGTCGAATTTGATAATCATTGTATAGTTTCGTATGAATGACGAAATAGTCATATAAACGTGTAATGACAACACTTAATGGTGGGCTAAGTGCGATACCACCTTGTTACTTAATTACGATGGGCTATGTACGATACCATCATCTATTTATCATTTGGTGGGCTATGTGCTATACCACCGTAATTAACCTTTTGGGTGGGCTATGTGCGATACCACCGTAACTAACCTTTTTGGTGGGCTATGTGCGATACCACCCTAATAAAGACTAATGGTGGGCTAAGTGCGAAACCACCGAGTAATTTGATTATGAGTTGTTGATTAAGAGATTGTGATGTGTTGTATTATGTGACATTGTGCTGCTAAGTGGAGGGAGGCATGCTAATGAATGTATTCATTAAGCTTGTGATATGGTTGGAATGTGGAAATGGAAGAAATGAGCCAGTGTGATTATGAATGTGGATTGTTTCTTGTTTAGTATATAATGTTATATAATTGTTTAGCATATACTATAGTGTTATATTGTTTACATGTAAACTTATTAAGCTTAAAACTTACTCCCCCTTTCTTTTCCCTTGTTTTTATAGAGTTAAAGAGCCGGGTCGGGATACGTGGATAACCAGAAGACCGTCCACACTATCAGCTCATCTCGGTACATCTAGACTTAGTGATTTTGAGTATGGCATGTATAGAGGCTAGACTAGGTTTATTGTTTTTGTTATTTTGGCCAAGGGTGTGTTGCTCCCCCTTTAAATGAGAAACTATTGTGTATATAGCCATGGTGTTGGCCCTTTTGTGTATATATGAAAAGATGTAGTTATTTGTGGAAGTTTATATTGCAAAATATGAGTTGTTTGATGATTTGTTGAATGGATCCATGTTGTGTGAGCTAGAGGGGTGAAAAGAGCTTGGCAAATAGCCTTGTTCTTGTCCACACGAGTAGGCACACGGGCGTGCGTCTAGGCCGTGTGTGACACACTGTCAGCCCCATGGGCATGTGACTTGGCTGTGTGTCCCCTGCATATTGGTGTTGTAAGTCAGTGTCGACCACGGGCTAGCCACACGGGCATGTGCCTAGGCCATGTGACCCTTATAAGGTTGCTGATGTCACAAACAAAATATCCAGATTTTTACACACGGGTGGGACACGGGTGTGTCTAGGCCGTGTGGAGCACACGGGTGTGTCTAGGCTGTGTGGAGCACACGGGCGTCTGTCCGGTCGTGTGAAAACCCCTATACGTTCGTAATGAAATTAAATCCCACACAGGGTAGGGACATGGGCGTGTGTGACCACACGGCCTACCCACACTGGTGTGCCCCATTTCACACGGGCGTGTAGCCCCTGTTTAGGTGAAAAAAATTTTAAGATCACAAAGGTCTTCGGTAAGGCTCCGAAACACCTCGTATGAATGTTTAAGGCCTCGTAGGCCCTCAATGAGGTTGTTATGATGGCCATAGGGTTATGTCTAGGGGGACTAAGTCCGGTAATGCCTCGTGCCCGATTCCAGCCTAGAATACGAGTAAAGGGTGTTACAGATTATGAATGGTTTTATTTTGGACACAAATTTAAGACTCGAAAATGTGTGAATGCTTGTGTTATAAGTCCGGTAATGCCTCGAGCCCTGTTCCGGCGTTGAATACGGGTAAGGGGTGTTACATTCTTGAAATAGATGAGGTCCTGCATTTGTTGCGGACTGGATTTAGCTCGAACGAGTAATCCTATTAACCTCATTATAGAAAGGATTTATCCCGGACGGGTAATCCTAATATAATACCTCTCGAGTATACGTTATTATTAGGGTTTAGCCTGGACTGGTAATCCTGTTATACGATATGTGGCTCGAGACTATTTTCCTTGGTTAAGTGCCCTAATGGATACCGTAGAATAAGAATTGGCGGACTATTGAATCGTACACCTCGAGTGTACTACTTGAGTATCCATCGGAATCTCAATGATTCAATGGACACAACTCTTGACCTAGGATGAGACATTTGAGATGAAATGATAATGACTTGAAAGAATATTGCTTGATGAGCTCATCTATGTTTACTTGATTGATATAAAGATTTTGGTGACTATCATGTTTGATTAAATACATGTGTTTAGGCAATTTTACTAATGGATGGAAAACATGATATTGTATGCTTATATTAATAAACAGGATTGGTAAGTTTAGTTTCCGTTATACGAACTTACTAAGCATGTAATACTTACTTCGTTTATTTTTCCTCTATTTTATAGTGCTCGAAAGCTCGAGAAGGTTGGAGATCATTGGAGCATCGTCATACTATCAACTGGTCATTTTGGGTATACTTAGTAAAAATCATTAAATGGCATGTATAGGACAACTTGGCCAATAGTGGTTTAAAAATGATGTTTGGTAACCTAGCCATTAGAGTGGTAGTAATGGTTTATTTTGGTATGATTAAGTAGGCTAATATGATATATTCATATGTGTTATGTTAAGTACATGTGATCAAATGATGTTAAAGCCTAAGTTAATCCAAGGTAAGTTTATAAAGTACATGGGCGTGTAGTTAGGCCGTGTGTCCCGTACACCTTAATTTTGAGAAACAGAATGCTCAGAAATGGGCACACGGGCAGAGACACGGGCGTGTGTCTCAGCCATGTGGTTGACACGGCCTTGGACACAGCCGTGTGAAAATTGCACCTAAATTTTGAAAATAAAATTCGCCACACGGGCGTGACTTGGCGTGTGATTCAATTTCTTCAGCCTTATAAGTCAGAGAGTTACACGGGTTAGGGACACAAGCGTGTGTAGAATGCTCAGAAATGGGCACACGGGCAGAGACACGGGCGTGTGTCTCAGCCATGTGGTTGACACGGCCTTGGACACAGCCGTGTGAAAATTGCACCTAAATTTTGAAAATAAAATTCGCCACACGGGCGTGTGACTTGGCCGTGTGATTTCAATTTCTTCATGCCTTATAAGTCAGAGAGTTACACGGGTTAGGGACACAAGCGTGTGTAGTCACATGGCCTGACCACACGGGCGTGTCCCTAGACCACACGGGCGTGTGAGCCTTACAACTTAGAAAATTTTTGTAATTTCAGAACAAATTCTTAGAGGTTCCGATTAAGTCCCAACTCAATTCCAAAGTTCATATTGGGACTCGAGGGTCCATTTAAGGGACGTTACGGATGATCTCGATTAATGAATAGTAACTAGCGTGAATTATCTGAAAATGTTCTGAAAGTCAAGGTAATGCTCTGTAACCCTGTTCTGACGACGGATACGGGTTAGGGGTGTTACATTATTCTAGAAACAAGAATGAACTATAACACCCCTAGCCCGTCTCTGTCGCCGGATTAGGATTGCAGAGCATTACCGAACAAACAGAACAACATTTAACATCAAAAATAATTTAGTAGAATCATTTTACATTAATTAAATAAATCTCATTAAAAACCTATCAAGCATATGCATTTGGCCTTAACTCGAGCCTTCGAAGCCCTAAAAATAGTTTAGAAGCAATTCAAGATTAATTTGAAACAAATTAGAAGATTTGGGAAAAAATTACAAAATTTGAAAATAAAGGTCACACGACCGTGTCCCAGCCCGTGTCTCAACCTGTGTAATTCACTGATTTTGGTCACATAGCCGCCGTGTCGCAGGCCGAGTGCCAGACCGTGTAACTCTCTGACTTGTGACACATGGTTGTGTCACAGGTTGTGTGCATGACTTTGTCATCCTTATCACCCATCGTTGATAATGTCTAGTGGAATTCCCTTCAATGGATGTGAAAGTTGTAGTATAATAAACATTTCACTAAATAATTTTGAGTTGATTATATTTTTGTGAAATAAAAAATAAATATTTGAATAAAAAAACTCCCAAATTCTATAGATAGAAGATTCTGGTGAAAATATGTTGAGTCATGTTGCCATTATTAGTATTGTATTTTGGGTATATTTATATTAATTCTTTTTATTAGATTTCTTTGGTAGTATTTTTATTAGATTTAATAATTTCTACATGTATATTTGATACTATAAGTTTTGGCAAAATTAGAAGTATATACCAATTTTAGAAAAAAAAAAGATATAAGCTGAAATTTTGATTATTTAGGGAACTAGTCTATTTTTTCATAGATGTGGCAAAAACGTGTCCTGCAAAGCGCTTTTTGAAATACGCTTTCTACAAAAAGCACTTTTTGAAAAAATGTTTTCTACAAAAACCACTTTCTTTTAACATGTTAACTTCTCTAGTTAGATGGTCACATATTACTATTCTCATCCTTAAGTCCTAAGGTTGATTCCTATCTCAAGCACATTTTATTTTTATTTTTGTTAATTTTTAATATTTAGTTAATGTTTTTAATTAATAAACATGTTATTTTCAAATGTTATTTTCTTTTATTTTTGTTATGAATATCTTATTAAGAGGATGCCTATCATGATCAAGATAAAGTTTTGATGTACTTTAAATTCTAATATTTATTATAATTAGATCACTACTTCTTTTATACTTCTTATGCCTATAAATAGAGACTCTGATGAAGCATTGTTGTAACACCCCATACCCGAGTCCGAGGCTAAGACTGGATACAAGACATTACCATGCTTGAACTCACTTAAACATGCACTTACGGGCTGTAAAATTTTGTTACAAAATAGAAACTCTTCTTTCTTAGTCAAAACGTACATATCATGGGCCTATGAGGCCTTAAACACATATCCGGGAACTTTCAGAATTCAATCGGGAACTTATCCTCGAAACAGGGGTCACACGCCCATGTGGCTTGGGGCACGCCCGTGTACCCCTAAGACACGCCCATGTCTCCCAACTGTGGTCGACACTGACTAATTTCACACAATCTTGACACGCCCATTGACTTAAACCGTGTGTTATACCTTGATATACTGACTTATTCATACAGCCTGGGCACACGCCCATGTTCTAACCGTGTATCACACACGACCTAAACAAACGGCCGTAGGATTAGCCCGTGGTCTATCCTGACTTAAGGTACAAAGGTGCAGGGTGCATACGGCCTAGACACACGCCCGTGTGTCCATCCGTGTGGGTACTTAGAGGCTATTTACCAAGCCAATTGCCACCCTGAAATCAAGACAAGACTTATTGATCATTGATTTCAGAGTTTTAAATTTATAATGAGAATGATCGAACTTGGAAACTAACTCTGACAACGATTTGAGGCAAGTGCACCTATCGAACAGTAGTGTAGTTTAGGAAAGACCGGAATGTCGAATCCCAAAGGAACTAAAAGTAATAATATTAACTTTCTTTTTATTATCTAGCCTAAAATAAGTGAAATTGTTGTTTAATCTAAATTTAACTAACTACCAAGCTAAAGACGCAAAGACAAAAAGAATGAATTGGGGAAATTCTGTTGGGAAAACTCAGTTGATTAAGATTATACCCTTAGGAAGAATCCACCTAGACTTCACTTGTTATCTAACACTGAACCAGACAATTTATTCACTTGACTTGATCCGTAAGATTCCCTAAGTTATATTAAACCCTCACTCGAAGCGAATAACGTCTAACCCTAAGTTGATTAATTGAAATCTCTTTCTAATTAAAACCCCTAGAATCGCATTAACTCGATCTATGGACTCCCATATTAGGTTTCACCCTAATCCAGCAAAATCTCATCACCCTATCTCTAGGCGTGCGATCAACTCCGCTTAATTATTCTAGATCTACTCTTAAGCAGGGACTTTTGCTCCTCCACCTAAGCGCATCCAACTTGAATCAATATACCGGAAATATCAACAAAAGAATTAAGAACACATAATTAAGAACAAGTCAAATATTTAACATATAGTTTAGCAAACGATAACAAGATTCATCTTAGGTTTCATCCCCTTCAGGTATCTGAAGGGTTTAGTTCATAATAATAAACAAAAACATCTCAGAAGAAAAGATAAAACAAAACATAAGAAATCCCTAAAACCCCCTGAAGGAATTGAAGGAGAGATCCGCCGTCTTGAGTAGAAATCTGGCTTCTTGAGATGGATCAACTGGCTATCTTCGAGTGTTTCCCACAAATCTGACCTTTCTGGCTCGGCTCCTTGGCCTAGCTAACCGCCACCTTTTAGGTAATACTTAGGGGGTTTATATAGGCTTTTAAAATGTAACACCCCAAACCCGGCCTAGACGTTACGACCGGATCTGGCATGTCACATGAAAGGAATGTCTAAAAAACTGTGTGTTTGTTAAAAAGTTCTTATTCTTTTTAAAACTCCGCGTTTTGTGGTTTGTTTATAAAAGCCGATTCATTTAATGCCCATTTTACAAAGTTGTTATTAATTTGAATAAAATTGTATTTGTTGTGAAAAATCGAGTTTAAGCAAATTTGAATAAGAAACGATTTATTCTTATTTTAGGAAAATCCCATATTGATCATTTAATAATAAGCAGTAACCAAATTTGAAAGCTAAAACCAAATAAAATACCAAAGGCCGGATTACATAACAAAAACCTAAATAAAATAAGTCCAAATAAAAGAAACGAGTTTACGATAAAACATTGCAGGGCCACCACAAGTCTGCCTCGGCTCCCAAATCTGCGATCTAATGATTACCTGAAACATTTAAAAAGAGGGGTGAGTCATCGAGACTCAGTGTGTAATTCCCCTTACCACGATAACTGGGCCTAAGCCCACAGTAATATATTAGCCCAATGTCATGGCATATCAAGAATGAGTGCAATGCAATTAATCCACATGATTCTACAAATGGGCTTGGCCCCAAATCCACATAAATCCACATACCACACATGATTATGCAAAATGAACCCCAACCCAACCTAGTGTCCATCCGCTACACACCCCTGTATCCTGCTGCACACACCAGGGGATTACTAAATCGACCCTCCAACGGCTACACACCTCTTTGGCAGTCATGCTGCTCAAAGTCAATATAACGTGGCATAGCCACCGATCACCATGTGACCAAATATAATGTGGCCTAGCCACCGATCACTAAGTGACCAAATATAACGTGACCTAGCCACCGATCACTATGTGACCAAATCTTGATATCCACGATGTGACTCAAGGTCATCATCAATCCACGATGAGGCACGAAGCCAACATCAATCCACGATGGGCACATAGCCGACATCAAGTCACGATGAGGCACATAGCCAACATCAATCCACGATGAGGCACGAAGCCAACATCAATCCACGATGAGGCACATAGCCAACATCAATCCACGATGAGGCACATAGCCAACATCAATCCACGATGAGGCATGAAGCCAACATCAATCCACGATGTAGCTCAAGGCTGACATCAATCCACGTACATAAATGTACACCCTTTCCTTCATTAAATATAACCCGATCCCCATGCACATACAATATATTATGATGAAATGACAATGTAATCATTATGAACATATCAGACAACGTATGAAACGAATTACCATCATAATCAGAATAACAATAATACAACATAATCAAGCTAACCAACCTCTAAGGGTATAGTAGTAATTTTACCTACCAAGGGTATTTTCGTAATTTACCCACCAAGGGTATTTTCGTAAATTCGCACCTGCAATGGCCTTTCCGAAGGCCTAATGTCGCCCCAAGTGACTCAGCTACCATTTTCGGTCCTTACCGGACTATTGGGCCTAAAACCCGATTTCGGCCCATTCGGGCCCACACTCGTGGGCCTACCTAGCACAATCTAACGTATAAGTTCCACCTAGTCTACTTCAACATATACTAAACAATCATACAATTTACTCATTTGGGCCCACGGGCCCATTGGGCCCACTTCGACCCATCGTGGCCCAAGCAGCTCAACCCACAAGAATACTACTGATGGCCTCAACTATCGCGTCGAAGCCCCACACGTGCGCTAGCATGCTCATGTGGCTACTATTCCCGTGACCGGCACTTCGGCATTTGCCGCTCTACAACTAGAGTAGAGAGAGTTACACCTGATAGGACTCTGGTGTTAATCCGCGCTCCGACCACTCCTGTACCCAAACGCCCTCCAAGATGTGTTTACTCTCCTCATAGGATGCTCTTTATATAGCTAGCTCTTCACCTTCATTCTTTGTGTCTTTCCGATGTCGGATCCCTTCGCCAGTAGAGTTTAAATTCAACTAAAACTCTTGCCTCCAGTCCGCAAAATAAATACTCCCTTGCTTCTCATGAGATTCGAACCCAGGCTCCCTTGTAGCATAATCCACGCTGCTAACCACTTGGCCACAAGCTCCTCTTGTGTCTTAAACCATGCGCAACTAAATATAAACTGTGGCCCAAATTCTAAGATCCAGGTAAAAAGAGACCAAAATGCAAAAGCCAAGACTTGAACATTGGACCTCCTTCCTTCCTTGTGGCGTCACCCCCTTGCTCCCTAAGTGGCATCACTTTGCCACTACACCACACACTCCACTTGTGTCATTTTCTCCATATTTTATTCTTAAGGCCTACCTGCCAACTTCCAGGGTTTTTTCTGCCTAAAACCAAAATTTCCTTAAAGCCTAAATTTGATCCCGGGACTTCCTAGAAGCCCTCTAACCTTCCAAAATCACTTACCTTATAAGTCTAACTTGCATTAATACCGTTCCCTAAAATTTTAAACGCTACTACACCTAAGGCCCATTGGGCTCAATCCTACTAGGCCCAATTTCAGGATGTTACACAAAATAGGTTTCTTTGCCTCTAAGCATCCTTTTTCGAATGAAACTCTTCTTTCCAGCGACAGGGACACGACCATGGCACACGCCCGTGTGAATCGTCTTTAATGAGGCACAGTCGTGCGAATCGGGATCAGGCTGTGTTATAGTTTATCAGGGAGGCACGGCCGTGTGGGCTTAAGTCCAGGCCGTGTCGATTTCCACTTTGGCCCAATTTGGCCCATTTTAGGCTCGTTTCTTGTTCTTTCCATCCTCCAGTGCTTTCCTGAGTATAAGACATGAAAAGAAAGGATTAAGAGCACCTTTTTACACAAATCAAGGGATAAATCATCTAAAAGTATGCTAAATGTGAGATTAAAATATGTTACTTTTACGTTTTATCACTCATGCTCAATTCAACAGCTCAATTTAATAAATCTAACATGAACAGGGATGCATACTTCATTGATAAATAAAATCATACATACTTAATAATTCGTGACCAATCTCTTTGGCCATATAAAAAAAAGAATACTAAGCTTGACAGCCAACACTTTTGCTAATTTAAAAACATAGCTCAAAATGAAATGTTTCCTATACATGCCATACTTAATATAAACACTTGGCTATACCAAAATAGTGATTGATAGTCTGCTACGAGCTCCGACTTCAGCGATCCACAAGTTAGCTTGGCAGGACTACATAGAAAGAAAGAATTAAAGACGTAAGCATTTAGCTTAGTAAGTTTGCATATAATGCACATAGCAACATACTTGCTTAATATAAACCATTTGACATAACAATAGTATCATAAATTTCATCTATAAAGCTTACTTACTCATACTGATTCTTACATATCTCATGATACTTACTAGTCTCATATTTGTGAGGTAAACAAGGTATCTGTATCACTTGATCACATAGATCGGCATACTTTACTATAATAATCATAATCTCTAATTCATCATTCATAATATGAATAATACTCACTTCCAACTTGATAACAGCTTTGCTTACTTAACTTTCTTATTATCTCATTTAAGCTTTACTCGTTTGCCCGATGAATTTTTTTTTCAATAACAGAGGATACTAAATCTCATCCACATATAACTCGATGCCAAAGCCATATCCTAGATACGGTCTTACATGGAATCTCTCATCTTGGTTTCGAGGCCATGTCTTGACATGGACATATACGAAGTCTTTCTCGTGAGTTCCCTTGGGAACTTACCATTTCCATGTCCTGACATGGTCTTACTTGGTATTTTTACTCATGAACTGGTCAATGCCGAGCCTTGGCTTGGACTTACATGAAATCTTTCTTGTTACTCTCCAATGCCATGCCTTGGCTTGGGCTTACATGGGATCTCTATCTTATTATAGCTTTTCAATGCCAAGACTTGTCTTGGACTTACATGACATCTTTGCTTGGAGACTCACCAATGCCAACCTTGGCTTGGGCTTATATGGGTCTTCATCTCATAATAACTCTTCAATTCCAAGACTTGTCTTGGTCTTACATGATAACTTTGCTTGATTGTTGATGCCATGCCTCGGCTTGGTCTTATACAGACTTTCTCATTTCATGTGATAGATCGAGTATCCTAGGTAATTCAACTTCAATAGGGACTTTCTCATGCTTAATCTCATTAATTTCTTTGTTTGACATAACAATAAAAATTTTCATGATAATATTGTACATTGTGCTAAGCAATTCAATGATAAAAAAAAATCATAAAATCATAACAATAAAAAGCATAGTGGTGAGACTTGGGTAGTACGATTAATAGTTAGTTGGAAATATCGAGGACGAAATTTCCTTAAGGGGGGTAGAACTGTAACATCCTGAATTTTTGGGCCTATGCGCTTAATGGGTGAAAATGAGTAATGAGTTAATTTAACTGTTAGGGGTCCAAATTGGGCTCAGGATGTGGTCAAGGCCTTGGTGAAATTTTTGTTTGGGCACTATAGAGTTTTAAAAGGTGGTATCTGTGTTTAAATTATCAAAATGGGCTTGTGGCCCAGTGGTCAGTGGCGCCACTTAGGGAGCAAGGAGGTGACACCACAACAAGGGAGATAGGGGCCCAAAATTTAAGTTTCATGAAGCCCAATTCTTTTAATTTAAGTTAGCTAATTTTCGGCATTTGGGTTAGGTGGAGTGGATGGCAACAAGGCTCAAAAATAGGAGGATTTATATGAATAAGATAATGTAGATATTATAGTTAATAATATGGAAGATAAAAGGAGAAAAGATAGGAGCTATCTACAAGGCTAAGAGTTAGCCGAAATTTCTATAAATAAGGAGGGTTCTCTTCTTTATTTTGTGACATTTAGGGTTTCCACCTTTTCTTTCTCTTCTTTCTTCTAAAAGCCGGAAACTCCATTGTTCTCTTCTTTCTTCTAAAAGCCGAAAACTCCATTGTTCTCTTCTTTCTTCTAAAAGCCGAAAACTCCATCATTCTCTTCTTTCTTCTAAAAGCTGAAAACCCCATTATTCTTTTCACTTTTTTCTCCTAAAAGTCGAAAACTCCATTATTCTCTTCTTTCTTCTAAAAGCTGAAAACTCTACTATTCTCTTCTTTCTTCTAAAAGCCGAAAACTCCATTATTCTCTTCTTTCTTCTAAAATCCGAAAACTCCATTACTCTCTTCTTTCTTCTAAAAGCCGAAAACACCATTATTCTCTTCTTTCTTCTAAAAACTGAAAACTCCATTATTCTCTTCTTTCTTCTAAAAGCCAAAAACTCCATCATTCTTTTCTTTCTTCTAAAAGCCGAAAACTCCATTATTCTCTTCTCTTCTTTCTTCTAAAAGCCAAATCTCTATAGATTTCTTCGAGTCATCTTCTCTTCCTGATTTTCGTAAAAAGTCAAAATCCTCTGGGAGTAGCCGAATCTTCTCTAGTAAGTAGATCTCTTAGATCTAAAAGCCAAAAACACTAGTCCTTGAATCTCATATCTCTTTTCGGGATTTCAAGGCAGATAGTGGTGGTGTTGGCTACGGATAGCGTCGACTTAGAGGGTCTCGTTCTAACGGTAATTAGGTGTGTAGATCCTTATCACATAAGTTTTATTTTGTATTATACCTGTTAGGGGCTGAAAAGCCGGAAAAAGAGGCTGTATGAACAGTCGTGTGTAGATCCTTATCACATAAGTTTTATTTTGTATTATACATGTTAGGGGCTGAAAAGCCGAAAAATGAGGCTGTATGAAAAGTCGTGTGTAGATCTCTATACACACTAATAATCTGTATGTATATATATGTGATGGTTAAAAGCTGAAAAATGAGGCTATATGAACAGTCGTATGTAGACCCTTATCACATAAGTTTTATTTTGTATTATACCTGTTAGGGGCTGAAAAGCCAAAAAATGAGGCTGTATGAACAGTCGTGTGTAGATCTTTAAACACACTAATAATCTGTATGTATATATATGTGATGGTTAAAAGCCGAAAAATGAGGCAGTATGAACAGTCGTGTGTAGATCCTTATCACATAAGTTTTATTTTGTATTATACCTGTTAGGGGCTGAAAAGCCGGAAAATGAGGCTGTATGAACAGTCGTGTGTAGATTCTTATCACATAAGTTTTATTTTGTATTATACCTGTTAGGGGCTGAAAAGCCGAAAAATGAGGTTATATGAAGAGTCGTGTGTAGATCCTTATCACATAAGTTTTATTTTGTATTATACCTGTTAGGGGCTGAAAAGCCGGAAAATGAGGCTGTATGAACAATCATGTGTAGATCCTTATCACATAAGTTTTATTTTGTATTATACCTGTTAGGGGCTGAAAAGCTGGAAAATGAGGCTGTATGAACAGTCGTGTGTAGATCCTTATCACATAAGTTTTATTTTGTATTATACATGTTAGGGGCTGAAAAGCCGAAAAATGAGGCTGTATGAAAAGTCATGTGTAGATCTCTAACACACTAATTAATCTGTACTAAATATATGTTATGGGCTAAAAGCCAGAAAAAGGCTGTATAATTAATCTGTACTAAATATATGTTATGGGCTAAAAGCCGAAAAAAAGGCTGTATAGACAGTCGTGTTACCCAGAAAGGGTAGGAAAGGATGTCAGGTACGTAATCATAGAAATCTCTCTATGTGTATCGATATATGCGATAAACTGAAATCTCTTAGATAATATATTGTTTGATTCTGCATGTATGTATGCATGGGATGGGATTGATATGATGAAGGGGAAGAAGGTCGCATAGCGATCGGTGGCTTTGCCACATAGGTCACATAGTGATCGGTCTTTATGACAAGCAGCTCAGCTGTCGAAATGCTACGATCTATTATTAAGATCGCATGGTGATCGGTGGCTTTGCCACATAGGTCACACAGTGATCCGTCTTTAAGACAGGCAGCACAGCTGTCGATATGGTGTGTAGCGGTTGGCGGGTTGATTGTAGAATTCCCCAAGGTGTGATGGTTGGTAAGGGTTGATGTGTAGAGGATGGAATTCTAGGATGGGCTGGGCCATTCATCATTTATTATTTATCATGTAATTCTGATTGTTGCCTTTATGTTTGGGCCAGAGCTCATAATGTGTTTGTGAGCCCAAGCCTTTTATGTGTTTTCGAGATTTGCACACTGAGTCTTGGTGACTCACCCTTTATTTTCCATAACTCTTTCAGATGAGCAGTAGATCGTGGACATGGGAGCCGAGACGGACTCGAGGGGCCATCAAGTTTTTTTTTATAGATTATTTCGGCTTTTCTTTAAGTTTTAATTTTTGGAATATTTATGTAATAAGGCCCCATAGTTTATACTTCACTGCTTAGTATTAATATTTGCAACTTATGAGATTTTGTTAAAAGGTTTAATTATACGAAATAATAATAATAAAAGTGTTTTTTTTTCAAATGTCACTTATTTATTCAAATATTGTCTAATTAACTTGCGATTTCCAAAACCAACAAAGCAAAAGTTTTCAATGTACAACCCGTAGCATACTAGATCTGGTCGAAACGTATGGGCCAGGTTTGGGGTGTTACAATTTGGTATCAGAGCCCAGTTAAAAACTCGGGCTGTGAAATGGGCTTAGTAATGTTTTGTAAAGTGATGTGAATTTGAAAAAAAATGTGTCCTTGTTGAAGATATGGCCTTCGAGTCTACCGGCACCCGATCCACGCAGGTAAGTATTCTAAACTCTTGTTGTGATATACATGTGGGCTTAATGGGCTTAAGGGACGTAGGCTAGAACATTAGACATTGGTGGACTTTAGGTTTAGTTTAAATCACTCTCTAAATTCATAAGGTTTAATCCAACTAAACAAACCCATGAACAAGTCAATAGGTTAGGGTGTGGCATCAGGCATACGCATGTCTAGGATTGGATTCAGGAAGAGCTTGGTACTTAAGCAGTCCTAGTGACTCACCTCCTCTTCGCTAGAATCCTACCTGGTGCGTAGTAACTATTCACCTTAGCCACGAGGACTTGTTGATGGGCCAAAATCTATAATTAAAACCCGAAAGGGACCAGCCACCCTATTTCGCAACTAAAATATCCCCAAGTTTTGTAAAATTTCCAAAATACACTTGATTTGTGAAAATTTCCCAGAATACCCCAGAATTGTAAAACTACCAAAATTTGTGAAATTTCCGAAACACTCCTGTTGGCAAAATTTTCAAAATACCCTTGGTTTGTGAAAATTTCCAAATAACCGTGATTTTATAAAATACCCATGTTTTGCAAATTTACCCGAAAACCCCTAGATTTACAAAAGTAACCCGGTTTGCAAAATTAAATTTTCCACATTACCCCTGCTTCAAAAAGAAAAAAAAAACCCCTGGGTAGTGAAATAACGAAGATACCCTTATGCGATGAATGTGTGTGCATGGATGCTACTTGTGTGATTGATGTATGCCGGTTGAATGTATATGCTTTCTAGAATTAGGGGATAAACTTGAGACTGAAACTCGTAGATATAATTTAGAATTCGAAAGAACTACTTTTAAACTACTGTTCATAAGATTGTTCGTGGTTAATCAGTGAAAGAAATTAATAATTCATCAGATAAACACGAATCTGTAGAATGAGCATAAGGGGACGAGGGCGCTCTAGATGCGAATACCGGTGCGTACTCTACCATAGTATACTAAGTGTTTCTTTTCGCTTTAGAATTAGAGTGCGCAGTGAAAGCATAGTGGTGAGACTTGGGTAGTACGATTAATAGTTAGTTGGAAATTTCGAGAACGATATTTCCTTAAGGGGTAGAACTGTAACATCCTGAATTTTTGGGCCTATGCGCTTAATGGGTGAAAATGAGTAATGAGTTAATTTAACTGTTAGGGGTCCAAATTGGGCTCAGGATGTGGTCAAGACCTTGGTGAAATTTTTGTTTGGGCACTATAGAGTTTTAAAAGGTGATATCTGTGTTTAAATTATCAAAATGGGCTTGTGGCCCAGTGGTCAGTGGCGCCACTTAGGGAGCAAGGAGGTGACGCCACAACAAGGGAGATAGGGGCCCAAAATTTAAGTTTCATGGAGCCCAATTCTTTTAATTTAAGTTAGCTAATTTTCGGCATTTGGGTTAGGTGGAGTGGATGGTAACAAGGCTCAAAAATAGGAGGATTTATATGAATAAGATAATATAGATATTATAGTTGATAATATGGAAGATAAAATGAGAAAAGATAGGAGCTATCTACAAGGCTAGGAGTTAACCGAAATTTTTATAAATAGGGAGGGTTCTCTTCTTTATTTTGCGACATTTACGGTTTCCACCTTTTCTTTCTCTTCTTTCTTCTAAAAGCCGAAAACTCCATTATTCTCTTCTTTCTTCTAAAAGCCGAAAACTCCATTATTCTCTTCTTTCTTCTAAAAGCCGAAAACTCCATCATTCTCTTCTTTCTTCTAAAAGCCGAAAACCCCATTATTATTTTCTCTTCTTTATCCTAAAAGCCGAAAACTCCATTATTCTCTTCTTTCTTTTAAAAGCCTAAAACTCTACTATTCTCTTCTTTCTTCTAATAGCCGAAAACTCCATTATTCTCTTCTTTCTTCTAAAAGCCGAAAACTCCATTATTCTCTTCTTTCTTCTAAAAGCCGAAAACTCCATTATTCTCTTCTTTCTTCTAAAAACTGAAAACTCCATTATTCCCTTCTTTCTTCTAAAAACCAAAAACTCCATCATTCTCTTCTTTCTTCTAAAAGCCGAAAACTCCATTATTCTATTCTCTTCTTTCTTCTAAAAGCCGAATCTCTATAGATTTCTTCGAATCATCTTCTCTTCCTGATTTTCACAAAAAGTCAGAATCCTCTGTAAGTAGCCGAATCTTCTCTAGTAAGTAGATCTCTTAGATCTAAAAGCCAGAAACACTAGTCCCTAAATCTCATATCTCTTTTCGGGATTTTAAGGCAGATAGCGGTGGTGTTGGCTACGGATAGCGTCGACTTAGAGGTTCTCGTTCTAATGGTAATCAGGTGTGTAGATCCTTATCACATAAGTTTTATTTTGTATTATACCTGTTAGGGGCTGAAAAGCCGGAAAATGAGGCTGTATGAACAGTCGTGTGTAGATCCTTATCACATAAGTTTTCTATTGTATTATACCTGTTAGGGGCTGAAAAGTCAGAAGATGAGGCTGTATGAACAGTCGTGTGTAGATCTCTATACACACTAATAATCTGTATGTATATATATGTGATGGTTAAAAGCTGAAAAATGAGGCTATATGAACAGTCGTATGTAGATCCTTATCACATAAGTTTTATTTTGTATTATACCTGTTAGGGGCTGAAAAGCCGAAAAATGAGGCTGTATGAACAGTCGTGTGTAGATCTTTAAACACACTAATAATTTGTATGTATATATATGTGATGGTTAAAAGCCGAAAAATGAGGCTGTATGAACAGTCGTGTGTAGATCCTTATCACATAAGTTTTATTTTGTATTATACCTGTTAGGGGCTGAAAAGCCGGAAAATGAGGCTGTATGAACAGTCGTGTGTAGATTCTTATCACATAAGTTTTATTTTGTATTATACTTGTTAGGGGCTGAAAAGCCGAAAAATGAGGCTGTATGAAGAGTCGTGTGTAGATCCTTATCACATAAGTTTTATTTTGTATTATACCTGTTAGGGGCTGAAAAGCCGGAAAATGAGGTTGTATGAACAATCATGTGTAGATCCTTATCACATAAGTTTTATTTTGTATTATACCTGTTAGGGGCTGAAAAGCCAGAAAATGAGGCTGTATGAACAATCGTGTAGATCCTTATCACATAAGTTTTATTTTGTATTATAAATGTTAGGGGCTGAAAAGCCGAAAAATGAGGCTGTATGAAAAGTCGTGTGTAGATCTCTAACACACTAATTAATCTGTACTAAATATATGTTATGGGCTAAAAGCTGGAAAAAGGCTGTATAATTAATCTGTACTAAATATATGTTATGGGCTAAAAGCCGGAAAAAGGCTGTATAGACAGTCGTGTTACCCAGAAAGGGTAGGAAAGGATGTCAGGTACGTAATCATAGAAATCTCTCAATGTGTATCGATGTATGCGATAAACTGAAATCTCTTAGATAATATATTGTTTGATTCTGCATGTATGTATGCATGGGATGGGATTGATATGATGAAGGGGAAGAAGGTCGCATAGCGATCGGTGGCTTTGCCACATAGGTCACATAGTGATCGGTCTTTATGACAAGCAGCTCAGCTGTCGAAATGCTACGATGTATTATTAAGGTCGCATGGCGATCGATGGCTTTGCCACATAGGTCACGCAGTGATTGGTCTTTAAGACAGGCAGCACCGCTGTCGATATGGTGTGTAGCGGTTGGCGGGTTGATTGTAGAAATCCCCAAGGTGTGATGGTTGGTACGGGTTGGTGTGTAGAGGATGGAATTCTAGGCTCGGTTGGGCCATTCATCATTTATTATTTATCATGTAGTTCTGGTTGTTGCCTTTATGTTTGGGCCAGGGCTCATAATGTGTTTGTGAGCCCAGGCCTTTTATGTGTTTTCGGGACTTGCACACTGAGTCTTGGTGACTCACCCTTTTATTTTCCATAACTCTTTCAGATGAGCAGTAGATCGTGGACGTAGGAGCCGAGACGAACTCATGGGGCCATCAAGTTTTTTTTTTATGGATTATTTCGGCTTTTCTTTAAGTTTTAATTTTTGGAATGTTTATGTAATAAGGCCCCATAATTTATACTTCACTACTTAGTATTAATATTTGCAACTTATGAGATTTTGTCAAAAGGTTTAATTATACGAAATAATAATAATAAAAGGTTTTTTTTCAAATGTCACTTATTTATTCAAATATTGTCTAATTAACTTGCGATTTCCAAAACCAAGAAAGCAATAGTTTTCAATGTACAACTCGTAGCATACCAAATCTGGTCGAAACGTATGGGCCAGGTTTGGGGTGTTACATCTCAGACACTCCTAAACACTCCATATCACTTAACCACTGAAGCAGACCATCATTTATGTCATTTTCTTGCACACATAAATATTTTTTTATGTGTTCCCACGCTCAAGACCTATTACCTTCTAGGCCCAAATTCGGGGCGTTACAACTATACAAGATTGGAATGCGTCAACTTAAAGATGTAATGTAATGTCACTACTAGGGGGAGTCTAAAACAAGTTGTACTCTTTTCCTTCAACCAAGGTTTTGTTGCATTGGGTTTTCCTGGTAAAGGTTTTTAATGAGGCAGCTTGTAATAGAAGATTGTGTGCACTTTTTCCTTCATTAGGTTTTTATCCCACAAGGTTTTTCCTAATAAGGTTTTAACCAGGCATATTATCTACCAATGGACATCCAAGGGGGAGTGTTATGAATATCTTATTAAGTAGATGTCCATCATGATCAAGATAAAGTTTTGATGTACTTCAAATTCTAATAGTTATTAGAATTAGATCTCTACTTCTTTTATACTTCTTATGCCTATAAATAGAGACTCTAATGAAGCATTGTAATCATCCCTTTGATCAGTAAAGTACATTCTCTATTGCTTTCATATTTTCTTTGTTCTTCATTCTTGCCATCTCTCTTTATTTTATAACAATTTTTAGTTTATCTTTTTAATTAATAATTCTTTTATTTATATAATTAAAATATTAAATAGATAATTATATAACAAAAAATATATTAAATATATTTCATTATGATAAAATTAATTTTTAACTAATAACTCCTTTATTTTAAAAATAAAATAATAAATATGTAGTTTTATCTTGAAAATATAATATATAGATCATTATGTGAAAAAGGAAAAATTAGGAATATATGTCAATTCCGAGGAAAACAATTAGGGATATAAGTCCAAATTTTGATTATTTAGGGAAATACGTCGTTTTTCGCAGACTTGACAAAAACACATCCTAGGAAAAGTGCTTTTTTAAAAATGATTTCTACAAAAATGTGTTTTCTTTTTATGGTCATGTAACACCCTATACCTGATCAAATCGTCGAGTTCGAGCTACGAGATACTACGATCATTGATTTAATAAATTCAAAATATCATGGAACATATCATCATTTAAATATATAAATAATTAACATTTAAGTATATAATGTATTACAAAATCATTTTCGGGTCGTACACAAGTTTACGAGAGGCCTTTTGTTAACCCAAGCTTGAATTAGGACCAAATTGTAAAATTTTGAAAATTTAAGAGCGACGTCACAACCTTACATCCTCCATGTTGTGATGCTACCAGCATAGTAAGTCATATCATGACTTCGAGCATATTGACATCACAAGACCACTTCCTGTTGGCACAAAGTTTCGACGTTAGACAGTTGTTGTCATGATGTGAATCCTATTCTTAGTTTAAAAAATGTCATTCTGAATCTCAATTCAAGATATGCCAAACAACCTATATGACTTATACAACTTAGTACAACTAAAAACATCCCAAACTCATAACAGTTCATACCAAACAAATCATTTAACCATTTCTAATAATAAAAAAAAAAGCAATTCAACATGAGTCCAACCTATTACAAATATATTCATTTCAATACATTTAATAAAATTCCAAATAAACCTATTTCAAAACACATAAACGCGTGTCATATAACCTTAATACACATTTTTCTTTACCTTCAAGGCTTCAATGACTTATAGGCCTTTAATATGAAGAACAAAAATCAACTTTCAAATACATATTCCTAGCATACCTTCCAATATGTCAATTCCAACCATACCTTAGCTTAGTTATCTTATCTACCTCACTTTATATCATTCCACATGCCAAACATACAAACATATATTCTCACATGATTTAGCATAAAACATAACCAATACCATGTATTTACCAAATCACGAAGGCAACACATTATACAAAATGGTTATGTCATGCTTGCTAAATAGTAAACACTTTCACATGCTAAGGCACAAACCAAAGACACTTAAATACATGCCACAACACTATACTCAAAATGATCACATAACTACTGGTTCGGTGATAGTGTGAGCTTTGAGACGATCTAGCTTGACAAGTTCTACAAGATGGCGATCTAGAAGAGAAAGAAAACAACAAAGGTAAACATATAGGATGCTTAGTAAGTTCATATGTATTATACAAGACTTACATTATTTTTACCTAAACAATTTAAGCTACCTTAACTTGACATAACTTTGGCTAGACATTGCAATCAAAACACCAACAATGTCATTATTGACTTATAATCAAAATCATTTAATACTACAAGCACATATGATGCCAATTCATGTCACTTTTTTGTAACTTATCTTAAAGGCACATTTAACCAACAATCATAAGATATTAACGAGTATATATAAAATTCAAATCAAACATCGATACTATTTTCGATCATAAAAATTGTATCATTTACAATTCAATCCATTCAAAGGCTTTTCAATTTGGATATCAAGTTCATTTCATCACATTTCAAATTCTCAATTTCACTTAAACCGTTTCACCCGATGAACGCTAGTAAACGAACTCGATACACAGTAACTACACCACACTAGTTGCTTGTCAAAGTTAAGTACATTTATATATATGGTTACTCGTACAGGCTAAACCATTGTCATGACACATCAGCGTACTCGTCCGAGCTAAACATGGGTCACATAAATACTGAAAATCTGTAACAAATGTTGGATCTCATTCATATCTGTAATAAATCCCTTACATGTAACACCCCAAACCTGGCCCACGAGCCACGGCCGAATTCAGAATGCCACTGCGGAAAACGTTGGAAAAGCTTACGACTTAAAGTAAAAACATATAAATTTATTGTCTTTAGAAAAACATTGTGTGTTTAAAATTCCGAAATAAATTAAGTTGTTACAAATTCCCGGATTAAAAACTTTGGTATATATATATTTTAGAATATAAGTTGTTAAGAATAAAATCATTTCCAAATATTAAAGTAATCGTCAATCCAATTAAAACATAATAACAACTTCAAATACTTAAGTGGCCCTTATTACAACAAATAATTATTCAAAAATACTTAAAATAATAAAGTGTAAAACAACTAAAATATCTTCTGTATGAAATAGATATAACTTCTGCATGGGCCACCTCGTATCCACTCCAACCCGGTCCGAGCTATATGCATCACCTGTAAGGTTTGATAAAAATTGGGTGAGTCAAACAGATTCAGTGTGCAATTAGTCCACTGAATTCCACCCACATATCAAATCACATACTAACCCACATATCGGATATCAATGCATCTAATTCACATGTTTTCACTTATTGGGCTTGGCCCATATCCACATCACATATCAGATGATAATGTAATTAACCACAGGTTTCCACATACTGGGCTTGGCCCATTACCACATTAATCCACTTCACATATTGGGCTTGGCCCACTTCCACATTAACCCATATATCAATTGGGCTTGGCCCATTTTCACATTAATCCGCATATCAAACAGATTTATGCAAAATGCACCCAACCCAGCCTAGGGTCCATCCTCTACACACCCCCGTACCTAGCCACCACACACCAGGGGATTACTAAATCGCCCTCCAACTGCTACACACCAATTTGGCAATAAATGCCGTCCACACGAACTAAATCGCAAATAATCCACAACGCAACCTCAGTCAGCGCCAATCCACGATGTATCTCGTAGCTAACATCAAAACCACGATGAGCACAAAGCCACATTAACCACGATATGGCACATAGCCTATATCAACCACGATGAGGCACAGAGCCACTCATCAACCACGTACTCAAAGTACACCATGTCCTTCTTTCATAATCATATCCCATCCCATGCACATGCAACATACCATAGTGACATAATATAATGATGCATGAGCATGTTCATCAAGCATATCATCATGTATTCATATTAATAATCACACTTCATCAGATTTGGTACTTACCGGGTTATCGACATACTCCTTGAGGGTATCCATATCACACTTCCCACTGCACTAGATAGCACATACATAACACATACACATATCACATACATAACATATATCCCGGAAAACGGTAGGCTAACTACACACCTAATAACTTGAAGCGTTACGCCCTCAATCCCGATACTATCACTAAACGAGACTACGGCTATTTGCCTACTCTGTTGTTCTGACGCTGGCCCACACCCCGGTGGCCAATCCCGAACTGCCGAAATGGATCTCTTCTTAAACTTAGGGATAGGGACTACCCCTTGTCCTCCTTGACTGGCATTCGCGTCCATTGAAAGTCACTTAATCAGAAATATTCGGCCACTAGCTCCTCCTCTTATCATACCCCTCTTTCTTCTCCTAATTTATCTCTTGTCTATCCATCTGAAACAAATAAAATAAAACAACAATCATCTTCTTAGCTCCTAGCCGAAATTTAAAAGAAAAATAAGTCTTTATCCTCATCTTTCCAGAGTCCCATGCCGTCCCATACTCCTCCCTCTCTTGACGCCACATACAAAAATAAAACCACACCTTATGCTGCCATCAAGACTCGAACCTCCTCCCTTCTCCCTTGCTTGAGGCGCCACTCACCAAGTTCCTAAGTGGCGCCTTCAAGCCACTTTACCAAGGCATTTCTTATGTCCAAATTCCCTCATAAATTCCTTTAAGGCCTCCTTAGCCTAGCTCCCCTTTCTAAACTTAAAATTCAATAATTTCCTAAGGCATTCTTCTACATCCTAGAGTTCTAAAAACCCTTAAAACACACTCAACCATACACTGAGCCTACTAACTCATGAATTATGCATCAAATGCATAACCCCTAAATCTAGGATATTACATTACAAATGCACAAAAGAGCCTATTGGCATGCCAATTGTATTTTAACCCTTTACTAAGTTCACACGTGCATCTTTTACACATATAAACGTCACATTTTGATTTAGTCCAATTCTAGCTTTTCATACCAATTCACAACTAATCAATCTATAATTAAACATACATGTAACACCCACATCCCGTTTCCATTGCCAGAATAGGATACCGAATGTTACTAGTAAAGCTGGAACAATTAATACAATTTACATTCAATAATCAATTCAATTCCATAATTACAAGTAATATTCAATATAAAACAGATCATTTGGCTTCGGGTCTTAAATCAGGCTTTCGAAACTCTAAAAACAAGTTACGAACATTCAGGGACCAAATCGAAACGAATCAGAACTTTTAGAAAAAATTAAAAAATTCCAAGTTAGGGGTCACACGGCCGTGTGTCCAAGCAGTGTGACAGAGCCCAGCCCGCGTGGCTCCAAACATGGTCGTGTGGTGATCCAACCAGCCCGTGTGCGACCTCACAAGCCCGAGTGCATGGACCATGTAACTCTCTATTTTGGAACACACGTTCGTGTCGCAGGCCATGTGTCTGCCCGTTTGAAAACTACACCTATACTGTTTTTAAACACACTCTGGGCACATGCCTGTATGTGTAACACCCCTTACCCATATTCGAAGCTGGAATAGGGTACGAGGCATTACTAAACTTAACTTACTTAAACATACAACATAGGCTATAAACTTCCCATTTCAAATTCAATCTTCTCAGTCATATTCATAACATCCTTATTATGGGCCTACGAAGCCCTAAACATACATACAGAAGGTTTCGGAATTAAACCGAAGACTTTTACGCACTTAGAAATTTTTTGCCTAAATAGGGCCACACGCCTGTGTTCCACACTCGTGGTCAACACTAACTTGCATCACACGACCTGTCACACGCCTGTGTGTCTGGCCCATGGTCGACACTGACTTGCATCACACAGCCAGTCACATGCCCGTGTCCTTCGATCGTGTGGTGAATTAAATTCCAAAATTTAGGTGCAGACTTCACACGGCCTGGGCACACGCCCATATCCGTGGCCGTGCCTCCCACACGGTTGAGACACACGGTCGTGTCTCTGCCCGTGTGTTTACTATTGAGCATACTGACTTGTAAAATTAACATGCAGGGGACACACGACCTAACCACACACCCCTGGGGCTGACTGTGTGTCACACACGGCCTAGACACACGCCCGTGTGCCTACCCGTGTGGACTAGAACAAGGCTATTTGCCAAGCTCTTTTTATCATCCTAACTCATACAACATAAATCACATTCAACCATTAGCCAAGCAACCCAATCATGCACTATACACATTCATGAATAACTTCATCTTTTCATATATTAATAATAATGAGCCATCAACTATGGCTATATACAAAATAGTTCATCTTTAAAAGAGCCAAAACCCTTGGCCAAAACAACATGACATTTCACTAAGTCTAGCCTCTATACATGCCATACTCAAAATGGTAAGTCTAAATATACCACGATTTGCTGATAGTCTGGGTGGCTCTTTGACACTATAAAAAAAGGAAAAGAAAGAGAGTAAGCTTTAAGCTTAGTAAGTCTACATGTAAACAATAAGCATCATACCATATGCTAATAAACCAATAACATTACACACTATGTAAGAACAATTCACATTATCATAAAAACTCTTACTCATCTAAACTCTTACCACATTCCAACCATATAAAATATATATTGCTCACATTTACTTGCATGTATACCCTGCACTCATCACCACAAAGCCACATGAAATATTCACTTAGAAAAATTTCTTGATGAACCCTTCGAAATAATACTAGGTACCCGGTGGTTTCGCACACAGCCCACCATTAATTAGTAATAGGGTAGTATCGCACATAGCCCAGCAACAAGAATAATTACAGTGGTTTCGCACATAGCCCACCAAATGATAATATAAATGATGGTATCGCACTCAGTCCATCGTGAATAAATAATATGGTGGTATCACACATAGCCCACCAACAATGATAATTACAGTGGTATCACACACAACGCACCAAATGATAATTACGGATATTTGTCCCTACTTACTTTTCTATTCCGAGGTTCATACGAGAATTACTCATTATCTAACATTTTCATTCAATCTCACCAATAAGTATTTGCATCCAAACAATGCATCAATAGGTAACATCATGAGTGTTAAGGATGTATCGTTTACAAGTAAACTTACCTCGGTGCAAAATGTGTTAATTGACGGTTTAATCAGTAACCTTGCCTTTTCTTCGGTCAAGGTTGTTTTCGTGCTCTTCTTGATCTATAATAATAAAATTCACTCATTCAACCACTTCATAATTCATGACACTTCAAAATTTCTACTTAGGAAAAAATGACCATTTTACCCTTATAATTTGGCAAAATTACCATTTTGCCCCTAGGCTCGTAAATCGTTTTTCATCATATTTTCTCATTAAGCAAGACTAGCTAAACATTTATTCCTCTTAAACAATTCACAAAACCAAGCATTTCATAAATTTATTACTCAATTGCAACTTTCACAAATAAGTCCCATTTAGGTGCTTTCATGTTAATCCCTTTCACAAAAGTTATTCCTTAACTCACTAAGATTCATTATCTTCCATAAAAATTTAGCAAACAAGGTAATCACTCTCATGGCAAGTCCCTAAACTTTCAACCGTTTTGCAAAATAGTCCCCCCATTAGCTATCTTAAGCTTTGGGTGTTCCAAAAGTACAAAAATTATCAAGAAAGACCTCTAAAGTCACTTACTTGCTAAGGAATAGCTTGGCTGAAAGTTTAAGCTCCAAAAGCCTCTATTTTCTCTTCAATTTTTGGTGGAGAAAAAAGGTGAATAGTAAAAGATGATATCTTCTTCCTTTATCTTATTTTATTCATTTTTAGTCACCTAATTTCACCAAAATTTTTACCAAAATTAATGCTCTTGTCTCCCTTGTCTCTATGGACGGCCAACACCCTATTTTTGGCCTAATTGCACATTAAAGACCTCCAATTTAATATTCCATAGCTAATAGACACCTCTACCTCTTTTTCAATTAAGCATACAATCGCTAAAATTAAGGCACCAAAATTTCCATGCATCCTTATAATCTTGCTATAACACATAAAATAATATTAAAATATTTTTCTTCAACCTCGAATTAGTGGTCCCGAAACCACTATTTCGACTAGCCCCAAAATCGGCCTGTTACAACTCTTCCCCCTTTTAGATATTTTCCTCCCCAAAAATCTTACCGATAAAAAGGTTTGGGTACTGTTATCTCATGGCTTCTTCCAGTTCCCACGTAGCCTCTTCTACACCATGTTTTTTCCATAACACTTTCACTAAGGCTATGCTCTTATTCCTCAACTGTTTAACCTCTCGAGCCAAAATCTTAACTGGTTCCTCTTCAGAAGTCATGTCCGACCGTATCCCAATTTCGGTCGGAGGGATCACATGCGAAGGATCGGAACGATATCGCCGCAGCATCGACATATGAAACACGTTGTGTATTCTCCCTAACTCTGCCGGCAAAGCCAACCAGTAAGCTATTGGCCCAATCCTTTCAATAACCTCATACGGCTCTATGAATCATGGACTCAATTTGCCCTTTCGACCAAATCTTAATATTTTCTTCCACGGGGATGCTTTTAGGAATACTTTATCGCCCATTTGAAACTCGATTTCTTTCCTTTTTAGATTCGAGTATGACTTTTGTCGATCTGGTGCAGCTTTCAAACTATCACGGATCACTTTCACTTTCTTCTCGGTTTCCTTAACTAAATCAACCCCGTGAATTTGCTTCTCACTAAACTCTACCCAATACAAGGGAGTCCGCCACTTGCGACCATATAAAGATTCGTACGGCGCCATCTGTATACTCAACCAATAACTGTTGTTGTAGGCAAACTCGACCAAAGGTAGATATTTTTCCTAACTACCTTCGAATTCTAACACACAGCATCTGAGCATATCCTCAAGAACTTAAATCACTCTTTCAGACTGGCCATCGGTTTGAGGATGAAACGCAGTACTAAAATTCAATCTTGTACCCAAGGCTTCCTGCAACTTCTTTCAAAACCTCGAAGTAAATCTTGGATCTCTATCCGAGATAATATATATAGGTACCCCATGTAATCTTACAACCTCAGCAATATACAACTCAGCCAACTTATCAAATAATTAATCCACACTCACTGGTATAAAGTGGGCTGATTTTGTTAGTCTATCCACAATAACCCACATAGCATCTTTCTTTTTCGGAGTCATAGGCAACCCCGTTACAAAATCCATTGTGATCCGATCCCACTTCCACTCTGGAACCATCACTGGCTGAAATAATCCCGGAGGTACTTGATGCTCGGCTTTCACTTGTTGGCAGATTATACCCTTTGTAACAAACTTAGAGATGTCTCTTTTCATACTCGGCCACCAAAACAACTTATTCAAATTATTGTACATTTTTGTACTGCTCGGATGTACTGACAAACAACCATTGTGTGCTTCATGTAAAATTTTCCAGATTAACTCATCATCCTTAGGTACACAACTCTATCATGAAACATCAAACAATCCTCCGTACCAACTCGAAAGTCAGAGTCACTTCTCGATCCACACAGAGCTCTCTTAACTTGCATTTCGCTTTCATTCTTTTGAGCTTCACATATCTGTTGAAGAAATAATGGTCTCGCCCTCAACTCAGCCAATATAGTACCATCATCAGACAATGTCAGACTCGCACTCATAGCTCTTAAGGCATACAGGAAATTTCTTCTCAAGGCATCCGCAACCACAGTCGCTTTTCCCGGGTGGTAATCAATTACTAACTCATAATACTTCAGTAACTCGAGACATCGCCGTTGTCACAAATGCAAATCGTTTTGGTCCATTAAGTACTTCAAGCTCTTGTGATCGGTGAAGATTCAGCATTTCTCGCCATACAAATAATGACGCCAAATCTTTAAAGCAAAAACTGTCGCTGCCAACTCCAAATCGTGAGTCAAATAATTCTTCTCATGTGGTTTTAGCTATCTCGAGGCATAAGCTACCACATTTCTCTCTTGCATCAACACACAGCCAAGACCCTTTAATAACGCATCACTGTAGACCATAAACTCCTTCCCTGACTCAGGTTGTACTAAAACCAGTGCCTCAGTCAACAATGCTTTCAGTTTCTCAAAACTCTGTTGGCACTTCTCGGTCCATTCAATCTTAACGTCCGTATATAGTAGTCTCATCATCGGTGTAGCAATCATGGAGAACCCTTTGAAAAACCGTCTGTAGTAACCCGCCAAACTCAAAAAGCTCCTAATCTCTGACACATTCCTCAGCGGTTTCCACTCCACAATAGCTGAGATCTTGCTCGAATCAACTCTAACACCATCACCTGACACAATGTGTCCTAAGAATCCGACCTCTCGGAGCTAAAACTCGCTCTTGCTAAATTTAGCATACAAATTCTTGTGTCTTAGAGTCTGCAACACAGTTCTCAAGTGTTTTGTGTGTTCACTCTCATCCCGGGAATAAATTAGTATGTCGTCAATAAAAACAACTATGAATTTATTTAAATACTGCCGAAAAATCCAGTTCATTAAATCTATAAAGATTGCAGGAGCATTCGTTAAGCCAAATGGCATGACAAGAAACTCATAATGGCCATACCTCGTCCGAAATGCAGTTTTTGGCACATCTTGCTCCTTAACCCTCAACTGGTAATAGCCAGACCTTAAGTCTATCTTAGAAAGCACCGTAGCTCCCTTCAGTTGGTCGAACAAGTAATCTATCCTTGGTAAGGGATACTTATTCTTCATTGTTACCTTGTTGAGTTGTCTGTAGTCTATACACAATCTCATCAACTCGTCTTTCTTCTTCACAAAAAGTACTGGAGCACCCCATGGTGAATAGCTCAGTCTTGCAAAACCCTTATCTGTTAACTCTTGCAACTGAACCTTCAACTCTTTCAACTTTAACGGTGCCATCCCATACGGGGCAATCAAAATAGGTGATGTACCCAGAACTAACTCAATCCCAAACTCGACTTCTCTAACTGGGGGTAATCCGGGTAACTCTTCCGGAAACACATCCGGGTACTCGCACACCACAGGTCCTGATTCAATCCTTTCCTCTGACTCTTGAGTATTCAGCACGAAGGCGAGATAGGACTCATACCCTTTTCTCAAGTATTTTTCAGCTACCATTGACGAAATCACTATAGGAAAACTATCTGGTTTACCTTATTCAACCCGAATGACATCTCCATTTATACATCTCAATTCAATGAATTTACTACCACAGTTTACTAAAACCTTATGAGCAGTCAACCAATCCATACCAAGAACCAAATCAAATTTATCAAACGGTAACAGCATGAGATTTTCCAGAAAACAATGACCTGTAATTGTCAAAGGACAATTCCAACACACCATGTCAACTAACACATGTTTGCCTAATAGGTTAGACACTTTTACTACAATTTCTGTAGACTCAACAATCATACTCATGCTAGATGCCAATTTCATGCAAATATAAGAATGGATAGACCCTGGATCAATCAAAGCAACAACAGAGATATTATAAAGAGAAAAAGTACCCATTATCACATCTGGAGATGATGCCTCTTCGCGAGCGTGAATGGCATAAGTCATTGCAGGTACTCGACCCTCCGATCTCACAGAATAGTCTCTAGGCACACCTCTACCACTCGTCCCACCTCCCAGGTTCTTTTGCGGTCTACCCCTTGATGATACATTGCTTAATCTTACTTCTTGTTTTCTATCCTTCTCATCCCTCTCTGGACAATTACGGATGAAGTGGTCGGGTGAACCACACTTGTAGCAATTACGGTTGTTTCCCCAACACTCCCAGTGTGTTGGCTAGCACAATTTGGACACTCCGGTTTGTTTGACTTTGTATTACCCACGCTTGCCATCGAAGTGGTTTGAACTCTTGAGCCTGAATATGCATTACCTTAATCTCAGTGTGAATACCTGACTGAAGCAATTGTTCGAGGGTTCGTCTCTTTAGATCTTTTTGATTGAATTTGCAGCGGTTTACTCATTGGCCTCTTCCTCACATCTCGAGCCTCCATCATGGCTTTTCTCTTTTCCTTATTCAACTCCCCAGCCTTACAAGCTCTATCAACCAACACCACGAACCACGAATTCTTTCAATTCCAAGATCCCAACTAGTAGTCTGATATTCTCATTCATCCCATCTTCGAACCTCTTACACAAAATAGCTTCCGTAGACACACATTCTTGTGCATACTTGCTGAGCCTAACAAACTCGCGCTCATACCCTGCCACAGTCATTTTTCCTTGCTTTAATTCAAGGAATTCTTTCCATTTTTGATCCACAAATCTCTGACTTATGTACTTCTTTCAGAACTCTTCTAAGAAGAAGTCACATGTCACTCTCTCCCTTGGAACTACCAATGTTAACGTTTTCCACCAACGATATGCCGAGTCCTTCAACAATGACACGGCACATTTGAAGCGCTCCTCAGGTGTGAGAGAGAGTTCTTCGAATACCTGTATAGAGTTCTCAAGCTAGAACTCCGCTCTCTCAGGGTCATCGTCTATATTAGCTCTAAATTCCTCGGCCCCTTGTCTCCAAATCTTATAAACCAGGAGTTCGGTCATTCTCACCAAATCTATACCTTGAGGAGCCACAGGAACTGGCTGAGTTATAGGAGGGGGTGGAGGAGGTTGAACATTAGGGTTCGCTTGTACATACTCCGTGTACTAATTACTCATCATGTGGAGAAAGGCCTCCCGAGCCTCTTCTCTTAGACCCATAGTCTCAGGTCTACTTTCTACAGACGCAGTCCCTTGTACGGGAGCCGGCGCGTTACTAGCAGCGTCATCAGTAGCCGCTCGGTCGGGATCTATTTACCATACGACGACAAGGTTTAGAATTGTTAGAAGTCACCACACTATCAATATACGTCTACGACATGTATAGCTAGACTCTTACACACGCTACATAGTCCAAGAAACGACTAAACGGTAGCTCTGATAGCACTAAATGTAACACTCCTTACCCATATTTGACGCCGCAATAGGGTACGAGGCATTACTAAACTTAACTTACTTAAACATACAACACCGGCTATAAAATTTCCATTACAACTTCAAACTTCTCATTCATATTCATAACATTCTTATTATGGGCCTACAAAACCGTAAACATACATATGGAAGGTTTCGGAATTAAACCGAAGACTTTTACGCACTTAGAAATTTTTTGCCTAAATAGGGCCACACGCCCGTGTGGAGGAAGGGACACGCCCGTGTGTTTACTACTGAGCATACTGACTTGTAAAATTAACATGCAGGGGACACACGGCCTAACCACACACCCCTAGGGATGACCGTGTGTCACACACGGCCTAGACACACGCCCGTGTGCCTACCCGTGTGGACAAAAACAAGGCTATTTGCCAAGCTCTTTTTATCACCCTAACTCATACAACATAAATCACATTCAACCATTAACCAAGCAACCCAATCATACACCATACACATTCATGAATAACTTCATCTTTTCATATATTAATAATAATGAGCCATCAACTATGGCTATATACAAAATAGTTCGTCTTTAAAAGATCCAACACCCTTGGCCAAAACAACATGACGTTTCACTAAGTCTAGCCTCTATACATGCCATACTCAAAATGTTAAGTCTAAATATACCACGATATGCTGATAGTGTGGGTGATCTTCCGATTATCTCCGTACCCCGAGCTGGCTCTTTGACACTATAAAACAAGGGAAAAGAAAGAGAGTAAGCATTAAGCTTAGTAAGTCTACATGTAAACAATAAGCATCATACCATATGCTAATAAACCAATAACATTACACACTATGTAAGAACAATTCACATTATCATAAAAACTCTTACTCATCTAAACTCTTACCACATTCCAACCATATAACATTTATATTGCTCACATTTACTTGCACATATACCCTGCACTCATCACCACAAAGCCACATGAAATATTCACTTAGAAAAATTTCTAGATGAACCCTTCGGAATAATACTAGGTACCCGGTGGTTTCGCACACAGCCCACCATTAATCAGTAATAGGGTTGTATCGTAGCCCACCAACAAGAATAATTACGGTTGTTTCGCACATAGCCCACCAACAATGATAATATAAATGACGGTATCGCACTCAGCCCATCGTGAATAAATTATAAGGTGGTATTGCATATAGCCCACCAACAATGATAATTACGGTGGTATTGCACACAGCCCACCAACTGATAATTACAGATATTTGTTCATACTTACATTTCTATTCCGAGGTTCATACGAGAATTACTCATTATCTAACATTTTCATTCAATCTCACCAATAAGTATTTGCATCCAAACAATGCATCAATAGATAACATCATGAGTATTAAGGATGTATCGTTCACAAGTAAATTTACCTCAGTGGAAAATGTGTTAATTGACTGTTTAATCCATAACCTTGCCTTTTTCCTCGGTCAAGGTTGTTTCCGCGCTCTTCTTGATCTATAATAATAAAATTCACTCATTCAACCACTACATAATTCATGACACTTCAAAATTTCTACTTACGCAAAAATGATCATTTTGCCCTTATAATTTGGCAAAATTATGATTTTGCCCCTAGGCTCGTAAATCGTTTTTTATCACTTTTTCACATTAAACAAGCCTAGCTAATCATTTATTCCTCTTACAACAATTCATAAAACCAAGCATTTCATAAATTTATTACTCAATTGCAACTCTCACAAATAAGTCCTATTTAGGTGTTTTCATGTTAACACCTTTCACAAAAGTTATTCCTTAACTCACAAACATTCATTATCTTCCATAAAAATTTAGCAAACAACATAAACACTCTCATGGAAAGTCCCTAAACCTTTAACCATTTTGCAAAATAGTCCCTCCATTAGCTGGCTTAAGCTTTGGGGGTTCCAAAAGTACAAAAAATATCAAGAATGACCTCTAAAGTCACTTACTTGCTAAGGAATAGTTTGGCTAAAAGTTTAAGCTCCAAAAGCCTTTATTTTCTCTTCAATTTTCGGTGGAGAAGAAAGGTGAATAGTAAAAGATGATATATTCTTCCTTTATCTTATTTTATTCATTTTTAGTCACCTAATTTCACCAAATTTTTTACCAAAATTAATTCTCTTGGCTCCCTTGTCTCTATGGCCGGCCAACACCCTATTTTTGGCCTAATTACACATTTATGACCTCCAATTTAATATTCCATAGCTATTAGACACCTCTAGCTTGTAAAATGGAACTTTCGCAGTTTATGCGATTTAGTCCTTTTTCTCAATTAAGCATACAATCGATAAAATTAAGGCACCAAAATTTTTATGCATCCTTATAATCTTGCTATAACAGATAAAATAATATTAAAATAATTTTCTTCAAGCTCGGATTAGAGGTCTCAAAACCACTGTTTCGACTAGCCCCAAAATCGGGCTGTTACAGTATGGGTTGCTCATATGCTTCACAGGACCGTATAACATCCCGTGTCTGAGGCTGTGTGAGCCCAAAAATGACCAATTTCAAGCTAAATTTTCACCCATTTGTTTAGGTACCTAAACACATTCAAATACACAACTTTATAGGCTGAAAACCATCTTCAATAATGCTTAAACATGTCAAACAATTCAACCTATGTACCTAACCAATCTGACATTGTAACGACCAATTTTTTTGTGGTGACAGAATAGTGGTTTCAGGACCCCAAATTTCCATCGTATTGGCTTGTAAATATTATTTATAGAATATTTATAGAGTTATTAAGGTCGTATTAAAGTTTGGTTAAAATATTTTTTATGTTTAGTTAGGACCCCAAATTTCCATTGTATTGACTTGTAAATATTATTTATAGAATATTTATAGAGTTATTAAGGTCGTATTAAAGTTTGGTTAAAATTTTTTTTAGTTTAGTTAGCTAATTAAAGAAAAAAGACTAAATTGAAAAAGACACAAAATGTGTCAATTATTGCATTTGGGCATTATAATAGTTTGAGTTATATGAGGAAGGACTTATATGGTAATTAGACCATCACTAAATATGTAATGGACGATAATGGGTAGTAATTGGCTTAAATGAAATTTTTATTAAGGGACAAAAAGGTAAATTAATAAATGTAACTTAAGAAAAATGATAAAAATAATACTATCATCTTCATTAGTAGATGGTTTCACGGAAATTAAGAGAAAACACCATTGTTGAGGAGCTTTGGGTTTGGCTAGCACAATTTCTTTGCATGTAAACTTGTTTTAATTTCGTTTCTTATATTTTTTATGTTTTTTATATTGTTGCAACTAGGTCCAAGCTAGCCTGTACCTCTTTTTTTGAAACTGTTAAAATTTTAGAAGTTGCCATGGGTGAATATTGAATGTTCTTGATGATAAACAAGTGTTTGAAGCTTTGATTGGGATATTTGGTTGTTCTGTGAAGTGATTTTTGTTAGATTTTGATTTCAGGATTAAATTGTTTAAATGTCAAAATTTCAAGGTTTGGTAGTGAATTTGATGTATAATAGGGACTGTTTAAGAGCCTAGAGAACTCAGTTGTAATTTGGTTCTTAGAAAATGGTCAAATTTGATGAAGATCGAGTTAGATGACTAAATTGTAAAAGTTATAAAAGTTTAAGGAAAATATTTAATTAATGAAAAGTTAAGGGTCATATGCATTGAATGGAATGTGGAATACATTTGAAATTAATGTATTTTATTTAATTATTATATAGATCAAAATTTGGATTAACAAGACAATAACCAAGGAAAAGGGAAAATAGCGGACTTGCCCTTGTGATTTGTTCAGAATTGAATGTTAGGTAAGTTCATAGTGTTTCAATATGTAAATCAATTTTTGTTTGTACTTTTATATTATGGTTCCTTAGTTAAAGGTCGATAGTTAATTATTGAATGATTACACATACGTGCCCCTATTTGTACTTCGGTACCCCTAATTCACATACGTGCCCCTATTTGTACTTCAGTACCCCTAATTGCACATACGTGCCCCTATTTGTACTTTGGTACCCCTGTTTGCACGTATGTACCATGGTTTGTACTTAGGTATGCCTTTTTGCACATACGTACCCCTTTTTGTACTTCAGTACCCCTGATTGCACATACATGCCCCTGTTTGTACTTCGGTACCCCGGAATGCATTTACTTGTGTTGTTTATATTCCATTAACCCTAAACTCTAATAGTATATGGGTTGTATCTAATTATGTTAGATTGAATGTAATACTATGATCTTACTAAGCTATGTAAACTAACCGGTTCTTGTGGATTGTTTTCTAGAGATCTGTTGCTGACATTTTGGAAGGATCAATCAACCGACTCACACTATCCATTAAATTTGGTAGTTTTTGTGTCTCTTAGGGTAGTGGCATGTATATGTGGCTAAGTATGTTGGTTTGGTACAATTTGATACTTTACTAGACCATGTTAATAGGTATTTTATGATGCTTGTAAATAGGTCTCTTTTTGGTGTAATTAGAATGGTATGAAAGTGAATAGTGGTGGTATGTTTTGATGGTGGTATGTTTTGATATATGATTGAACTAAGTTAATATGAAAGAAATGGATAAATTTCTATATGTTTTAGTTGTTAATGTTTTGATATAATTGTGGTGTCTATGAATGGCACATTGGTTGGTTGATTTTAGGACATTAAGATGGCATGTTTGTGTAGTGGTGAGTGATATTTATGCTCATTAGATGCATGTTTAAATGGTTAGATTGGCTAGTTGTGAATTGCTTATGGAATGGCTATATTATAGTTAATTTTGGATTCACACGGCTTGGGACACAAGCGTGTGACTCAGGCGTGTAAGACACATGGTCTGGCGACACTGTCGTGTGCGATCTGAAGGTTTCGAAGGTTTCAAAGGGTTCAAGTCAGTGAGTTACATGGCCTAGCACCCGAGCGTGTGGAGCAACTTAGAGAGTTATATAGGCAAGGACATGGGCTGGGACATGGTTGTGTGTCCCTAGTTTGAAAGTTACACAGCCTGAGACACGGGCATGTGTCTTAGCTGTGTAAGGCACACGGCTATGTGACCCCTATTTCCAAATTTTTATGTCTTTCTCCTAGACTTTCCAAATGGTTTCAGTTTGGTCCCGAATCATTTCTATGGTATTTTTAGGGCCTCGAGGGCCCGATCTAGGGATGGTATGTATGTATATGATTTGTTTATGATTTGTTTAGCTTCTTGAATGAAGTTAAGTTTATTTATTTTTGTATAGTAATGCTCCGTAACCCTAAATCGGCGGCGGATACGAGTTAGGGGTGTTACAGCCATCATTGACACCGCAATGCATTTCATGAGATTACATCTTCAAGTTGCATATACAAGTTATAGTTTACACATCAAAACATCTATTGACATTTCATACCATAGTTCATCATAGGGTCAATATTTTCATTCTTGATCAGCAAGCTTATCTTAGTAAAACATGCCTAATTCCATTTGATTTCCAATCACACAATACAAGTTCAAGTAAAACTTGCTCAAAAATAAGAACCAATATCATACATACAAAAGGTCCTAATACATGCCATATATACAAACTAAAATCAAAGTCTACCAAAGATTTCCTAGATAGTGTGATTTCTTGTGTTGACCCAATCTTTCAAGCCCTCAAAATGTAATCTACAAAATGAAACAAATACGGGTAAGCTTGGATAGAGCTAAGTAAATTCGTTTAATAAATCGCTAAGCCTTTCTAACCAAACATAGTAATCAATTTAAAATTAAGTAATGAAATTTCCATAAATTGCAACTTTGTCTGAGAAGTAACAATTTGTACAGTATTTCAGTATATTCAGTGAGTAATGCTCGTTTGAGCAACTTTCAGTACAATCAGTAAGTATGGCTCGATAGCGCATACGTTTCAGTAGATTCAGTAGGTAATGCTCATTTGAGCTTCATTCAGTATATCGGTGGATATGGCTCGCTAAACTTCATCCGATATATAATATAACATTCAAGAATAGTATATTAATGAAGAATATAAATGTTATTAGAAGCTTAAATAAGTGCACAACTTACAGGATTGATTTGCAGTAATGGCTCATAATATCTCAATTAGTGATCGATGTCATTTCAGTTCATTATTTCCATTTCCAATCACACTCATCAATATATTCCAACATTATGCAATTAAGTTCATATAATACATATATAAATGTACTAAAATTAAACCGAACGAACTTACCTAACTAAATTCCAATAATGACAAAGGTACGAGAACTATTCGATAATTTTCTCTTTTCCTCGATTTTCCACTCGTTCTTGATCTAAAATAATATTTCATCCAATTAACTAATTCCAACTATAAAATTAACTCATTTTATGTAATTAAGTCCTCCTTAAAATTTTTACAAAGTTGCCCCAATATTTCTCTTTTATTCAATTTAGTCCCTAAGCCCCAAACTTGCAATTTAACCATTTTTTTCTTATAACCCAATTTAACCGAACCATCTATGACCTACCAAAATTCCATATTTGCAATTATTTCTCCTCAAGTACATGCTATTTTACCACTTTAGCAATTTAGTCCTTAAATGTTAAAATCATCAAAAATCACTTTACAAATTAGTTCTATCTAACAACCAAGCTTAATAATCTAACATAAAATTTCATAAATATCTCAATTCCATCAATGGCATAATCCTAAACATTTGACATTTATACAAATTAGTCCTCGGGTTGGCTAGATTAAGCTAATACGAGTACAAAAATATAAAAATTACTAAAAAGGGCATCAAACACTTACTTATTGATGGAACAAAGCTAGCCGAAGGGTTTTCTTCTTTTTTTTCTCTAGGGTTTCAGCAATAGGAAGGTAAATAAAGGTAGAAGATGATAGAATTCATCTTGTTTTAATTTAGTTTTAACTTATTTAAATAATTACAATTTTACCGCTTTTATTTCACTTGATTTTGAAGTAAAAAGAAGTCAAAACCATCCACTATAGCCATTAATGGTTTAATTACCATTATAATCCTTTAATTTCCCCTTTTTAACTAATAAAACCATATTTTCCAATCTTCACGATTTAGTCCCTTTTAAATTAATTAGGATCTAAAAGCAAATTACCAAAATCTAGATAATTCCACTTTATTCCTATTATTAAGCCTTTTACGGAAGGTCCAACTACACAATTGGTCCTTCAATTATATTAAATCTTAACTAAACAATCTTATTTTCAATTTAATCCTAAACTAATTAGGACTAAATGAGCAAATAACCCCAAAAGTTAGTGGATTTAAACATGCTACCACCAAAAGTTAGTGGATTTAATCATGCCACCACCGCTTGGTCTTTTTGACCATGGTTTAATTACCATTTTGGTCCTTTTACTATTTTAAATCTATAGCAATTAACTTTTACCTCTTATACTATTTTAATACTAATTATACGAACTTACTCGTCGGATTTGTGGTCCTGAAGCCACTATTTTCGACACCACTAAAAAATGAACTATTGCAATACATATGTAACATCCCAAAAGTTAGGGGTTGAAAATTTTTGCATAATTGCATGTTGTGCTTGTTCAGCTGGTTATTTGAATGTATTTGGGGGTTTTAGGGAGGATTGGGATCAAGTCTGAGCCTTGGAAAAATTTTAGTTTTTGGCCCTTAAGAGGAGAGGGCTGGTCGAGGTTGGACTTAAGTATATTTGTGCATGTTTTACTAACACAAGTGGAGCATGTGGTGTGGTGGTGTGGCATCAAGTGGAGATCAAGAAGGGAAGGGGTTCGAATCTCTCAGGTGGCAAATAAAGGATTTTATTTTCTGGCTTGAGAGGCAAGGAAGCAGAGTTTGGATCAAACTCTTCAATGGAAGTTGGAGAATTTGTCAAAAGGTCCAACTAGATGAAGGAGAGGAATTGTAGGAGGAAAAAGAGGAGAAAATCAAGGAGTTGATGGGTGTGGGAAGTGTTGGCCGGATGTGGGGGTCTAGCTAAGGGGAATTTCAGCTGAAGAGCAGGTTGTGGTAGCATATTCAGCTTTGAGAGGGGAGAATGCCGATTTTCTCTAGTTTTCTTTTGGAAGAGTTTTGCATTTTGGGTTTTTCGACTATAGCATTTCAGGTCCTTTTTTTCTCAAATCTCCTTTGCCGAATTCTCAGCTTCTCTCTTTCTCTTCTTCTCATTTTTTATACATTCTTCTTTGCTTGTTAACAGCCTAAACACTAGGTAGGCCGAATCACTACTTCCCTTCTCATCTCTTTTCACACCTTGTTGTTTCCTTTTCTTTACTCTTCAATTGACTCTTCCTCTTTTCTTTCCACATCATTCAATTTTTGCAGTTTAACTCTCATAGCCGAACACCCTCTATCACTTTTTGTGTTGGGCATACTCACTGCATTTGGTAAGTTAGTCCTTAGCCGAATCATAATGCTATTTTCTCCTAGTGTGGCTCTACAAGGAATTTGACAATCGGTAAGTTATAGTTCTCTCTTTGACAATAACTCTGTTTCCTTTTGGTTTCTTCCTTAGAGGGTTAATTACTGAAATACCCTTAGAGGGTAAATTACCAAAATACCCTTAAAGGTTAAGTTACCGAAATACCCTTGATGGGTAAATTATCGAAATACCCTCAAGGGGTGAAATTACTGTTCTACCCCTAAATGACAAAATGATCGTTATACCCTAGGTGGTAGTTAAACGTCGTTTAGGTGATTTTATATATCTGTTTATAATTGTAATACACTGCATTCATAACATATTGCATTGGGTTGGGTTTGCTGATCGGAGAAAGTACCGTTTAGTGGCTTTTCCACATACCATTCCAGTGGCATCGCCACATACCGTTATAGTGGCTTCGCTACATATATGCTTTATTTAGTGGCGCAGCCACACATACCGTTATTAGCAGCGTGGCTGCATTATTGGAGAGTTTTGGCTGGGTGGGTTGACTTGGTCCCCACAGAGAGATTGGTTGGTACAGGTGGAGAGTTTGGTTGGATTGGGGTGGGTACATATCCATTGCATTGCTTTGATTTGCGGCCAAGGCCAGCTTGTTACCGAATAGGGCTTACGCCCAGACCGACACCGTATGGGCTCAGGCCTAGATTATGACCGTTATGGGGGATTACACACTGAGTTCTCGTAACTCACCCCTTTCTTTTAACCGTTTAGGTAATCCCCAATGAGGATTTGGAGCTACGGAGGACTCGGAGATGGGCATACGTCGGATTTGTTATTAAACAAAACTTAGTAATTTTAGGTTTAATTTATTTTATATTATTTTTGGGTTAATAATTTATGTAGTAAGGCCATTGGGATTTTCTTTTTAACTTTCATTTGGTAATTCTTCCAGTTATGAACTGCTAATCAATTCAACACGTTTTTTTAAAACGATAACTACTGTTTTCAAAATATCACGTTTTTGCAACTTTTAAAATCAGTCTTCTGCAACAAACAACGTTTTTGAAAATGATACTATGTTTGCAAGGAAAATAACTTAAAACAAATCTTGTTTTGTAAGCAATAAAATTCAGGATTTATAAACGGTAGAAAGTTTAAAATTGAGGAAGGGTTTTCATTGAACGTGTAGTTTTCAAATAGCCTCGCAATGTGACATGCTAGACCGGCCATAACATCTAGGCCAGGTTTGGGGTGTTACATTTAATGGTATCAAAGCTAGGTTGCAAAATTCGGCTGTGGAATGGGTTTTGAAAATTTTTCCAATTTGCTTAAATTTTTATTTTGGAAAATGATAGTGTTACTAAAAGTATGGCTCACCGAGTCTCCGACACAAAATCCTTAAGTTTCCTGATCTTATACTTTGTTATATGCTATAATGACTATATTGAAAAGCTACTAGGGATAGTGGTAGCATACCGAACTCTTTAGTTAGGGAAACTAAGACTATTGAAGACTCAAACTATAGTAAACTCGATCTACGAAAATAACTCTTATTACTATTTTTCATAAAGCATTTGTTAATAATCATGAGAACTATAAGCTGATTCATAAAACTCTTAAACAGATTAATACGCTACGTCGATATGAGTATAAGAGGTCACGGAAGGGGTATACGAGGCCGTGGTGCTAGGGCTGCGTCCTCAATATCGGGACATATGCCTGAAAGGGAAGTGCCGTCATCACCAGTGACAGAGACGGGGTATCATGACCGAGCCGATGGGGGCGATGCCCTATCCCAATCAATGCTACGGGTTCTAGAAAGGGTGGCAGGAGCGAGTACAGGATTAGTGGCCCGAGGGTCAATTTCTGAGCGACTCCGGTCTCAAACGTGGCGAAAATTTTTAGGGGCATCTCTGGTGTAGCCCTGAATGTAGCAGAGTATTGGTTGGAGGCAGTTGAGTGAATCATGGATGACCTTGACTGCACGGTGGAGCAAAAGCTAAAGGGAGCAGTGTCTTTACTGCGAGATGAAGCATATCAATGGTGGCTTACTGTGAGGGAAGGCACGCAGGCCGACCAGTTGACATGGGATTCTTTAAGTCGGCCTTTCAAGGGAAATATGTTGGGGCAAGTTATGTGAATGCCCGGAGAAAAGAATTTCTAAATCTGGTTCAGGGGAACAAGTCTGTAGCAGAGTGTGAGGCAAAGTTTCCGCGGTTGAGCCAGTATGCTCGAGGAATAGTCGCGACTGAGTACGAGCGCTGCGTACAGTTTGAGGATGGGCTCTGAGATGAGTTGCGAGTGTTGATAACCCCTTAGAGGGAGAGGGATTTTGTGGCTCTGATTAAAAAGGAAAATATTACTGAGGATGTGAAACGCTCTGAGCGTCAAAACCGTGAGAAGGAAAGGGGCAGAAGTAAGAGGGATTTTGGGCCTGCAAGTTCTTCAGGTGGGTTTTATAAGAGGCCTAGGTTTGATGGGCCAGCCCGATTGGGATTCCAGTTGTTGTTAATCGACCGCAACCCTGTGTTGAGTGTAAAGTGCTGGAAAAGGACTGGGGGTGCTTCAGATGTAGGTCCAAGGATCATCAGTACAGAAACTGTCCTTGGGAGCCTGGCCAGAGGCAAGTAATAGGTCAGGGCTTTGTGCAGCCAGGTAGAGGTGGTCAACAGCCACCGAGAGGCTGTGGTCCACCCAGAAGGGGAAATGGATCGGGACGGGGTCGTGGAGCTCCAAGAAGAGGTGCTGGTAATTTAGAGGCGAGACAGCCAGGGTTGGTTTATGCTGCCCGGCGTCAAGAGGATGACGACGCACCTGACATCATAACTGGTACGTTCCTCATTCATGATGTACCGTGTATTGCTTTAGTTGATATTGGGTCGACGCACTCGTATGTTGCATGTACTGTGTCTGGAACTTTAGGTATACAGTTTGAACTTGCTGATAGAGAAATTTCGGTGATTAGTCCATTAGGACAGTCGGTTATAGTGAATAAACTATTTAGAGATGTGCCTCTAGAGGTCTAAGGGGTTGTCTTTCTAGCGGATTTGATGGAACTGATGTTTGGCGAGTTCGATCTTATTTTGGGCATGGATTGGTTAGTGAAACACCGTGCGAATTTGGATTGAGCTGCTAAACATATGGTATTAAAGTTTTCTGAGGAGGAAGTGATTGTGGTAGGGGAGCGAAGAGATTATTTATCCAATGTAATCTCAGCATTAAGGGCCGAGAAGTTGGTTCGCAAAGGCTGCGAGGCGTTCCTAGTGTATGTCAGCGTATCTGATGTTAAGGGATCATCTATTGAGAATGTCAGAACTGTAAAGGAGTTTCTAGATGTATTCCCTGAAGAGCTTCCGGGGTTGCCACCAAACCTTGAGGTCTAGTTCGGCATTGAGCTTTTACCGGGAACGGCTCCAGTGTCCATCGCCCTTTATAGGATGGCACCGAAGGAGCTGGTTGAATTAAAGGCTCAGATCCAAGAACTACTAGATCGAGGATTCATCCGACCGAGTGTGTCTCCGTGGGGAGCACCAGTACTGTAAGTAAAGAAGAATGATGGGTCAATGCGCATGTGTATTGATTATCGTCAATTAAATAAACTGACGATCAAGAACAAGTACCCTTTACCAAGAATAGATGATCTATTTGATCAGCTGTGAGGAGCTTCGGTTTTCAACAAATGCACCACTTGCGTTAATGGATATGATGAACCGAGTCTTCCAACCCTACTTAGACCGGTTCGTGGTGGTGTTTATAGATGATATTCTGGTGTATTTGAGAACCGAACAAGAGCATGATTCACATCTACGGGTTGTTCTGCAGATATTGAGAGAAAAGCAGCTTTATGCCAAATTCATCAAGTGTGAGTTTTGGCTGCGAGAAGTAACATTTTTGGGTCATGTGTCTACCAAGGGGATTAGTGTTAATCCTCGGAAAGTTGAGGCCGTATTGGATTGGAAGCCACTGAAGTCGGTATCTGAGATTCGAAGTTTTCTGGGTCTGGATAGCTATTACAGACGGTTCGTTGAGGGGTTTTCATTGATTGCTGCACCTTTAACTACGCTACTGCGTAAAAGCGTACCGTTTGTTTTGACTGTTAAACAGTAGGAGAGTTTTTAAAAATTGAAAAGGATTCTGACAGAAGCCCCGATATTGATACAACCTGAGGCTGGAAAAAAATTTGTTGTCTACTGTGATGCGTCACACACGGGTTTGGGATGTGTGCTGATCCAGGAAGGGAAAGTGGTGGCGTATGCGTCTCGTCAGCTTAGGCTGCACGAGGTGAACTACCCCACTCATGACTTGGAATTAGCTGCGGTGGTGTTCGCACTAAAGATTTGGAGACATTACTTGTACGGGGAGAAGTCGATCATCTATACTGACCATAAAAGTCTTAAGTACCTCCTTACCTAGAAGGAGTTGAATCTTAGGCAACGAAGATGGATAGAGTTGCTTAAGGATTATGATTGCTCGATTGAGTACCATCCGAGAAAAGCTAACGTGGTAGCGGATGCACTGAGCCGAAAGGTTGTGTCTGATCTAATAGCAATGTTTGCTTGTCTCAGTCTATTTGAAGATGGTAGTTTTTTGGCTGAACTGCAAGTAAAACCGACTTGGATTAATCAAATTAAAGAGAAGCAGTTATCGGATGAGTCGTTTGTTTCTCGCTTTCAACACGTGAAGAAGGGAGAGACTGTGGATTTTGAGCTGCATAGTGAAGGAGTATTATGTTTCCGTGGAAGAGTTTGTGTATCGAGGGACTCTGAGTTAAGATAGTCAATTTTGCGGGAGGCACATAGTAGCCCATGCGCTATGCATCCCGGTGGAAACAAATTATAACGAGATCCACGTGAACTGTACTGGTGGCCAGGACTTACACGTAAGATTACCAACTTTGTAAGTAAGTGTTTGACATTCCAGCAAGTAAAGGCTGAGCATCAACTGCCTTCTGGATTACTACAACCTGTGAAAATTCCACTCTGGAAGTGGGAGAGGATAACTATGGATTTTGTTAGTGGGCTACCCCTGATGCCTACTAAGAAAGATTCAGTATAGGTAATTGTTAATCGATTGACTAAATCAAACGACTTCATACCGGTTCACATTGATTACTCGTTGCAGAAGTTGGCAAAGTTGTATGTGGTAGAGATTGTAAGGTAACATGGGGTACCAGTGTCTATTATTTCGGACAGAGACCCTACATTCAAATCCCAATTCTGGATAGTGTTAGATGAAGCTTTGGGTAGAAGATTGGATTTTAGCACGGCATTTCATCCTCAGACTAATGGCCAGTCGGAAAGAGTAATTTAGATTTTGGAAGACATGTTAAGAAGCTGTGTGATTGATTTCAAGGGAAATTGGGAAGACCATCTACCTTTGGCAGAATTTGCTTACAACAAAAACTACCAATCCAGTATTCAGATGGCATCATACGAGGCATTATATGGTCGTAGATGTCGTACCCCTACCTGTTGGACAGAATTGGGTGAGCGATGACTGTTGGGTCCAGAGCTAATTTCTGAAACTGAGGAAAAAGTGAAGTTGATACGGGATCGGTTAAAAGAAGCATCGGATAGGCAGAATTCAAATGCTGATTTAAAGCGCAAAGAGATTGAATACTCGGTGGGAGATTTTGTCTTTTTGAAAGTCTCACCTTGGAAGAAGATTCTGAGATTTGGGCGGAAAGGCAAGCTGAGCCCTAGATTTATCGGACCTTACCGGATAGTAAAGCGTGTGGGACCGGTCGCTTATTAGCTGGAACTACCTCCTGAGTTATATCGTATACATAATTTATTCCACTTTCTATGCTGAGGCGCTACCGTTGGAATCCTTCTCATATAGTGCAGGTAGAGGAGATCGAGGTAAGACTTGATCTAACATTTGAAGAAGAACCGGTGCAAATTTTGGATCGTGATGTTAAGGTGTTGAGAAGGAAATCTGTTCCGTTAGTCAAGGTGTTGTGGCGTAATCACGGTTCAGAAGGAAGCCACGTGGGAGCCTAAAAAGGCGATGCAACAGCAGTACCCTCACCTCTTTTAATCAGGTAAATTTCGAGGCCGAAATTTCTTTAAGGGTGTAGAATTGTAACATTCCAAAAGTTAAGGGTTGAAATGTTTTGCATAATTGCATGTTGTGGTTGTTCAACTGGTTATTTGAATGTATTTGGGGGTTCTAGGGAGGTTTGGGATCGAGTCTGAGCCTTGGAAAAATTTTAGTTTTGGGCCCTTAAGAAGAGAGGGCTGGTCGAGGTTGGACTTCAGTATATTTGTGCTTGTTTTACTAACACAAGTGGAGCATGTGGTCTGGTGGTGTGGTGTCAAGTAGAGAGCAAGAAGGGAAGGGGTTCGAATCCCTCAGGTGGCAAATAAAGGATTTTATTTTGTGGCTTGAGAGGCAAGGAAGCAGAGTTTGGATCAAACTCTTCAATGAGAGTTGGAGAATTGGTCAAACAGTTCAAATGGATGAAGGAGAGGAATTGTAGGAGGAAAAAGAGGAGAAAATCAAGGAGTTGATGGGTGTGGGAAGTGTTGGCCGAATGTGGGGGTCTAGCTAAGGGGAATTTCGGCTAAAGAGCGGGTTGTGGCAACATATTCGGCTTTGAGAGGGGAGAGTTTCGATTTTCTCTAATTTTGTTTTGGGAGAGTTTTGCATTTTGGGTTTTTTGACTATAGCATTTCAGGTCCTTTTTTTTCAAATCTCCTTTGCCGATTTCTTAGCTTCTCTCTTTCTCTTCTTCTCACTTTTCATACATTCTTCTTTGCTTGTTAATAGCCTAAACACTAGGTAGGCCGAATCATTACTTCCCTTCTCATCTCTTTTCACACCTTGTTGTTTCCTTTTCTTTACTCTTCAATTGACTCTTCCTCTTTTTTTCCACATCATTCAGTTTTTGCAGTTTAACTCTCATAGCTGAACACCCTCTATCACTTTTTGTGTTGGGCATATCACTGCATTTGGTGAGTTAGTCCTTAGCCGAATCACTGTGCTGTTTTCTCCTAGTGTGGCTCTACAAGGAATTTGACAATCGGTAAGTTATAGTTCTCTCTTTGACAATAACTCTGTTTCCTTTCGATTTCTTCCTTAATAACCGTACGCTCTTTTCTGTGGTTTGGCCATCGTTGGGCTTAGGGTTTCAATAGGGTGGAGGAGCGAGTGGTTTGTATTAATCAAACCTTTGTTGTGGATTAATCAATCAAGCGAGGTAAGAACATTGTCATAATATTTGGTTTGGCCGAATATGGGATGATTGCTAACAACTTTTTCACTCACCAAATATTCGTTAGGGTCTTGATTTCCGTAGCCAAGGGATAGGGCCGATTACTTCATGCACTGAAGGAGATCGCATTCGTGGTAAGTGAAGTTAGTCTAGTAACATGTTTCAAAGTTAAGGTTATCAAAGGTTGTGACTAACCATTTGTCAACTATCACTATAGGTGTCTTGGAAGCGGTGGAAAATACAACTCGTAATAAAGTTTATAATCTCACACCCTTGCTTGTGTTATTATGCGCTGCTCTATGAATCGGCCAAAAGCTGAAATACCGAAAAGCCGGAGTATCAGCAATTGAGATCTCTCGAGCGTGTGAGCGCTCGTAGTGGTAAACCAAGCCGCTAGTGACGACAATAGACCATTGAGAGGGTCACGAACTCTCTCGTGGAACCAAGGCTATAATGGGCATTGTTGAGCCGATGCGGGCTAAGTGGGCCTAATGGGTTAACGAGCCCACATGAGCGAAATCGATGGAAAATGCCGAATGAGTGGTGCGACTATGAAGTCCGCAGAACTGAGACTGAAAACGAGTTGAATGGGCCACACGAGCATGTGGGCCCGTTTGGGCCGAAATTGGATTTTAGGCCCAATTACACTGCAATGACCAAAATGGGAGCCTGGGTCGTTCGAGGCAACAGTGGGCCTCCGAAAAGGCTGTTGCATGATAAATTACTGAAATACCCTTAGTAGGTAAATTACAGAAATACCCTTAGAGGGTAAATTACCGAAATACCCTTAGAGGTTAAGTTACCAAAATACCCTTGATGGGTAAATTACCGAAATACCCCCAAGGGGTGAAATTACCGTTCTACCCCTAAATGACAAAATGACCATTATACCCTTGGTGGTAGTTAAACATCATTTATGTGATTTTTATATAATTGTTTATAATTGTAATACACTGCATTCATAACATATTGCATTGGATTGGGTTTGCTGATTGGAGGAAGTACCGTTTAGTGGCTTTTCCACATACCTTTCTAGTGGTATCGCCACATACCGTTATAGTGGCTTCGCCACATATATGCTTTATTTAGTGGCTCAGCCACACATACCGTTATTAGCAGTTTGGCTGCATTATTGGAGAGTTTTGGCTGGGTGGGTTGACTTGGTCCCCACGGAGAGATTGGTTGGTACGGGTGGAGAGTTTGGTTGGATTGGGGTGGGTACATATCCATTGCATTGCTTTGATTTGGGGCTAAGGCCCATCTTGTTACCAAACTTAAGCCCAGACAGACACCGTATGGGCTCAGGCCCAGATTATGACCGTTATGGGGGATTACACACTGAGTTCTCGTAACTCACCCCTTTCTTTTAATCGTGTAGGTAATCCCCAGCATTAGAGGATTTGGAGCTTCGGAGGACTCTGAGGTGGCCATACGCCGGATTTGTTATTAAACAGAACTTAGTAATTTTGGGTTTAATTTATTTTATATTATTTTTGGGTTAATAATTTATGTAATAAGGCCATTGGGATTTTCTTTTTAACTTTCATTTGGTAATTCTTCTAGTTATGAACTACTAATCAATTAAACACGGGTTTTTAAAATGATAACTACTATTTTCAAAATATCATGTTTTTGCAACTTTTAAAGTCAGTCTTCTGTAGCAAACAACGTTTTTGAAAATGATACAATGTTTGCAAGGAAAATAACTTAAAACAAATCTTATTTTGTAAGCAATAAAATTCGGGATTTACAAACGGTAGAAAGTTTAAAATTGAGGAAGGGTTTTCATTAAACGCGTAGTTTTCAAATAGCCTCGCAACGTGACATGCTAGATCCGGCCACAACGTCTAGGCCAGGTTTGGGGTGTTACAACATATATAAAATAAAATACATGACAACCTAAAATAATAAATACCATATGAACTTACCTATTTAAAACACCAAACAAGTTGATTCTTTAGGGACTAATCAATAATTTTAACTTTTCCTCGGTTAACTCCATTTTAATCTGATTCTTGATCTATACAATTATTTTATACAATCAATCAATACTAAACATTTTCATATTATTCCATGACATGAATGGACCTAAATAAACTCATTTTTTGATATCTCTAAAGTTTTATATTTTATTCAATTTAGTCCATGATTTTGAAATAGTCATAACTTCTAATTTTGAGCCTCATTTTAAAATATAATTTCACATATATAACTAGGGACCCTCTAATTTCTATCCCTGCCAAAATTCCATAACAATTTTACATTTTATTCAATTTGGTCCTTGTTTAAGGTTTCGGGATTTTCGGGGCGTTACAACTCGGTTAGTGTCGTTCTCTTGTTCTAAAAAATTTTAAACGCTCCCATGCCCAAGGCCCAATAGGCCCAATTCTACTAGGACCAAATTTGGGGCGTTACAAATCTACCTCCCTTAAAGAAATTTCGTCCTCGAAATTTCCAACTAATAGTGTAGTCGTGTAACAACTGCCCCACTACGCTACCGCTGCGCACTCTGATCCCAACGTCATTAACACACATCCAAAACATCCACCTATCATAGCAGATAGGATACAATTTCTAAAATCCTTCCTAAAATCCTTAACATGGCTTGCGATACTGCATCTTCTGTAGCGGCAGCCCGTTCATATGGTCTCATTTCGGCTACTGGTGAGGCCGGAGCCTCCTCTACTCCAACGTTGGGAATGGCCTGATGCCGATGACCCAGCCATAACACTTCCACGGCCTCTGTCGCGGCCTTTTGCACCTCTTCTAGCGCTCATTGTTGCGTGCGTATTTCTAGATTAGAAATTTTATGAAATTAGTTCATAGTTTCACTGTTTAAAGCACATGTCTTATGCATTTAACAATTTTAAAAGTTGTTTCACCGTCGTAAATCCACTACAGGCTTAAGTTTCCTACGGGCTTTAGTCTCTAAAAACATATTTTAAAGTAGCCCAATAACTAGATATTGTAACATCCTAATTTTTAGGGCTTGTGCATTTTGTGTAATGAATGCTTAAATATGTTAATTTGAGAATTGAGGTATTAATTGGGCTCAGGAATAGGCTGAGACCTCAGTTAAAATATTCTGTTTGGGCATTACAAGTTTTAAAAGGTGGTATCTGTGTTTAAATTATCATAATGGGCTTGTGGCCCAGTGGTCAGTGGCTCCACTTAGGGAGCAAAGAGGTGAAGCAACAACAAGGGCGATAGGGGACCAAAATTTAAGTTTCATGGAGCCCAATTCTTTTAATTTAAGTTAGCTAATTTTAAGCATTTAGTTAGGTGGAGTGGATGGCAACAAGGCTCAAAAATAGGAGGATTGATATGAATAAGATAATGTAGATATTATAGTTGATAATATGGAAGATAAAAGGTGAAAAGATAGGAGTTATCTACAAGGCTAAGAGTTAGCCGAAATTTCTATAAATAGGGAGGGTTCTCTTCTTTATTTTGCGACATTTAGGGTTTCCACCTTTTCTTTCTCTTCTTTCTTCTAAAAGCCGAAAACTCCATTATTCTCTTCTTTCTTCTAAAAGTCGAAAACTCCATTACTCTCTTCTTTCTTCTAAAAGCCGAAAACTCCATTATTCTCTTCTTTCTTCTAAAAACTGAAAACACCATTATTCTCTTCTTTCTTCTAAAAGCTGAAAACTCCATCATTCTCTTCTTTCTTATAAAAGCCAAAAACTCCATTATTCTCTTCTCTTCTTTCTTCTAAAAGCCAAATATCTATAGATTTCTTCGAATCATCTTCTCTTCCTGATTTTCGCAAATAGCCGGAATCCACTGGGAGTAGCCGAATCTTCTCTAGTAAGTAGATCTCTTAGATCTAAAAGCCAGAAACACTAGTCCCTGAATCTCATATCTCTTTTCAGGATTTCAAGGCAGATAGCTGTGGTGTTGGCTACGGATAGCGTCAACTTAGAGGGTCTCGTTCTAACGGTAATCAGGTGTGTAGATCCTTATCACATAAGTTTTTTTTTTGTATTATACCTGTTAGGGGCTGAAAAGCCAGAAAATGAGGCTGTATGAACAGTCGTGTGTAGATCCTTATCACATAAGTTTTATTTTGTATTATACCTGTTAGGGGTTGAAAAGCCGAAAAATGAGGTTGTATGAACAGTCGTGTGTAGATCCTTATCACATAAGTTTTATTTTGTATTATACCTGTTAGGGGCTGAAAAGCCAGAAAATGAGGCTGTATGAACAGTCGTGTGGAGATCCTTATCACATAAGTTTTATTTTGTATTATACCTGTTAGGGGCTAAAAAGTCGGAAAATGAGGCTATATGAACAGTCGTGTGTAGATCTCTAACACACTAATAATCTGTATGAATATATGTATGTTTATGTTATGGGCTAAAAGGTCGGAAAGTGGTTGTGTAGACAGTCGAATGAAACCCACAAAAGGTTAGGCAAGGAATGCCAAGTACGTAATCATAGAACTTCTCTATGTGTATCGATGTATGTGAAAGACTGTAATCTCTTAGGTAGTGGATTGTTTGATTTTGCATGAATGTATGCATGGGATGGGTTTGATATGAAAAGGGGAAGAGCATGATTAGTCACATGGTGATCGGTTGTAGAAAACCCACCTAATGAAATGTTAGATCACGTGGTGATCGGCGGTAGAAAACCCACCTAATGAAATGTTAGATCACATGGTGATCGGTGGTAGAAAACCCACCTAATGAAATGTTAGATCACATGGTGATCGGTGGTACAAAACCCACCTAATGAAATGTTAGATCACATGGTGATCGGTGGTAGAAAACCCACGAAATGAAATGTTAGGTCACTTGGTGATCGGTGGTAGAAAACCCACGTTAAAATTCCTGATTGATAGGAATAGGCAGTACGGCTGTCGTTTTGGTGTGTAGCGGATGAAGGGTTGATTGTAGAAATCCCCAAGGTGTGATGGTTGGTACGGGTTGGTGTTAGAGGATGGAATTCTAGGATGGGTTGGGCTTTGTATCATTTATTATCTGTCATGTGATTATGATTGTTGCCATTGTGTATAGGCCAGGGCTCGTAATGTGTTTATGGGCCCAAGCTTTTTATGTGTTTTCGGGATTTACACACTAAGTCTTGGTGACTCACCCTATTATTTTCCCCTAACTTTTTAAATGAGCAGTAGATCGTGGACATGGGAGCCGAGACGGACTCAAGGGGCCATCAAGTTTTTATTTCTATAGATTATTTTCGGTTTTCCTTTAAGTTTTGTTTTGGGAATATTTAGGTAATAAGGCCCTATAGTTTATATTCGCCTAAGTAGTTTTTTTAGTGTTTGCAACTTATGAATTTATGTCAGGGGTTTATTTATACCAAATAATAATAATACAAGGTTTCTTTTCAAATGTCACTTATTTATTCAAATATTTCCTAATAACTTATGATTTTCTAAAACCAACTTAGCAAAAGATTTTAACGTTCAACCCGTAGGATACCAGATCTGGTCGAAACGTTTGGGCCGGGTTTGGGGTGTTACAGATATAGTTTTGTAATTTAATCAAAGGTAAACACAGAAAACTTACTTGGCTCGACGTCGAGGGCTCGGTGAACCACACTTCAAGAATCCTGCAAAAACTTTTTAATCTACTTGTTTTAAAAACCCAAAATCTAAGGCCCATTTCACAGCCTCAATTTTTCCACCGGTACTCCGATACCACTAAATGTAACACCCCAAGACCCGGCCCAGACGTTATGGCCGAATTTGGGAATGTCACATCAAAGGAATAGTTCAAAACGATTTTTGCTAAGTTAAAATTTAAGGCCTAAAAGCCCAAAATCCTTGAATCTTGTTAAGTTAGATTGAAAGCCCATGTTTTTAAATTATAGCCATTTCGAAAACCATGTTTAAACTTTTTAAAAAAAATTTAATTTATTCAAGTTTAATAACCAAACAGTTGAAACAATAATAACAAAACTCAAAAGCTAAAGTCAAATCGGAGTACAAGGCCTTATTACAACCAGCGAAAATAAAGTAATTAAAATCATGTCCTTTGAAACAAATAAACAAAACTCCTAAGTATCTTGTAGTGTGGCCATCTCCGAGTCCTCTCCCATGTCGAGCTGTCTACTGAGGGTCACCTGAAACATTTAATAAAAGGGTTTGAGTTTCGAAACTTAGTGTGTACGACCCTTGGTAACCAATCAACACACAAATATCACATTGGGTCTAAGCCCTATCAAATTCAGTGGTCTTGGGCCTTAGCCTGCAATGACCTCACATCACATCAGTATCACATGAATGCAATGCACCCATCCCAAATCCAACCCTGCACTCTATTTCCCTTCCAACCCTACATCCTGTGGGGATATAAATATCAACTCACCCATCCCTACACTCCAAAGGTAGCACCAGCAACGGCACTACTCAAACGTTGCAGCAAAGCTGCTATAATGGGCTTAAAGCCACCGGTGGATCCACGGTCGTCAAGCGACTATGCGATCCTCAAATCTTCCTCCGTATCATTAAAACCCACCCAAATGCAACATATATTTCATGAATGCAACATACACAATTTCACACATTAAGCAGTTAGGGTATTTTAGTCATTTCACTACCTAGGGGTATTTTCGTAATTCTACTTTACAGGGGTATTTAGGTAATTTTACAAAACAGGCGTATTTTTGGAAATTTTGTAAACCAAGGATATTTTGGTAATTCTGTAAATCAAGGGTATTCTCGTAATTTTACAAATCAAGGGTATTTTAGTAATTTTGCAAATCTAAGGGTATTTTGGTAATTTTCAAACTAAGGGTATTTTGGTAATTTTCAAATCAGGGGTATTTTGGTCCCTCTCGGGTTTTAGTTATGAACTTTGGTCCATTAACAAGTCCTTGCGGCTAAAGTGAACAGACACTACGCACCAGGTAGGATTCAAAAAGAAGAAGAGGTGGGCTACTAGGACCGCTTAAGTACCAAGCTCTCCCTAGATCCAATCCTAGACATGCATATGTCCGTTGCCACACTCTAACCCAGCGACTTGTCCACGGACATGTTTAATTATTAGATTAAGTCTTATGCGGTTTAAGAGTTTTTCAAAACTAGGCCTAAAGTCCATTAAACCCTAGCATACTTATCTACGTCCCCATAAAGCCCATCAAGCCCATTTAACGTTCATATAGCCCATTAAGCCTAAATCACATCCGTATGGCCCATTAGGCCAAGATCTCATTCATATGGCCTATTAGGCCCAAAACAATTCCAGATCATGTAACATGCATGACTAGCTCAATTCATATAACCAAATCAATCAATTTCATCAAACTTAGCCTCAGGGCCCATCGGGCCCATTTTGCCACTTTCGACTTTTTGGCATTGCCGATATCATGTGTGTGTAGTGTTTGTACACACCTGGTTACTGCGACGTGCTATACTATCCTTAGCCTTGAACCTACAACCTACCAACCTTCAATCAATCACTAAATCAAAACATTTACCAAAAGCCGAAACCTTACATTAACTTTACCGTGTGCCACCGGGTTCTAATAGCCCTTCCTTAGCTACTAATTAGGAGTATCCCCTAGATCTGCACTCACACATACACCATCAAAATCCAAGTGACTCATAATCCACACAAGTCACCCCTATAGATCATACACACATTCGGCCATTCACTTAAACCACAATCGAGTTGAGTACACTTACTATTTGCTAATGATCCTACCACGCTTGCGATCTTTGAACTTATCCTTGTTATCACAGAGTTAACGACAGGACAGTTAGATAGCCTTTCGGCTTTTAGCAAAACGTACAAAAGAGGTTAACCGAATACTTACCAAATCCCTTTTCGATCCTACGACCTAGATAGCTATTAACTAGATCCGGCTTTCAACACTTGACTGATAGTAGATAATAATCGATCTGTGATGGGGGAAAACAACAAGGGTTTGGCACAAATAGGAATTTTGGCAAGGAAAAAGATAGTGATAATTCGGCAATAGAAGAGTTTGGCTATGAGAGAATTTGGCAAAAAAAGATTCGGCTATAGGAGATTTCGGCAATTAGGAGAATTTGGCTACGGGAAAATCGATTAAGGGATGAAAAAAAAGACTAATGAAAGCTCAAAGAACCTTTCAAAGCATTCGGCCTCTCCTTTTATAACCACCAGCCGAATACTCCTTTCCCCACAATCCCATTCGGCACCAATTCCTCCCTCTCCTCATCTCCTAACTTTTCTCCTGATAACACCTTAGTCTTATCCAAATTTTCCTCCATTATCAGTTCCCCTTACCACTCAAACACTCCAATGCAAGAGTTCATATTCAACACAACTCTGGCTGTCCACCTATGCAAAATAAAACACTCCAAAAATACCACTCCTAATGCTCGAACCTTGGACCTCCTCAGCTGACAACACGCCACCTTATAGCTCCCCAAGTGACGCCACTTGCCATTGGACCACAAGCCCATCTTGTGTCCTGTTCTCCCCTTAATCTGCTTAAGGGGCCTAATGCATGATACTAGGGTCCACTAAAGCAAGAAAAATAAATTTTTCCCTATGGTCTTCCCTATCTCTAAGGCTTCAAATAATAATACCTTAAAATTAATACTCTAAGTGCTACTCCTACATACCAACCTTAGTGCACAAAAATTTAAGGTTTCGGGATTTTTGGGGCATTAGAACTTAGTTAGTGCCGTTCTTTTGTTCTCAAAAATTTTAAACACTCCCATGCCCAAGGCCCAATAGGCCCAATTCTACTAGGCCCAAATTCGGGGCGTTACAAGTATAGATCAAGATATTCGAATTTAAAGATTGCTATGTTAAAGGTTTCAGTTATATGGGAACATAGCTTATGCTTATGTTTTTTATTGCTTGTGGTGAATTCGTAGCTGATTTTTTAATGTATTATTGTGTGATTTGTTGTGTTGAGGTTCCGGATTTGCTAGGACCATCTACAAGCTAGGAAAGGCTAGTTTGAGCTTTCGACATTTCCGCGAAAGTGTAGTGGTGAGTGTTTAGTTTAACTGCTTGTGGACACGATTCAATGTGTTATTTGAGAATTTAATGCTAGCTTAAACCCCTACTTTAAATTTTGAGTGTAAGCTTTCTTGTACACATGTTTATCTTGTGAGATATGTGCTTATGTTATTATGAAATTGTGAATTTAAATGATATGATATATATGTGCTATATGTTCATGATTACTGTTGTGTAGGCATGTAATACATGCTAAATGACAATGATAATATTGTGCAAGTGAACAAAATGTGCAGCGAAAATAATCAAAAAATCAGTAAGTAATATGTGTGTTTAAATATGGATATTTTGGCCTTGTGATACTTGAGACCATTGGATATAGTTGGCATGCCATAGGACTGTGAGTACTCACCTATATGTATATGTGATTTTGGCGTTGAGGCCTTGGGACATGTTTGGATAGATAAAGGAATGCGAGCTAAGCTCCATTGAACAGGACATGTTTGGTGTGTTGGAGAGTGCTATCTTAATGCTTCACTTACGGGACATGTTTGACTCTATGAGTTTATGTGGTGTGTTGGAGATCCATGTATCCCATGAGTGGTGATAGTGCCCACTTTTGTTTCATAACTCAAGTGCCAAATTATATCCAATTATCTTAAAATATGAATATGTTTGTATTGTGATACGTGTTTATATGATATGTGACTATTATGGAAATTGTATATAAATATGTTTGTATGTATTGTGGTGTATATATGATAGTGTATGCAATGACTTAACCAACAAACTGTTAAACGTGCACGTGTAAATGTAATATGTCAAGAAGGTTGCGACTATTCTAATTATGTCATGTATGTGTTCTACTAATGCTTGATGACATGTTTGAACGGTAGTCGTTCTAGGCATTCACTGAGCTTGTTAAGCTCACCCACTCCTTTTAAAACCATTACAAATTAGTAGCGTCTCGGTGTGAGCGGTATGGTTCCGATGGGTGATTCCAAGCAAGTCCATTTCAGCTATTTCGTATGTGTTATTGTTTTGGTTGTGTTTTGGGAATAAGGCAATGTGGTAGACTATATATTGGTTTGTATTATGATTTTTAAGTTGTTTACATGGTTATTTTGCTTATGACTTATAGACTTTCAGTTTGAATTATTGGTTTCTTGCTCGGTCATGATTATGATGTTTTGGACAGTTACTTCAGACATTTTAGTGACCATTTGATGAAGTGAATGATACATGATGATTAGACGTTAGTTCGTATGAATTATATGTTTGTAATTGTTGTATTTTTTATGTCTGGAGCAGGGTATCAATATTCGAGTTTTAATATCAATACTTCCATGTTTTTTGAAACTCTAGGAAGTCAATAACGTAATTTGGTATCGGTACCTTATCACGAGTATCGATACTCGGGGTAAAATAATCGATATTTTTCGAAAGGTACAGATAATTTTTGAGACTTCGGATTTTAGATGAGAAACATAATGCTGATTTGGTACCGATTTTCCAAGCGATATCGATACCATTTGAAAGAAATATTGATACCCATATTCTAGTACCAGTATCTATGTAGTCAGCTTTGAGCTTTTTCTAAATGGACTGTATGCATGTTAAACTGTTGTGATAAGACTATTTGATGCATGTTTAGCATGTAACAATGATAACTTAAAAGTAAGATTGACTTAAAACCTATACGAATACTAAAATGGAGTTTCTTTGAGAATGAGCTTTTAATTGTTGTGTATGACATGAGACGATGGTGTGGCATCCTGATATTCGAGCTCAGCGATCGAGCTAGGTATAGGGTGTTACAATCCCTAATGTACAAAACTAACAATTAAGCTTTACAATCTAGTCCTTTTTATAAAAAGCTTAAAATCTATCAATTTCAACCCTAATTCTTCAAGAAATCAACAACGGCAATTTTTAAAAACTTCGATAGTTTTACGAGTTGGTACATGGGCTAGCTAAATCAAGCTCCCATGACCTAAAATTTATAAAGTTTACAAGAAAATGAATTGAAATCACTTACTTATTAGTGGTTGAATGTAAAAAGCTTCAAAGGGGTTTTTCCTTTTTTTCAAATTCGAAAATGGAGAAGATGAATGAAAAAGATGACATATTTTTGCACTATTTTAAATAATATAGTGAAATTTATGATTAATTAACTTGATTAATTAAACTAATCATGTAATGTTTAACTTAATAATTCATTAAACATAATTAGTGGATTATTTCATCACCATCCACTAATTTCCTATGGAAAATGGTTTAGTTACCATTTTAGACCTTTGGTTAATTGCCATTTAAGTCTTCAAACATTTGGTCAATTAAAAACCTATAGCAATTGGACATTTATAATTTAGTCCTTGAACCTAAATTAACTATTTAATTGACAAATTGATGGACCAAACATCAATATACTTTTATATTAACTTCATAAATATTCATATTTAATATTTACAGACTCAGTTTATGAAAATGGGGTTCCGAAATCGTCTTTTCTGGTACCACGGAAAATTGGGTAGTATATCAATATTAGCTTTTTTATAATTTTTTATTTATATATAATTTTTATATGTCAAATATTTATTTTCTCCACCTAGATTGTAGGTATGGTAATGATAAAGATGGATGCAGAAATTGGATCATAAGTTTGTCCAAGTCGCTAATTTGACTCAGGGCTCTAAACGTTTGGAAAGAAACTTAGATTTTGACACAACCTAAAATGCAATTGAATCCAAGTCATATAAAAAATTAAATTAAATAACTAAGATAAATAAAATAGAACAATAAATCAAATATTAGAACAATAAGGAATAAAATAAAGAAGATAGATGAAAAATGTAAAACGTGGCGTGTAGAAGTCCTAAGAAGCCTTGGAAACAAGAAGAATCCACAACCCCTTTCAAGCGGATCTAATTTCCCCTCCATGAAAGAGAACTTGGCAAGAAAAAATTTGAAGATGATCCCCACAAACTGAAAAGATTGTTAAAACTCTTCTAAAAGAAAACTCAAGAGAAATTCTTGAAAAGAAAAACTCAAAGAGAATTTATTAACTCAAAAGAGAAGTTGAATAATAATCAATTGCTCCTTTGTGTACAATGTAAAGGTCTTTATATAGGCTAGCTAAATAAATCTAAATAAAACTCTTAAGTATGCTAGAACTCTAATTAACCTAAACAAGAAGTAGTATTAAACTAAACATTCTTGTTTACATAAAACTCCTAAATAACTTAAAATACTTAATAATTATAAAAATTCAAAATAATAAAATAATAAAATAATAAGACTTGATAAATACAATATTAGGCTCATATATAATAAAGATTAAGCCTAAAACCCAAACCCAAAATGATTTAAGCTAGAATTAAAATCCCAAAACTCGTAATTTCTGCAATAACTTGAGTTCCCGAACTCGAAATTGAGTGATTCAAATTGTGTTTAGAAGCTAAGAGATAGATCTTCAAACGCTATGAAGACATATTAATCCAAAAATGTCTGAATCCCATCCAAAAATTTATCGTAAGTTGACTAATCTTTTTAGCTTGAAAATTGACAACTTGGTTGAATTGACCTTGATAAATTTCACTCATTCCGTTCAAGTATCATTCCTCTTTTCCTTGAAATGATTCATATTCACATGTTGGCTTTGATTGAATCTTGGTTTGATTTGCTTGACCTTTGACCTTGTTGTAGGGCCTTGGGTAGTGCAAGCCCATCACATTCATGAGCCTGAAATTGGGCCTTGATACTCATATAATTCCCCATTCTTCAAGAAGATTCGTCCTTGAATCTTTAGATGTAGAAAAAGAAAAGGGATTAGAATTAATAACAATAAAAGAAAACAAATATTTACCTAAGCTTTCTTATGCACCAAAACTATCTCCAAGATCAAAAATATAATTTTGAACCCGTAAATCAGCATGGATCAAGTACCTCTCCTTCAAAAATAAACCATCAACACTAAACAAAGAAATATTAGGCACATCAGTGTTCAAGTAAAAAATAACATGTAACTTTCTTTGAATATGCATGGTCATCCATAAGAATTTCCAAAGACTAGTTAATAATTTCACATGATAATAAAAATACAAAAGTTTAATATTATTATGTAAAATCATATTTAAAGTCTAAGGTGGAAAATTTTGTTGCAAGATCAAATGCCTAAGGTTCTTTAATAAACCTATCGAATGTAATAAAAATAACATTTACATACCTAGATAAACTCATAAAATCAATTGAACTTTCAGACCATTGTTTATTGAAACTTGACCAATGAGAAAACATATCGTAAGGAAAAATAAAATCAACAGCATACTTATCAAAAATATTCAAGGTATTCCTACATATTTCAATTCCCAATGTATCCTTAATTTTCTTACCTTCTAGCACTTGTGAAGAATTATCAATGTTCAACTTACCTCTTTCCCACAAGTAAAATCTTCTATATAATTGAGAGTCCATCAATGGATCCTTGAAATTCAGTAACAAAGAAACACCACTGAACAAATTTGAGTTAGAGTTTGTTAAATCATAATCATTCTTCACTTTTGTATGGGTTTTTCTTACTTTTCTTTTTCTTTTTCCACTTGCGAACTCTTCAATTTTACCTCATATGGATTTTCACTCACCAAATTTGGACCATCAACTAGACTCAAGGTCTCTTTTCTCTTGGTCTTTTTACATGATTCTTCCTCACTTCTCATATCTCCCTCGCAAATATTATGAATATTCAATTCAATACAATACATCTCAGTAGGAGAACATGACATTTTTATCTCATCTAACTCAATAGGTTCGAGGAAAATAATTATCACTATCATATTTTTCCAGTTCAGAAAGTTCGCCATCACAAATATCTTTTCCACTAGAGTAAGAGTCAACAAAAGGTACAAAGTCATACTTACATTCTTCTCTAGTTGGATATTTAATTGGACATTGGAACCCTTATAATATTTTGAACTACACCAATAACATTACACAAAATTTGATTGTAACATCCTGAAATTGGGCCTAGTAGGATTGAGCCCAATGGGCCTTAGGCGTAGTAGCGTTTAAAATTTTAGAGAATGGTATTAATGCAAGTTAAACTTATAAGGTAAGTGATTTTGGAAGGTTAGAGGGCTTCTAGGAAGTCCCGGGATCAAATTTAGGCTTTAGGGAAATTTTGGTTTTAGGCAGAAAAAACCCTGGAAGTTGGCAGGTAGGCCTTAAGAATAAAAAGTGGAGGAAAATGACAACAAGTGGAATGTGTGGTGTAATGGCAAAGTGACGCCACATAAGAGACAAGGGGGTGACGCCACAAGGAAGGAAGGAGGTCCAAGGTTCAAGTCTTGGCTCTTGCATTTTGGTTTCTTTTTACTTGGATCTTAGAATTTGGGCCATAGTTTATATTTAGTTGCGCATGGTTTAAGACACAAGAGGAGCTTGTGGCCAAGTGGTAAGCGGCGTGGATTATGTTACAAGGGAGCCTGGGTTCGAATCTCATGAGAAGCAAGGGAGTATTTATTTTGCGGATTGGACGGCAAGAGTTTCAGTTGAATTTAAACTCTACTGACGAAGGGATCCCACATCGGAAAGACACAAAGAATAAAGGTGAAGAGCTAGCTATATAAAGAGCATTCCAGGAGGAGAGTGAACACACCTTGGAGGGCGTTTGGGCACAAGAGTGGTCGGAGCGCGGATTAACACCAGAGTCCTATCAGGTGTGTAACTCTCTCTACTCTAGCTGTAGAGCAGCAAATACCGAAGTGTCGGTCACGGCAATAGTAGCCACACAAGCGTGCGAGCGAACGTGTGGGGCTTCGACGCGATAGTTGAGGCCATCAGTAGTATTCTTGTGGGTTGGGGCTGCTTGGGCCTCGATGGGCCGAAGTGGGCTCAATGGGTCCGTAGGCCCATAGGAGTAAATTGTATGATTGGTTAGTATGTGTTGAACTAGACTAGGTGGAACTTATATACGTGGCTAGATTTGTGCTAGGTGGGCCACACGAGGGTGTGGGCCCGAATGGGCCACACGAGCGTGTGGGCCCGAATGGGCCGAAATCGAGTTTTAGGCCCAATAGTCCGATAAGGACCGAAAATGGTAGCTGAGTCGCTCGGGGTGACATTAGGCCTTCGGAAAGGCCATTGCAAGTGTGAATTTACGAAAATATCCTTGGTGGGTAAATTACGAAAATACCCCTGGTAGGTAAAATTACTGTTATACTCTTAAAGGTTGGTTAGCTTGATTATGTTGTATATTATTATTCTGATTATGATGGTAATTCGTTTCATCCATTGTCTGATATGTTCATAATGATTACATTGTCATTTCATCATAATATATTGTATGTGCATGGGGATCGGGTTATATTTAATGAAGGAAAGGGTGTACATTTATGTACGTGGATTGATGTCAGCCTTGAGCTACATCATGGATTGATGTTGGCTTCGTGCCTCATCGTGGATTGATGTTGGCTATGTGCCTCATCGTGGATTGATGTTGGCTATGTGCCTCATCGTGGATTGATGTTGGCTTCATGCCTCATAGTGGATTGATGTTGGCTATGTGCCTCATCGTGGATTGATGTTGGCTATGTGCCTCATCGTGGATTGATGTTGGCTCCATGCCTCATCGTGGATTGATGATGACCTTGAGTCACATCGTGGATATTGTGATTTGGTCACATAGTGATCGGTGGCTAGGCCACGTTATATTTGGTCACATGGTGATCGGTGGCTAGGCCACGTTATATTGACTTTGAGCAGCATGACTGCCAAAGAGGTGTGTAGTGGATGGAGGGTCGATTTAGTAATCCCCTGGTGTGTGGTGGATGGATATACGGGGGTGTGTAGCGGATGGACACTAGGTGGGGTTGGGTTAACATTTTGCATCATTATGCATGGTATGTGGTTTGATGTGGATTTGGGGCCAAGCCCATTTGTGGAATCATGTGGATTAATTGCATTGCACTCATTCTTGTTATGCCATGACATTGGGCTAATATATTACTGTGGGCTTAGGCCCAGTTATCGTGGTAAGGGGAATTACACACTGAGTCTCGATGACTCACCCCCTCTTTTTAAATGTTTCAGGTAATCATTAGATCGCGGATTTGGGAGCCGAGGCAGACTTGTGGTGGCCCTGCAATGTTTTCTCGTAAACTCGTTTCTTTTATTTAAACTTACTTTTAATTTTGGGATTTTGTTATGTAAGAAGGCCAATATAACTTTAGCTTGGGTATTTTATTTGGTTTAGCTTTTAATTTGATTACTACCTATTATTATTAAATGTTCAATATGGGATTTTCCTAAAGTGATAATAAACCGTTTCTTATTCAAAATTTCTTAAACTCGATTTTCACAACAAATGCAATTTTATTCAAATTAGTAACAAGGAGCTAGTTGATAAAATGGGCATTAAATGAATCGGCTTTTATAAACAAACCACAAAATGCGGAGTTTCAAAAAGAATACGAACTTTTTAACGAACGCACAATTTTTCTTTAGACATTCCTTTTATGTGACATACCAGATCCGGTCGTAATGTCTAGGCCGGGTTTGGGGTGTTACATTGATAGCTCAATCGTATTCTCTCTATTTGGATATTTAACTAGACATCTGAAACCCTCATGATCTTTTGAACTACACCAATAACATTTCACAATAGGTGAAACATCAGTTGTACTCCTTTCATCTGGCCATCTCTTCTTAAAGTACTCATCAACTGATCGGTTAACTTGAACATGTTTCGAAGTTTCATTTTGACCGATCTGTGGTAATAAGAAGGAATGAAATGCTTTCGCATCACTTGATTCAACTCGTCCCATGTTTCAATTTTTCTTTCATAGTTTCTTTGTTGATTAATTTATTCAAGGGTCACCAATGAGACTTTTTCCTCTTTTGGACATTTATAGTAATGGAACATAAGTTCAATTTTTTATTCACACTCACAATATAGTTCGGGATCATTTATTCCATTAAATTATTGAATTGAGAAATTTGGTTTAGCCAAAGAAGATTGTCCATGATCATTATTGATGAAAGTCTCATTATTTGTGTGAGGTGCACGTATAACACTATTTCACAAAGAAGAGGATGGTCAACCTTATCTCCCCAATTACGATTCCAACGCTCAATTTTGGTACTTAGACATTCCAAATTTTTGCTAATTGTATCTAGAATAGTATCCCTTTGCTGATCTCGAGCATCTCGAACCTCTTAATTCCTTTTTAAATTTCGATCATAGTACCGTGAATCATTATGAAAGCCTGAAAAGAACACAACACTCAAGAAAAGAAAAATTAAGCAAATATCACTGTTATACACTTAGAAATAAAAATTGAATTATCAATGAGGTAAGAATTAATCTTGTGAGTCTTTTAAAATTGTTTATATCAACTAATCAGAATGTATTGGAATCAAACTAACAAAGAAAACCTAGTAGCACTAGAAGTTCAAAATCGACTAGACACCAAAGGATTGTCTTGCACGAAGGAAGCAATGTGTAACGTGCTTTAACCTACCAACACAAGAAATAATAAAGTGTTAAAATGCATAAAGGAACAATAAAATGCAATAACAAATGAAAACCTAAGGCTAAGAGTCAATGAAAATCTCAGAAACCTGAACACCTGAAAAATTACGAAGCAACTTGACAAACTTCATTCGAGGTGTTGCCGATTTCCAAAAATCACGAAATTTAAACTGCCTCCTCAAATAATTTAAATCTTATTTGGAAAGTTTCGGCGCAAAATTCAACCCATAGAATATTTTTAATTTTTTCCTTTTTCTTATTTTTCTAATTTTACACTTTTTCGATCACTCTTTTTGTAAGAAATATTTTTTAATACTCTAAAAGAGTGCTAAGAAATAGTATGTAAAATTTCAGATCATTTGCAAAATGTTTACCCACTGAAATATATTTTTTCTCGAAAACCTTTTGGGTAAAAAATTTGTTTTTAGGTTGTTTGTTTTAAAACAGTTTATAAGTGTAATACCCCAAACTCGGCTTAGAGGTTATGGCTGAATTTGGATAGTTACATCAACTCATTTGAAAAAATAAATAAAACCAACCTTAGAGTGCGTTTCGAAAACATAACATTTGGCAAAAGCTCTTACGAACGTTTAGTAACACTTAAGCCAGGAATCACTTATCTCAAACCCAAAAATTGAAGTCAAAATAATGTGTTTCAAAAAAAAATACTAATATTGGCAGGTCATTTCTAAAACTAAGGTAAACATTTGTTAAAAACCATTTAATTATTTACAGAAAAACACTTAAGTGATTACTTAATCTTTGCAGCGGAAATTTCCAAAGTTTTAATTTTGAAAACCAAATTTTTAGTTTGGTAAATCATAAGATTTTTCAAGTTAACGTTAAAATGCCAAAATCCAACAAACAGCGCAATAACCAAAGAGCAAAGGCCAAAGCAAATTTACAATCCAAAAATAATTAAAACATTAACCAACTTATATATTTAACCGATAAACAATCCGAGCTCCCCCACGCTGTCTAGTTCTAAGTCTATAGTTCACCTGAAATGCATTAAAAAACAGGTGAGCTAGAAGCCCAATGAGTGACTTGGCCCACAAATAGAATTCCTTATATCATACACAAATGTAAATGCCAACACAAAAATTTTACTTATAATGTTTCACATGTTTGGATATCATATTAGAATGACACACTATCAAAAACATATATCAAATTAGAATGTCATATTTCCAGAACATATAAAAAATCAAAATGTCATATTATATCTGAACAAATCCTACCCCCAACTGCTACACACTAGCTTGGTCCAACCAATCACACCAATAGGACTACATGAGTCCATCCATCCAATCACATCGGGTCGTGGAGGTATGCCACTCGTAAAGATGCAGCTGAGCTGCCAAACATATATTGCGATTTAACCACCAAAATTGTAGTAATACTACCTAAAAACAATTCCTCCATCATCAAATCCCACCCTAATGCTTATGCAAAACCACAATAACAAATCTACATATCATATAGTCGAATCAGATATCATATCAGAACTGATAACAGAATACGAATGTCACACATGCTTTACAAAAATTATCGACACATATAATATTCATGCAACTCACTTACCGAACGTATCAACACATATACCTTATTTCGGGTCTTTTTTAAGCAAAATGGACCTTACAGAGGGTCTAATTACAAATTATAGATTAAACTGGGCCTAAATGAAAATTTCATAAAAATGGGTCACACAAAGAACAGTTTGACGAAGAACAGTTTTGGATTTCTTGGGTTTTTCTAAATTTTTTAGATTTACTCGCTGGAGTTTCGAGTTAGGAACACAAACCTGATTAAATTTTGAAAAACCCTCAAGAACTAGATCAACAACCTAAAATTAACAATTTCCACGAATTAATAACGAAATTTTAACACACTCGAATGAGCAAACTTGTATAACATCTACATACGAACTTATTTGCAAAGCAAAGCAACCCCAAGAACGATAGAAAAACTTACCCTTAAACAATTAGCAACCAAAAAGATGAACTTAATCGGTCAGAGGATCAACCGTCTCATGATCTTCTCCTAATCGCAACAAGCACACAAATTAACATTAAAACCCCTTCTTACTTAAAAAGTTTAACAATTATGGGTTAAACCACAACCCAAAAAGAACTAAGAACACTTACCCAACCTCAGGAACACACCAAATTCGAAACAATAAAGATAGACTCAAAAGCAATAATTTTGAGTATAGCAACCTTAAAGCAAAAGATCAATAAACAAAAGAATTTCAAAAAGAAAGAATTTTGTGAAGAACAACAAAAGAAATGGGTGGAGAAAAAAATGTGGAGAATGTGGGAAACAAAATTGGGGAAAAAGAAAAAGAAAAGATAAAAATATATAAAAATAATGAAAATCAAATTTAAAACCACCCACAACTTCCTTACCTATTACTCATCCAATCAAACTCCCTAGAGTTTAAAACCAAGTCAATTTCCCCTAAAAGGTCGGCACACATAAAAACTAGCAAAAATAATTACATTTTACTCAAACAAGGATTTGAACACAAGACTCAATGGTAAGTTAACACCTTACCACTAAACCAGCAGGCTCATTCTTGACATAAATTGAATGAAAATATAATTTAAGTCAAATGTACAGAGAAAGGGATATGAACAAAAATGGCTAAATTCTAAAAATAGATATTTGAACACAATACCTCAACCACACATCCAAAGCAGTTATCCATTGAAACAAATCAATTACTTGAAAAAATTCCTACAACCTCAATTCAAAAACAAAACGTAACTACTCTTAGTTTCACTAACTCAATTTCTTCTAACCCGAGTTTTGAGACGAGACAATAAGAACAATAAAAACACAAAGAACACCTAAAACGCCTAAGAAACTGATACCAAATGATAAGGATGAGTACAGAACAAGATCATAAAGTTTGTCCAAGTTACGGATTTGATTTAGGGCTTTAGACGTTCGGAAAGAAACTTAAATTTTGACACAACTTGAAACACAATCGAATCCAAGTCAGATAAAACAATTAAAATAAATAACTAAGATAAATAAAATATAATAATAAATCAAATATTAAAATAATAAAGAAGATAGATGGAAAAGATAGAATGTGGCATATAAAAGTCCTAAGAAGCATTGAAAACAAGAAGAATCCACAACCCCCTTCATGCGGCTCTAATTTCCCCTCCAAGGAAGAAAACTTGCCAAGAAAAAATTTGAAGATGATTCCCACAATCTGAAAAGATTGTTAAAACTCTTCTAAAAAAGACTCAAGAGAAATTCATGAAAAGAAAAACTCAGAGAATTTATTAACTCAAAAGAGAAGTTGTTGAATAATAATCAGTTGCTTCTTTGTGTACAATGTAAAGGCCTTTATATAGACTAGCTAAATACATCTAAATAAAACTCTTAAGTACGCTAGAACTCTAATTAACCTAAATAAGAAGTAAATTTAAACTAAACTTTCTTGTTGACATAAAACTTCTAAATAATTTAAAATACATAATAAGAGTTGGTAAATACAATATTGAGCTCATATATAATAAAGATTGAGCCTAAAACCCAAACCCAACATGATTTAAACTCAAATTAAATCTCAAAACTCGTACCTTCTATAATAATCCCGTCCAGAAATATTGCTCGCATAGTCTTAACTAAAATAGTCATAACTTGAGTTCCCAAACTCAAAATTGAGTGATTCAAAATGTGTTTTGAAACTAATAGATAGATCTTTGAATGGTATACAAACATCTTAATCTAGAAATTCTTGGATCCTATCCAAAAATTTATCACAAGTTGAATAATCTTTTCAGCTTGAAAATCGACAACTTGGTTGAATTGACTTTAACACATTTCACCCATTCCATTCACCCATTCCATGCATGCAACATTCCTCTTTTCCTTGAAAGGATTCATCCTCACATATTGGCTTTGATTGAATCTTGGTTTAATTTGCTTGACCTTTGACCTTGTTGTTTGTCTTGAGGTAGTGTAAGCCCATCACATTCATGGGCCTAAAATAGGGCCTTGAAACTCATATCAGGTGATTTCTAATATTATAAAATTAAATAATTATTTCAAATATCATTATTTATTTTTATACGTAAAATATTTTAATATAATTTTTTTCACTTACATTGTATGTAACACCCCTCACCCGTATTTAAAGCCGGAATAGGGTTAAGGAGTATTTCCAGACTTATCACACATTTAAACATACATTTCTCATACATTTTCCAATTCCATACAAACATCATTCATAAACAATCGTATTGTCCCTATTACGAGCCTACGACGCCCAAAACATGCAATCGGAGTGGTTCAGGACTAAACCGATAACTTAAGAAATTTTCAGAAAACTTAGTATTTTTTTTTAAAAATACAGGGGACACAAGCCCGTGTGGCCCAGCCGTGTATCTCACACGGCCAAAGACACGCCCGTGTCACAGTTTGTGTGGACATTCGAAAAGGGATCACACGGCCGTGTGCCAGGCTGTGTGCTATGTCGTGCCAAACCTATAAGGTATACTGACTTATGCCACACGGCCGAGTCACACACCCGTTTTCTAGGCCGTGTGGAGCATACTGACTTGATTTCTAATTGAACACTAGGGGACACATGGCCATGTAACCTAACTATGTGTCACACACGGCTGAGACACACGCCAGTGTCTCTGCGCATGTGGACCAAAATAGGCTACTTACCAAGCCATCTTGCCACCCAAATTTGTATACATCTACACCAAACCAAATGGCACTAATACATGGCATAAATGAGCATTCAACCAACCTCAACCAAACATAATTCATACAATTTCAACCCCAACAATTACAAGGCACACAATACAACAATATGACATTAAATTTCATACCAAGCCTCACTTTCTCAAATCATCAATATGGACACTTTCAATTATGCATTATTTGCCCAGATTCACAAGCATACAAATTCTCAAACCTAACCATTTGATACCCCTAAATGCCAATTATCAACAAGTATCACATATCCATCATCAAACACATAACTAATGTAACAACCCAAACCCGGCCTAGACGTTACGACCGAATCTGACGTGTCACATTGAAGTGATTTTTGAAGTTTGGACTTATTGATAAAACTCCGTATTTAAGTTAAAACCCATTTAGTTTTTATTGCTTAAGAACATTCAGCAATTTAAGTTATTACAATTTGGAAACAGCTTATCAAAATGTTTGCCATATTATTACCGTTGATTTCTTAAACTAAATAAAACCGCGGAAGCTTCTGTAACTAAAAACCTTGAAGTTTAAAATGCGTGTTTTTCTTGAAAATAGTTGTGATTTTCAAAACTCTTTTGTGTCCGTTTGGCAGTTTAAAACAAGAACCAAAGCCTAATTAAAAATTAAATCCACCAATGGCCTTTGTAATATCCCGGGTTAGGGGTTGTTTTGTTGTTGCATGTTATTGCATGTGTTTAGTGTGCTGTGTTGTTGTTTGTGTAGTATCGGGGCTTAATTGTAGCCTAGGTGTATGCCTGAGAGAATGGGAAAATTTTGGTTTTTGGGTGTTAAGTGAAGGGAGCTGAGGAAGCTGGGGTTTAAGAATTTTAATTGATGTTTTATTGCACAAAAGAGGAGCTAGCTTAGTGGCAAGCATGCGTTACATGGGGAGCTTGGTGTGGCGTCATCTACATGGAGTGGAGGTCTAGTGTTCGAGTTGCAGAGTTCCCATTTTGTCACTCATTTTGGGACGGCATAGAGGAAGAGGTTGAGAGCAATTTGAATTCCTCCTTGGACTTGGTCAAGTGATGACTTGGATGGTGGAGAGCAAAAAGTGGAGTGTGACTTGGTAAACACATTTGAAATGTGTGGATGTGAGTGCATGGAGGGATTTGGCCGAATGTTGGGGAAGTGGTGGAGTGTATGGCCGGTTTTGGGAAGTGGGGAGGTGTTGTGCCGAAATTCATTTTTGGAATTTTGGTTGTTTCGGTCAAGGCTTAGCAAGCTAGTGTCTTCTCATTTTGACATTGGTAGCCGAATTCTCTAGTGTATTCTTTTTCGTTTTTCTTTCTTTGTAAACCGAAAATCAAAACCTCTCTAAGGCTTGCCGAATTTTTTGTGTTATTTTCCCAATATTCTTTGTTAAGCCGAATGTCCCTTACATGTCTCTCTTCTTGTTCATTTGAGTAAATCGGAACTAGCCATCATTTTCTTCTCATATTTTCTTTATTTCTACAACCCTTGTGCCGAATTTGCATTTTTCTCTTAGCCAAAACTTTTGTTTCCTTTTTCTTTGAGCATAGCCGAATATCACCCTCTTCCTTCCATCTCTTTTTGGTGTTTTCCTTCCTTGGGGTTAGACCGAATCTTTCCTTTCTCCCTTCTAAACTTTTATTACCAATTTCTTTCTCTTCTTGAATCGCATCTCCTCTGTTTCTACTTCCAAAACTCTAGCCGTTTTTCCTCTTTCTCTTGGGTGGTTGAAGCCGAATTTCCCTTCTCTCCTAGGGGGTTTCTTGTGGCCGAATTCTTGGTGGTTGGTGTTGGGGTAAGTGGTTGGCCGAATGGCCATCTCTCTCTTCTCGAAGTATTATATTGATTGCGGTTTGTTCAAAGCCTATGATGGTTGTAGATGGAAGTGAGTTAATCACTTGTTTAACCTTTTCATATAGGGTCATTGGATTGTGGAAGCAAGCAAGAGGACCCGTTTCCTTCTGTCAATTGTCTAGTAAGGGGTAAGTGATTGGTTGTTGGTAGTTTAATCGTCTGGGTTCGATTAAGTCATGAATGATAAAGGATTAACTGTTATTCTTTTCAAGGTGGGGGCCGATTGTAGGAGCTAGTAATCGAGGGACTTAGCATTCGTTTTCGTTGGGATTTTTAGACTCGTGTATACCAGGTGTGTGTAACTAACACACCCATACTTAGTGATATTATTATTAAACCTGTTTGTCTATTAAAATCATGGCAGTTTGATGGATTGATATGATACCCTTTTGGGTATGATCTTAGACTCGGGTAAGTCAGTATTGTTACAAGTTTACTGATGATCTATATGGTATCATGACTATGTATGTATGTGATATGGGGTATGAGTCAAACATATTAGCATGATAGGCATGACTTGTATGATATGCATGATCACATGAGTATGGTATGTTGATGGGTGATATGAGTGGAGGGAGCAGTGATATTTTATGCTGACGAGCACCAGTGTTTTGGTAACACAACTTTGTGACTTTGGGTCACCAGAGGTTTGGCACCTCCAGAGGTTTGGCACCTCATTGCGACTTGTCCCTGTGGTTTGACACCACCGTGGGTTGGCCCCACTTGAGATATGGGAACGTCTGCTAGTGATTGGGTATCACACGATGGGTTGGCCCCATCACTTGATTATTGTGACTACGGTCACCAGTGCTTTGGTAGCACATTTGTGTCTTTGGGACACCAGAGGTTGGGCACCTCATTGCGACTCGTCCCTGTGGTTTGACACCACCGTGGGTTGGCCCCACATGAGATATGGGATCGTCTGCTAGTGATTGGGTATCACACGATGGGTTGGCCCCATCATTGGATTTGTGACTTCGGTCACCAGTGCTTTGGTAGCACAAACGTGTCTTTGGGACACCAGTGGTTTGGCACCACATTGACGAATATTGTGTCTTTGGGACACCAGTGTTTTGGTAACACATTGTGACTATATGTCACCAGTGGTTTGGCACCACCAGTGGTTTGGTACCACACGGGGTAGAAAAGGAGATACGGATGGTTAGGATCGGGTTGCATTAATTATGTTGCTATGTATGATGTGTGTTAGCATGTTGTTTCATCGGGAGCGGGATTTATACACTGAGTCATTCGACTCACCCTCTCCTTTGACATTTCAGGTGACTCGTAGACGCGGACATGGAGCCGGGGTGGACTCGGGGTGCTCATGCCATGCTAAATAAAAGTTTTGCTCAGACTATTCAATTTGGGTACCTTAGCTTAATTATTTTTATTTGGGTTTTAATTTGGATTTGTAAAAGGCCTTTAATTTATGTTTTATGATGGTTATGTTTTAATTAGATTCTTAACATGCTTAACAAAATAACTTGGTATGAAACTTTACTAAAAATTTGGAAAGGCAATGATTTCAAAACTATAACGCAACGTGTTTTAAATTATACCATCGGGTATCACACTATGGTTTTTTTTATATTAAGCAAATTCAAATGATTTTCAAATCAAACTCAATTTTCTACTAAGTCAAAAAAAAAATGTTTTAAGTAACACTAAGAAACTATTGAAGTTTAAATGGAATAAACTCGTTTTAACTACACATTTTGGTTAAGTTTTCAAAATGTCCGGGTTTCAAATACACCATTTGATTTCAAACAAGTCTACTCTAATTTTCTTCAAGTTCACTATGTTTTCACCCCGCTTTTAAATGAAAAATCTAAACCTCTCAAGTACGTTTTTCCCCGTAACATACCAGATTCGGACGTGGTGTCTTGTCCGGGTTTGGGGTGTTACAATTGTGGTATCAGAGCCAAGTTCAAAGGCTCGGCTGTGGGCCTGAGGCCCAAAATGTTTTCAAAAGATTGTTTTGTTAGTCTTTATTCTTAAAGTATGGTTTGAAAGGCATGGCACCGAGTCTCCGGCACCAGTTCGCCCAGGTAAGTACCCTTACTATTCTTTGTGATTTGATTGGAGGTGATATGATCTGATAAATAGCAATAGTATACTACTCTAGAGATTGAAACTGATAGGATTCTGTGAACTCGCGAGAACAAATCCTCTTTAATATTCATAAGACTTGCTTTAAAACAGTGGAATAAATACTGATGCATAAAATTCTTAATCAGATACGTAGAAAGATTAGTCATGAGCACTCGAGGCGGACGTGGTCGTAATACTCGTGGTAGAGGTAGGGGTAGGATGACAGTCTCTGAGCCCGTAGGATCTGGTCAGGGGTCAGAGAATGAGATACCGGTTCCGCCACCAGCTGGAGGTGGTGAGTTCCAAGATCAGACTGGGGACGACGCAGTGTCACAGGCGATGCTGCGAGTGTTGGAAAGGGTAGCTGGTGTAGGGGGAGGTGCAGGAGTTAGGAAATCTGTGCCTGAACGACTTCGGGCAAATGGGGCCGAATTCTTTCGAGGTGTATCTGGTGTTGCTCCCAGCACTGCTGAATACTGGCTGGAGGCAACTGAACGGATCATGGATGATCTGGACTTGACAGCTGAAGAGAAGCTGAAGGGCATCGTATCGCTTCTCCGAGATGAGTCATATCAGTGGTGGCTCACGGTTCGGGACAGTGTGGCAGCAGAGGATTTGACATGGGATTATTTCAGGGCTGCATATCAAAAGAAGTACATCGGAGCTAGTTATATTGACTCTCAGCGAAAGGCATTTCTGAGGCTTGTTCAGGGGAGTAAATCTGTTGCTGAGTATGAGGCCGAGTTCTTGAAGCTGAGTAGGTATGCCAGGGGCATTGTGGCCACGGAGCATGAAAGGTGTGTTCGTTTCGAGGATGGTCTGCGAGACGAGTTGAGACTGCTGATTGCTCCGCAGCAGGAGCGCGAGTTTGCTGTCTTAGTTGAGAAGGCTAAGGTAGCCGAGGGTATTAAAGAGTCAATGAGGCAGGGTATGGACAGAAATAGGCATAAGAGGAGCTTTGGGTCTTCTGGATCGTCGGGTAATCCGCAGAAGAGGGCTAGATCGAGTGGGCCGAATCAGTCTGCTAGGTTTGTTGCTGCTAGGCAGGGACCGCCGCAGTGTAATCAGTGTGGAAAATCTCATTGGGGTGGTTGCTGGACTGGAGGTAAAGGGTGCTTTGAGTGTGGTTCTCTGGAGCACCGTGTGAGGGACTGTCCGCGTAGGTTGGCCAGGATTCAGTCTGAGAGTCAGGGCCGTAATCAGTTCAGGAGTAGTGGACCGCCACCGCAGAGGGGCCGTGGTAATGGCAGAGGTGGTAATGGTTCTGGTCGGGGCCGTGGAGCACCGGGCAGAGGTGCGGGTAGTTCTGATGCCAGACAGCCTGGATTAGTGTATGCAGCAAGGCGCCGAGAGGAGGGCGACGCACCGGACATCATAACCGGTACGTTTTTTATCTTTGGTTCTCCTTATACTGCTTTGATTGATGTGGGTTCAACGCACTCTTATGTTGCCAGTAGTATAGTAGAGACCATGGATCTAGACTCTGAGATATCTTCTAGGCAGATGACTGTGATTAGCCCTCTAGGTCACTCTGTAGTAGTAGATAAACTGTTTAGAGAGGTACCCCTAGAACTCCAAGGGGTAGTGTTTGCTGCTGATCTGATGGAACTGCTGTTTGGGGAGTTCGATCTGATTCTTGGGATGGATTGGTTGGTCAAGTACCAGGCGAGGTTGGATTGCGCGGCCAAGCGCATGGTTCTTAAGACGGTTGATGGGGATGAAGTGGCTATGATAGGTAATAGGAGAGATTACTTATCAAATGTGGTATCTGCTTTGAAAGCAGAGAAGATGATCAGGAAGGGCTGTGAAGTGTATGTAGTTCATGTGTATGCCTTGGAGGCTAAAGAGTCTGCTGTTGAGAAGGTTCGTACTGTTAAGGAATTTGCTGATGTGTTTCCTGAGGAGCTTCCGAGTTTGCCGCCAGATCGAGAGATGGAGTTCGGGATTGATCTGTTACCCGGGACTGCGCCAGTGTCTATTGCTCCGTATAGAATGGCGCCAAAGGAATTGGTAGAGCTTAAGGCTCAGATCCAGGAGTTATTGGATCGAGGTTTTATCAGGCCAAGTGTTTCGCCGTGGGGTGCGCCGGTACTATTCGTTAAGAAGAAAGATGGCACAATGCGGATGTGTATAGACTACCGCCAGTTGAACAAGCTGACGATTAAAAACAAGTATCCGTTGCCACGGATAGATGACCTGTTTGATCAGCTGAAGGGTGCTGCGGTATTTTCGAAGATCGACTTGAGGTCTGGGTATCATCAGTTGAAGGTTAAGGAGGCTGATATCCATAAAACAGCGTTTCGGACTCGGTATGGGCACTACGAATTTCTGGTAATGCCGTTCGGGTTGACTAACGCACCGGCAGCATTTATGGATATGATAAATAGGGTGTTTCAGCAGTATCTGGATCAGTTCGTGGTGGTTTTCATAGACGACATCTTAGTGTACTCAAGGACAGAGGAAGAGCATGATAAGCATTTGAGAGTGGTGCTGCAGATTTTGAGGGATAAGCAACTCTATGCTAAGTTCAGTAAGTGCGAGTTCTGGCTTAGAGAAGTGACTTTCTTGGGTCATGTAGTGTCGGCTGAGGGGATTCGAGTAGATCCTCGTAAGATTGAGGCAGTTTTGGATTGGAAGCCACCGAAGACAGTGGCTGAGATTCGGAGTTTTCTGGGTTTGGCCGGATATTACCGAAGGTTTGTTGAGGGTTTTTCATTGACAGCAGCGCCGATGACCAAGTTGTTGAGGAAAGAAGTTCCGTTTGTATGGACTGAGAAGCAGCAGGAAAGCTTCGACAAGTTAAAGAAGATTTTGACTGAGGCTCCGGTTTTAATTCAACCTGAGGCTGGTAAGGAATTCACAGTGTATTGCGATGCGTCACATACGGGTTTGGGTTGTGTGCTGATACAAGAAGGTAAGGTTGTGGCTTACGCTTCTCGACAGCTGAGGCCACATGAGGTCAACTATCCGACGCACGATTTGGAGCTAGCGGCTGTGGTCTTCGCCTTAAAGATTTGGAGGCACTACTTGTACGGAGAGAGATCGATAGTCTTCACAGATCATAAGAGTCTGAAGTATCTTCTGACTCAGAAGGATTTGAATTTGAGGCAGCGTAGATGGGTTGAGTTGCTGAAAGATTACGACTGCTCGATTGAGTATCATCCAGGCAAGGCTAACGTGGTGGCAGACGCGTTGAGCCGTAAGGTTGTTTCGGACTTAAGAGCTTTGTTTGCCCACTTGAGTTTGTATGACGACGGGAGTATTCTGGCAGAGCTGCAGGTTAAGCCTACTTGGGTTGAGCAGATCAGAGAGAAACAGTTAGATGATGAGGTTCTGAGTGCGCGAAGGTTACAGGTGCAGGATGGTGGTTTGGAGGGTTACAGCTTGTCTAGTGATGAGGTTCTGTGTTTCCAAGGTAAGGCTTGTATGCCTAAAGATGTTGAGCTGAGGCAGAAAATTCTTCAGGACGCACATAGCAGTCCTTATGCTATGCATCCTGGAGGTAGTAAGATGTATAAGGATCTTAGAGAGCAGTTTTGGTGGCCTGGTCTGAAGAAAAAGGTGACAGAGTTTGTTGGGAAGTGTCTAACATGTCAGCAGGTCAAGGCTGAACACCAGTTGCCGTCGGGTTTGCTTCAGCCTGTGAAGATTCCTCAGTGGAAGTGGGAAAGGATAACCATGGATTTCGTCAGTGGGTTACCGCTTACGCCAAGCAAGAAGGATTCAGTTTGGGTAGTGGTGGATCGTCTGACTAAATCAGCTCACTTTATTCCGGTGAGGGTTGACTACTCACTTCAGAAGCTAGCGAAGCTGTATGTGTCAGAGATAGTGAGGTTGCACGGTGTGCCGGTTTCGATAATCTCGGATAGGGATCCCAGATTTACGTCAAGGTTCTGGAAAGCATTGCATCAGGCTCTGGGTACTCGTTTGGATTTCAGCACAGCTTTTCACCCGCAGTCTGACGGTCAATCAGAAAGGGTTATTCAGATCTTGGAAGATATACTGAGAGGTTGCGTCCTGGATTTCAGAGGTAGTTGGGAGGAGTTTCTACCATTAGCTGAGTTTGCCTACAACAACAGTTACCAAGCGAGCATCAAGATGGCACCGTATGAGGCGTTGTATGGTAGGAAGTGTCGCTCACCTACGTGTTGGACGGAGTTGGGTGAACGTCAGTTGTTGGGACCCGAGTTAGTGGCTGAGACTGAGGACAAGGTTAAAGTGATTCAGGCTCGATTAAGGGAAGCTTCGGACCGGCAGAAGTCTTATGCCGATCTTAAGCGAAGAGATATAGAGTTTGCTGTGGGGGATCGAGTTTTCTTGAAGGTCTCACCTTGGAAGAAGGTGTTGAGATTCGGAAAGAAAGGCAAGCTAAGTCCGAGGTTCATTGGGCCGTATAAGGTATTGAGATGAGTTGGACCAGTAGCGTATCAGCTTGAGTTGCCAGCAGAGCTAAGCCAGATTCACGACGTATTTCACGGCGTTATCGTTCAGATCCGTCACATGTGGTAGCAGTGGAAGAGATCGAGGTAAATCCAGACTTGACCATGGAAGAAGAACCTGTGCAGATTCTAGATCGGGATGTGAAGGTTCTGCGTAGGAAGTCTGTGCCTTTGGTTAAGGTACTTTGGCGGAATCATGGCGTGGAGGAAGCTACGTGGGAACCCGTGGATATGATGAGACAACAATACCCGCAACTCTTTTGACCAGGTAATTTCGAGGTCGAAATAATTTTTAAGGGGGGTAGAACTGTAATATCCCGGGTTAGGGGCTGTTTTGTTGTTGCATGTTATTGCATGTGTTTAGTGTGCTGTGTTGTTGTTTGTGTAGTATCGGGGCTTAATTGTAGCCTAGGTGTATGCCTGAGGGAATGGGAAAATTTTGGTTTTTGGGTGTTAAGTGAAGGGAGCTGAGGAAGCTGGGGTTTAAGAATTTTAATTGATGTTTTATTGCACAAAAGAGGAGCTAGCTTAGTGGCAAGCATGCGTTACATGGGGAGCTTGGTGTGGCGTCATCTACATGGAGTGGAGGTCTAGTGTTCGAGTTGCAGAGTTCCCATTTTGTCACTCATTTTGGGACGGCATGGAGGAAGAGGTTGAGAGCAATTTGAATTCCTCCTTGGACTTGGTCAAGTGATGACTTGGATGGTGGAGAGCAAAAAGTGGAGTGTGACTTGGTAAACACATTTGAAATGTGTGGATGTGAGTGCATAGAGGGATTTGGCCGAATGTTGGGGAAGTGGTGGAGTGTATGGCCGGTTTTGGGAAGTGGGGAGGTGTTGTGCCGAAATTCATTTTTGGAATTTTGGTTGTTTCGGTCAAGGCTTAGCAAGCTAGTGTCTTCTCATTTTGACATTGGTAGCCGAATTCTCTAGTGTATTCTTTTTCGTTTTTCTTTCTTTGTAAACCAAAAATCAAAACCTCTCTAAGGCTTGCCGAATTTTTTGTGTTGTTTTCCCAATATTCTTTGTTAAGCCGAATGTCCCTTACATGTCTCTCTTCTTGTTCATTTGAGTAAATCGGAACTAGCCATCATTTTCTTCTCATATTTTCTTTATTTCTACAACCCTTGTGCCGAATTTGCATTTTTCTCTTAGCCAAAACTTTTGTTTCCTTTTTCTTTGAGCATAGGCCGAATATCACCCTCTTCCTTCCATCTCTTTTTGGTGTTTTCCTTCCTTGGGGTTAGACCGAATCTTTCCTTTCTCCCTTTTAAACTTTTATTACCGATTTCTTTCTCTTCTTAAATCACATCTCCTCCGTTTCTACTTCCAAAACTCTAGCCGTTTTTCCTCTTTCTCTTGGGTGGTTGAAGCCGAATTTCCCTTCTCTCCTAGGGGGGTTTCTTGTGGCCGAATTCTTGGTGGTTGGTGTTGGGGTAAGTGGTTGGCCGAATGGCCATCTCTCTCTTCTCGAAGTATTATATTGATTGCGGTTTGTTCAAAGCCTATGATGGTTGTAGATGGAAGTGAGTTAATCACTTGTTTAACCTTTTCATATAGGGTCATTGGATTGTGGAAGCAAGCAAGAGGAGCCGTTTCCTTCTATCAATTGTCTAGTAAGGGGTAAGTGATTGGTTGTTGGTAGTTTAATCGTCTGGATTCGATTAAGTCATGAATGATAAAGGATTAACTGTTATTCTTTTCAATGTGGGGAGCGATTGTAGGAGCTAGTAATCGAGGGACTTAGCATTCGTTTTCGTTGGGATTTTTAGACTCGTGTATACCAGGTGTGTGTAACTAACACACCCATACTTAGTGATATTATTATTAAACCTGTTTGTCTATTAAAATCATGGCAGTTTGATGGATTGATATGATACCCTTTTGGGTATGATCTTAGACTCGGGTAAGTCAGTATTGTTACAAGTTTACTGATGATCTATATGGTATCATGACTATGTATGTATGTGATATGGGGTATGAGTCAAACATATTAGCATGATAGGCATGACTTGTATGATATGCATGATCACATGAGTATGGTATGTTGATGGGTGATATGAGTGGAGGGAGCAGTGATATTTTGTGCTGACGAGCACCAGTGTTTTGGTAACACAACTTTGTGACTTTGGGTCACCAGAGGTTTGGCACCTCCAGAGGTTTGGCACCTCATTGCGACTTGTCCCTGTGGTTTGACACCACCGTGGGTTGGCCCCACTTGAGATATGGGATCGTCTGCTAGTGATTGGGTATCACATGATGGGTTGGCCCCATCACTTGATTATTGTGACTACGGTCACCAGTGCTTTGGTAGCACATTTGTGTCTTTGGGACACCAGAGGTTGGGCACCTCATTGCGACTCGTCCCTGTGGTTTGACACCACCGTGGGTTGGCCCCACATGAGATATGGGATCGTCTGCTAGTGATTGGGTATCACACGATGGGTTGGCCCCATCATTGGATTTGTGACTTCGGTCACCAGTGCTTTGGTAGCACAAACGTGTCTTTGGGACACCAGTGGTTTGGCACCACATTGACGGATATTGTGTCTTTGGGACACCATTGTTTTGGTAACACATTGTGACTATATGTCACCAGTGGTTTGGCACCACCAGTGGTTTGGTACCACACGGGGTAAAAAAGGAGATACGGATGGTTAGGATCGGGTTGCATTAATTATGTTGCTATGTATGATGTGTGTTAGCATGTTGTTTCATCGGGAGCGGGATTTATACACTGAGTCATTCGACTCACCCTCTCCTTTGACATTTCAGGTGACTCGTAGACGCGGACATGGAGCCGAGGTGGACTCGGGGTGCTCATGCCATGCTAAATAAAAGTTTTGCTCAGACTATTCAATTTGGGTACCTTAGCTTAATTATTTTTATTTGGGTTTTAATTTGGATTTGTAAAAGGCCTTTAATTTATGTTTTATGATGGTTATGTTTTAATTAGATTCTTAACATGCTTAACAAAATAACTTGGTATGAAACTTTACTAAAAATTTGGAAAGGCAATGATTTCAAAACTATAACGCAACGTGTTTTAAATTATACCATCGGGTATCACACTATGGTTTTTTTTATATTAAGCAAATTCAAATGATTTTCAAGTCAAACTCAATTTTCTACTAAGTCAAAAAAAAAATGTTTTAAGTAACACTAAGAAACTATTGAAGTTTAAATGGAATAAACTCGTTTTAACTACACATTTTGGTTAAGTTTTCAAATGTCTGGGTTTCAAATACACCATTTGATTTCAAACAAGTCTACTCTAATTTTCTTCAAGTTCACTATGTTTTCACCCTGCTTTTAAATGAAAAATCTAAACCTCTCAAGTACCTTTTTCCCTGTAACATACCAGATTCGGACGTGGTGTCTTGTCCGGGTTTGGGGTGTTACAGCCTTATTACATAATAAATAGCCCAACATGAAAATTAAAATTAAATAACTAAGACTAAAGCAGGACGTCAGTGATCATGTGGCCACCTCTGAGTCCCTTGCGGCTCCAAATCGTCTAAGATTGGGGATTACCTGTACAATTAAAAAGAAAGGGTGAGTTTACGAAAACTCAATGTGTACTCCCCTAACAGTCAATCAGTAACAATATATGCAGTAACAGTCTAGGCCTGAGCCCTATTCAGTAACAGTTCAGTGTGGGCCTTAGCCCATTACAGTAACAGTGGGAGCCTAAGCCCAATACAGTATCAGTATGGTGCAAATATGCATCCCACCCCAATCTAGCCTGCACACCACTCGTACCAACCAAAACACCATGTGGGGATAAAATCGACCCACCCAGCCAGCACACCAATATCGCAGCATAGCTGCCAATAATAATAATGCAGCAGAGCTGCCAGAAATAGTATATGTGGCAACGCCACCAGTATCAGTGAATGTATCAGAGCCACTAGTACAGTACTTCCTCCATATCGAAATCCCAACCCCATACAGTATGTCATATCATAAATAGTTCGTGTATGCAATGTGTCCTACTCAGTACAGTCATACAAATAATCATACACTCATCAATCAACCTACCTCTAAGGGTAAAATGGTCATTTCCATCAAGTAGAGGTATAACAGTAATTTTACATTTTAAGGGTATTTTTGTCACTTTACTTATTTTGGGATCTCAGTGCAAATAACGACCTCTTCGAAGGTCCACAGTTGCCTCGAGCGACACAGATAATTTAAAAGGTCATAATGGTGTAAATGGGCCCAAGGCCCATTATTCGGCCCAAGTGCGCCCACACGCTCGTGTGGCCCGTTTAGCCCAAAGTCAGTCATGGCTATACAAACTATCTAGCCTAATCCAGTATTTTCCACTTATCGTGGATTTATTCCTTGTGGAGCCCACGAGCCCATTGGGCCCACACAGCCCATTTCAACCAAACGAGGCCCATATCGGCCCCAGAGCATGAGAACGCTCATGGTGGCCCTACAGTCTATCGCCCATGATTTTTGGGCTCGGTTTACCACACGAGCGATCGCACGCACGTGAGGCCTCAAATGCTAAAGTTTTGACTTTTCGAATTTTGCCTTTCTACAGTCAAAACATTGTGAATACACACTTTACCAGTGTTTGCGCCTATTAGTGTTCGCAGGGTACGGTCACACACCTATTTTGCGAAACCGTGCTAAGATCCACGAGCACCAAACCTTGTTTGAACAAGGGCGATTTTAGCCCACTTAAACTATTGACAAAGGTTGATTTCAAGATTCTTGGCCAAAAACCTCTATTACAACCTAATCTTGCTAACTATTACCATAAACGTTAATAACTTGAATCAAGAGGATAACAACTTACCAAACGTAGAACTAGGAATGGTAGATAGAAGTAATCGATCTACACAAGCACCCCTAAACCCCAGGCACAAGATGGTACAATCACACCCCTAGTAGTAACGGCAGAGACAAGATGATGTTAGAGGGAAAAATATTTTGACAGAAAGTAGAGAAAGGGAAAAGACAACCGTGAATCCAAACAGAGATGGCGGCTACAGCAAGGTTCTGCCATAAGTCAAGGATTCGACACCCCAAAAGAGAACCAAGTTACCTTAATCGAATGTAGAGAGAGAAATTCGGCTACAAGAGAATTTGGCCAGCAGTGTAGGAGGGAGGAAAGAAGCAAAATTGAAATAGTGAACAAGGGAGGAGCCAATACAAGAAGCAGAGAGAAAAGGCAACAAAAGCCAATTTTTGGTACCCACGGCATAAAGCTCCAAAACGCAAAAGAAAAAGACCATACAAAACCGAAAATTTGAGAGAATAGCAGCTCAGCCGAAAAGCTCCTATGTACCTACTATGCAATTTCGGCACAACTCTACTACACTTCAAATTCCACTATTTCCTCCCCTAAATCTCTCCTAAAATCCCTCCTTGAACTCCTCCATGACCCGTTCAAACCCCATTCAAATTCTATTCAAACTCTCCTTAGTTGTGTTTCAGTCCAACTTTACTACCTACACAGTTCAAGCAGCAAAATAAACACCCCCTTCATGCTGTGACAACACTCGAACCTCAGACCCCTTGCCATACTTGTAACGCCACAACCATTGCACCAATAGGCTTTTTGTGACTTAAAACAAGCACAATAATTAATAAGACCTATGTGCCAGTGTCCAGATTCATTTAAGAGGAAAACTAAAAATTTTGCAAAAGCCAAGACTTGAACCCAGGCTTCTTAAACACTCCCAAACACACCCAAGTCGCTCCACCACAGAAGTACACAGGTATTTGTGTCAAAACATGCAAAATTAAAGACACTATATTTTTGGGGCATTCCAACTCTACCCCCTAAAAGAAATTTTGGCCTTGAAATTTACCTGGTCAGAATAGGTGAGGGTATTACCGATGCATCGCCTCCTCAGGTTCCCACGTGGCTTCTTCTAAACTGTGATTATGCCAAAGCACTTTGACTAGTGGAATAGATTTCCTCCTCAGTACTTTAACCTCACGGTCCAATATCTGCACTAGCTCATCGTCAAAGGTCAGATCTGGACTGACCTCGATCTCCTCGACTGGTACTATATGTGTGGGATTAGAGCGATAAAGCCTCAGTATGTAGACATGGAACACATCGTGAATCTGGTCTAATTCTAGAGGCAACTCAAGTTGATAGGTGACCGGTCCCACACGCTTCAGTACACGGTAAGGCCCAATGAACCTTGGGCTAAGCTTACCCTTCCATCCAAATCTCAGAATTTTCTTCCACGGTGAGACCTTAAGGAAAACATAATCCCACACAGAGTACTCAATCTCTTGGTGTTTAAGATCTGTGTAAGACTTCTACCTATTAGACGTTTCCTTCAACCGGTCACGAATTAGTTTTACCTGTTCTTCGATATCAGAAACTAACTTTAGCCCGAAACTTGCCACTCACCCAGCTCCATCCATCAGGTAGTAGTACGACACATACGACCATACAATGCCTCGTACGGTGCCATTTGAATACTGGACTAATAGCTATTATTATACGCGAACTCTACTAGCGGCAAGTAGTCTTTCCAGCTGCCTCAAAAATCCATTACACAACTTCTTAACATATCCTCCAGTATTTGAATCACCCTCTCTGACTGACAATCTGTCTGAGGATGAAACCCAGTACCGAATTCCAACCATGTACCCAACACCTCATGTAACTTCTTCCAGAATCGAGAGTGAATCTAGGATATCTGACAGATATGATAGAAATCGGCACCCCATGCAGTCTTACAATCTCAGCCACATATAACTTTGTCAGCTTCTGCAATGAGTAATCAGTGTGGACTGGTATAAAATGGGTAGATTTAGTCAATCGATCTACAATAACCCATACCGAATCCTTCTTAGTAGGCATTAAGGGCAGCCCACTCACAAAATCCATAGTTACCCTCTCCCACTTCCAAAGTGGAATCTTAACTGGCTGCAGTAACCCAGAAGGCAGCTGATGCTCAGCCTTAACTTGCTGACATGTCAAGCACTTACTCACAAAATCAGTAACTTTGCGTTTCAGCCATGGCCATCAGTACAGCTCACGAATATCTCGATGTAACTTGTTTCCACCAAGATGCATAGCATATGGACTACTATGTGCCTCTCGCAGTATAGACCGCCTCAGTTTAGAATCCCTCGGTACACAAACTCTCCCTCGAAAACACAGTTCTCCTTTACCATTCAACCCAAAATCTGCAGTTTCTCCATTCTCGACTTGTTAGAAACGAGGAACCAGTGACTCATCCAACAACTGTTTCCCCTTAATTTGCTCAGTCCACGTCAGTCTCACTTGAAACTCAGCTAATAAGCTACCATTATCATAAAAGCTGAGACAAGCAAACATTACTCTCAAATCAGATACAGCCCTACGGCTCAGTGCGTCAGCTACCAAGTTAGCCTTACTAGGGTGATACTCAATCGAATAGTCATAATCCTTAAGCAGCTCTATTTATCTTCGCTGCCTAAGATTCAGCTCCTTCTGAGTAAGGAGGTACTTGAGGCTCTTGTGATCTGTGTAGATAATACACTTCTCACCATATAAATAGTGCCTCCAAATTTTCAGTGTGAATACCATCGAGGCTAACTCCAAGTCATGTGTAGGGTAACTTTCCTCGTGAGGATTAAGCTGATGAGATGCATAAGCAATCACCTACCCTCCTGCATCAGCACACAACCTAAACTAACATGTAATGCATCACTGTAGACCATAAATTCCTTACCAGACTCTGGCTGTATTAAAACAAGGGCCTTAGTCAGAACTTTCTTTAGTTTATCAAAACTCTCTTGCTGCTTATCAGTCTAATTGAACGATATCCCTTTACGCAACAATTTAGTCATAGGTGCAGCAATCACATAAAACCCCTCGACAAAACGTCTGTAATACCCTGCCAAACCAAGAGAGCTTCGAATCTCAAATACGGTCTTAGGTGGTTTTCAATCCAATACGTCTTCAATTTCTCGAGGATCATCCCTTATCCACTCGGCAGATACCATGTGACCCAGAAATGTCACTTCTCGTAGCTAGAACTCACACTTGCTAAACTTAGCCTACAGTTGTTTGTCCCTCAAAATTTGCAGAACAATTCGAAGATGTGCATCATTCTCATCCTCGATTCTCGAATACACCAAGATGTCGTCTATAAATACCACCATGGACTGATCCAGGTAGGGCTGGAATACTCAGTTCATCAAGTCCATAAAAGCAGCTGGTACATTCGTCAGCCCAAACGGCATCACTAGGAACTTGTAATGACCATAACGAGTCCTAAAAGCAGTCTTATACACATCATCCTCTTTAACTCTTAGCTGATGGTACCCAAAACAGAGATCTATTTTAGGGAAAATCGACGCTCCTTACAGCTGATCAAACAGATCGTCAATCCTCAGCAAGAGATACTTATTTTTGATAGTCAGTTTATTCAACTGCCGATAATCGATGTACATGCGCAAGGATCCATCCTTCTTCTTCACAAACAGCACTGGTGCTCCCAATGGAGACACACTAGGTCGAATGAATCCTCAGTCTAGCAGTTCTTGAATTTGAGCTTTTAGCTCAACCAGTTCCTTTGGTGCCATCCTATAAGGGGCAATGGACACTGGGGCTATTCCAGGCAGGAGCTCAATACTAAATTCCACTTCACGGTTCAGAGGCAACCCAGGGACCTCATCAAGAAATTCATCAGAAAAATCCTTAACTGTTCTGATATCTTCAACAGAAGGACCCTCAGAATCAGATACACCAATATAGGCTATAAATGCCTCACAGCCCTTGCTAACTAGTTTTTCGACCCTTAATGCAGATATCAGATTAGACAGAAAGTTTCTTCGCTCCCCAATCACAACCACCTCCTCATCATCCGAAGTCTTCAACACCATACGTTTAGCAGCACAATCCAAACTTGCATGGTGTTTTACCAACCAGTCTATCCCCAAGATCAGGTCGAACTCACCGAACGGTAACTCCATCAAATCTGCTGGAAATATAACTCCTTGAACCTCTAGGGGCACATCTCTGAACAACTTGTCTATTCTTACTGACTGTTCCAGTGGACTTAACACAGTCATCTCATTAACAGTACTCTCACACATGATACCCAAGGTGCCAACCACATTGCATGCAATGTATGGATGCATAGACCCTATATCAATCAGATTAGTGTAAGGTACATTATGTATTAAAAACGTACTAGTTATAACATCTGGAGCATCAGCACCCTTTCGGCGACGAGCAGCATAAACTGGTGTTGGCTGCCTCGCCTTAATGTTACCAGCACCTCTGCCTAGCACTCCACAACCTCGTCCCAAACCGTTTCCACCTCTGGCCTGCCCACGGCCTCTCAGTGGCTGCTGACCACCTCTCACTGGCTGAACATGACCCTCTCCTGCAACTTGCATCTGAGTAGGCCTCTAAGGACAATTCTTAACCTGATGATCCATGGACCCTCATCTGAAGCACGCCCCAATCCTCTTCCAACACTCACCCTAGTGAGATCTCCCACAATCAGCGTAAGCTTGCGCTAGCAACAGCAATAGGAGCTCCACCCCGAACTCGTCCATCAAACCTGGCCTTCTTTACAAGCCTTCTAGAAGAACCTGAGGGCCCAGAATCCCTCTTATTTGTACCCCTATCTTTCTCGCTGTTCTGGCGCTTAAAGTGCTTCACATCCTCAGTAATTTTTACCTTTTCTACAAGGGCAGCAAAGTCTCGCTCCTTCTGTGGAACTATCAGTACTCGTAACTCATCTCGAAGGTCGTCCTCAAGATGCACACAACGTTCATACTCAGTTGCTACTATCCCACGAGTATATCGACTCAACCGCAAGAACTCTGCCTCATATTCTGCAATTGTCTTAGTCCCTTAGGTCAGGCTCAGAAATTCCCTTCTTCCGGCCTCCACATAACTTGCGCCTACATACTTCCTTTGAAAGGCCGCTTTAAAGAAATCCCATGTTAACCGGTCGGCCTGCGTACCCTCTCTCACGGTGAGCCACCACTGGTAGGCCTCATCTCGCAGTAAGGACACCGCTCCTTTTAACTTTTGTTCCACAGTAAAGTCGAGGTCGTCCATTATTCTTTCAGTGGCCTCCAGCCAGTATTCTGCCACATTTGGGGCTACTCCAGAAATACCCCTGAAAATTTCCGCTCCATTAGACCGGAGTCGTTCTGAAATTGACCCTCAACCCACTGCACCAATATTAGATCCAACAACCCTCTCTAAAATACGAAGCATAGCTTGGGATAGGGCATCATCCCCAGCTGCTCGATCATAAGACCCCGTCTCGGTCACCAGTGAAGCTGGTGCTTCCCTAGCAAGCATGTGGCCCGATGTCGAACACCCAGCCCGAGCACTTCCTCAGCCCCTACCGCAGCCCCGCATACCCCTTCCGTGAGTACCTCTTGTGCTCATTTCAACGTGTGCTTTATCTGTTTTAAAAGTGTTATGCATCAGATTAATATTTCAGTAATTAATAACAAGTTTGTTATGAAAGACAGTCATTAGGGGTTTATTATCGTAGATCGAGATCTCCCTATAGTTTTTAGTCTTCTACGGTCTCATGTTTCTCTATCTAGAGTTTCACAGTTCAGTCCTACTATCCATAGTAGTTTTTCAGTATAATTTCTCAGTCTATAATAGTAAAAGCATTAGAGGACTTACAGATTTTGTGCCGGAGACTTGGCGTACCACACTTGTGAATCTTTCAAAATGTTTCCAATCTTTAAAATTCGTTTTCAGAAAAAAATTTTAAAAATCCATTCCACAGCCGAGTTTTGCAACCTGGCTTTGATACCACTAAATGTAACACCCCAAACCTGACCTATACGTTACGATTGAATCTGATCTGTCACATCAAAGTGATTTTTGAAGTTTGGACTTATTGATAAAAATCCGTATTTAAGTTAAAACCCATTTAGTTTTTATTGCCTGAGAACATTCGGCAATTTAAGTTATTACAATTTGAAACCAGCTTATCAAAATGTTTGTCATATTATTACCGTTGATTTCTTAAACTGAATAAAACCGCGAAAGCTTCTCTAACTAAAAACCTTGAAGTTTAAAATGCGTGTTTTTCTTGAAAATAGTTGTGATTTTCAAAACTCTTTTGTGTCCGTTTGGCAGTTTAAAACAAGAACCAAAGCCCAATTAAAAATTAAACCACCAATGGCCTTATTACATAATCAATAGCCCAACATGAAAATTAAAATTAAATAACTAAGACTAAAGCAGGACGTTAGCGATCAAGAGGCCACCTACGACTCCCTTGCGGCTCCAAATCGTCTAAGACTGGGGATTACCTGTACAGTTAAAAAGAATGGGAGAGTTTACAAAAACTTAGTGTGTAATCCCCTAACAGTCAATCAATAACAATATATGGAGTAACAGTCTGGGCCTGAGCTCTATTCAGTAACAGTGCAGTGTGGGTCTTAGCCCACTACAGTAACAGTGTGAGCCTAAGCCTAATAGAGTATCAGTACGGTGCAAATATGCATCTCACCCCAATCCAGCCAACACACCACCTGTACCAACCAACACACCATGTGGGGATAAATTTGACCCACCCAGCCAGCACACCAATATCGCAGCATAGCTGCCAGTAATAATAACGCAGTAGAGCTACCAGAAACAATATATGTGGCAATGCCACCAGTAGCAGTGAATGTGGCAGAGCCACCAGTACAGTACTTCCTCCATATCGAAATCCCAACCCCATACAGTATGTCATGTCATAAATAGTTCGTGTATGCAAAGTGTCCTACTCAGTACAGTCATACAAATAATCATACACTCATCAATCAACCCACCTCTAAGGGTAAAATGGTCATTTCCATCAAGTATGGGTATAACAGAAATTTTACCTTTTAAGGGTATTTTGGTCATTTTACTTATTTTGGGGCCTCGGTGCAAATAACGACCTCTCCGAAGGTCTACAATTCCCTCGAGTGACACAGATAATTTAAAAGGTCATAATGGTGTATATGGGCCCAAGGGCCATTATTCAGCCCAAGTGGGCCCACACGCTCGTGTGGCCCATTTAGCCCAAATTCTGTCACGGCTATGCGAACTATCTAGCCCAGTCCAGTATTTTCCACTTATCGTGGATTTATTCCGTGTAAGGCCCACGAGCCCATTGGGCCCACACGGTCTATTTCAGCCAAACGAGGCCCATATCGGCCCAAGAGCACGAGAACGCTCGTGGTGGCCTCTACAGTCTATCGCCCATGATTTGTGGGCTCGATTTACCACACAAGAGATTGCACCCTCATGAGGCCTCAAATGCCGAAGTTTTAGCGTTTCGGCTTTTACCGTTCTACATTCAAAACAGTGTGAATACACACTTTACCGATGTTTGCGCCTATTACCGTTCGTAGGGTACGTTTACACACCTGTTTTGCGAAACTGTGCTAAGATCCAGGAGCACCAAACCTCGTTTGAACTAGGGTGACTTTAGCCCACTTAAACCGTTGACGAAGGTTGATTTCAAGATTCTTGGCTAAAAACGTGTATTACAACCTAATCTTGTTAACTATTACCATAAACGTCAATAACTTGAATCAAGTGGATAACAAATTACCGAATGTAGAGTTAAGAATGGTAGATAGAAGTAATTGATCTACACAAGCACCCTCTAAACCCGAGGCACAAGATGGTACAATTACACCCCTGGTAGTAACGGCAGAGACAAGATGATGTTAGAGGGAAAAATATTTGACAGAAAGTAGAGAAAGGGAAAAGACAACCGTGAATCCAAACAGAGATGGCGGCTACAGCAAGGTTCTGCCATAAGTCAAGGATTCAACACCCCAAAAGATAACCAAGTTACCTTAATCAAATGTAGAGAGAGAAATTTGGCTACAAGAGAATTTGGCCAGCAGTGTAGGAGGGAACTCTAAGAAAGCAGAAGAAAGTAGAGAGAGAGGAAAAAAACAAAATCGAAATACTGAAAAAGGGAGGAGCCAATACAAGAAGAAGAGAGAAAAGGCAACAAAAGCCAATTTCTGGCACCCACGGCATAAAGCACCAAAACGCAAAAGAAAAAGAGCATACAAAATCTAAAATTTGAGAGAATAGCAGCTCAACCAAAAAGCTCCTATGTACCTACTATGCAATTTCGGCACAACTCTACTACACTTCAAATTCCACTATTTCCTCCCCTAAATCTCTTCTAAAATCCCTCCTTGAATCTCTCCATGACCCGTTCAAACCCCATTCAAATTCTATTCAAACTCTTCTTAGTTGTGTTTCAGTCCAACTCTACTACCTACACAGCTCAAGCAGTAAAACAAATACCCCCTCATGCTGTGCCAACACTCAAACCTCAAACCCCTTGCAATACTTGTAACCCCACAACCATTGCACCAATAGGATTTTTGTGACTTAAAACAAGCACAATAATTAATAAGACCTATGTGCCAGTGTCCAGATTTATTTAAGAGGAAAAGCAAAAATTTTGCAAAAGCCAACTTCTCAAACGCACCCAAATCACTCCACCACAAAAGCACACAGGTATTTGTGTCAAAACATGCAAAATTAAATACCCTATATTTTTGGGGAGTTACAACTAAAGTCATATGCACATATATATATACACACACACACACACAACCAAATCACTTGGCTATATACATCTCCAAACACACATCATTTACAAGTCATTTCAAATGACTAAATTCATTACCAACACATATCAAAATGACCAAAGCTCTTATAATGCCATGTAGCAAAATACGTAGATTCGAAAGTACCAAATTAATAGTTGGATAGTGTGATGAAGTCTCTGATGATTCCCGAATTTGAGCTAGCTTTGATTTCACTATAAAACACGAAAAAACAAACAAAGTAAGCTATATAGCTTAGTAAGCTCGTATGATAATAAACAACACTTAACAAAATATACCAATAAAAAATTGAACATATTTATATACAATTCATATAAATACACAAACCTATCACATTTTAAATCACAAGGTTAGAATTGAACTTCACAAGTTTCTTCGACTCAAAGCTTATACGGTTCATGTACATACATGTACCATCTCGTATCAATATTATATTCATTTGTATCTTTGATATACCCATTGAACCATTCAGGATACTATCGGATACTCGAGAATCTTGCACCCTAAGTGCCACATACATAGCCAAAGCTATCTCAATCACATATCACATATAATGCTCACTCTCGAGCTATCAACGGGTCAGCTCACACAAGCTGACGGTCATGACAAAGCTACACGGTGCTGCTCACACAAGCTGACGAGAATCCATAACACATGTCGGATAACTCAGCCACTGGTAGGTCGTACGGACTAGCACCCAAATCACATAACCCCTAATGACATGTCATTTGTATCCTAATCTATTCCTAAGGTTCAACCGGGATTTCACAATTGTCGAATTGTCGTCGAACATGTCCGTAGAGTCGTACTCACAATTTATGCAATATCAAAGCATTTAAAATACAATTATAACAGAGATTATTATATACAAACTTACCTCGGTTGCAAAAACTGTGAAATAAGTCGATTAGTCCGATACTTTATTTTTCCCCCGATCTAAATCCGAACTTCGCTTTTCTTGATCTAATTGCAATCAAAATTATCTTATTTAATTATACTCTATTCAACTCAATCCAAGACACACATTAAGAAAATTTTACATTTTTACCCCTAACATTTCAACATTTTTACAATTTAGTCCTTATTTCATAAAATTACAAATTCATGCAATTCAACCAAAACCCATGCTAGAAAAATTTCAATTAGGTCCCTAACAACCCATATTTTTCATTTATTTCACAATTTAACCAAAAATTTACTCATTTCACAATTTAATCCCTAATTGGACATTTTACTAAAAATCACTTAACAAATGTTGTTTATCTAAAAACAAGTATGCATTTTCTACCATTAAACATCAAAACACATATAGATTCATCAATAGAAAAGCCTTAAACCTATAACAGTTTGCAAAATAGTCCCTGGCCTACCTAGATTAAGCTGCAACAATCTCAAAAATATAGAAATCATTAAAAACGGGACAAAAATCACTCACCAATTTAAGCTTTAAAGTAGCCAAACCCTAGCACATTCCAATGGCTTTTATTCTTTGAATTTTCATTTTATTATAATTAACCTTTATTAACAATTTACTTAATTAACCTTAAAACTTAATCAAAATTTCCATAATGCCAAGCCAATATCATCCACTATCTAATTAATGGGCTAATTACCACATAAGGACACCCACATTAAAGTTCTATAGCTATTAGACACATTTAGCTAATAGAACGTAACTTTACACTTTACGCGATTTAGTTCTTTTTATCAAATTAAGCACTCAAACGATAAAATTTCTTAACGAAAATTTCGTACAATCAAGCTATCATGTTGTAGACATTAAAATAATAATAAAATAATTATTTTGACTTCGGATTGTGGTCCCGAAACCACTATTTCACTTTAACTAAAAACGGGCTGTTAGAACTCTCCCCCCTTAGGGATTTTCATCCCCGAAAATCTTACCGGAAAAGAGGTTAGGGTACTGTTTTCCCATAGCTTCTTTGGGTTCCCACATAGCTTCTTTTACCCCGTGACGTTGCCACAAAACTTTCACTAAAGCTATGTTTTTATTTCTCAACTCTTTAACCTCTCGAGCTGGAATTCTGATCGGTTCTTCGTTATACGTCATATCAAGTTGAATTTCAATCTCTGTCGGGGAAATTACATGTGATGGATCTGATCAATACCGTCGTAACATCGAAACATGAAATACATTATGGATCTTCTCTAACTCTGACAGAAAAGCTAGTCGATATGCCATTGGCCCTATTCTCTTGATAATCTCATACGACCCGATGAATCGTGGACTCAGTTTGCCTTTACGACCAAAACAAAGTATTTTCTTCCAAAGAGATACTTTCAAAAATACTTTGTCAGCGATCCGAAATTCAATGTCTTTACGTTTCAAATCCACATACGATTTCTGTCGATCTGAAGCTGCTTTCAGACTTTCGCGAATTACTTTCACTTTATCTTCAATCCCTCTGATCAAATCTACCCCGTGAATCTTTTTCTCACTAAGTTCGGTCCAGTACAATGGAGTTCGGCATTTACTACAATACAAAGCTTCATACGGTGCCATCTTTATACTCGATTGAAAACTGTTGTTATACTCGAATTCAACCAATGGCAAATATTTCTCCCAATTGCTTTTAAATTCTGAAACATAGCAACGAAGCATATCTTCGAGAATCTGAATTACTTTCTCAGACTGACCGTCGGTTTGGGGATGAAATGCAATACTAAAGTGTAACCGTGTACCTAAGGCTTATTGTAATTTCCTCCAAAATCGTGACGTCAACCTCGGATCTTTATCCGAAATAATAAAAACTAGAATCTCGTGCAATCTAACAATCTCAAAGATGTACAAGTCAGCTAGTCTATCAATTGAATAGTCTTTACGTATCAGTATGAAATGTGCAGATTTCGTCAGTCGATCAACGACAACCCAAATAGCATCTTTCTTTTTCAGAGACGGGTAATCCCTATACGAAATCCATCGTCACTCTATCCCATTTCCACTCTGGTATCATCATAGGCTGTAGTAATCCCGAAGGCACTTGATTTTCGGCTTTAACTTGTTGACAAACCAAACATCTTGACACAAACTCTGAAATGTCTCGTTTCATGCCTGACCACCAGTACAATTATTTTAAATAATTATACATTTTAGTACTTTCCGAAAGAACAGAAAAGCAACCGCTGTGTGCTTCGTGTAAAATTTTCTAAATAAGCTCAGAATTCCTTGGTACACATATTCTATCTCGAAACATTAAACAATCATCAGATCTGATCTGATAGATTGAATCAATAGTTTACTCCCATTGCACTTTTTTGGCTTGCAACTCATTATCACATTTTTTTAGCTTCACAAATTTGCTGAAGAAATATCGATTTAGCTTTTAATTCAGCCAAAATCGAACCATCATCAAACAAGGTTAACTGTGTATTCAATGCCCTCAAAGCACATAAAGATTTTCTACTCAGAGCATCCGCGACTACATTCGTTTTCCCCGGATGATAATCAATTACTAACTTATAATCTTTCAGCAACTCGAGCAATCTTCGATGTCGCAAATTCAAATCTTTTTGAGTCATTATATACTTCAAGCTCTTGTGATCGGTAAAGATGTGGCACTTTTCACCGTATAAATGATGTGGCCAAATTTTCAATGCAAATATAATAGCAGCCAACTCTAAATCATGCGTCAGATAATTCTTTTCATGCAGCTTCAACTGTCTAGAGGCATAAGCTATCACTTTACCCTCTTGCATCAAAACACAACCCAAATCGTTCAATGACATGTCACTATAGATCACAAACTCTTTACCCGACTCAGGTTGAACTAAAATTGGTGCTTTAGTTAACAATGCTTTCAACTGTTCAAAACTCTGATGACATTTCTCGGACCACTCAAATTTCATATCTTTCTGTAGCAATCTAGTCATCAGTGTAACAATCATCGAGAATACTTTAACAAAACGCCGATAATAGCCAGCTAATCCCAAAAATCTTCTGACTTCAAACACATTTCTTGGTGGTTTCCAGTCAACAACTTCTGAAATCTTGCTAGGGTCAACTCGTATACCTTCCGCTGAAACAATATGTCCCAAAAATCCAACCTCTCGGAGCCAAAACTCGCATTTGCTAAATTTAGCAAACAATTGCTTATCTCTTAAGATTTGTAGCACAATTCTCAAATGTTCAACATGCTCAAACTCATCTCAGGAATAGAGCAGAATGTCATCAATGAATACAACAACAAATCTGTCTAAATATGGTTCAAAGATTCGATTTATCAAATCCATAAAAACTGCTGGAGCATTAGTTAATCCGAAAGGCATAACAAGAAATTCATAATGACTGTAACTTGTTTTGAACGTAGTTTTTGGCACATTCGAATCTTTAACTCACAACTGATAATAGTGAAATCTCAAATCAATCTTCGAAAACATTGTTGTTCCTTCCAACTGATCAAACAAATCATCAATTCTTGCCAAAGGATACTTATTCTTAATCGTAACCTTGTTAAGGTGACGATAATCAATGCAATTCTCATCGATCCATCTTTCTTCTTTACAAACAACACTGGTGCACCCCAGGGCGAAAAACTAGGTCGTGCAAAATCTCTATTTGTTAATTCTTGCAACTGAGCTTTCAATTATTTCAATTCTGTCAAAGCCATTCTGTACGGAGTTATCAATATCGTTGATGTTCCCAATACGAACTCAATAGCAAATTCGACTTCTCTGATTGGTGACAACCCAAGCAACTCTTCTCAAAACACATCCGGATATTCACAAACTACTAGCACTGATTCAATCTTCGATTCAGACACTTTTGTATTCAGTACATAAGCAAGATAAGCTCCACAACCTTTTCTCACATATCTCTGAGCTGACATCGACGAAATCACAACAGACAACCACTCGACTCATCTGATTCAATTCGAAGGATTTCACTATTCTAACATTTCAATTCAATAGTCTTTCATCTACAATTCACAATAGCATCATACATCATCAACCAATCCATATCCAGAATTACATCGAACTCATCAAACGATAATAGCATCAAATTTCTCGAAAAATAATAACCCCGAGTCATCAAAGGACAATTCTTGCAAACTTTATCAACTAGGACATACTTGCCTAAGGGGTTCGATACTTTAATTACAAACTCAGTAGACTCAACAGGCAAACTCTTACTAGACACTAAATTCATACAGATATATGAATGATTCGATCCAGGATCTATCAAAGCAATCACATTAGTGTCATAGAGAGAAAATGTACCGGTGATATAACATCAGGTGACGAAGCATCTTCATGAGCGCGAATAGCGTAAGCTCTAGCTGGTGCTCTAGCCTCAGATCTTACAGCAGATTTCTTTGTCGTTCCTTTGCTACTGGATACATTACCCGCATGTCTCGGTTGTCTTCCTCTAGCAGTTGTGTTACTCGGTCTTGCATTCTGAATTTTCTTTTTTTCGGCTAACTCAGGACAACCCGAATAAAGTGATCATGCGAGCCACATTTAAAACAACATTTATTACCCATCCAGAAGTCTCCAAAAATGTCGCCTCCCACACTATTGACACTTGGGTTTATTGTTTCTTACACTGCCAACACTCGACACTGAAGTAGCTTGAGCTTTAGGACTTGAATATTGCTTTCCATTATCTCTATTTGGATACCCGATCGAAGCATTCGAACGAGTACAACTCTCATCGATCTCTTCCTTGAATCTCTAGCTTCGAAATCTGCTTTTCTCTTTTCTTTGTCAAGTTCTTCAGCTTTACAAACTCTGTCAACTAGCACCACGAATTCTTTTAATTCTAGAATCCCAACTAACAATCTGATGTCTTCATTTAACCCATCTTCAAATCTCTTACACATAATCACCTCAGTTGAAACACATTCTCGAGCATATTTATTTAGTCTCACAAACTCTCACTCCTACTCGGTTATAGACATACAGCCCTGTTTGAGCTCTAGAAACTCTTTGCGCTTTTGATCAAAAAATCGTTGACTGATGTATTTCTTTCTAAATTCGGCTTGAAAGAATTCCCAAGTAACTTTTTCTCTCGGGACCACAGATATTAAAGTATTCCACCACTGATATGCTGTGTCCCTCAGAAATGATACGGCATATTTTAAACATTCAGCCGGTGTGCAAAAAATTTTATCAAAAACCCAAATAGTATTTTCAAGCCAAAACTCGGCTTTCTCAAGATCGTCATCGACGGTAGCTCTAAAATCTTCAGCCCTGTATTTTTAGATTTTATCAACTAACGGCTTATTCAATCGTAAAAGTTCAACACCTTGAGGAGCTACGGGAACTAGTTGGGGATTAGGTGGGGGTGGAGGTTGTTAAGCACCCGGATTTGTTCTAACAAACTCCGTAAACTACTCATTCATCATCTGGAAGAAGGTTTCTTTAGCCTCTCCCCCTGCCTAGCCAATACGGCTCTCGACTCTGATTGCGCTACTCCGTGAACAGAGGCTGGCGTATTACTTTCAACATCATCAGCTAAAGCTCGATTGTGATCCATTTACTATATGAAAACACGATTTAAAACTATCAGGAGATATTACACTATCACAAGTTATATATGGCATATATAGCTAAACTCTTACATACACTACGTTAGTTTGAGAATCGACTAAACCATAACTCTGATACCAATAAATGTAACACCCCTCACCCGTATTCAACGCCGGAATAGGGTTACAGAGTATTACCGGACTTATCACACATTCAAATACCGAACTTATCACACATTTAAACATACATTTCTCATACTTTTTCCAATTCCATACAAACATCTTTCATAAACAATCGTATTGTCCCTGTTACGAGCCTACGAGGCCCAAAACATGCAATCGGAGTGGTTCGGGACTAAACCAATAACTTAAGAAATTTTCAGAAAACTTAGTAATTTTTTTTTTAAATACAGGGGACACACGCCTGTGTGGCCCAGCCATGTGTCTCACACGGCCAAAGACACGCCCGTGTCACAGGCCATGTAGACATTCGAAAAGGGTCCACATGGTCGTCTGTAACACCCCTTACTTGTATCCGATGCTGGTACAGGGTACGAGGCGTTACCTTACTTAAACGCATACAAACATATAATTCTGAGTTGTAAAAGTTCATTCAAATTCAAAACTTTTCAAACTTCATCTTGAAGTCTCTAATATGGGCCTACGAGGCCTAAAACATACTTTAGAAATAGTTCAGTACTAAACCAGGCACTTTAGAAAACTTTGGAAAATTTCACTGAAAATAGGCACACACGCCCGTGTGGCAAGGGTCACGCCCGTATGGGCAAACCGTGTGATCACACACGACCATGTCCCTAGCCGTGTGGATTTATTTTTCAATTCGAACCTACAAGGGTTTTCACACAGACTGGCACACACCCGTGTCCATGGCCCGTGACCCTCACACGGCCATGACACACCTGTGACACTGCCCGTGTGTTAAAACCTTGACATTCTGTTTCTGATGTCAACAACATTTTAGGGTCACACGGCCAAGGCACACGCCAGAGTGCTAGGCCGTCTGGCGAATTTAAATTTCACATTTAAGGTGCAGATTTCACACGGCTTGGGTACATGCCCATGTATTATGGTCGTGTCATTCACAAGGTTGAGACACACGGCCGTGCCTCAGCCCGTGTGGTTACTACTGGGCATTCTGTTTTACCAAACCCGTGTGGTTACTACTAGGCATTATGTTTTACCAAATTAAGGTGCATGGGACACACGGCTAGACTACACACCCATGAGGCAGACCGTGTGTCACACACGGCCTAGACACATGCCCGTATGTCTATTCGTGTGGACAAAAACAAGGTTATTTACCAAGCCCTTTTGCTACCCTTACTTGCACCAACATAAGCCACATCAAGTAACACCAATCTACACATAAACATCTGAGCCAATCATGTATTAACCACATTCATGGAAACACCTACATTTGTATTTATCAACAATAAGTATTAGCAATCAGTTATGTCATTATACAAAATGAATCAACTTCATGACAAACCAACATATTTGGCCACCACAATATGACACTTAACAAAAAGACTAAGTACCTATACATACAACGCTCAAAATATTTTAGCTAACTATACCAAAAACTTCAGGTGATAGTGTGATTGATGCCTCCGACGTCCCTTGATTCCCGAGCTAACTTGGCAGGACTATAAGAAAATGGAAAAAGAGAGGGAGCAAGCATAAAGCTTAGTAAGTTGCATGTAAATAAGTAATAACATCAACCTTGCATCTTTAAACACATAGCATATTATAAACCAGCACAACATTCTTGATTTAACAATGGTAGATTTACTACATATTTACACATCACAAGTATAAGCCAAAGATTACAAGATCGTCCCGAAATCATTCTCATAGATAGAACTTACTCAATTTCATCCTTGCCGTTAAGGCTTTATAACTAAGCTCATATCTCATGAGTTTCGAGTAAGAACCTGTACACTCACAATATGATTATATCCTTTCATATCTTTATTATAAGCTTTAAATAACCCTTGGAGCCATTTGGAATACTAAAGGATATCTGATAAGCCTCACACAAGAGGGTAAAATGCCGATGCCATGTCCCAGACATGGTCTTACACTAGCTCTCGTCTCAATGTCGATGCCATGTCTCAGACATGGTCTTACACTGGCTCTCACAATGTGGCCGATGCCATGTCCTAGACATGGTCTTACACTGGCTCTCATAATGTGGCCGATGCCATGTCCCAGACTTTGTCTTACACTAGCACACATATTACCCAAATGTCATGGCATGGATATCCAATCTATTCCTAAGGTTCAACCGAGAGTTTTTACTACATCAATTCTCATCATGCATATTCACAACAATAATCATAAACTTTATGCCATATTAATTGTTCAATACATAATAACAATAAAGTTGTATTATTTGCGTACAACTTACCTCGGTATACAAAAAGTGGGCGACTAGATCCAAAACCCCACTTTTGGTCTTCCCCCGGTCTAGGTCCAAATTCTATTTTTCTTGATCTATAATGACAAAATTTACTTATTTAATCACCACATTAATCAAGACATTCCAAAATTCCTACTTTGGAAAAATTACTATTTTGCCTTTAGACTTTCATAATTATGATTTTGCCCCTAGGCTCGTAAAACGATTTTAATCAAATTTCCTCCTTTAACAATCCTAGCCGAACCTTTATTACTCTTATATCAACTCACAAATCCAATTATTTCACACATTTACTACCCATTTTATAACTTTTACAAAAAGGTCATTTTTGGTGTTTTCATGAAAACCCCTTTCAAAAAAGTTGTCTATTTAACAACCAAGATTCATTTTCTTCCATAAAATATCAGCAAAAAACATGAATACTCACATGTTCAAACCCTAGACTTTTAACCATTTTGCAAAATAGTCCCCTCATTAGCTAGACTAAGCTATAAGGATTCCAAAAACACAAAAATTAACAAAACCAACCACCAAAATCACTTACTTGCAAGAGAAAAGCTTGGCTGAAAATTGAGCTCTCAAAACCCCTCTTTTTTGCTGAGAATTTCGGTGGTGAAGAGAAATAATGAAAAGGACGAAGCTTTCTTTTTATTTTATGATTATTTTATCAATTAAGTCACCAAAAATCTACCTAACCTTTGACAAATTTCATGAATTAAAAATTCATGTCCAGCCACCACTCTTATTGATCTATTTACTCGATAAGGACCTCTATTTTAGTGTGTGTGTTTTTCTCTGTTTATAGATCATGAAGGTACTATGGCATAGACAACCATGATCTAATTCCGTTTTCTTCAATTCTTGATCTATAAATATTCAAATTTAAACCATTTATTCACTAATTCATTCAATTCAATCCAAGAACACACTTTTAGGGCTATTTGCAACTTAGCCCTCATATTTACACATTTTTATCAATTTAGTCCATTTTTCTCAAAACAAAAAAATATACAAAATCACCATACAATCATGCTTAGCCGAATGCCCGTGTATCTCATACAAGACCAAACATTTCATCAAATCTCAACCTTATGTCTATGCTATAGTACCTTCACAAATGTTATACTTTTATTTCTCAATTGCTTTACCTCTAGAGCAAATATCTTAACCGGCTCTTCGCCATAAGTCATGTCTGATCGAATCTCAACCTTTGTTGATGAAAGAACGTGTGAAGGGTCAGAACGGTAACGGCGTAACATCGACACATGGAGAACATTGTGGATCTTCTCTAACTTGGATGGCAAGGCTAGTCGATAAGCTACTGGTCCAATTCTCTCAATCACCTCATAAGGTCCAATAAAACGTGGACTTAATTTTCCTTTCCTACCGAATCTGAGGACTTTCTTCCACGGGGATACTTTCAAAAACACCTCATCACCGACTTGAAACTCAATTTCTTTTTGTTTCAAATCCGCTAAGGATTTCTGTCTATCCGAAGCGGCCTTCAAACAGTCACAAATTAACTTTACTTTCTCTTCAGTCTCTTTGACTAAGTCAACCCCGTAATTCTGATTTTCTCTGAGTTCGGTCCAATACAAGGGTGTTCGACACTTACGCCCATACAAAGCCTCATAAGGCGCCATTTTCAAACTCGACTGATAGCTATTGTTGTAGGCAAACTCTACCAGCGGTAAATACTTTTCCCAATTGCCTTGGAATTCAAGGACACAACACCGCAACATGTCTTCAAGAATTTGAATTACTCTCTCTGATTGATCGTCAGTTTGCGGATAAAAGTCTTGCTAAAATTCAACTTCTCCCCAAAGCTTCTTGTAAATTTTCCCAAAACTGCGAGGTAAACCTTGGATCTCTATCTAAAATAATCGACAAGGGCACTCCGTGGAGTCTCACAATTTCGGAAACATAGAAATCAGCCAATTTTTCAAGCGGATAATCCATATGCACTGGTATAAAATGAGCTGACTTTGTTAGTCTATCAACTACAAGCCATACAGCATCTTTCTTCCTTAGCGTCCAAGGCAACCAGGACACGAAATCCATAGTAATACGGTCTCATTTACATTCGGAACCATCACAGGCTGAAGAAAACCTAAGGTACTTTGTGTTCAGCTTTCACTTGCTGACAAATTAGGCACTTAGAGACAAACTCTGAAGCGTCTCTTTTCATTATCGACCACCAATACATTTTCTTCAAGTCATTGTACATTTTCACACTACCCAGATGGATAGACATACAACTGCTATGTGCCTCATGCAAAACTTTCTGAATAAGCTCATCGTCTTTGGGTACACAAATTCTATCTCGAAGCATTAAACAGCCATCTAAACCAATCTGAAAGTCTGATTCTATATCCATCTTGCACTGAGTTATCTTAGCTTGCAATTCTTTATCACCTTTCTGAGCTTCGCAGATCTCTTGCAAAAACATTAGTTTTGCTCTCAACTAGGCTAAAATCTAACCATCGTTGGTTACTAACAACTGAGTGTTCATGGCCCTCAAGGAAAACAATGACTTCCTACTCAAAGCATCGGCGACCACGTTCGCCTTCCCCGGGTGATAATCGATCACCAGTTCGTAATCTTTTATGAGCTCTAGCCACCTCCGTTGGCAAAGGTTTTGTAACACCCCTTACCCGTATTCGACACCTGAACCGGGTACAAGGCATTACCGTACTTAACTTGCTCAATCAAACAATATTAATCCTTAAGAACTTCATTCAAAAATTTAAAAATTTTCATTCGAGACCATAATGTCCTCACTATGGGTCTACGTGACCCTAGACTTACACCCGGAATGATTCGGGATCAAGCTGGAAACTTTTGAACACTTAGAAAAATTTTGACATAAAACAGGGCCACACGCCCGTGTGAAAAGTGGGACACGCCCGTGTGGAATTATTTTTCAATTCGAACCTACAGGGGTTTTCACACGGCCTGACACACGCCCTTGTCCATAGCCCGTGTCCCTCACACGGCCATGACACGCCCGTGTTTTCTCCCGTGTGTGAAAACCTTGACATTTTGTTTGTGACGTCATCCTCTCAATAAGGTCACACGCCCGTGTCCTTAGACCATGTGTCGAATTAAATTCCTAATTTCAGGTGCAGACTTCACACGGCTTGGGCACATGCCCGTGTCTTAGGCTGTGTCCCCCCACAAGGAAGAGACAGATGGCTGTGTCTCTGCCCGTGTGTTTACTACTGAGCACACTAACTTGTCAACCTAGCATTCATAGGGACACACGGCCTCTGAACACGCCCATTGGGCTGACTATGTGTCACACACGGCCTAGATACACGCCCGTGTGTCTACCCGTGTGGACAATTGTAAGGCTCTCTACCAAGCCATTTGCCACCATACAAGCAACCACACTTATACCAAATCAATTCAACCTATATCATGAACATAATACACTTCTAAGAACCCAAAATCAAGACATCCAGACAAACATGCACTTCATGAATTTTATCTTTATTTATAAATATGAACTTGTCAAGTATTGGCCAATTTCCAATGACCATTTACAAAATGAATTAAACATCATTAATAGCCAACACCTTGGCTAACAAATATGACATAACAAAATAACCAAGTCTTATACATGCCATACTCAAAATAAGTCTAACTTTGCTATACCAAGAAGAAGTTGATAGTGTGGTTTCCGAACTCCGACGTTCCACGAATTCCCAAGCTAGCTTGGCAATACTACAAGGAAAAGGGAAATGAGAGGGGTAAGCATAAAGCTTAGTAAGTTTGCATGAAATAAATAACAACATAAGGCTCATGATGTCATCCATCCATGGCATTGAATAAAACACGAAGTCTTAAGCACATTGGCATAACTTACTCATGCTTACTCTTACCAATTACATATCATGTCACATATCGTAAACTTTTCTCGTGAATTACTCACATGTACCTGTATCACTTCATCACACAGCTTTAGCACTAATCTCATCTCTATTACAAGCTTAACTATTACCCCCATTGAATCACTTGGGATACTCGAAGATACATAATCATCATCATTTACATAAATACGTCGCCAATGCCATATCCTAGATATGGTCTTACATGGAGTCACCTCTAGATGTCGATGCCATATCCTCGATATGGTCTTATATGGGATCTCATATCAATTGTCGATGCCATATCCCGGATATGGTCTTATACGATTCTCATATTCGATGCCGATGCCATATCCCAGATATGGTCTTATACAGGATATCAATTCGGTGTCGATGCCATATCCAAGATATGGTCTTATATAGGACCTTACCCTTCTCAAGTCTTGATGATATTATTCTCTCATTTATTAAGGTCCAATCGGGACTTCCACATCACAATTCTCATCATTTTCTCATTCAACATCATTACTTAAATTCATAGAAATATTATACAACATCAGTAATATCAATCATTTAGAAACTTAATAACATGATGTTGAATTTATTGCATACAAACTTACCTCGATTTCAAAATAAGCCAATTTGTCGATCTAGTCCGATACCTGGCCCTTTCCTCGGTCAAGGTTAATCCCTCGTTCTTCTTGATATATAATAGCAATTTAGCTCATTTAATTATCACATTAATCAATGCATTTCAAAAATCATACTTTGGCAAAATTACCATTTTACCCTTAGACTTTCACAAAATGACCATTTTACCTCTAGTCTCGTAAATCAATTCTAATCAAATTTCTTCTTTTAATAAGCCTAGGTGAACATTTATTTCTCTTATAACAACCCTTAATACTCATTATTTCACACAATTAACACCTATTCTATAACCTTTGCAAAGAGGTCCTCTTAGGTGTTTTCATGGAAACACCTTTCATAAAAGTTGTTTATCTAATAACTAAGACTCATTTTCTTCCATAAAAATGCAGCAAACAACATAATTACTCACATGGAAAAACTCTAAACTTTCAACCATTTTGCAAAATAGTCCCCTTTTTAGCTAGCTTAAGCTTTAGGGGTTTCAAAAGTACAAATATCATCAATGAAAGACACCAAAATCACTTACTTGCACGGAGAGAAGCTTCCTAAAATTTTAAGCTCTCAAACCCCTTAGTTTGCTGTTAATTTTCGGTGGAGGAGAAGAGGAGAAAAGATGATATCTCTTTTTTCTTTATTTTATGATTAAAAATCAATTTAGTCACCAAATGTTCACCTAACCAATTGACAAAGTCTTTTCTTTGTCCCTATGGCCGGCCACCACCCTAAACAAGGCCTAATTGCACATTAGGGACCTCCAATTAATATTCCTTAGCTATTTGACACCTTTAGCTTGTAAAATAGAACTTTCGCACTTTTTGCGATTTAGTCTTTTTTTGCAATTATACATGCAATTGCTAAAATTAAAGCACAAAAATTCTCATGCACATATATAATCATGCTATAACACATAAATTAATATAAAAATAATTTACTTCAATCTCGAATTAGTGGTCCCGAAACCACTGTTCCGACTAGCCCCTAAATTGGGCTGTTACAAGTTTAACTCCTTTTGAGTCATCAAATACTTTAGACTTTTATGGTCGGTGAATACTCGACATCTCTCGCCATAAAAATGGTGTCTCCAAATCTTCAGTGCGAACACTATGGCAGCTAACTCTAAGTTGTGAGTCGGATAGTTTTTCTCATGCGGCTTCAGTTGTCTCGAGGCATATGCTATTACCTTGCCTTCTTGCATAAGCACACACCCCAATCCATTTAAGAATGCATCGCTATACACTACAAATTCCTTTCCCGATTCCAGTTGCACTAAAACTGGGGCTTCAGTCAACAATGCTTTTAGTTTCTCAAAACTCTGTTGGCACTTCTCTATCCATTCGAACTTGACATCTTTCTGTAGCAACCTCGTCATCGGAATAGCTATTATGGAGAATCTTTTAACGAATCGTCTATAGTAACCTGCTAAGCCTAAAAATCTTCTAATCTCTGATACATTCCCTGGCGTTTCCACTCAACAATAGCTGAGATCTTATCCGGATCAATTCTAATTCCATCACCCGACACGATGTGTCCTAAGAATCTCTGATGTGCCCATGTCCCTAGCCGTGTGGATTTATTTTTCAATTCAAACCTACAGGGGCTTTCACACGGCCTGGCACACGCCTGTGCCCATGGCCCATGTCCCTCACACGGCCATGACACACCCGTGTCACCACCCATGTGTTAAAACCTTGACATTCTGTTTCTTACGTCAGCAACATTTTAGGGTCACAGGGCCAAGGCAAATGCCCATGTGCTAGGCCATGTGGCAAATTTAAATTTCGCATTTAAGGTGCAGACTTCGGCCTGGGTACATGCCTATGTATTATGGTCGTGTCATCCACACGGTTGAGACACACGACCTTGCCTCAGCCTGTGTGGTTACTACTGGGCATTCTGTTTTACCAAATTAAGGTGCAGGGGACACACAGCCTAGACACACGTCCATGTGTCTACCCGTGTGGACAAAAACAAGGCTATTTACCAAGCCCTTTTGCTACCCTTACTTGCACCAACATAAGCTACACCAAGTAACACCAATCCACACATAAACATCTGACCAAATCATGTACTAACCACATTCATGGAAACACCAACATTTGCATTTATCAACAATAAGTATTAGCCATCAACTATGGCCTTATACAAAATGAATCAACTTCATGACAAACCAACACATTTGGCCACCACAATATGACACTTAACAAAAATACTAAGTCCTTATACATGCCACGCTCAAAACATTTAAGCTAACTATACCAAAAACTTCAGGTGATAGTGTGATCGATGCCTCCGATGTCCCTTGATTCCCAAGCTAGCTTGGCGGCACTATAAGAAAATGGAAAAGAGAGGGAGTAAGCATAAAGCTTAGTAAGTTTCATGTAAATAAGTAACAACATCAACCTTGCATCTTTAAACACATAGCATATTATAAACTAGCACAACATTCTTGATTTAACAATGGTAGATTTACTACATATTTACACATCACAAGTATAAGCCAAAGATTACAAGATCGTCCCGAAATCATTCTCATAGATAGAACTTACTCATTTTCATCATTACCGTTAAGGCATCATAACTAAGCTCATATCTTATGAGTTTCAAGTAAGAACATGTACCACTCACAACATGATTATATCCTTTCATATCTTTATCATAAGCTCTAAATAACTCATGGAGCCATTTGGAATAATAAAGGATATTCGATAAGCCTCACACAAGAGGGTAAAATTGTAACAGTCCGGTTTAGACCCTAGTCGAAACAGTGATTTCAAGACCATAAATTTGAGTTTAATTATTATTTTAATATTATTTTCTGTGTTGTTGATATGTGAATTAGTATGTGTGAAGTTTCTGTGTGATGATTTGTCCGCCTGTGTGCTTAATTTGACAAAAGGATTAAATTGCATCAAAATGAAAAAATTCATGCTATTTGTTAAAGCACTTATATGTTGTGGCTTTTAAGAGAGGAGGCCTTAAGAGGCAATTAGACCACTATTAAGTTAGTGGATGCATAAAGGACATAAATGCCCATAATGTTTATATGTTTATATGTTTAGTAAAAGGGTAAATATGTCATCTTTGTATTAAAATGTCTTTTGATAAAAACAAAATATGAAAAATGGGCATTAATTCATTCATCCTTCCACCGAATGCATAAAAGAAAGAAAACAAGAAGAGCTTGTTACATTCGGCTAGTTTGAGGAACAAATTCAAGGTATGTATTTAATCGGTTTTTGATAATTTCTACGTTTTTGCAATTGTTGCTTTGAGAGCTACAAAACCCATGAATTAATTTTGAGAATTGATGAAGTTTTTGAAATGATCTTTTGATGAACTCATGTTTTTTGTGATGGTTGATAGTGAAAAATGAAAGATATGTGTTTAATGAACATGTTTTGCTATTGAATTTTTGATGAATTTAGCTAATTAAGGCTAAATTGTGAAAATAGCATTTTGAAGGACTAAATTGTGAATTTGATGAAATGATTGGACTTGTATGAAATATGTGAGAATTTGGCTAAGCATGGGCATGAGTTGATTTTATATATTTGATGTTTTGAGAAAAATTGACTAAATTGATAAAAAGTGCAAATGTGAGGGCTAAGTTGCAAATAGCCCTAAAAGTGTGTTTTTGGATTGAATTGAATGTGTTGTTGAATAAAAGGGTTAAATTTGAATATGTTTAGATCAAGAACCGAAGAAATCGGACTTAGATCACGGGAAAGCGAAAGTAACCGTGTAACACCCCAAACCCGGTCAAAACATTACGACCGAATCTGGATTGTTACAAAGGAAGTAGATTTGAAAATTTTTTGGCAAAACATCATGATTTGAGGAGTTATCTTGTTTGGTGAATCCATGTTAAGGGCCTTGAAAAACCTGTTTGTTTCTACAAACCTTATCATTTTCCCCATAAGTTAATTAGGTGTTAAAAACGGGCTTATATCATCAAAACCGAACTTAGAAAATGTTTAAGAAAAAGGTGACAATCGAAATGAATATTGAGGTGCGTGATTTTGGGTAATATTATTGTAATGCTAAGTAAAACCCCAAGTTTTAATTATTTATGGCTTATTATTCATTCATTTAAAATTTGGAAAACCTCTATTTATGCTTTTAAGAAAACCCCGTTTTTTGATAATTCATATCGTGTATAAAATCAGCATATAAACAAAATCCCCAAATTGAAATAGAGTTAAAGTGGCCTTATTACAGATTAAAATCCCGAAATAGAAATAAATTTAAAATAAAGTTTAAGTTTACTAGAGAAATTGCAATGCATGGCCACCTCGAGTCCGTCTCGGCCCAAAACCCGCCATCTACTGATTACCTGCAAAATTAGCAAATGGTTGAGTCATCGAGACTCAGTGTGTAAATCCCCGTCTAACACAAACTGGGCCTTAGCCCGCTCAATACGACACATGTCACATGCATGCAATGCAACCCAACCCAGTTTAGCTCTCCATCCAAACACCTGTGGCATTATGCCACTGTGGTTCATGACCACCGTGGTCTTAGACCACTCGTGACAAAGTCACTATAACATGTAATCGTGGGGCCAACCCACTGTGGTCGTAGACCACCGTGACGATCTCTGTAAATTACACATACGTGGGGCCAACCCACTGTGGTACTTAACCACTGAGATGAGTCACTGATTAAAGTATTCGTGGTTTCAACCACCGTGGTACTTAGACCACTCGTGACAGTAGTAACTGATTCTCCATCCTCCTTTCATTCAATCCCGAGCCCATGCTCTTTACTTCGTGCACAATATGCATGCAACCAATATCACAATGTGTAACAGATAATGTTTCATACATGCATAACATCGAAAATACATACATGCATACTATCAAGAATATCAATATCGAAGAACTTATCCGGCGTCTCCAACCTTACCCATAAGGGTACTTTGCCTATCACATTAGTCATTTCGACTTTCATAACACAACAACGAAGAAGGTGTGTGAGTAATACACACCTGATAACTCATAACACTAGGCTTTCTACGTCGATGCTTTCACTAGCAGGGACGACGGCTATTTGCCTATCCCAAACAGACGTCGGCTCTCTACCACAGCCCGACGGAAAATCTCGAACCTCGACACCGCACGCCTTTTGAACTTTGGAGCCGAAACTATGGGTTCACTCCCCTTCTGGGCTTGACTGCTTCTTAAAAATCTGAATGAAGAGATGAGATTCGGAAATCGACTGATCCTCAGACTTTGGACTCAAATCGTAGGGCTAAAGGTGTTTCTCAGAATATGCGTCCCAAACGAGAGAAGAAGATATAGGAAGAGGGGTTAACCAAAATATATACACCAAGCCAATTAGCCATTCGGCATTGGCTACAAAAATCGAAAGAAAGGAAAAAGAGATGAGCAATAGGATCTCTCCTTACCTTAACAACAGAGTCGATTGAAAAGACTTCTTGGCCAAGATCCCTAACCCCTTGCTTCGCGATATTCGGGTAACAGACACAAAGTGAAAGAACCAGGTTTGTTAACCAAAATAGATTCGGCCTCCCTTTGGAAAGAAAGGATGGAGAGGTAGATTATGAGAACAAATAAAGGAGAACCTTACCTTAAAGCAGAGATGTCGATTGACACACAAGATGGTTCGGCTATGGAGAAAGGTGTAGAACGAATACGCAAAGAGAAAGAGATGAGAGGTAGATTTCGGCTTGAAGGAGAAGAAGTAGAGGAGAAAAGGGGGTTTTGGCTTGACAAGAGAGGGGATGAGAGTGGATTTAGATTCAGTTATGATGCTTAAGAGAAGAGCAAAGAAGGGAAAGGAATTTGGCTTGCAAAGAAGATAGCAAAAAGAAATGTGAAGGGTGAATGGCAAGGGGATATTCGGCAAAAGATGGTTTGATAATCTTCAAGGAAAGAAATGTCAGAGTGGGAGGTTTGTAATCCAGAGAAAAAGATGAGAAAAGAGTTGAAAAACACCAAAGAAAAAGAAGAGGAACCCTGTAACACCCCAAACCCGGCCCATACGTTTCGACCAGATCTGGTATGCTACGGGTTGAACGTTAAAATCTTTTGCTAAGTTGGTTTTAGAAAATCATAGTTATTAGGCAATATTTGAATAAATAAGTGACATTTGAAAAGAAACCTTGTATTATTATTATTTGGTATAAATAAACCCCTGACATAAATTCATAAGTTGCAAATATTAAAAAAAAACTACTTAGGCGAATATAAACTATGGGGCCTTATTACCTAAATATTCCCAAAATAAAACTTAAAGGAAAACCGAAAATAATTTATGAAAATAAAAAGACTTGATGGCCCCTCGAGTTCGTCTCGGCTCCTATGTCCACGATCTACTGCTCATCTAAAAAGTTAGGGAAAAATAATAGGGTGAGTCACCAACACTCAGTGTGTAAATCCTGAAAACACATAAAAGGCTTGGGTCCACAAACACATTATGAGCCCTGGCCCATACACAATGGCAACAATCATAATCACATGACAGATAATAAATGATGCAAAGCCCAACCCATCCTAGAATTCCATCCTCTACACACCAACCCGTACCAACCATCACACCTTGGGGATTTCTACAATCAACCCACCAACCGCTACACACCATATCGACAGTCATACTGCCTACTCCTTATCAATCAGGAATTTTAACGTGGGTTTTCTACCACCGATCACCAAGTGACCTAACATTTCATTTCATGGGTTTTCTACCACCGATCACCATGTGATCTCATTAGATGGGTTTTCTACCACCGATCACCATGTGATCTAACATTTCATTAGGTGGGTTTTCTACCACCGATCACCATGTGATCTAACATTTCATTAGGTGGGTTTTCTACCACCGATCACCATGTGACCAATCATGCTCTTCCTCTTTTCATATCAAACCCATCCCATGCATACATTCATGCAAAATCAAACAATCTACTACCTAAGAGATTACAGTCTTTCGCATACATCGATACACATAGAGAAGTTCTATGATTACGTACCTGGCATTCCTTGCCTAACCCTTTTTGGGTTTCATTCGACTGTCTACACAGCCACTTTCCGGCTTTTTAGCCCATAACATAAACATACATATATTTATACAGATTATTAGTGTGTTAGAGATCTACACACGACTGTTCATACAGCCTCATTTTCCAGCTTTTCAGCCCCTAACAGGTATAATACAAAATAAAACTTATGTGATAAGGATCTACACACGACTGTTCATACAGCCTCATTTTCCGGCTTTTCAGCCCCTAACAGGTATAATACAAAATAAAACGTATGTGATAAGGATCTACACACGACTGTTCATACAACCTCATTTTCCGGCTTTTCAGCCCCTAACAGGTATAATACAAAATAAAACTTATGTGATAAGGATCTACACACGACTGTTCATACAGCCTCATTTTTCGGCTTTTCAGCCCTTAACAGGTATAATACAAAATAAAACTTATGTGATAAGGATCTACACACGACTGTTCATACAGCCTCATTTTCCGGCTTTTCAGCCCCTAACAGGTATAATACAAAATAAAACTTATGTGATAAGGATCTACACACGACTGTTCATACAGCCTCATTTTCCGGCTTTTCAGCCTCTAACAGGTATAATACAAAATAAAACTTATGTGATAAGGATCTACACACCTGATTACTGTTAGAACGAGACCCTCTAAGTCGACGCTATCCGTAGCCAACACCACCGCTATCTGCCTTGAAATCTCGAAAAGAGATATGAGATTCAGGGACTAGTGTTTTCGGCTTTTAGATCTAAGAGATCTACTTACTAGAGAAGATTCGGCTACTCCCAGAGGATTCCGGCTTTTTCCGAAAATCAAAAAGAGAAGATAATTCGAAGAAATCTATAGAGATTAGACTTTTAGAAGAAAGAAGAGAAGAGAATAATGGAGTTTTCGACTTTTAGAAGAAAGAAGAGAATGATGAAGTTTAAAGGCTTTTAGAAGAAAGAAGAGAATAATGGAGTTTTCGGCTTTTAGAAGAAAGAAGAGAATAATGGAGTTTTCAGCTTTTAGAAGAAAGAAGAGAATAATGGAGTTTTCGGCTTTTAGAAGAAAGAAGACAGTAATGGAGTTTTTGGTTTTTAGAAGAAAGAAGAGAATAATAGAGTTTTCGGCTTTTAGGAGAAAGAAGAGAATAATGGAGTTTTTGGCTTTTAGAAGAAAGAAGAGAATAATGGAGTTTTTGGCTTTTAGAAGAAAGAAGAGAGTAATGGAGTTTTCGGCTTTTAGAAGAAAGAAGAGAATAATGGAGTTTTCGGCTTTTAGAAGAAAGAAGAGAATAATGGAGTTTTCGACTTTTAGAAGAAAGAAGAGAAAGAAAAGGTGGAAACCCTAAATGTCGCAAAATAAAGAAGAGAACCCTCCCTATTTATAGAAATTTCGGCTAACTCCTAGCCTTGTAGATAGCTCCTATCTTTTCTCCTTTTATCTTCCATATTATCAACTATAATATCTACATTATCTTATTCATATAAATCCTCTTATTTTTGAGCCTTGTTGCCATCCACTCCACCTAACCCAAATGCCGAAAATTAGCTAACTTAAACTAAAAGAATTGGGCTCCATGGAACTTAAATTTGGGCCCCTTATTCCCTTGTGTGGCGTCACCTCCTTGCTCCCTAAGTGGCGCCACTGACCACTGGGCCACAAGCCCATTTTGATGTTTTAAACACAAATACTACCTTTTAAACCCTATAATGCCCAAACAAATAATTTTAACCAAGGCCTCTGCCTAAGCCTGAGCCCAATTTGGACCCCTAACACTTAAATTAACTCATTACACATGTTCACCCATTAAACGAATAGGTCCAAAAATTCAGGATGTTACAAACCCTTAGATGATCTTAGGCAATTTCGGCACACAATGAGTAAACAACACCAAAACGAAACAAAGCTCACAAATTCGGCACACCCTCACTAAGAGCTCTCGGTTTTGTCAACCCACACTCAATGCCGTCAGCCCCTAGCTCCAACCATAACACATAGCCGTAACTCTACCTCCCCACTCCCAACATTCGGCCAACACACAAACACCAACCCTCCTCCTCGATTTTCTCCACCAAATGCTCCCCATCACCCATTCGAATTTGTTTTACCATTTCAAACTCCCCAAGCTCCTCATGACCACCCATTCAAACTCCTTTCACTTATTCAACCAACAACCTTAGAGAGTCCAGCCGCAAGCCACCACCTTAGCTTCCCAGGTGCAAAAATAAAGCCTCAAAGTGAGCTTTATGGGATTCAAACCTCCTCCCTGCTGCTTCCCCCCTTGTGGCGCCACTTCCCTGCACTCTAAGTGGCGTCTCCTTGCCACTTCACCACCTCACTTCTTGTGTTAACAAAACACAATTAATTACCCTTAAGGCCTACCTCAGCTAGCTCTCCCCTAAAGTGCCTAAAAATAAAATTTTCACCAAGGCTCAAGCTTAACCCCGAGCCTTCCCTGGACTCCCAAACACACCAAATTAACAAACAGAGCATGGCAAACACACAACAAACATTAAATGCAGAGCCCCTAATTCCAGGATGTTACAAACCGAGTAGCCGTTTCTGTTTCCGTTTCAGTTAAATCGAATCCGAGGTAAGTCATTATGCAAATAAACGTATTTGTATTGAACTGTGTATGTTCATATGACTATTGTTAATGATGAATGCTTACGAGATGATTTGTACATGAATTTTGAGATAAGGTTGAATTAGTGACAAAGTCTGAGAAGTCCCGTACGAACCTAGGAATAGATAGGATTAGCTATGTCATGATTACGAGACCACGTCTGGGACGTTGGCATTGATTCAAAATTTCCTGTAATACCATGTCTGGGACGTTGGCATCGATACGAGATTTACGTGTAACACCACGTCTGGGACGTTGGCATTGATACGAGATTTACGTGTAAGACCATGCCTGGGACATTGGCATCGTATTAATTCGTGTAAGACCCTGTCTGGGACAGTGGCATCGATATTTGAGTTCATGTAAGACCTCATCTGGGATGATGGCATCGTACGATTATTCCGAGGTTTCTGAATATCCTATTAGGTTCCGAACGGTTCAACGAGCAAGTCTGTGGCACGAAATGTGATGTGAATGATAAATCCATTTCAGGTACATTAATAAGTACAGAAAGTGTGTATGGAAGGTAAGTATCTATACGAACTTATTAGAATGAATATGTACTATGAAATGATGAGATGATATGTGAAATTATGCTAGATGATGAGCTTTGTGCATATGTGGTAATGAGTTGAAATATGTGATAAGATTAAGGCTTAATAATTGAACCAAACTCTATGTAAGATGTATATGCAATGTGCATTTTAAGTTTAGTTTATTTGTATATGGCTTACTAACCTTTTGAAAGCTTACTCTGTGTGCATTTTTCTCTGTTTTATAGATCGTCAAAGCTACTAAAGGCTCGGGGACCGTCAAGGATCGTCATCACACTACTCAACTTGTTTTGGTACATTTTGGAAATGTATATAGCTAGATATGGAATGTATAGGTTAGTATTTGTATAAGTGGAGAGTTGAACTTGCCATGTGATTTGGCTAGTTTTGTGTTAAGAATATGCATTAATGAATATGATAAATGGTGCATGTTTTGGTATGGTTTGATAGTATATGAAATTGTTGAGATTTGATGAGTATATGGACAAAATTATGAGCATATATGTTTGACAAAAGAATGAGCTCATGAAAGGTAAGTATGGATGAAATATGCTTGTGTATACTTGAGTTTTTGTTGTGTAAATTGGTATGAATGGAAATAGATTTGAATGTAGAGATTGAATGGTTATCTTGATATGTTTTCGGTGTCTAATTGTGCATGAGTTGAATTGGTTATTTGCTTATAGGTATGACCCTAAAGTGGGTGGCATATTGGCCTAGCAAATGGCCTATTTTGCCACACGGGCGTGTCTATTGACCGTGGGACTAAGTCAGTAGTTAATTAAGAGTACACTGCCTTGGCACACGGACGTGCCTGGTAGCCGTGTGGTTTAGTTAGGTTCGACCACGGCCAAAGTGTAAGGGCGTGCATGATGGCCATGGAGCCAAGTCAGAATTGACCACGGCCAAGGTACACGGGCGTGTTTGGTGGCCGTGGAGTTAAGTCAGATTCGACCATGGGGGAGACACATGGGCGTGTCTAGCGGCCGTGGGAGGCACACGGCCTACCTATACGGGCGTGTAACCCCTGAAACTTAGAAAGTTTAAAATTTTTCGAGAATTTCTGTATGTGTTCCGGTTTAGTCCCGACTCTGTTTCAAGCATGACTAAGGTCTCGTTGACCTATTAAAGTGACATTGCGTTTAGTGAATTGTATTATGTAATGTCTGTAAAAGTTCCGATCTATCCGGTAATACCTTTAACCCTAATCCAACGACGAATTCGGGTTAGGGGTATTACAAAAATGCCGATGCCATGCCCTAGACATGATCTTACAGTGGCTAACATGTCGAGGCCGATACTATGTCCCAGACATAGTCTTACACTAGCTCTTGTCTCAATGCTGATGCCATGTCCTAGACATGGTCTTACAGCTCTCATAATATGGTCGATGCCATGTCCCAGACATGGTCTTACACTAGCACACATATCAATGCCGATACCATGTCCCAAACATGGTCTTACACAGGCTCTCATAATGTGGCCGATGCCATGTCCTAGACATGGTCTTACACTAGCACACGTATCACCCCAAATGTTATGGCATTGATATTCAATCTATTCCTAAGGTTCAACCGAGAGTTTTTACTACATCAATTCTCATCATGCATATTCACAACAATAATTATACACTTTATGCCATATTAATTGTTCAATACATAATAACAATAAAGTTGTATTATTTACGTACAACTTACCTCAGTATACAAAAAGTGGGCGACTAAATTGAATTAGTCTACTAGCTTGGTCTTCCCTCGATCTAGGTCCGAATTCTGTTTTTCTTGATCTATAATTACCAGACTTACTTATTTAATCACCATATTAATCAAGACATTCCAAAATTCCTACTTTGGCAAAATTACCATTTTGCCCTTAAACTTTCACAAAATTATGATTTTGCCCCTAGGCTCGTAAAATGATTTTAATCAAATTTCCTCCTTTAACAAGCCTAGCCGAACCTTTATTACTCTTATAGCAACTCACAAATCCAATTATTTCACACATTTACTACCCATTTTATAACTTTTACAAAAAGGTCATTTTTGGTGTTTTCAGGAAAACCCCTTTCACAAAAGTTGTCTATTTAACAACCAAGATTAATTTTCTTCCATAAAATTTTAGCAAAAAACATGAATAATCACATGTTCAAACCCTAGACTCTCAACCATTTTGCAAAATAGTCCCCTCATTAGCTAGATTAAGCTATAGGGGTTCCAAAAACACAAAAATTAAGAAAACCAACCACCAAAATCACTTACTTGCAAGAGAAAAGCTTGGCTGAAATTTGAGCTCTCAAACCCCCTTTTTTGCTGAGATTTCGGTGGCGAAGAGAAAGAATGAAAAGGATGCAGCTTTCTTTTTATTTTATGATTATTTTATCAATTAAGTTACCAAAAATCTACCTAACCTTTGACCAATTTCATGAATTAAAAATTCATGTCCAGCCACCACTTTTATTGGTTTATTTACTCAATAAGGACCTTTACTTTAATGTTCTATAGCTATTTAACACCTTTACTTTGTAGAACAAAACTTTTGCACTTTATGCGATTTAGTCTTTTTTCAAAATTAAGCATGAAATCGCTAAAATTAATTTGCCAAAATTTTCAAACACTAATATAATCATGCCATGACACTTGAAATAATATTAAAATAATTTCTCCAACCTTGGATTTGTGGTCTCGAAACCACTATTCCGACTAGCCCCAAAATCAGGCTGTTACACCGTGTCCCAGCCCCGTGTCCAAACCCGTGTAACTCTTTGACTTGGGTCACACGGCCAACCACACGCCCATCTGAACAACCCGTGTGCCCTTCAAAATAGCCTTACCGTGTGCCAGGCCGTGTCCTAGACCGTACCAAACCTGTAGAGTATACTGATTTATGCCATACGGCTGAGTTACATGCCCGTGTGCTGGGCCGTATGGAGCTTACTGACTTGATTTCTAATTGAACACTAGGGGACACACGGCCGTGTAACCTGATTGTGTGTCACACACGGCTGAGACATACGCCTATGTCCCTGCCCGTGTGGACAAAAATAGGCTATTTACCAAGCGTTCTTGCCACCCAAATTTGTGTCCATCTACACCAAACCAAATGGCACCAAAACATGGCATAAATGAGCATTCAACCAACCTCAACCAAACATAATTCATACCATTTCAACCCCAACAATTACAAGGCACAAAAATACCACAATATGCCATTAAATTTCATACCAAACCTCACTTTCTCAAATCATGAATATGGACACTTTCAATTATGCATTATTTGCCTAGATTCACAAGCATACAAATTCTCAAACCTAACCATTTGATATCCCTAAATGCCAATTATCAACAAGCATCACTTATCCATCGTCAAACACATAACTAAATTCATATGCACACACACACACATATATATATATATACACAACCAAATCAACCAAAATAAGCCAAATCACTTGGCTATATACACTCCAAACACATCATTTACAAGCCATTTCAATGACTAAATTCATTACCAACACATACCAAAATGACCAAAGCTCCTATACATGCTATATAACCAAATACATAGATTCAAAAGTATCAAAGTGATAGTTGGATAGTGTGATGAAGTCTCCGACAATTCCCAAATAAAAGCTAGCTTTGATTTCACTATAAAACATGGAAAAACAAACAAAGTAAGCTATATAGCTTAGTAAGCTTGTATGATAATAAACACAACTTAACAAAATATACCAATCAACAATTGAACATATCTCTATACAATTCATATAAATACACAAACCTATAAAATTTAAAATCACAAGGTTAGAATTGAACTTCACAAGTTTCTTCGATTCAAAGCTTATAGGTTCATGTACATACCTATACCATCTCTTATCAATCTCATACTTATCCGTATCTTTGATATACCCGTTGAACCATTTAGAATACTATCGGATACTCGGGAATCTCGCACCCTAAGTGCCACATACATAGCCGAAGCTATCTCAATCACATATCACATATAATGCTCACTTTCGAGCTATCAAAAGGTCTGCTCACACAAGTTGATGGTCATGACGAAGCTACATGGTGCTACTCACACAAGCTGACGAGAATCCGCAACACATGCCGGATAACTCAGCCACCGGTAGGTCGTACAGACCAGCACCCAAATCACATAACCCCTAATGATATGCCATATGTATCCTAATCTATTCCTAAGGTTCAACCAGGATTTCACACTTGCCGAATTATCGTCGAACATGTCCGTAGAGTCGTACTCACAATTTATGCAATATCAAAGCATTTAAAATACAATTATAACAAATATTATTACATACGAACTTACCTCGATTGCAAAAACGGTGAAATAAGTTGATTAGTTTGATACTTTGTTTTCCCCCCGATCTAAATCCGAAATTTTCTTTTCCTGATCTAATTGCAATCAAAATTAACTTATTTAATTATCACTCTATTCAATTTAATCTAAAACACACATGAAGGAGATTTTACATTTTTATCCCTAACATTTCAACATTTTTACAATTTAGTCCTTATTTCATAAAATTACAAATTCATGCAATTCAACCAAAACCCATGCTAGCCGAATTTCAATTAGGTCCCTAACAACCCATATTTTTCATTTATTTCACAATTTAACCACAAAATTTACTCATTTCACAATTTAATCCCTAATTGGACATTTTACTAAAAATCACTTAACAAATGTTGTTTATCTAACAACAAGCATGCATTTCCTACCATTAAACATCAAAACACATATAGATTCATCAATGGCAAAATCCTAAACCTATAACAGTTTTACAACATAGTCCCTGGGCTAGCTAGATTAAGCTGTAACAATCTCAAAAACATATAAATCATTAAAAACGGGACAAAAATCATTCACCAATTTAGGCTTTAAAGTAGCCGAACCCTAGCACATTCCCATGGCTTTTATTCTTTGAATTTTCGGTTGATAGATTGATAATAGAAGATGATAGAAATTTTTGTTTTATTATAATTAATCTTTATTAACAATTTACTTAATTAACCTTAAAACTTAATCAAAATTTCCATAATGCCAAGCCAATATCATCTACTATCTAATTAATGGGCTAATTACCACATAAGGACCCCCACATTAAAGTTCTATAGCTATTAGACACCTTTAGCTAATAGAACGCAACTTTTACACTTTACGCGATTTAGTCATTTTTATCAAATTAAGCACTCAAACGATAAAATTTCTTAACGAAAATTTCGCACAATCATAGCTGTAGACATTAAAATAATAATAAAATAATTATTTCGACTTCGAAATTGTGGTCCCGAAACCACTGTTCCGATTTGACTAAAAACGGGTTGTTACATTGTAGGTATGGTAAATTATAAAATTATAAAATCAACTAATTATTTCAAATATAAATATTTTTAGTAAATAAAATTTTTATATGTTAAATATTTATTTTTCGATCTATATCATGAGTGTGGTAAATTTTAGTATTATATATTTTTTTGTGTGTATGTGAAATAATTATTTAAAATATTTCACATATAATAATAGTGATATTTTAAATAATTAATTGAAATATTTCACATATAAAAATAATGATATTTGGAATAATTATTTAAAATATTATACATATAAAAGTAATAATGATATTTGAAATAATTATTTGATTTTATAATATTAGAATTTACCATACTCATAGTATAGATAAAAAAAATTTGACATATAAAAATTATACAAAAGAAAAAAATTGTTAATACTCTTCAAAAGAAAATATATTTAATTTTATAATGATATATATATAATATGGTTTCATTTATAACATATTATTATTTTGTTTATATAAATAAAAAAATATTTTTAATATAATGAAATATATTTATAATTACATATTTATATATAAATAAAAATTTATATATAAATAAAAATTTATTAATTAAAAATAAAATAACTTGAAAATAGCATGTTTATTAATTAAAATATCAACTAAATATGAAAAATTAACAACGAAAAAAAACCTTGAAACAACATAAAATTAAAAATAGTACTTAAGATAGGAATCAAACTTGAGATGAAAATAGTAATACGTGACCACATGTCAAAAGAAAGTACCTTTTGTAAAAACTATTTTTTAAAAAATATTTTTCTCAAGGTACGTTTTTGTCACATTTACAAAAAAAAAAAAACAATTTAGTTCTCTAAATAATCAAAATTTCCACTTATATTTTAATTTTTTCTTAGAATCTACTCATACTCCTCACGTTGCGTATAATTTTTTTATTAAAAGTAAAAATATAAAATCAAGAGAAATTATTAAAATATATTTAACTTCTAAATAAATAATAAAAATTCCTATGTAGGCAAGAAAAAATAAAATTCCCTAAAAGATGTACGATAATATGTTTCACCTCACGCAATAATTCATGGCTTTTGTGACTTTGCTTCTTCTTAAAGCCACGTTAAGTCCGCAGGTTCCGAATCACTTTGTCTTCGAGGAAAAAGCAATCCACTCTCGTAGTCGGACAGAACATAAAAATAAAACAAAAGTAATAGCATACTTAATTATTTATAAATTCAATGTATTGTTACCATAATACCCATTTCGTTGGTTGAATTGTTTCTTATTTATATACATGTTTAAGGGTATTATGGTCACATATAGGGTCTATATTAGGCTTAAGGTCTGAATTAAACCATAACCTCACAATTTCCGGAGAGTATCTTCATTCGTTTACTTTTGAGGTGACTTTAATGGAAATCGAAGAGATAATGAATCTCTTCGATTCATGTTGGTTTGAGATGGAAATCTTGAAGAAACAGACATCTCAATCAACATCTACGAGTTTTGAGCCAAACCCAGATCGCAAAACTGAAGGGAACTCATCAAAACCAGAGCTTAAACGCACCCAAAGTACTCTCCATTCAAGATCCATGAGTGATCAATTGAGCTTAAATAGAACAAGCTTCGTAAGTTCTTATGATTCTTTCTCACCAGACTCAGTTCTCCACTCACCAATTCTCCATAAAACCATCTCAGGCAAAGAAATCGAGGAAGAAGAATTGAAAGAAACTTGTAGTAATATGAGAATTACGAGAAGAAAGAAAGGTAGGAGGAGTAAGAGCTTGTCAGAGTTGGAGTTTGAAGAGCTAAAAGGGTTTATGGATCTTGGCTTTGTTTTCTCAGAGGAAGATAATAAGGATTCAAGGTTGGTTGAGATAATTCCAGGGTTGCAAAGATTAAGAAGGAAAGAAAGTCAAGAAGAAGATACCCAAGAAGCAGATGACGATGATGTTGATGATGTTGATGATGATGATGATGAAGTTTCAAGGCCTTACCTTTCAGAAGCCTGGAAAGTTTCAGAAAGAAGAAAAACAAACCCATTGATGAATTGGAGAGTTCCTGATTTGGGTAATGAGATTGACATGAAAGACAGCCTTAGATGGTGGGCTCATACTGTTGCCTCTACAGTCAGATGAGAAGAAGAACTGAACTCATAGCTTCCAAGTTCCAAGTTTTGGGGTTTTTTTTTTTCCGTGAGAATTAAATGATTTTTGCCGTCAATTTTCTTTGCGTGAGTTAAACTGTAAAAAGAAAGCAAACAAATAAATAAAATATATGTTTCCGGCAACGGCCGATGATATACCAGGTCTTTAGTTTGTTTGAAGTTTTTTTTTTTTTTTTTTTACAAATTATGTTATTTTTTCAAGGTGAAAATATGTGATTATCCTCTATATTATATATAAGCTGTAACTTTAATTTTTTCTATTCTAATTCCATCAATTTATTATCTACACTTATTGAATTTTTTTATTGTTCATATAGTTTTTTTATTTTTTAAAATTTAAAATTTTAATATTTATTAAAACAATAATCTTTAAATTTATTAATTAAAATGAGTGTTTTTTTAACATTTTATTAAAATCACAAATTATTTACCATTATACATGTAAATTTATGTTTGTTAATATAAAATTTTAAAAATAGTATAATTTAATTTAATAAATTTAACGATTATTATTTAAATTTAATGAAAAATTACAACAACTATATAATCAAGTAAAAGTTAAGAGATTTTTACTTTTTATTTTATTTTGTAGATTCGATCATGCTCAATTAGAGTTTAATGTAGCTACGAAATATTCGAATCTACCCCAGAATCGTAGCCCAATGGAGGAACGAGTCTAAGCTTGTTGATGTTATCGCCAACCAAAGTAGATGGTTGACTTGTATCTTATGTATAAGACGAACTTTCGATTAAAAGATATCTCCAATATTTGTCCCATATCTTTGTCCGAAAATGAAGGTAAATTTATATATATATATATATATTTATAATTTCTTATTAGTAGTTGATATTTGTCATGTTGCATTAAAAATAAATTAAATGTTGACGTAAGCTTCTTGTACATAAATAATAATAATAATAATAATAATGCACTTCATGTGATGTTTAACTCTTCAACTAACAGAAGCGGGCTATTGCTTTACTTGGAAGTTAGAATTTGGTAGCACGTTATTTGATTTTAGATTTAGTCGGTCCATATTTAGGTTATAAATAAATTCAGTTTGAATAAATATAGTTATTGTTTGGGTTTATTTATTGTTAGGTTTATGTTAAGATTTTTAAAATTGTAATCAAGTTTGTCCAGTCAAATTATGTGTATGTTTATGTTTGTGTTAGGCTTATTTTTGTTATTTTTTAATTTATAAATTAAATTACATGCGCTTTAATTGGTTTATTTTAAAATTGTTGAGGGCGTGACCAAGGCACTTCCCTCCGTAAGTCGTACGCAGCTTTCAGTAGAGGGGGACAAAATCTCCCTCAGAGAAGAATATGTCTCGTTGTTGAGAGACTTGGTCAACGTTCCTAAAGACGACATTTTGAAAATTTTTCTTGAAAAAATCGATTCTTTATCAACAAAATTAATTAATTTTTTGACTAAATTAATATATAATCAAATATATTCATCAACAATTATAAATTTTGTCATGAATAGCTTATTTAATTTGACAGGTAAACATAATGATGTTAAATTGTTGATGAAATTTTAATTTATCACTTGCATATTTTTAGAAAAGGGTTCAACCTCGACTCAATTGAATTTTTGTTTTGTTTGTATAAATTGAATCAACATTTTATTAACTAAATATATGTCCACAATTAATTACTAATTTATTTACAAATCACTTATTTAACTTTTTTGGATTAAAAATTAATTATTTAATTTAATAAAAAAATATTAATTATTAATTAATACTAACATTATTACTTATGTAAAAACTCAAGTTGGAACGTGTTCAAATTCCTCTTATTTTACTTAACTGATGAGAAAAAATTATAAATAATTTTACACAAATATTAATCTAATAAATCACCTATATGGCAATCATTTTGATATAGAGCTTACAACTGCTTTTCCTTTTCTTTAATAGAAAAGATTAAAGAACATAACAAATTTATTAATTTAATATCTAACAATAAAATAGTAAAAGCAATTGATTATTATACTTAATAATTAAATCAACTTTTTTTAAATGTTTAAGTAAACCCCTAAATTTATAAACGAATGAAAATAATGGATGAGATGACCACTTTAAAGTCATCCCAAATTCAAAACTTGAGCCCAAACAAAAACTATATACCAAGTCAAAATAATAAAATAATCTTTGAATTTGTCTATTGGGTCAGTTTACTTAAAATCCGTTAAAACTTAATCACTAAAAATACTTCTAGCGAAAATCTTGATTGTTAAAAGGTGATTTATTATAGAATTCAAATAAAAATTTATATATGTATTACGATTCAACTCTTCTAGGCTTGCAAACAGTTGACAGACGTTCTCTCCTCTCTTCTCGTTTAGGATGTCACTAGTGTAAATATTCTTTATCCATCTCTCTTCTTTTCTAACCCCCCTCCAAACACCTTACCCACCACTCCGCCTTTCCCAACCTGAGAACTTGTTTCTCCCCAAAACCAAAGATTTCCCCTAATCCAACTCATTTGCCAATAAGATTAGCCTTTGCATGTGCTTCTCTCTTCTTTCTTGAGTTTTTGACACTCCTTTCTTAGCCTAAGCTCCAATTGTGAAGCTAAGTTCACTTGTTCTCCCTCCTTTTTTATCAATCCTTCAATCAAGATTTGATGAACTCAATGAGAGTATTTGATGAAATCTCTTGTACACCTGAGGAGAGCTTAAAATGCGCTGTGTCTTTGCTGAGGGACTTGGCATACCATTGGTGGAAAACGTTGACATCAGTGGTTCTAAAGGAGAGAGTGGTCTGGGGCTTCTTTTTGGAGGAGTTCGAAAGAAATATCTAAGTCAGCGATTTGTTGATCAGAAATGGAAGGAATTCCTTGAGTTAAAGCAAGGAAAAATGACTGTGGCAGAATATGAGCGCTAGTTTGTTTGGCTCAGCAAGTATGCACAAGAATGCGTGTCTACAGAAGCTATCTTGTGCAAGAGGTTTGAAGATGGGCTGAATGAGGATATCAGACTTCTAGTTGGGATCTTGGAGTTAAAAGAGTTTGTAGTGTTGGTTGATCGGGCATGTAAGGCCAAAGAACTGAATAAGGAAAAGAGGAAGGCTGTGAGTGAGGCGATGCAAGAAAAAGGCCAATGAGTAAACTATACCAAGCTCAATTGAAGAGGTCCAAGGAAGTAAACCCTCGGACGACTACGTTAGTTGGATATTCACATAGAGACCGAGGTAACACATACTCGAGCTCGAAAGTTCAAACTATTTCAATGGCAAGTGTGGGAAATCCGAAGTCCAAACCTGAGTGTCCAAATTGTGAAAGACAACACACGGGGGAGTGTTAGGGGAATAGCAGAAACTATTACAAGTGTGGTTCACCCGATCATTTCATCCGAAATTTCCCTGAGAGGGATGACAAGGAAAGGAAGCAAGAGATAAGATCAAGCAATGTATCTTCAAGGGGTAGACCACAAAAGAACCCGAGAGGTGGGAATAGTGGTAGAGGTGCGCCTCGAGATTTTGCTGTGAGACTGGAAGGTCGAGCACCTGCAAGGACGTATGCCATCCGCGCTCGCGAAGAGGCATCATCTCCAGATGTGATAACAGATACTTTTTCACTTTATGATATCTCTGTTGTTGCTTTGATTGATCTAGGGTCTACTCATTCTTATATTTGCATGAAATTGGCATCTAGCATGATCATGATTGTTGAGTCTACGAAAATTGTAGTAAAAGTGTCTAACCCGTTAGGAAACATTTGCTAGTTGACAAGGTGTGTTGGAATTGTCCTTTGACAATTAGAGGTCATTGTTTTCCGGTAAATCTCATGCTGTTACCGTTTGATAAATTTCATCTAATTCTTGGTATGGACTGGTTGACTACTCATAGTGTTTTAGTGAACTGTGGTAGTAAACTTATTGAATTGAAATGTGAAAATGGGGATGTCATTCGGGTTGAATCAAATGGGTCAGATAGTTTACCAGGGATAATTTCTTCTATGGTGGATGAGAAATATTTGAGAAAAGGATACGAGTCCTATCTCGTTTTTGTGCTAAATACTCAAGAGTCTAAGGTAAAGATTGAATCAATGCCGGTGGTATGTGGGTATTCGGATGTATTCTCGGAAGAGTTACCCAAATTGCCTCCTGTTAGAGAGGTTGAGTTTGGGATTGAGATAGTTTCGAGAACGACACCTATTTCGGTTGCTCCGTATAGGATGGCACTATTAGAGTTGAAAGAGCTGAAAGATCAGTTGCAAGAGTTAACAGACAAGGGTTTTGCAAGACCGAGCTATTCACCGTGGGGTGCTCCGGTGCTTTTTGTGAAGAAGAAAGATGGGTCGATGAGATTGTGCATAAACTACAGACAACTCAACAAGGTGACAGTGAAGAATAATCCCTTACCAAGGATAGATGATCTATTTAACCAACTGAAGAGAGCTACGGTGTTCTCTAAGATAGACCTAAGGTTTGGCTATTACCAGTTGAGAGTTAAGGAGCAGGATGTGCCGAAAACTACATTTTGGACGAGGTATGGCCATTATGTGTTTCTTGTCATGCCATTTGGCCTAGCGAATGCTCCTGCAATTTTTATGGATTTAATAAATCGTGTCTTCCGGCCGTATTTGGACAAGTTTGTAGTTGTCTTTATCGATGATATACTGAATTATTCTCGGGATGAGAGTGATCATGCAGAGCACCTGGGAATTGTTTTGTAGACTTTAAGAGACAAGCAGTTGTATGCTAAATTTAACAAGAGTGAGTTTTGGCTCCGAGAGGTCAGATTCCTAGGACACATTGTGTTGGTTAATGGTATTAGAGTTGATCCGAGTAAGATCTCGGCTATTGTGGAGTGGAAACCACCGAGGAATGTGTCAGAAGTCAGAAGCCTTTTGGGTTTAGTGGGGTACTACAGACAGTTCATAAAGGGATTTTCCATGATTGCTACCCCGATGAGGAAACTGTTGCATAAGGATGTCAAGTTTGAATGGACTGAGAAATATCAACAGAGTTTTGAGAGATTGAAAACATTGTTGACTGAGGCGCCATTTTAGTACAACCTGAGTCGGGGAAAGAGTTTGTGGTCTACAGTGATGCGTCATTAAATGGTCTTGGTTGTGTGTTAATGCAAGAGGGTAAGGTAGTAGCTTACGCCTCAAGATAGCTAAAACCGCATAAGAAGAATTATTCGACTCATGATTTGGAGTTGGCTGCGATTGTTTTCACATTAAAGATCTGGCGTCATTATTTATATGGTGAGAAGTGTCGAATCTTCACCGATCATAAGAGTTTGAAGTACTTAATAGACCAAAAGGATTTGAATTTGTGACAACGGTTGTGGCTCGAATTATTAAAGGACTATGAGCTAGTAATTGATTATCATCCGGAGAAAGCGAATGTAGTTGCGGATGCCTTGAGCAGGAAATCTTTGTATGCTTTGAGAGTTATGAGCATGAACTTAGCGTTGTCTGATAATGGTGCTATGTTGGCCGAGTTGAGGGCTAGACCGCTATTTATTCAGCGAATTTTTAAAGCTCAAATGAATGATAATGAGATGCAAGCTAAAAGAGCTAAGTGTGAATTAGGTAATGATTCTGATTTTCGGGTGAGTTCGGATGGTTGTTTAATGTTTCACGACAGAATTTGTGCACCAAGATGATAAGTTGATCCGAGAAATTTTACATGAAGCACATAGTGGTAACTTGTCAGTACATCCCAGTAGCACGAAAATGTATAATGATTTGAAGAAATTTTATTAGTGGCCGGGTATGAAAAGAGACATCTCTGAGTTTGTAACAAGATGTTTGATTTGTCGACAAGTGAAAGCCGAGCATCAAGTACCTTTGGGATTACTTCAGCCGGTGATGGTTCCCGAGTGGAAGTGGGATTGGACCAGCATGGATTTTGTGACAGGGTTGCCTATGACCCCGAAAAAGAAAGATACTGTGTGGGTTATTGTTGATAGACTAACAAAGTCGACTCACTTTATACTGGTGCGTGTTGATTATGCTCTTGATAAGTTGACCGAGTTGTATATTGCTGAGGTGATGAGATTACATAGGGTGTTTGTATCTATTATCTCAGATAGAGATTCAAGATTTACTTCGAGATTTTGGAAGAAGTTGCAGGAGGCCTTGGGTACAAGGTTGAATTTTAGTACTGCGTTTCATCTTCAAACTGACAGCCAATCTGAAGGAGTGATTCAAGTTCTTGAGGATATGCTATGATGTTGTGTGTTAGAATTTGGAGGTAATTGGGAGAGATATCTACCTTTGGTTGAGTTTGCCTACAATAATAGTTATCAGCTGAGTATACGAATGGCACCGTACGAAGCCTTGTATGGTCGTAAGTGTCGGACTCCCTTGTATTGGACCGAGCTTAGTGAGAAGCAAATTCATGGGGTCGATCTAGTTAAAGAGACCGAGAAAGAAGTGAAAGTGATCCTAATAGTCTGAAAGCTGCTTCGGACCGACAAAAGTCGTACGCGAATTTGAAAATAAAAGAAATCGAGTTTTGAGTGGGCGACAAGGTATTTCTAAAAGTATCCCCGTGGAAGAAAATATTGAGATTTGGTCGTAAGGACAAATTGAGTTCACGATTCATAGGACTGTATGATGTTATCGAAAGAATTGGGCCAGTGGCATACAAGTTGGCTTTGCCGGTAGAGTTAGAGAAAATAAACAACGTGTTTCATGTGTCAATGTTGTGACGGCATCGTTTCGATCCTTCGTATGTGATCCCTCCAACGGAAGTTGAGATATGATCGGACATGACTTATGAAAAGGAGTCGATTAAAGTATTGGCTCGGGAGGTTAAACAATTGAGGAATAAAAACATAGCTTTAGTAAAAGTGTTATAGGAAAAACACGGTGTGAAAGAAGCTACGTGGGAACTGGAAGAAGCCATGAGAGAACAATATCCAGACCTTTTTACCGGTAAGATTTTCGAGGGCGAAAATCTCTAAACGAGGGGAGAGTTGTAACAGCCTGATTTTTGGGCTAGTCAGAACAGTGGTTTCGAGATCACTAATCCGAGGTTGAGGAAAATTATTTTGATATTATTTTATGTGTTATGGCATTAATATATGGCTATATGAAAATTTTGGTGTTTTAATTTTAATGATTTCATGCTTAATTGTGAAAAAAGGACTAAATCGCATAAAGTGAGAAAATTCCCTTATAAGTGGTAGAGGTATCTAATAGCCAAAGAATATCAATTGGAGATCCTTAAAGAGAAATTAGGCCATTGAATTTGTGATGGCCAGCCATTTGAGGCTAGGGAGACAAGACATTAAATTTTGGTCAAATTTGGTGGAAATTAGGTGATAAAAATGAGTAAAATAAGATGAATAAAAGATGTCATCTTTTACTATTCCTTCTTCTCCTACCACTGAAAATTGAGAGGAATAAGATTTCTTGGAGTTCAAAATTTTCAGCAAAACAAATCTCTTGCAAGTAAGTGATTTTGGTGGTTTTATTTGACAATTTTTGTACTTTTGGAGTCTCCAAAGCTTAAACTAGCTAATGAGGGGACTAATTTGTGATATGGTTGAAAGTCTAGGGACTTGTCATGAGAGTGTTTATGTTGTTAGTTGAGTTTTTATGGAAGAAAATGAACGTTAGGGAGATGAGAAACAACTTTTGTGAAAGGTGTTAACATGAAAACACCTAAATAGGACTTGAATGCAAAAATTTAAAATGTGTAATAAATGCATGGAATAGTTAGATTTGTGAGTAGTTGTAAGAGGAAAAAATGTTCAGCTAGGCTTGTTTGATGAGAAAATGTGTCGAAAAATGATTTACGAGCCTAGGGGCAAAATCATAATTTTGCCAAAGTGTAAGGGCAAAATGGTCATTTTTGCCTAAGTATATATTTTGATGCATTATGATCATAAAATGTTTTAAATAAGTGAATTTTGTTGTTATAGACCAAGAAGAGCATGGAATCAACATTGACCGATGAAAAGGTAAGGTTACGGAATAGACCGTTGATTAGCGCGTTTTGCACCGAGGTAAGTTTATGTGTAAACGATACATCTCATATACACATGTTGTTACTTATTGGTGCATTGTATGATTGGGAACATGTATGATTCAATGGGATTGAATTTGGTAGGTATTGAATAATTTTCGTATGAAAGACAAAATAGATATGTAAATTGGAAATAACATCCGTAGTAATAAATGGTGGGTTGTGTGCGAGACCACCTTATTACTTATCCACGATGGGCTATGTGCGATACCATCGTTTATATTATTTGGTGGGATAAGTGCGTTACCACCGTAAATATTCTTGTTGGTGGGCTATGTGCGATACCACCCTATTAAAGATTGATGGTGGGCTAAGTGTAAAACCACCGAGTGATTGGTAGTATTATGAATGGTTTATTTGGAAAATTATGATGTGTTATTTCTTGTGATCATGTGGTGATAAGTGCAGGGATGCATGTTAAATAATATGGGCATTTGGCTTGTAATATGGTTGGAATGTAATATCCTGGATTATGGCTTATGCATTATTACTTAATTGAATGCGAAAGCATGCCTTTGTGTGTATGAATGTGTTTTTATGAATTTTGGGAACCCTAGAGTATGGGAGAAAGAATTAGAAAATATCATATTTTAAGTTTTAATAAGGGAGCTAAGCTTAGTAGGGCCTTAAGAGAAATTGTATGTGAAATATGACACACAAATAGGCTTGGTTAAGTGGCTTGGAGGCGCCACTTAAGGCCTCTGGAATTGACGCCACAAGCAGGTGCATTGGGCTGAGGTTCGAGTCACAAGGGAAGCAATAAGGGAATTTTTATTTTTCAGCAGAGATGAGCAGCAAGGGACGGCACCAAGGCTATATTTTAGGAGTTTTAATCCTTTTATTTTTAAGAGATAAAAGGTGATAAAATAATTAAGATAAGGGATAATTGATGGATTAATTTTATTAATCTAAAAGGGTGATAAGAGATAAAATAGGAGATCAACAAGGGAGTTGATAGAGTTGGCCGAATAGGGGATGCTTGGTATAGTAATTTCGGCAGGAAGGGAAGGCCAACCTTTATTCTTTCTTTTCTCCTTTTGTTCATCTGCCAAAATCCTCTAGCAAATTTCTCCCTTCTCTTATTTTTTCAAAAGCCGAAAACACAAGTAGTCAAAGCTGAATTTTCTTCCCTAAGATCACCATTGCCGAATTCTCTTAAGCAACTATTCTTTTTCTTCTTCTTTTCACAAGACTCCAAAAGCCGAAACCAAGTGACAACCATCTAAGCCAAAGCCTAATCTTCTGTGGTGACAGACAAGGGTGTGGTCGATTTCTTCAGTAGGGGTAAGATCAAATTCAGTTTCCAATCTTTTTCTTTTAGGCCTGTCGAAAACTAAGATCTAATCTCTATTATTGTTCTTTGGCCAAACTATGGAAGGTTCTTTCAGGATTTAGGTGTTGTCGACTACAAGGAAGGATATTTCGGGACTTTAAAGGTTCAAGGTAAGTCATGTGTATATTCGGCCAAGGGCTATTTAAGAGTGATTAAATGTTAGAAATTGATCTAACATGTGTCCATGGGTATTTCGACAGATACCTAAGACAAGGGATACTTCCGGGATTTGAAAATCGTAAGGTAAGTGCACCTACACATTCGGCCAAGGCCTATTTAGGAACCTAGATCTATTTCTTACTTCGTTTAAAAGCCGAAACTAATTAGTTAATTGATTTTAGTGCCTAGCCGATTGCAAGGGAGGAACTCTGCGAAGTTTCGGGATTTGGTTGGTAACCAAATCGGCGGCAAGGTATGAAGTGATTTCGATAATCCTATTAGGATTTGGTTTTATGGCCGAATGGGTTTTATTAAATTGCTAGTGTTGGCTGAATATAGCAATTAAAGATCTAAAGCGATAGATCGGGTTTCGGGATTTCAGTGAACTTGCTAAGCGCATCAGGTGTGTACCCTACCCTAAGCCCTAATAGTTTTATGGTACTGTTTATATGTATGTGTTAATAAGAATGTGTAACATGTGGCTAAGATACCATGAAATGGTACAAAGTACTCAGGTACGTTTTCCTACTCCTACTGTGAGTATGATTTATGGCACATAAGTGAATGTGATAAGAATGTGAAATAAGGAGCATGGCATGATAATGCATGATTTGTATGACATGGGCATATGGGTGATTATGAAAGGGGAAGTGAATGTGGTGACTTCGGTCACATTATCTGAATGTGGTGACTTCGGTCACATTATCTGAATGTGGTGTCTCATGACACAAAATATTATCTGGTGGCTATGCCACGAATTTTATAAGGGCGATGAGCACGTCGACTACAGCGACTGCCTTCGATGGTGTGTAGCGGATGGAGGGTTGACTTAGTAGTCCCCACGGTGTGCAGGTTGGTACGGGTGATGTGTAGTGGATGGTAACTAGGCTCGGGTTCGGGAATGCATCATTAATTGTAAATTATGACATGTATGTGTATGATTTGATATGCCTGAATCTGTTTGGACTTAGTGTTGGATGTACTCATTGAGTCTGTTTGACTCACCCCGTTGTGGGAACATTTTTCAGGTGACGATCAGTGATGGACCGGGTCGGCAGGAGCTTAGTGGTGGCCATGCTCAGCAAGGAATTTACTTTATTTGGAGATTTTATTTTATTTAAGTACTTTAAATTTATTTTGGGTTGTTTTTGATGTAATAAGGCCATAGTATGAACTATTTGATGCATACATGTTAATTATTTTCTTATGATACGAAATTTTTATCAAATTAAAGACTAAGTAAATTTTATTTAAGAATGAACACTAAACGTTTTGACACCTAAAAGAAAATGATTTCTAATTTAAAGATGAAACTTAAAACAAATTCGGAATATCTTTTAACTGAAGGTTTTGAAACTTAACCAATGGAAATTTTTATTTCAAAAATAAACTAGTTTCCAACTTGAGCCCAACCCAACTCAGATTTTTCTCGAAAATCACTTAAAGTTTTCCCAAGGAATAAACAAGTTTGAATCGTTTTTACTTGAGGAACATGCTAGATCCGGTCGAGGCTCGTGGGCCGGGTTTGGGGTGTTTCAGCTTGGTATCAGAGCCCAGTTTTAAACTATCGGCCTTGGGTTTAAGGCCCAAAATGTTTTCAAATTGAAGCCCAAAAGAATTTTGCGAAAGCAGGTTTTCTGGCATGGCACCTAAGTCTCCGACCCGAAGTCCACCAGGTAAGTACCCCTATCTCTTGTGTGAATTATACTATGACTTGTAGAAGGGTAGAAATGGAACGTAGATTAGTATATTAAGTACTTGAACTCTAGGACTAGTTTACCCCCACAGTTACATAAGATCTTAAATGCCTAATTAAACAAACCTATGACTAAGTCACCGAGTTAGGGTGTGGCAACATTTTGCGCATGTCTAGGATTGGATCCGGAAGAGCCTGGTACTTAAGCAGTCCTAGTGACTCACCTCCTCTTCGCTGGAATCCTACCTGGTGCGTAGCTTCAGTTCACTCTAACCAAGAGGACTTATTCACGGGCTAAACCCAATAACTAAAACCCGAAAGGGACTAGCCACATTTTTATAAAAACCCTAGTTCTAAACTCTTAAAATTACCCTTTTAATTTGTAAAGACTGTTTTACAAAATTTTTCCTAAATATTCCCGATTTATAAAATTACCTAAATACCCCCAGTGGTAAAATTACTAAAATGCCCTTGGTTTCCAAAATTACCATATTACCCCCGATTTAAATAACATTCTCTGATTTTGCCAAAAATATTCAAGAACTTTATCGTTACAAAATATTAAGGCACCTTGATTTGGAAATTTGCAAAATTACCCCTGCTTTACAATTACCAAAATGACCCCCGATTCCTAAAATTTCTGCAACAACACCGATTTGGAAAACAAATTCTCAAAAAGAACCCTAAGTTTTGAAATACCTTTGATTTATAGAGATTTTTCAAATTGACCCCGGTTTATTACCAAAATACCCCTGTAGGACAATTACGAAAATACCCTTGGGATAGGAACGGACAAAAGTGTTCGAAGAGTGAATGTGTATGGGAGATACTACGGAATGGATGTGTTTTCTTTGAATTAGGATAGAAGACTTGAAACTTTGATTGATCGAAAGAATTACTTCTAAACTTCTTTCATAAAACTTCTTCGCGGATAATCAGTGGAACAAGGACTAATTCATAAAACTTTCTTAATCAGATTAAAGCGCGATCGTAGAAATGAGCTCTAGGGGACATGGTCGTAATGTGCGAGGACGCGGTAGAGGCAGAATGACCGTGTCGGAACCCGTTAGATCGGGTCAAGGATCTGAGAATGAGGTACCACCGCCACCACCACCACCAGCTGTTGGTGTTGAGCAACAAGATCAGACGGGGGATGATGCTGTGTCGCAGGCTGTGCTGCGAGTTCTGAAGATGGTGGCTGGCGCAGGTGGAAATATGGGAGCTCAGAAATCTGTACCCGAGTGACTTCGAGCCAATGGGGCTGAAGTGTTTCGTGGAGTATCTGGTGTGGCACCCAGTACGGCTGAATATTGGTTGGAGGCAACGGAACAAATTATGGATGAGTTGGATCTGACCCCTGCGGAGAAACTGAAAGGAATGGTGGCACTACTACGCGATGAAGCATATCAATGGTGGCTGACAGTTCGGGATGGCGCCACAGCTGAGGATCTGACTTGGGAATATGTTAAGGCAGCATATCAAAAGAAGTATGTGGGAACCAGATATACGGATGCGCAGAGGAAGGCTTTTCTGGGGCTGGTTCAAGGGAACAAGTCCGTAGCGGAGTACAAAGCTGAATTTCTGAGGTTGAGCCGGTATGCTCGAGGAGTAGTGGCTACGGAGCATGAGCGGTGTGTCCGGTTTGAGGACGGACTAAGGGATGACCTGAGGTTGTTAATCGCTCCGCATCAGGAGCAGGAGTTTTCTGCGTTAGTGGAGAAGGCTAAAGTAGCTGAAGGGATTAAGGACTCTGTAAGGCAGCACTCTGATCGGAATAAGCAGAAAAGAAGATTTGGGCCTTCAGAGTCAGCTGGGAATGTTCAGAAGAGGCCTAGAGTTGATGGGCCGTGAGGTCAGCAAGCTGGTACAGGAGGGCAATATCGTACTTGTGATCAGTGTGGGAAGAAACACTTAGGGGAATGTTGGAAGAAGACAGGAGGATGCTTTAAGTGTGGGTCAAAGGACCATATGATTAAGGACTGTCCTATGAGGCCGAGGGAAATCGACCAGTAGCTCAGAATGTTAATCAGGCTGGTAGAGGTGGACAGCTGCCTCAGCGAGGCCGTGGTCCGAATGGCCTGGGTAATGGTACTGGAAGAGGACGTGGAACACCCGGCAGAGGTGCTGGTGGTACAGAGGCAAGACAGCCGGGCTTGGGATATGCAGTTCGCCAGAGGGAAGATGGAGACGCACCGGACGTCATAACCGGTACGTTCATTATTTGTTGCAAGCCTTATTTTGCTTTGATTGATGTGGGCTCGACCCATTCATATGTTGCATGTAGAGTAGTGGAAACTCTAGACATAGCCTCTAAACTTTCTGATAGGGAGATGACTGTAGTAAGCCCACTAGGTCAAACTGTAGTGGTGAATAAGATGTTTCGGAAAGTGCCTCTAGAAATTCAGGGAGTGATATTCTCTGCCGACTTAATGGAACTACTTTTTGGAGAGTTCGATCTCATACTTGGCATGGACTGGCTAGTGGAGCATCGAGCCATACTGGATTGTGCAGCTAAGCGAATGGAGTTGAAAACTCCAGAGGATGAGGAAGTAGTTATGATAGGAGAAAGAAGAAACTACTTGTCTAACGTAGTTTCTGCTCTAAAGGCTGATAAGATGGTTCGGAAAGGATGCAAGGCATTCTTGGCTTTCGTTGGTGTGTTGGATACGAAGGAAGAAGGTGTTAGTGGAGTTCAAACTGTAAGGGACTTTGAAGATGTGTTTCCAGAGAAGTTACCTGGAATACCCCTAGATAGGGAGGTGGAATTTGGAATTGACTTGCTACCTAGTACAGCGCCTGTGTCAATCGCCCCATACAGAATGGCACCTAAGGAATTGGTTGAGCTCAAGGCTCAAATTCAAGAGTTACTCGATCGTGGGTTTATCCGACCTAGTGTGTCTCCATGGGGAGCACCGGTCTTGTTTGTGAAGAAGAAGGGCGGAACTATGCGTATGTGCATAGATTATCGTCAGTTGAATAAGCTGACTATCAAGAACAAGTACCCTTTGCCGAGGATTGACGACTTGTTCGATCAGCTTAAGCGGGCAGCGGTTTTCTCAAAGATAGACCTAAGGTCTGGATATCATCAGCTTAAGGTGAAGGAGGTAGATATCCATAAGACAGCTTTTCGGACAAGGTATGGGCATTTTGAGTTCGTAGTAATGCCGTTTGGATTGACGAACGCCCCAGCTGCGTTCATGGATATGATAAACTGGGTTTTTCAACCATACTTGGATAGGTTCGTTGTTGTGTTCATCGATGACATCCTTGTGTATTCCAAGTCGGAAGAAGAGCATGATGAGCATCTACGGGTTGTGTTGCAAGTGTTAAGAGAAAAGAAGCTCTATGCCAAATTCAGCAAGTGTGAATTTTGGCTTAAGGAAGTTGCGTTCTTAGGACATGTAGTGTCTGCAGTAGGAATAAGGGTGGATCCTAGGAAGATTGAGGCAGTGTTAGATTGGAAACCACCTAAGTCGGTGGCTGAGGTTCACAGTTTCTTGGGATTGGCAGGCTACTACAGAAGGTTTGTAGAAGGGTTCTCATCAATAGCCGCACCTTTGATGAAGTTGTTGAGAAAGGAAGTACCATTCGTTTGGACGGACAGGCAACAGGAAAGCTTTGAGAAGCTTAAGAGGGTCTTGACTGAAGCTCCGGTGTTGATTCAGCCAGAGGCAGGAAAGGATTTCGTGGTGTATTGTGACGCTTCTCATACAGGATTAGGGTGTGTTCTGATGCAGGATGGGAAAGTAGTCGCTTATGCGTCTCGACAATTAAGGCCACACGAGGTTAACTACCCAACTCATGATTTGGAATTGGCGGCAGTGGTCTTTGCTCTTAAGGTGTGGAGGCACTATCTCTATGGAGAAAAATCGGTGATCTACACAGACCACAAGAGTCTTAAGTATCTGTTGACTCAGAAGGAGTTGAACTTAAGATAGCGAAGGTGGGTTAAATTACTAAAGGACTATGACTGTTCGATAGAGTATCATCTGGGCAAGGCGAATGTTGTGGCGGATGCCCTAAGTCGGAAGGTTGTATCGGACCTGAGGGTGATGTTTGCACATCTGAGTTTGTATGATGACGGAAGTCTGCTGGCAGAGCTGCAAGTTAAGCCGACGTGGTTGAATGAAGTGAAAGAGGGATAGTTGGTTGATGAGGAGTTAAGTGCTAAGCTACAGCAAGTACAGAATGAGGAGTTGGAGGATTATGGTATTAATGACGAGGGAGTATTGTGCTTTAAGGGTAAAGTCTGTATGCCTAAGGATCAGGAGCTAAGACAGAGGATTCTTCAGGAATCGCATAGTAGCCCTCATGCTATGCATCCTGGAGGTAGTAAGCTGTATAGAGATCTACGTGAACAGTTTTGGTGGCCTGGTCTTAAGAAGGAAGTTACCGAATTCGTAGGGAAATGCTTGACGTGTCAGCAAGTTAAGGCTGAACACCAAGTTCCGTCAGGATTACTTCAACCGATAATGATTCCGCAGTGGAAGTGGGAGCGAATTACCATGGACTTCGTTAGTGGGTTTCCCCTTACGCCTACTAAGAAGGACTCGGTATGGGTGATAGTAGATCCGTTGACAAAGTCAGCGCATTTTATTCCAGTGCGAGTGGATTATTCCCTGCAGAAGTTGGCAAAGTTATATGTGGCAGAGATTGTAAGGTTACATGGAGTGCCGGTATCGATCATCTCGGATAGGGATCCAAGGTTTACTTCTTGGTTTTGGAAAGCACTACATCAAGCTTTAGGCACCAAGTTGGATTTCACTACGGCTTTTCATCCACAGTCAGACGGGCAATCTGAACGAGTAATCCAAGTGTTAGAGGACATGTTGAGAGGCTGTGTGGTAGACTTCAGAGGAAGTTGGGAAGAATATTTGCTGTTAGCAGAATTTGCGTACAACAACAGCTATCAAGCTAGCATTCGGATGGCACCATATGAAGCACTGTATGGACGGAAGTGTCGAACTCCTACATGTTGGACGGAATTAGGGGAACGTCGAGTTTTGGGTCCAGAGATTGTGGCAGAGTCCAAAGAGAAGGTTGAGATAATTCAGGCACGGTTGAAGGAAGCATCTGATAGGCAGAAGTCGTACGTGGATCTCAAGCGGAAGGAAATAGAATTTGATGTGGGAGATCAAGTGTTTCTTAAAGTTTCGCCTTGGAAGAAGGTGATGAGATTTGGTCGAAAAGGGAAGTTAAGTCCAAGGTTTATAGGACCTTATAAGGTTTTGAAGCGAATTGGACCAGTGGCATATCAGTTGGAGTTGCCACCGGAATTGAAGCAGATGCACGACGTATTCCATGTCTCCATGCTACGTCGTTATCGATCGGATCCATCTCACATAGTACCGGTTGAAGAGGTGGAGCTAAGGCCAGATTTGTCCTACGAGAATGAGCCGATTCAGATTCTAGAACGAGATGTGAAAGTGTTACGAAGGAAGTCAATTCCTCTAGTCAAAGTGTTGTGGAGAAATCATGGATCGGAAGAAGCTTCGTGGGAGCCAGGAGAGGCAATGCCACAGCAATACCCTCACTTATTTCAGCCAGGTAATTTCGATGACGAAATTATTTTTAAGGGGGTAGAACTGTAATATCCTAGATTATGGCTTATGCATTATTGCTTAATTGAATGCGAAAGCATGCCTTTGTGTGTATGAATGTGTTTTTATGAATTTTGGGAACCCTAGAGTATGGGAGAAAGAATTAGAAAATATCATATTTTAAGTTTTAATAAGAGAGCTAAGCTTAGTAGGGCCTTAAGAGAAATTGTATGTGAAATATGACACACAAATAGGCTTGGTTAAGTGGCTTGGAGGCGCCACTTAAGGCCTCTGGAATTGACGCCACAAGCAGGTGCATTGGGCCGAGGTTCGAGTCACAAGGGAAGCAATAAGGGAATTTTTATTTTTCAGCAGAGATGAGCAGCAAGGGACGGCACCAAGGCTATATTTTAGGAGTTTTAATCCTTTTATTTTTAAGAGATAAAAGGTGATAAAATAATTAAGATAAGGGATAATTGATGGATTAATTTTATTAATCTAAAAGGGTGATAAGAGATAGAATAGGAGATCAACAAGGGAGTTGATAGAGTTGGCCGAATAGGGGATGCTTGGTATAGTAATTTCGGCAGGAAGGGAAGGCCAACCTTTATTCTTTCTTTTCTCCTTTTGTTCATCTGCCGAAATCCTCTAGCAAATTTCTCCCTTCTCTTATTTTATCAAAAGCCGAAAACACAAGTAGTCAAAGCCGAATTTTCTTCCCTAAGATCACCATTGCCGAATTCTCTTAAGCAACTATTCTTTTTCTTCTTCTTTTCACAAGACTCCAAAAGCCGAAACCAAGTGACCACCATCTAAGCCAAAGCCGAATCTTCTGTGGTGACAGACAAGGGTGTGGTCGATTTCTTCAGTAGGGGTAAGATCAAATTCGGTTTCCAATCTTTTTCTCTTAGGCCTGTCGAAAACTAAGATCTAATCTCTATTATTGTTCTTTGGCCGAACTATGGAAGGTTCTTTTAGGATTTAGGTGTTGTCGACTACAAGGAAGGATATTTCGGGACTTTAAAGGTTCAAGGTAAGTCATGTGTATATTCGGCCAAGGGCTATTTAAGAGTGATTAAATGTTAGAAATTGATCTAACATGTGTCCATGGGTATTTCGACAGATACCTAAGACAAGGGATACTTCCGGGATTTGAAAATCGTAAGGTAAGTGCACCTACACATTCGGCCAAGGCCTATTTAGGAACCTAGATCTATTTCTTACTTCGTTTAAAAGCCGAAACTAATTAGTTAAGTGATTTTAGTGCCTAGCTGATTGCAAGGGAGGAACTCTGCGAAGTTTCGGGATTTGGTTGGTAACCAAATCGGCGGCAAGGTATGAAGTGATTTCGATAATCCTATTAGGATTTGGTTTTATGGCCGAATGGGTTTTATTAAATTGCTAGTGTTGGCCGAATATAGGAATTAAAGATCTAAAGCGATAGATCGGGTTTCGGGATTTCAGTGAACTTGCTAAGCGAATCAGGTGTGTACCCTACCCTAAGCCCTAATAGTTTTATGGTACTGTTTATATGTATGTGTTAATAAGAATGTGTAACATGTGGCTAAGAGTACCATGCAATGGTACAAAGTACTCAGGTACGTTTTCCTACTCCTACTGTGAGTATGATTTATGGCAAGGAATGTGTCAGAAATTAGAAGCTTTTTGGTTTAACAGGGTACTACAGACGGTTCGTAAAGGGGTTCTCCATGATTGTTACCCCGATGATGAAACTGTTGCACAAAGATGTTAAGTTTGAATGTACTGAGAAATGCCAACAGAGTTTCGAGAAATTGAAAGCACTGTTGACAGAGGTGTCGATTTTAGTACAACCTGAATCGGGAAAAGAGTTTGTAGTCTATAGTGATACGTCGTTAAATGGCCTTGGCTGTGTGTTGATGCAAGAGGGTAAGGTAGTAGGTTACGCCTCGAGACAGCTAAAACCGCATGAGAAGAATTATCTGACTCATGATTTAGAGTTGGCTGTGATCGTCTTCGCTTTGAAGATTTGGCGCCACTATTTATATGGTGAGAAGTGTCGAATCTTCACCGATCACAAGAGTTAGAAGTACTTAATAGACCAAAAGGATTTGAATCTGTGACAATGATGGTGGCTCGAATTATTGAAGGATTATGAACTAGTAATTGATTACCATCCGGGGAAAGCAGATGTAGTTGCGGATGCCTTGAGTAGAAAATTTCTGTATGCTTTGAGAGATATGAGTACGAGCTTAGCGTTGTCTGATGATGATGCTATATTGGCCGAGTTGAGGGCTAGACTATTATTTATTTAGTAGATATGTGAAGCTCAAAAGAATGATAGTGATATGCAAGCTAAGAGAGCTCAGTGCGAATTGGGAAATGCCTCTGATTTTCGGGTGAATTCAAATGGTTGTTTGATATTTCATGACAGAGTTTGTGTACCTAAGGATGATGAGTTGATCCGAAAAATTTTACATGAATTACAAAGTGGTTGTTTGCCAGTACATCCGGGGAGTACGAAAATTTACAATGATTTGAAAAAATTGTATTGGTGGCCGGGTATGAAAAGAGACATCTCCGAGTTTGTTACAAAATGTTTGATCTGTCAACAAGTGAAAGCCGAGCATCAAGTAACCTCAGGATTACTTCAGTCGGTGATGGTTCCAAAGTGGAAGTGGGATTGAATCACAATGGATTTCGTAATGGGGTTACCTACGACTGCGAGAAAGAAAGATGTTGTGTGGGTTATTGTGGATAGATTAACGAAGTCGGCTCACTTTATATCGGTACGTGTAGATTATTCACTTGATATGTTGGCCGAGTTGTATATTGTTGAGGTAGTGAGATTGCATGGAGTGCTTATATCTATTATCTCGGATAGAGATCCGAGGTTTACTTCGAGGTTTTGGAAGAAATTACAAGAAGCCTTGGGTACGAGATTGAATTTTAGTACAGCGTTCCATCCTCAAACCGATGGCCAATCCGAAAGAGTGATTCAAGTTCTTGAGGATATGCTCCGATGTTGTGTGTTAGAGTTCGAAGGTAGTTGAGAAAAATATCTACCTTTGGTTGAGTTTGCCTATAATAATAGTTATTAGTCGAGTATACGTGTGGCCCCGTACAAAGCTTTGTATGGTCGTAAGTGTCGGACTCCCTTGTATTGGACCGAGCTTAGTGAGAAGCAAACTCACAAGGTCGGTCTAGTTAAAGAGACCGAAAAGAAAGTGAAAGTGATCCGTGGTAGTCTGAAAGCTGCTTCAGATCGACAAAAGTCGTATGCGGATTTAGAAAGGAAAGAAATCGAGTTTCAAGTGGGTGACAAAATATTTCTGAAAGTATCCCCGTGGAAGAAAATATTGAGATTTGGCCAAAAGGGCAAATTGAGTCCACGATTCATAGTGCCGTATGAGGTTATTGAAAGGATTGGGCCAGTAGCATATCGGTTGGCTTTTCCGGCAAAGTCAGAGAGAATACACAACGTGTTTCACGTTTCAATGTTGCGGCGATATCATTCTGATCCTTTGCATGTGATCCCCTCAACAGAAATTGAGGTACGACCGGACATGACTTATGAAGAGGAACCAATCAAGATATTGGCTCGAGAGGTTAAACAGTTGAGGAATAAAAGCATAGCCTTAGTGAAAGTGTTATGGTAAAAACACGGTGTGGAGGAGGTTACGTGGGAACCGGAAGAAGCCATGAGGGAACAGTACCCAAACCTTTTTACCGGTAAGATTTTCGAGGACGAAAATCTCTAAAGGGTGCAGTGTTGTAATAGCTCGATTTTGGGGATAGTCGAAACAGTGGTTTCGGGACCGCTAATCTGAGGTTGAAGAAAATTATTTTGATATTATTTTTTGTGTTATAGCATGTTTATAAGGATGTATGAAAACTTTGGTGCTTTAACTTTAGCAATTGTATGCTTAATTGTGAAAAATGACTAAATTGCATAAAGTGCGAAAGTTCTATTATACAGGGTAGAGGTGTCTAATAGCCATAGAATATTAAATTAGAGGTTCTTAAAGTGAAATTATGCCATTAAGGTTGTGTTGGCCGACCATAGAGACAAGGAGACAAGAGCATTAAATTTTGGTCAAATTTTGGTGAAATTAGGTGATAAAAAATGAATAAAATAAGATAAATGAAAGAGATATCATCTTTCACTATTCATGCTTCTTCTCCACCGAAAATTGAAGGAAATTAGAGGATTTTGGAGTCCAAACTTTCAGCCAAGCGTTTTTCTTACAAGTAAGTGGTTTTAGAGGTCTTTCTTGATAATTTTTGTACTTTTGGAACCCCCAAAGCTTAAGCTAGCTAATGAGGGGACTAATTTGCAAAATGGTTGAAAGTTTAGGGACTTTCCATTAGAGTGTTTATGTTGTTTTCTGAGTTTTTATGGAAGAAAATGAATGCTAGTGAGTTAAGGAACAACTTTTGTGAAAGGTGTTATCATGAAAACACCTAAATAGGACTTAATTGTAAAGGTTAAAATTGTGTAATAAAAGCATGAAATAATTGGTTTTGTGAGTTGTTGTAATAGAAATAAATGTTTAGCTAGGCTTGTTTAATTAGAAAATGTGATGAAAAATAATTTACGAGCCTAGGGGCAAAATTGTAATTTTTCCAAAGTATAAGGGCAAAATGGTCATTTTGCCTAAGTAGAAATTTTGATGTATCATGAATTATAAAGAGAATAAATGAGTAAATTTTATTATTATAGATCAAGAAGAGCGCGGAAACAACCTTGACTGAGGAAAAGGCAAGGTTACGGACTAAACCGTCGATTAATACATTTTGCACCGAGGTAAGTTTATGTGTAAACGATACATCTTTAATACATATGTTGTTACTTATTGGTGCATTGTATGAATGAGATCAATTATGATTGAGATTGATTGAAATTGATAGATAATGAGTATTTCTCGTATGAACCTCGGAATAGATATGTTAGTACAGAAAAATGTCCGTAATAATTAATTGGTGGGCTGTGTGCGATACCACCGTAATCATCCTTTTTGGTGGGCTGTGTGCGATGCCACCTTATTACTTGTCCACGATGGGCTGTGTGCGATACCATCGTTTATATTATCATTTGGTAGGCTATGTGCGAAACCATTGTAAATATTCTAGTTGGTGGGCTAAGTGCGATACCACCCTATTATTAACTATTGGTGGGTTGTATGCGAAACCACCGGGTACTTAGTATCATTCCGAGGGGTTCATCGAGAAATTGTATAAGTAAATGTTTCATGTTGCTTTGTGGTGATGAGTGCAGGGAATGTGTACAAGTAATTGTGAACAATATAATTGTTATGTGGTTGGAATGTGGTAAGAGATGAGATGAGTAAGCATGATTATGGAAATGTGAATTGTTCTTGCTTAGTATGTAATGTTATTAATCGTTTAGCATATGTTATGATGCTTATTGTTTACATGTGAACTTACTAAGCTTAAAGCTTACTCCCTTTCTTTTCCTTTGCTTTATAGTGTCAAAGAGCTGGATCGGGATACGAAGATAATCCGAAGATCATCCACACTATCAACTCATCTCGGTATAGTTAGACTTAACATTTTGAGTATGTCATGTATAGGGGCTAGACATAGTGAAATGTTTTGTTGTTTTGGCCAAGTGTGTTGGCTCATTTAAAGATGAACACTTTTGTAAATGGCCATGATATGGCTCATTATCATTATATATATGAGAAAAGATGAAGTTATTCATGTTTGTGTATAATGTATTATTGGATGATTGAGTAATGGTTGAATGTGAGTGTTATTGTATGAGTTAGGGTGGTAAAAAGAGCTTGGTAAATAGTCTTGTTCTTGTCCACACGGGTAGGAACACGGGTGTGTGTCTAGGCCGTGTGCAACACACAGTCAGTCCCATGGGTGTGTGACTAGGCCATGTATCCCCCGTATGTTAGTACTGCAAGTCCGTGTCGACCACGGGCTAGACACACGGGCGTGTGCCTAGGCCATGTGCCCCTTATGAGATTGCTGATGTCACAAACAAAATACCCATGTTTTCACATACGGGTGAGGACACGAGCGTGTGACCGGCCATGTGAAAACCCCTGTAGGTTCGAAAAGAAAAATAAATTCCACACGGGCTAGGGAAATGGGCGTGTGTGACCACACGACTTGCCCACACGGGCGTGTCCCATTTCACACGGGCGTGTGGCCCTGTTAAGGCAAAATTTTCCTAAGTTTATAAAAGTTCCCGGTTGATTTTCGAGATCCACTGTTTGCATGTTTAAGGCCTTGTAGGCCCATAATGAAGATGTTTTGAATGTGAGTGGAAAGTTTTAAGTTGGGATGAAATTTTATAGCCCAAAGTTGTATGTTCAAGTAAGATAAGTCTGGTAATGCCTCGTACCCAGTTCCAGAGTTGAATACGGGTAAGGGGTGTTACATTTGGGGATTTTTAGCAATCTATTATAGAAGATATATCGTGTAAAAATCAATTCAAGCAAGTAATGTATCAAGACTTTCAATGTGATTGAAGTTCCCATTACTGAAGAGATATGTTTACTAATGGATTGTATAATGAGAAGATCTCTAACATTGTATTACTTATTCAAGACATATTTGAATACTAGTTTTAAGGAATTGGATATTTACACTAATTGTATATTAACAATCCATATATTGTCTATTTAAAATAGGCTTGTTCATTAATTTATCTATGAAAGAGAGAAAACTTATCTTGTTCATTAAAGAACTTATTCTTGGTGCATATTTGCATAAGTAAACTATTATGTTCATTAGTTTACTACTAAGCTTTCAGGGGGAAAGACTTAGTGGAAGAGTGATTTAGAGCATCATCAACTTCTTGAGGTTTGGGTCGACTACCATCGTTCTTAGACTTCTTTATTGCCATCGGTGAAAATTTACTGCGGATCTCTTCCGAAAATCTTTAGATTCGACTTCAGCTTTCCGTTTTTCTTTCCCCAGTTCTTCAGCTTTACAAGCTCTTTCCACTAGCACAACGAACTCGTTAATCTCAAGAATGCCAACCAGGAGTTTTATGTCTTCATTCAGACCATCCTCGAATCTCTGGCACATAGCAGCCTTAGAGGATACACATTCGCAAGCGTAGCGACTAAGTCACACAAACTTGCGCTCGTATTCAAACACAGTCATACGGCCCTATTTGAGCTCGAGAAATTCTTTACGCTTGGAATCTATAAAGTGCTGACTTATGTACTTTTTACAAAATTCCGTCTGAAAGAAGTCCTAGGTTACTCTTTCCTTCGGAACAACTAACACGAGAGTATTCCACCAGTAGTATGCAGAATCCCACAATAATGATATGGCACATTTCAAACACTCATCGGGTGTGCAAGGCAGCTCATCAAAGACACGGTCAGCATTATCGAGCCAAAATTCAGCTTGTTCCGCATCGTCATCGTCCTCAGCTCTAAATTCTTGAGCTCCAGGCTTTCGTATACGATCAACAGGAGGTTCAATTATTCTTTCAGGATTGGCAACAAGAGGTACAATTGGTATTACAGGGGGAACATTCGGATTCAGGGGTAGTTGAACAGCCGAAGTGGTTCGTAAGTAGTGACTGAACCAATCGTTCATCATATTATGGAAGGCCTGCCCTCTCATCTGGGCCACTCGCAGCAGGTCGAGATTCTTCTGACGCGGTCCCTTGCGTGGGAGCAGGTGCCACACTCTCGACATCATCAGCTAATGCTTGCTCGGGACCCAGATCCATTACTAAATGAATGAAACAAATACATTTCACTATCAGAAGTCATCACACTATCACATTGTAAATTATGGCATGTATAGCTAGACTCTCACGTGCTACATTAGTCCGAGAACCGACTAAACCGTAGCTCTGATACCAATAAAATGTAACACCCCTAACCTATATCTGTCGTCGAATTAAGGTTAAAAGTATTACTGAATCAATACAAGTTAATACACCCACATCAGAAATAATACTTCGTAAGTACTTATCAATAGATAATCACTAATCGTATAGCCATGTATAACGCAATGATCAATAGATATGTGACTCTCAATGTAACATCCTAAATTTATGGGCCTATGCATTTAGTGTAGGGATAACTTTAATAGGTTAATTTAAGTGATAGGGGTCCAAATTGGGCTCAGGATTAGGCTAAGGCCTTGATTAAATTATTAGCTTGGGCATTAAGGAATTAAAAAGGTGGTAATTATGTTTAAAATGCCAAACATGGGCTTGTGCCCAACAATAAGTGGCACTATAAGGGAATTAGAAGTGACACCACACACAACGGATTTAGGGGCCCAAAATTTAAGTTTAATGAGGCCCAGATCTTTTAATTTAAGTGAGTTAAATTTGGCATTAGGGTTAGTAAGAGGTGGATGGCTACAAGGCTATAAAATAGGAAAAATTATATGGATTTTTAAGTGATAATATCATAGATAAAAAGGAGAAAAGTTAGGAGCTTATCTTCAAAGGAAGTGTTGGCCGAAAATCCACCACCTAGAGGAGTGTAAAATTCGGCTACTGCTAGGCATAGAGGGTGCCGCAATTCTCCTCTCTTCTAGCTTAAATTTTAAGGGCGTTTTCGGTATTTAGCAGTAGGTGTCAAAAATCTATAAATAGGGGGGCTAGCTCCTTGTTTCTGACATTGAAAACCCTAAAATCCTCTCCCTTAGTGCCGAAATTCCCTAGCCTCTCCCTCTCCAAATTTCTTTCTTCAATTACTTCAAAAGCCGAAACTTCTCCCCACTTTCTTTTCCCTTGTGCCGATTTCTCTAAAAAGCCAAAGCATCCATCACTTTTTCTTTTATTCATCCTATTTGAGGAATTGTTCTATACTTCCGGCATTTAAATCTTCCATTGGCATTACCGAATCCTCTCCCTAGTGCTAGCCGAATCTCCTAAGCTAAGGTAAGAGTCGATTTTTGATTAGTTCTCATAATCTATTTTAGAAAGGCAAAAGCCGAAAGCTAATAGTTAATGGTTTTATGATGGGCGGCAATTCGGGATTTGAAGGAAGCTTAGTCGACTAGATCTAAAAGCCGAAAATCATAAGTCTCCAATTTCGGGATTTTAAGGTAAGAAGATTATCCCTAGATTTTTATTAAATTCGTTCAATATATATATGATTTTAACTCTATAAGGAGGATTAACGATTAAATATTGTTATAGTAGCTCTGATAAGGATTTGATGGAATTAAATATGGATCAGGCAAAAGAAAGAATCCCTAAGTTTAAGAAACGAGCAGTATCTGCTGTTCGAGATTGGCCAATTGTTTGTGGACCGGCTTCGGAACAACACCTTAGGTAGATAGCAGTAGTGTCGACTCAGGATAGCGTCGACATAGAAAGCATCGTTTTATTGGTAACCAGGTGTGTAGATCTCTAACACACTACTAATAAACCTGTATGTATTTCTATGTATTTCTATTTATGTATGTTATGGGCTAAAAGCCGGAATGAGGCTGTATAGACAGTCGAATGGAACCCTAAAAGGGTTAGGCAAGGATACCAGGTACGTAAACATAGAACTCCCTATGTGTATCGAAAAATATATAAGTCTGCATGATGTTTTCTTTATATATATATGCATGGGGTGGGAATGATGATATTGAAGGGGAAGTGTATGATAGGTCACTTGGTGATCGGTGGTAGAAATCCCACATAATTTAAATGTAAGGTCACATAGTGATCGGTGGCTATGCCACGTTTAATGATTCCTACTTAATAGGAATAGGCAGTATGGCTGTCGTTTTGGTGTGTAGCGGATGGAGGGTTGATTGTAGAAATCCCCAAGGTGTGATGGTTGGTACGGGTTGGTGTGTAGAGGATGGAAACCTAGGATGGGCTGGGTTATTCATTCTTTATTGTTATTATGTGATTATGATTGATGCATTCCTGTATGGGCCAGGGCCTATAATGTGTTTGTGGGCTCAGGTCGATGTGTGTTTTGAGATTTATACACTGAGTCTTTGTGACTCACGCTTTCCTTTTCTCTACTCTTCCAGATGAACAGTAGATCGTGGACATGGGAGCCGAGAGGGACTCGAGGGGCCATCAAGTTCTATTTCTACAAGTTATTTTCTTTTGGGATTTCTTTAAGTTTACTTTATTTCATTGTTATTTCGAGAATATTTATGTAATAAGGCCCCTAGTTTTCATTCAACTAAGTCGTTTTCAATGTTAAGCAACTTATGAATTTATGATAAGGTCGTTTATACTTTTAATAATAATAATACAAAGGATTCCATATTTTTAAAATGCCACCTATCTATCCAAATAATGTTCAATTGACTTATGATTTCCATAACATACAAAGAAAAAGTTTTCAAAGTACAAGCCGTGACATGCCAGATCCGGTCGAAACGCATGAGCCGGGTTTGGGGTGTTACAATTTTGGTATCAGAGCCCAGTTCAAAACTCGGGCTGTGAAATGGGTCTAGAAGTGTTTTAGAAAAAAAATTGAATTTAAGAAAAATTTTTGGTTTGAAGACATGGCCTTCGAGTCTATCGGCATCCAATCCACCCAGGTAAGTATTCTGAACTCCTGATTGTGATATAAATGTGGGCTTAAGGGGTTTTATGGGACGTAGACTATCTAGATTAGAACTTGATGGACTCGAGGCTTAGACAAACAACTCTTCAATTCCATAAGACTTGATTTCACTAAACAAAACCTATAAACGAGTCGCTAGACTAAGGTGTGGCAACAGGCATATGCATGTCTAGGAGTAGATCCGGAAGTGCTTGGTATTTAAGCAGTCCAAGTGACTCACCTCCTCTTCGCTGGAATCTTACCTGGTGCATAGTGACTGTTCACTTTAGCCATGAGGGGGTGTGGCAATAGGCATACGCATGCCTAGGAGTGGATTCAGGGAGAACTTGGTATTTAAGCAGTCTTAGTGACTCACCTCCTCTTCGCTGGAATCTTACCTGGTGCGTAGTGACTGTTCACTCTAGCTATAAGGACTTGTTCATGGGCTGAACCCATAATTAAAACCCGAAAGGGACGAACCACCCTATTTTGCAAACAAAAACCCCTAAGTTTTGTACACTTCAAAAAAAATACACTTGATTTGAAAATGTTCACAGCTATGAAGAAAATTACCAAATTACCCTTGTTTTGCAAAATGACCAAAATAACCCTGGTTTGTAGAGTTACCAAATTACCCTTGTCTGGTAAAATTACCGAAATGCCCCCGAATTCCAAAATTACCAAAATACCCCTGAATTTCAAAATTACCGAAATGCCCCCGAATTCTAAAATTATCGAAATACCCCCGAATTTCAAAATTATCGACATACCCCCGGATTTCAAAATTACCAAAATGCCCCCGAATTTCAAAATTACCGAAATACCCCCGGATTTCAAAATTACCGAAATACCCCCAGATTTCAAAATTACCAAAATGCCCCGGATTCCAAAATTACCAAAATACCCCCAGTTTTCAAAATTACCAAAATACCCTTATTTGACAAAATCACCAAGGAACCTTATTTTGAAAAATTATGAAAATACCCCTGTAGGATAAAATTACGAAAATACCCCTAGGTAGTGAAAACAATAACAACAACAACACTTTTCTGTAATGAACGTGAGTTGATGATTGAATGTATGTGTTTCCTAGAGGGTATGAACTTGAGACTGTATGGTGAATGCGAATTCGAAAGAATTACTCTTAAAGCTATTATTCATAAGACTATTCGTGGTTAAAACAGTGGAAGGAAACTAATAATTCATAAAATTTCTAATCAGATAAACGTGAATCAGTAGAATAAGTAGTAGGGGTCGAGGAAGTCCGCCGCGTGGTCGTGGTAGGGGTAGGATGACGGTGTCGGAACCAATAGGATCTGGTCATGGTTCTGGAAATGAGATGCCAGCCGCGGAGGAGGAATTTCAGGATCAGACTGCCGGAGATGACGCGGTATCTCAGGCAATGCTAAGGGTTTTTGAGAGGGTTCCTACGGCTGGTACGGGCACAGGAGCCCAGAAATCTGTGCCAAAACGGCTTAGAGCCAATGGGGCAGAAGTGTTTAGGGGAATTTCTAATGTAGCCCCAAGTTCAGCTGAGTATTGGTTGGAGGCGGTAGAACGCATAATGGATGATTTGGATTTCACGGAGGAGGAAAAGTTGAAGGGAGTTGTATCCCTCTTGAGGGATGAAGCCTATCAATGGTGGCTTACGGTAAAGGATGGTGCTGTGGCTGACCGTATCACCTGGGATTTCTTTAAAACGGCGTTTCAGAATAAGTACATTGGATCAAGTTATGTGGATGTGCAGCGCAGAGCATTTCTGAATCTGATGCAAGGGAGTAGGTCAGTTGCTGCGTATGAAGTTGAGTTCTTACGTCTTAGCCGATATGCTCGTGGGATGGTAGCCACGGAGCATGAACGTTGTGTTAGGTTTGAAGATGGCCTGAGGGATGACTTGCGTGTTTTGATAGCCCCGCAACGGGAGAGGGAATTTCCTGTCTTAGTGGAAAAGGCTAAGATAGCTGAGGAGGTAAAGTGGACTGAGAAATTAAATCGAGATAGAGATAGAGGTGGAAATAAGAGGAATCTTGGATCGTCAAGCGGGCGTACTCAGAAAAGGTCCAGGCCTGATGGACCAAAACGAGAAGAGAAACCTGCTGCTACTAACCAAACACCCAAGTGTGCTCGATGTGGCAAATTTCATGCCGGTGAGTGTTGGGCAGGCAGTGGAAAGTGTTTTAGGTGTCGATCTACAGACCACTAAGTTAGGAACTATCCGCAGCAAAAAGACGGTGAAAGGACCATGGGTCGAGGGAATGCTCAGCCTGGCAGAGGAGGTCAGCAACCACAAAGAGGTCGTGCAGCAGGCCGAGGTGGTAATGGTGTTGGTCGGGGTCGTGGAGCACCAGGCCAAGGGGCAGAAAACACTGAGGCGAGACAGCCGGGGTTGGTCTATGCTGTCAGACGTTGAGAGGAGGCTGGTGCACTGGATGTCATAACCGGTACGTTCTTAATTTTTGGTTTGCCTTACACTACATTGATTGACATTGGGTCGACGCATTCGTACGTAGCTAGTAGCGTATCGGGGAATTTAAGGCTAGAATCTGAAATTACCCCTAAGGCAATGACAGTAGTTAGCCTGTTAGGACAATGGATAGTAGTGGATAAACTTTATCAGGAAGTACCTCTAGAAGTTCAGGGGACAGTTTTCCAAACGGATTTGATGGAATTACCGTTCGGAGAGTTTGATTTAAATTTAGACATGGATTGGCTTGTGAAGTATCAAGCTAATCTAGATTGTGCAGCCAAGCGTATGGTATTAAAAACCCCCGAGGGTGATGAAGTGTTGGTCATAGGAGAAAGGGGGAACTGCTTGTCGAATGTGGTGACTGCCCTAAGAGCAGAAAGGATGGTGAGGAAAGGGTGCGAGGCAGTTTTATTGTTTGTTCGGGCTTTTGAAGCCAAGGATCTGACTGTTGGGGATGTCAGGACAGTAAAAGAATTTCCTGATGTTTTCTCTGAAGAGCTTCCGGGATTACCCCCAGATCGTGAAGTGGAGTTTGGTATCGATCTTCTTCCAGGAACAGTACCGGTATCTATCGCTCCATATAGGATGGCACCGAAGGAGTTGGTAGAGCTGAAAGCGCAGATACAGGAGTTGTTGGATAGAGGATTTATTCGACCGAGTGTGTCACCGTGGGGAGCGCCAGTGTTATTTGTTAAGAAGAAGGATGGATCAATGCGTATATGCATTGATTATCGCCAGTTGAATAAGCTAACAATCAAGAACAAGTACCCGTTGCCAAGGATCGATGACTTGTTCGATCAGTTGAAGGGAGCCTCAATCTTTACTAAGATAGATCTGAGGTCAGGGTACCATCAGCTTAGGGTCAAGGAGGCAGATGTACATAAGACAGCTTTTAGGACTCGCTACGGTCACTATGAGTTTATGGTGATGCCGTTTTGATTAACCAACGCGCCAGCAGCGTTTATGGACATGATGAATCGAGTATTCCAACCTTACTTAGATCGGTATGTCGTGGTGTTTATCGATGATATCTTAGTTTATTCGAAGTCAGAGGAGGAGCATGATGCTCATCTGCGAATAGTTTTGCAGATCCTAAGGGAGAAGCAGTTGTATGCCAAACTCAGTAAGTGTGAATTTTGGCTGAGGGAAGTAACGTTTCTAGGGAACGTTGTGTCGGCGGAAGGGATTAGGGTTGACCCTCGAAAGATTGAAGCAGTGCTGGATTGGAAGCCACCTAGGTTTGTGGCTGAGATTAGGAGTTTTCTTGGTCTAGCAGGGTATTACTGAAGGTTTGTTGAAGGATTTTCTTCAGTCGCGGCACCGTTGACCAAGTTACTACGGAAAGGAGTTCCATTTGTTTGGTCTGATAAGCAGCAGGAGGCGCCGGTGTTGATTCAGCCAGAGGCGGGGAAGGAGTTCGTAATTTACTGTGATGCGTCACACGCGGGATTAGGGTGTGTGTTGATGCAAGATGGAAAGGTAGCTGCATATGCATCTCGGCAGTTAAGACCGCATGAATTGAATTACCACACCCATGATTTGGAATTGGCGGCAGTGGTGTTTGCCTTAAAAATTTGGAGGCATTATCTATACGGGGAGAAATCTGTCATTTACACAGATCATAACAGCTTGAAGTATTTTTTGACTCAGAAGGAGTTGAACCTAAGGCAGAGAAGGTGGATCGAGTTACTAAAGGATTACGATTGCTCGATCGAATATCATCCGGGTAAGGCTAATGTAGTAGCGGATGCTCTAAGTCGTAAAGTAGTCTCTGACCTAAGGGTAATGTTTGCTCACCTTAGTTTGTATGAGGATGAAAGCTTATTAGCCGAACTTCAAGTGAAACCTACTTGGATTAGTCAAGTGAAGGAGAGGCAACAGATCGGTGAGTTGCTAAAGGGGAAATTGCAGCTAATCCCAAAGGATGGGCCAGCAGAATTCAGTATGAATGAGGAAGGATTGTTATACTTCCGAGGGAAGGTTTGCATGCCAAAAGATCCGAAGCTAAGGCGGAGGATTCTGAATGAAGCGTATGGTAGTGCATACGCTATGCACCCTGGAGGAAGTAAGATGTTTTGGGATTTGAGAGATCAGTTCTGGTGGCCGGGTTTGAAGCAAGAGGTAACTGAATTGGTGGGTAAGTGTTTGACCTGTCAGCAGGTCAAGGCGGAACATCAGTTACCATCAGGATTATTACAGCCAGTGAAGATTCCACAATGGAAGTGGGAAAGAATCACCATGGACTTTGTTAGTGGGCTTCCCCTCACACCCACTAAGAAAGATGCGATTTGGGTAGTTGTTGATCGTTTGACGAAGTCTGCACACTTCATACCAGTGCGTGTTGACTACTCCTTGCAGAAGTTAGCTAAGTTATACATAGCAGAGGTGGTAAGGTTGCATGGAGTACCGGTTTCAATCATATCGGATAGGGACCCTAGGTTTACCTCACGATTTTGGAAGGCATTGCATCAAGCGTTGGGTACGAAGTTGGATTTTAGTACAGCGTTTCATCCTCAGACCGATGGACAGTCTGAGCGGGTGATTCAGATCTTGGAGGACACGTTGAGAGGATGTGTCATTGATTTCAGAAGTAGTTGGGAAGAGTTCTTACCGTTAGCAGAATTTGCTTATAACAATTGCTACCAGTCAAGTATTCAGATGGCGCCCTATGAAGCTTTGTACTGGCGGAACTGTTGTACTCCTACATGCTGGACAGAACTAGGAGAACGCTGGATTTTGGGTCCGGAGTTAGTGACCGAGACCGAAGAGAAGGTTGTATTGATTCAGGTTCAACTGAAGGAGGCATCTGACAGACAGAAGTCTTTTGCTGATTTAAAGTGTAAGGACAAAGAGTTCGCAGTGGGTGATAAAGTATTTTTAAAGGTGTCACCGTGGAAGAAGGTACTAAGGTTTGGTCGAAAGGGTAAATTAAGTCCTAGATTTATCGGACCATATCGGGTGTTGAAGGAGTAGGACCAGAAGCCTATCAACTAGAGTTACCTCTGGAACTAAGTCAAATTCACGATGTATTTCACGTCTCTATGTTAAGACAATACCGTTCGGATCCGTCCCATGTTGTGCCTATGGAGGAAATCAAGGTAAGACCTGATCTATCGTTCGAAGAGGAACCAGTAGAAATTTTGGATCGTGATGTCAAGGTGTTGAGAAGGAAAACGGTTCCATTGGTTAAGGTGCTGTGGCAGAATCATGCTTTCAAGTAGGCTACGTGGGAACCCGAGGAAGCAATAAGGCAGCAATACCCTCATCTTTTCTGATCAGGTAATTTCGAGGACGAAATTTCTTTAAGGGGGGTAGAACTGTAACATCCTAAATTTATGGGCCTATGCATTTAGTGTAGGGATAACTTTAATAGGTTAATTTAAGTGATAGGGGTCCAAATTGGGCTCAGGATTAGGTTAAGGCCTTGATTAAATTATTAGCTTGGGCATTAAGGAATTAAAAAGGTGGTAATTATGTTTAAAATGCCAAACATGGGCTTGTGGCCCAACAATAAGTGGCACTATAAGGGAATTAGAAGTGACGCCACACACAACGGATTTAGGGGCCCAAAATTTAAGTTTAATGAGGCCCAGATCTTTTAATTTAAGTGAGTTAAATTTGGCATTAGGGTTAGTAAGAGGTGGACGGCTACAAGGTTATAAAATAGGAAAAATTATGTGGATTTTTAAGTGATAATATCATAGACAAAAAGGAGAAAAGTTAGGAGCTTATCTTCAAAGGAAGTGTTGGCCGGAAATCCACCACCTAGAAGAGTGTAAAATTCGGCTACTGCATGGCATAGAGGGTGCCGAAATTCTCCTCTCTTCTAGCTTAAATTTTAACGGCGTTTTCAGTATTTAGCAGTAGGTGTCAAAAATCTATAAATAGGGGGGCTAGCTCCTTGTTTCTGACATTGAAAACCCTAAAATCCTCTCCCTTAGTGCCGAAATTCCCTAGCCTCTCCCTCTCCAAATTTCTTTCTTCAATTACTTCAAAAGCCGAAACTTCTCCCCACTTTCTTTTCCCTTGTGCTGATTTCTCTAAAAAGCCGAAGCATCCATCGCTTTTTCTTTTATTCATCCTATTTGAGGAATTGTTCTATACTTCCGGCATTTAAATCTTCCATTGGCATTGCCAAATCCTCTCCCTAGTGCTAGCCGAATCTCTTAAGCTAAGGTAGGAGTCGATTTTTGATTAGTTCTCATAATCTATTTTAGAAAGGCAAAAGCCGAAAGCTAATAGTTAATGGTTTTATGATGGGCGGCAATTCGGGATTTGAAGGAAGCTTAGTCGACTAGATCTAAAAGCCAAAAATCATAAGTCTCCAATTTTGGGATTTTAAGGTAAGAAGATTATCCCTAGATTTTTATTAAATTCGTTCAATATATATATATATATATGATTTTAACTCTATAAGGAGGATTAACGATTAAATATTGTTATAATAGCTCTGATAAGGATTTGATGGAATTAAATATGGATCAGGCAAAAGAAAGAATCCCTAATTTTAAGAAACCAGCAGTATCTGCTGTTCGAGATTGGCCAATTGGTTGTGGACCGGCTTCTGAACAACACCTTAGGCAGATAGCAGTAGTGTCGACTAAGGACAGCGTCGACATAGAAAGCATCGTTTTATTGGTAACCAGGTGTGTAGATCTCTAACACACTACTAATAAACCTGTATGTATTTCTATTTATGTATGTTATGGGCTAAAAGGCCGGAATGAGGCTGTATAGACAGTCGAATGGAACCCTAAAAGGGTTAGGCAAGGATACTAGGCACGTAAACATAGAACTCCCTATGTGTTTCGAAAAATATATAAGTCTGCATGATGTTTTCTTTATATATGTATGCATGGGGTGGGAATGATGATATTGAAGGGGAAGTGTATGATAGGTCACTTGGTGATCGGTGGTAGAAATCCAACATAATTTAAATGTAAGGTCACATAGTGGTCGGTGGCTATGCCACGTTTAATGATTCCTACTTAATAGGAATAGGCAGTACGGCTGTCGTTTTGGTGTGTAGCGGATGGAGGGTTGATTGTAGAAATCCCCAAGGTGTGATGGTTGGTACGGGTTGGTGTGTAGAGGATGGAAACCTAGGATGGGCTGGGTTATTCATTCTTTATTGTTTATTATGTGATTATGATTGATGCATTCCTGTATGGGCCAGGGCCCATAATGTGTTTGTGGGCTCAGGTCGATGTGTGTTTTGAGATTTACACACTGAGTTTTTGTGACTCACGCTTTCCTTTTCTCTACTCTTCCAGATGAACAGTAGATCGTGGACATGGGAGCCGAGAGGGACTCGAGGGGCCATCAAGGTCTATTTCTACAAGTTATTTTCTTTTGGGATTTCTTTAAGTTTACTTTATTTCATTGTTATTTCGAGAATATTTATGTAATAAGGCCCCTAGTTTTCATTCAACTAAGTCGTTTTCAATGTTAAGCAACTTATGAATTTATGATAAGGTTGTTTATACTTTTAATAATAATAATACAAAGGATTCCATATTTTTTAAATGCCACCTATCTATCCAAATAATGTTCAATTGACTTATGATTTCCATAACATACAAAGCAAAAGTTTTCAAAGTACAAGCCGTGACATGCTAGATTCGGTCGAAACGCATGGGCTGGGTTTGGGGTGTTACACTCAATCATTAACAAAACACATCTACTATCCACCAATCATACATCTTAAACTCATTATTCTGCATACATTTCCTCCCACATTCGTTCAAATTACAGTTACAAAACAAAATTCCATTCATTTATTTCATAAGTTTCTTATCCCATTCAACTTTGTTCTATATATATACATACACCTTATTGAATAGATCCATCATGGTTTATTATTGGTGATGCAAAACCGAACATTTTTTTGACCAATCAACAAGTTAGTCCAAACTCCATACAAAAACAACCTATTGCCTAATACTTATGAATAATACACATAAAAACAATTAATCTTTTCTATATCACCTGTAGTATACGCATACACAGGGTACTATATATATATATATATATATATATATCATTCATATTTAATCACATTAATACGTATAAAATTGACCTATAGAAACATAACATCATCATCCTAAGTGTTATATATATATACCATATTCGATCCATTTATAAAATCTCCGACTCGCATACATATGAATCAAAAAGATATATTTGAATCATTAACACAATTACTAGTATTACAAATCATATACACGCATATATCCTATGAATATTCATCGACTGAAATATATTATACACTCTATACAAAATCAAGTTTGTGAGTTCAATTATCATGCGTATCTTAGTATTGAATAATCTTACAAGATAGTTTGTATTTAATACTCAAGCATTCATTTTAGGGGCACCAATTTCAAACATGACTATACCCTACTTAACCACAAAAGTATAGCCATTTTCGCATGGCTTGAATACAAGTTTTTACCATTCAAAATATAAACTAAAGAGACCTAGCCTATACATGCCACGAATTCAAAAGAGTCATAGCTTAAGATACCAAAAATGGTGATAGTGTTTTTGACTTCAACGGAGATCCCCAAGCTCGAGCTAGCCTTTATGGTCTATAAAATAATCACAAAGACACATACCGTAAGCTATCATAGCTTAGTAAGTTTAAGCATTAATAAGAGAAATCTAAGTATAATTGTTATTCGAATTAAGTCAATATGACTTAAATATCAATGAATGCTTCAATATAATACCAATAACATGTTTCCAGTCATCATTCACTAATTCAACAAGTCTCGAAATCATATATGAACATATCATCTTCTCTTCAAACAAACTCAACAATTAATTGCAACATCTCAATACTATACTATCATGTACACATCAACTTACCTTTAGCATTAAGCTATTCAATTGTCATACTTTATTACCTATTTACCATTTCTCAGATGTCTCCTTTTATTTGTTTTTGCTATTGTAAGCTTCATAAATCCGCACACACAGTGCAACTCAAGTAGCATATTGCCATATAACCGAATTCGCACACAAAGAGCTCGGTATATCCATTTGTACATATAATGCTAAAACAACCAATCTCGCACACACAGTGCTTGGTTACAATTTCGCACACACAGTGCCCCATCAACCGATCTCGCACACACAGTGCTCGGTTACAATCTCACACACATAGCACCCCATCAATCGATCTCGCACACACAGTGCTCAGTTACAATCTCGCACACACAGTGCCCCATCAACCGATTTCCTTAATACGTATTACACCTGCAGTCAAATATTTACGCACATAGCTATATGTTAACAATTACCACATTTGCTCAAATACTCACTACTACATTCGGCACCAATATTAATCATATAACTTATAACCTCCATCTTTAAATAATCATTTCTTATTCCATTCTTATACACACTCATCTTATGTTACAAGCATATATATTAAAACCACTCGATAAGCAATTCAAGCTTTCTCAAACATTTATCAATCATACATTCGGCCATTTTATGCAAATTCCATCAATACATTCGACCTCAAGATATAAACAAGGTAAAATCATTAATATATACCAACATAACATAATTTAAAAATATAATCCAATCCAATTGCTTAAACTTACCTTGAAAGTCGATGAATTTAGCTTCCTGACTATTCGTTTAATTTTGTTTTTCCCTGATCCAAATCCTTCTCCTTTTGTACTTGATCTAAATAATTCAAATTGAACTCATTCAAAAACATATCCATCCAATTCAATAAAAAAAAATTATACCATTATTCATTTTACCGAATTTACCCCCAAACATTTACAATGTTTACAATTTAATCCTTAAAACTCCAAATGCAAAATATCAAGAATTTAATCCTACTTATTGAGGGCCGAATACTTCTAGTCCCTATCTCAACTCATTTCTTCCATTCTTTTTGCCATTTAGTCCCCTCGAAATTTTTATCATTTATAATTAATCCCTTAGGCTAAATGTCATCAATATACTAAAGAGAAGCTTGTTAATCTAACATTCATCTATCATTTTCTATCCACAATTATACAAACATTAAGCTTTTCGTCCATGGCAACATTCATTTTACACAACCAACTCAAATTTTCAAACATGGGCTATATACATTTCTCGGCAACAATCTCAAAAATGCTTAAAATTCAAGAAATCAACTACAAACTCTCACCTTAATTGAACATGCAAATGGCCGAATGTCAAGTGCTCATACCCTTTCTTTCTTCTTTTTGTTTCGGTCCCAAAGAGAAAAAGATGGTGATAATTCCTATGTTATCATGTTTTTCTTATTATATTGTTATATCATAAAATATATTTTATTACAACCCACTTACTACATTTTAAATTATAATATAACATTTTCCCCTACTAATTTCTCAAGTCATTACCGTCCACTATATCCTTAAGGGAAAATTTGCACTCAAATCCCTATATGAAAAGAAAACTATTAAAATTGACCCCTTGTTATCATGATAGCTACTTTTCTTACTTACTCAGTTTAATCCCTTAACTAAAATTAAACATACAAACAAGCAAATAAATTCACGAAAATTTAGCACATAGCCAATTGTAAATATTTAGCAAGAAAAATAATATTAAAATTATTTTTCCGACCCGGATTCGTGGTCCCAAAACCACAGTTCCGATTTGGGGTCATATTCGGGCTGTTACACATCTCCCCCCTTAAAAACAAAGAAAAATTGAATTTTATTAGGGTTTATGAGCTGCCATTAAAGCGCACCTGTCATGGCAATGTCATGGCAAAGGTCTGATAGCACCAAAATCAATCACTGTTTCCTTTCCTCTTGATTTTTGGTGTATCCAACCTGAGAAATAAAGAACAGTTCAGAAATGAATTGGACCTGTTGTTTTAAAATTAGCAAATATGCCCAATATGTGTATGTACAATTTTTGAAATCTAAATCAATATCTAAACCCTAAAACAGAATGAATAAGAACAGAAAACATGAAGGTTTCCCCTACCTTTCACCACCGATTTGCCTTCTCACGGTCAAGGAAGAGAAATTTTAACTTGTAGGTATCTCCTTCAAGGTCTCGGACTTTTTGGGGAAGATGGAGAGAACAAAACAAACTATCTTCTTATCCGTTTTGTAAAGTAGCAAAACAGTAGGCAGCAAAAATTTCTATACGGATTCAATCACGAAATTGGGGAAGTGGGGAAGAAGAGCTTGGGGGAAATTGGGAAATTTGGGCGAGAAAATTTTAGGAACTTAGGCTGAAAAAATCGGTGGAATCTGACTTGAAATTTGGGGGCTAAAAAAACGACGTCATTTAAGTTAGGTGAGTAAAAATTTGCAGCGCTTATGATAAAACGCCACTAATGGCAACTTATTTGCGGCGTTTTTATAAAAAAACGCCACTAAAAACATAGTACAAACGACATTTTTTTAGACGAAACGTCGCCGTTTAGCAGTTGCTTGATATATTTTTGTGGCGTTTTGTACAAAGCGCCACTAATAACACATATAAAACTGTGTCGTTTAATCATATAATAATTTCTTACGTTTTTTTTTAAAAAACGCCACTAAAAATTCAAAATGAAACGGCGCTGTATTGCTCTCTGTTTGTGCCTTTTATTATTTTAATTGTTATTGTATAATTTTTATTTGTATGTGAAAATATATTATATGATTATTATTGTAACTATCAACAAATAAAAACAAAGTATATCTTAGTAGTGAATAAACTATGATATTTAAAAAAAATTTACTATTAATATTATTATGTACTTTAATATTTTTATTTGTAATATACATATTTTAGTCGGCAGGTAAGGGTAATGTATTTAAATTTGTATAATATTTTCATTTTAATACTTATTTTATTTTAGTTAATGTTCACCTCAATTTTTTAAATAGTTTAATTTAAATTATTAATTTAAGAAAAAACAAAATTGAACTGTTATTTTGTAAACAGAAATAATGACGACTTAAACTTTTTAAATTTTTTAAACATAACAACTTGTATGGCAATTTCCATGTATTTCATTTTTTTATTTTTATAAACTTTTTATTTTTTGAGTTTTATTTTTTCTTTATTTTTTAATATTTCAAATAATTTCATCATTTTACATCTCAATTAAACCTTAAAACCTAAACCATTTAATATATATAAAGTTTATCTATTTATCTATTAAATAATTTAAACTATATATATCATAATATTAATATATTAAAATTAATTTTATCTCTTTTACAATTAGATAATAAATTATTTAATATATAAATTAAAAGACACTAGTTACCCTAAACCCTAAACCCTAACGTCTACCTTTGTACCACTAGTCCTTGAACCCTAAACCCATAACTTTTAACCCTTAAACCCCATAACCATTAACCCTTAGATATTAAACTTTAACCCTTAAACCCTATAACCATTAACCCTTAAACATTAAACCACAACCCTTAAACCATATAACCCTTAAATTATACACCTTAACTCATATATATATATATATATATATATATATTACATTGCAGAAGTAATTAAAGAAATAATCTTGTAACACCCCAAACCCGGCCAAAACGCTACAACCGGATCTGGCGTGCCACGGAAAAGAAAATGTTGTTGAAACCGATTTGTCGACTTATTTTAGATAGAAAACCGATGTAAGTTTTTGGAGAAACGTCGATGTATTTTTGTATCGTGTAAAACTTGTTAAAACTTGGTTTGAAAAACTTAGTTGTCATGTTGTTACTCCGTAATAATTACTTAATCATTGTATATAAAGAAAACAAGTATTTAGTTTAGCTTTTGAAAACCCCCAAAACATAGTTTAAACATCATATTAAATAGAAACTATAGAATCGACTAAATAAAAGAACCCAAAATAAAACTTAGGCGGCCTTATTACAACGCTGAAACCCCAAATTAAAGGAAATAACTAAGTCCGAAAAGAAAACTTTGAAATAAATAAATAAATGCTGAGCATGGCCACCTCGAGTCCACTCCGGCTCCATATCCACGATCTAAGTCTGATATGCAAAAATGTAAAGGAAAGGGGTGAGTCACCGAGACTCAATGTATAAATCCCCCTCCCAAGAAAATCATGCTCTTACACAAGTTCATACAATAATATGCAAGTCATGCAACCCACCTAAGTATCCATCCGGGTCTCCCGAATCTACCCCTTGTGGTACCAAACTACTGGTGGTGCCAAACCACTGGTAATCGAAGTTACAAAATAACCATATGTGGTACCAAACCACTGGTGGTGCCAAACCACTGAGACTTAGTCACAATTTTGTAATATGTGGGGCCAACCCACTGTGTGATACCAAATCACTGGTGACAGTCTGATAGATCATACTTCTCCCTCCTCTCATCACCCATGGCATATACTCATGCAATCAATATCAGTATGATCATGCTTAACATGTTAAATCACATTTACGGAATAACAACTTACCCGGCATCCTCGCTTTTACCCACAAGGGTATTTTCGTAACTATTGCTGTCATTTCGGCTTTTAAACAACACATAACATAAAACATACTACGTAAGAGAGTGTGTAAGAGTTACACACCTGGTTTTCGTACTACCGCTTTTACTGCTTCTACGCTACTTTGGCATTGGGTTTACAGATCCAACCCCTCCTACTGCTCGACTGTTATTAGCGGCCATAATAACCCTTTGGTCACTAAACCATTTAGATCGATGAGATCTAATAGATAATAATAGCGTTTAAAAGAATTCTTACCTAACTATCGAATCTCGAAAGGTCCTTACGAACCCGTCACCTTCCAACCTACATTCGGCCAACACCCATTTATTATACCAATCCCTTCAACGCAATTATATGAGTACCATAACATATTCGGCCAACCACAAATAGACAAGAAAGGCCATTCGGCCAAACCTACCATCAACCACCCACCTTCGGCTTTCCAAAATCGGCACTTTTGGCTGTAGCAGAACAGGATTCGGCTTCTACGGGTACAAAGTGAAATCGACAGGCCTTAAACAAGTGTTTCGGGTTAGATCTTAATGAAAGAAAGAGTGAAATAGCATAGAATAAAATCCCGAAACTTACCGGATTACTATGGAGTATGCGGCTTATGGTGCACCTTCAGGAAAACTAAACCACCCTTGTAGATTCGGCTATGGAGGAAGATGATGGGGACTAGGGTATTCGGCTTTGGAAGAAAAGAATGAAGAGAAGAATGTGTTGGAGAGTTGCGGCAAAGAAAATAATTTGAGAGAATAGGAGAAGAGAATTTTCGGCTAGAAGAGTAAGTGAGAAAGAAAGAAATGAAATCAAATGGAAAAGATGAACACTAGGCTTCAAAATTTCGGCAATACACAAGCACACACTCAGAGTTGGATATTCGGCCAACTCTCTCCCTCCTAATAACTTTATCCATCAATTATCATATCCCTCATCCATTTAATCCTTATCTTTCCTAATTATCATCATTTATCACTTAAAAATAAAAGAAATAAACTCCTAAAATGTAGCCTAATTGCCGTCCACCCCCTTTCCCTTCTCAGTGCCGAAATTTGACCCATCCATTTGGGCCCAAGCGGCCACACTAGGCCCAAACTCCTCCCCCTTGTGACGCCACCTCAATGCTCATCTAAAGCACCTCAAATTTTTGGGCCACAAGCCCAGCTTGCTACTAAACATAATAATTTAAATTAAATTACTACTAACACTATTTTTAATCATTTTAACCCAGATTTTAAGCCCAAACCTGAGCCCAATACACACCTTAAAGCCTTAGCATACTAACTTAGCCATGCAACATACCAAATGCATAGACCCACAAAATCAGGATATTACAGTTCTACCCCCTTAAAATAAATTTTGACCTCGAAATTTACCTGGTCAGAAAAGTTGAGGGTATTGCTGCCGCATAATATCCTCCGGCTCCCATGTCGCTTCCTCCGATCCATGGTTCCGCCATAGTACCTTTACCAAGGGAACAGATTTCCTACGCAAAACCTTAACATCCAGATCTAGAATCTGCACCGGTTCCTCTTCAAAAGATAAGTCTGGATTCACCTCTATCTCCTCCACTGGCACAACATGTGATGGATCCGAGCGATAGCGTCTAAGCATGGAAACATGGAACACGTCGTGGATTTGACTTAACTTAAGTGGCAACTCAAGCTGGTACACCATTGGTCCCACTCGTTTCAACACCCGATAAGGCCCGATAAACCTAGGGCTCAACTTGCCTTTCCTACCGAACCTCAGAACCTTCTTCCACGGTGACACCTACAGGAAAACCTTATCACCTTCCGTAAACTCTATATCCTTCCGCTTAAGATCGGTATAAGACTTTTGCCTGTCCGAAGCCTCCTTCAAACGAGCTCGAATCACCTTCACCTTATCTTCTGTTTCCGTAACCAACTCCGGACCCAACTGCCGCTCCCCCAACTCCGTCCAACACGTAAGGGTACGACACTTTCGACCATACAACACCTCGTATGGTGCCATCTGAATGCTTGCCTGATGGCTATTGTTGTACGCGAATTCCGCCAACGGTAAGAAGTCTTCCCAACTACCCTTGAAATCCAAAACTCATCCCCTTAGCATGTCTTCCAAGACTTGAATCACCTTCTTCGACTGTCCATTTGACTAGGGATGGAATGCTGTACTAAAATCCAACCTTGTACCCAATGCCTGATGCAAGGCCTTCCAGAACCTTGACGTAAATCTAGGGTCTCTGTCCGAAATAATCAACACTGGCACTCCGTGCAACCTTACAATTTCTGCTATATATAGTTTTACCAACTTCTGAAGAGAATAATCCATACGCACAAGTATGAAATGAGCCGACTTCGTCAAACGGTCCACAATTACCCAAACTGAATCCTTCTTGGTCGGCGTAAGGGGTAGCCCACTCACAAAATCCATTGTAATCCTTTCCCACTTCCATTGTGGAATCTTAATTGGTTGCAACAATCCCGAGGGTAACTGATGTTCAGCCTTGACTTGCTGACACGTCAGACACTTCCCCACAAACTCAGTCACCTCACGCTTAAGGCCCGGCCACCAAAACTGGTCCCGTAAATCCCGGTACATCTTACTACCTCCTGGATGCATAGCATATGGACTGCTATGTGCCTCTTGCAAAATCTTCTGCCTTAACTCCACATCCTTAGATATACACATTTTTCCTCGAAAACATAACACTCCATCGCTGCTTAGACTATACCCCTCCAATCCACCACTCTGCACTTGCAACCAACGAGCACTTAAAACTTCATCTATCAGCTGTTTCTCCTTAACCTCGTCAATTCATGTTGGCTTCACTTAATTCCGCTAACAAGCTTCCATCCTCATACAGACTAAGGTGAGCAAACATGGCTCTTAAATCTGCCACTACCTTACTGCTCAAGGCATCGGCTACCACGTTAGCCTTTCCCGGGTGGTACTCAATCGAGCAGTCATAGTCTTTTAACAGCTCAATCCACTTTCTCTGCCTCAAATTTAACTCCTTTTGCGTGAGAAGGTACTTCAGACTCTTGTGATCCGTATATACTACAGACTTCTCTCCATATAAATAATGCCTCCAAATTTTTAGGGCAAAAACCACTGCCGCCAACTCCAGATCATGCGTCGGGTAGTTACCTTCGTGGAGTCTCAATTGTCAGGAAGTATACGCTACTACCTTCCCCTCTTGCATCAGCACACATCCCAATCCTGTATGGGATGCATCACAATAAACCGTAAATTCTTTTCCGGCTTCCGGTTGAATCAATACCGGAGCTTCCGTCAAAATCCTCTTTGGCTTCTCAAAACTTTCCTGTTGCATGTCTGACCACACGAATGGAACCCCTTTCCTCAGCAACTTGGTCAATGGTGCTGCAATCAGAGAAAACCCTTCCATAAACCTCCGGTAATACCCTGCTAGCCCCAGAAAACTCTGAATCTCCGCCACAGACTTCGGTGGCTTCCAGTCTAAAACTGCCTCAACCTTCCGAGGGTCCACTCTAATCCCCTCAGCTGACACCACATGCCCCAAGAAAGTAACCCCTTCAGCCAGAACTCACACTTACTAAACTTGGCGTATAAACGCTTTTCCCTAAGAATCTGCAACACCGCTCGCAAATGTGTGTCATGCTCCTCCTCCGATTTCGAGTACACCAGAATATCATCGATAAATACTACGACGAACCGATCCAAGTACGGCTGAAACACCCAGTTCATCATATCCATAAACGCTACCGGTACGTTCGTCAATCCAAATGGTATGACCAAGAATTCATAGTGCCCATATCGAGTACGAAACGCCGTCTTATGGATATCTGCCTCCTTTACCTTAAGTTGGTGATACCCCGACCTTAAATCTATCTTGGAAAAGACCGATGCTCCCTTAAGCTGGTCGAATAAGTCATCTATCCTAGGCAAAGGATACTTGTTCTTAATTGTCAATTTATTCAACTGACGGTAATCTATGCACATTCGCATCGACCCGTCCTTCTTTTTAACAAAGAGCACAGGCGCCCCCACGGTGAAACACTTGGCTGGATAAAACCCCGATCCAGCAACTCCTGAATCTGCGCTTTCAACTCCACCAATTCCTTTGGCGCCATCCTATATGGAGCAATAGACACTGGCGCTATTCTCGGTAAAAGATCTATACCGAACTCCACTTCACGATCCGGGGGCAAACCCGGAAGCTCTTCCGGAAAGACATCAACAAAGTCTTTCACCGTTCGAACATTCTCCATTCTTGATTCCTTAACTTCCAAGGCACACACGTAGACCATAACCGCCTCACATCCTTTCCTTACCATCTTCTCCGCCTTTAGCACAGACACCACATTGGATAGGTAATTCCTTCTCTCACCTATCATGACCACCTTTTCACCCTCAACCGACTTCAGTACCAACCGCTTAGCTGCACAGTCTAGCTCCTCCTGGTACTTTACCAACCAATCCATTCCTAAGATTAAATCGAACTCCCCGAAGGGTAGTTCCATCAAATCCGCTTGAAACACGACCCCTTAAAGTTCTAGGGGTACTTCTCTATACAGTTTATCCACCACCACAGAGTGTCCTAAAAGGCTAACTACCGTCATCATCCTAGCAGCAGTCTCACTAACTAAGTTCAAGGTTCCCACTATACTACTAGTAACATATGAGTGTGTTGAACCAACATCAATTAAAGCAATGTAAGGCAACCCAAAAATTATAAACGTACCGATTATAACGTCCGGTGCGTCACCCTCCTGTCGACGTTTGGCTGCATAGACCAACCCAGGCTGTCTAGCATCAGCACCTCCAGCACCTCGGCCAGGTGCTCCTCGGCCTCACCCGTTACCATTACCATTACCACCCCTAGCTGCACCTCGACCCCTCTGTGGTTGCTGACCATCCCTCCTGAATTGACCGCGTCCTTGACCCTCAGCTTGAGTCCTAGCTAACTTCCGCGGACAATCCCTTACCCGGTGCTCCATTGACCCGCACTCAAAGCACCCTCTACCACCAGCCAAACACTCTCCCGAATGGGACTTCCCGCATCTAGCACACTGAGGTGGCCATTGAGCAGCAGCAGGCTTTGCAGCTCTTTCCGGTCCACCAAATCTAGCCCTCTTCTGTGAACTTCCAGCAGACCCTGAAGGCCCAAAACTCCATGTATCCTTACTTCTGTCCTGATTCCGCCTCTCAGTTCTCTTCACCTCCTCAGCTACCTTAGCCTTTTCCACGAGAACGGCAAATTCCCTTTCACAGTAAGGTGCAATTAACACCCGCAGCTCATCTCTTAACCCGTCCTCGAACCTAACACAGCACTCATGCTCTGTAGCCACCATACCCCGAGCATACCTACTCAACCTCAAGAATTCAGCTTCGTACTCGGGTACCAACTTATTCCCCTGAACCAAGTTCAAGAACGCCCTACGTTGTGCATCAGTATACCCAGCTCCCACATACTTCCTCTGGTAGGCTACCTTAAAATAATCCCAGGTGATATCATCGGCCACTGCACCATCCCTAACTGTGAGCCACCACTGATACGACTCATTCCGGAGGAGAGGCATTATCCCCTTCAACTTCTCCTCAGCCGAGAAGTCCAAATCATCCATTATACGTTCGGTCACCTCTAACCAGTACTCAGCCGTGTTGGGTGCCACTCCAGAAACTCCCCTAAACACTTCTGCTCCGTTAGCCCGGAGTCGCTCAGCCACGGATTTTCGGGCTCCTGCACCCGCGCTTGCCCCGGTAACTCGTTCCAAAACTCATAGTACAGCCTGAGATACTACATCGTTACCACCAGTCTGATCCTGAAACTCAGCTTCCGTCACAGACAGATCCGGCAGCACATTTTCGGACCCATGGCCAGACCCTGCTGGCTCCGACAAGGTCATCCTACCCCTACCACGGCCACGTGGCGGACATCCCCGACCTCTTGTACTCATTCTTCTCGTTCGCGTTTATCTGATTAAGAATTTTATGAATTATTAACTCTGTTCACTATTTATCCACGGACAATTTTATGAGAAGTAGTTTTAAAAGTGATTCTTTCGCATACGAATCTATCTTAAAGTTCCAGTTCCAGGATTATCTCCTAGTTCTAGGTACATTCATCACACAAACAACATCCACAGACCACTTTCAACGTTTAGGGGTATTTTCGTCATTTCACTACTCGGGGGTATTTTCGTAATTTTAACCTACATGGGTATTTTCGTAATTTTCCAAAATATGGTCTCGGGTGATTTTGTGAAATAAGGGTATTTTGGAAATTTTCCAACTCCGGGTATTTTGGTAATTTTGCAAATTCGAGGGAATTTGGGTAATTTTGTAAGTCTAGGGGTAATTTGGTAATTTCAAAACTAGGGTTTTTACAAAACAGTGTGGCTGGTCCCTTTCGGGTTTTAGTTGTAAGTTTTGGCCTATCAACACGTCCTTGTAACTAAGGTGAATAGTCATTATGCACCAGGTGGGATTCTAGTGAAAAGGAGGTGAGTCACTAGGACTGCTTAAATACCAAGCTTTCCCTGAATCCAATCCTAGACATGCATATGCCTATTGCCACACCTTGTCATAGCTAAAGTGAACAATCACTATGCACCAGGTAAGATTCCAACGAAGAGGAGGTGAGTCACTCGGACTGCTTAAATACCAAGCTATTCCGGATCTACTCCTAGACATGCATATGCTTGTTGCCACACTTTAGCCTTGTGACTCGTTTACAGGTTTTGTTTAATAAAGTTAAGTCTTATGGATTTGAGAAGTTGTTTGTCTAAGCCTAGAGTCCATCAGTACTATCGTGCTTAACTACGTCTAAAGCCCACAAAGCCCAACAAATATATCACAACAAAAGTTAAGGTACTTACCTGGGTGGATCGGCGCCGGAGACTCAGGTGCCATGCTTTGAAAATAATCATTTCTCAACCTTTTAAAACATATTTTGGGCCCTAAGCCCACAACCGAGCTTTTAAACCTGGCTCTGATACTAAAATGTAACACCCCAAACCCGGCCAAAACGCTACAACCGGATCTGGCGTGCCACGGAAAAGAAAATATTGTTGAAACCGATTTGTCGACTTATTTTAGATAGAAAACCGATGTAAGTTTTTGGAGAAACGTTGATGTATTTTTGTATCATGTAAAACTTGTTAAAACTTGTTTTGAAAAACTTAGTTGTCATATTGTTACTCCGTAATAATTACTTAATCATTGTATATAAAGAAAACAATATTTAGTTTAGCTTTTGAAAACCCCCAAAACATAGTTTAAACATCATATTAAATAGAAACTATAGAATCGACTAAATAAAAGAACCCAAAATAAAACTTAGGCGGCCTTATTACAGCGCTGAAATCCCAAATTAAAGGAAATAACTAAGTCCAAAAAGAAAACTTTGAAATAAATAAATAAATGCTGAGCATGGCCACCTCGAGTCCACTCCGGCTCCATATCCACGATCTAAGTCTGATTTGCAAAAAAGTAAAGGAAAGGGGTGAGTCACCGAGACTCAGTGTATAAATCCCCCTCCCAAGAAAATCATGCTCTTACACAAGTTCATACAATAATATGCAAGTCATGCAACCCACCTAAGTATCCATCCGGGTCTCCCAAATCTACCCCTTGTGGTACCAAACCACTGGTGGTTCCAAACCACTGGTAATCGAAGTTACAAAATAACCATATGTGGCACCAAACCACTGGTGGTGCCAAACCACTGAGACTTAGTCACAATTTTGTAATATTTGGGGCCAACCCACTGTGTGATACCAAATCACTGGTGACAGTCTGATAGATCATACTTCTCCCTCCTTTCATCACCCATGGCATATACTCATGCAATCAATATCAGTATGATCATGCTTAATATGTTAAATCACATTTACAGAATAACAACTTACTCGGCATCCTCGCTTTTACCCACAAGGGTATTTTCGTAACTATTTCCGTCATTCCGGCTTTTAAACAACACATAACATAAAACATACTACGTAAGAGAGTGTGTAAGAGTTACACACCTGGTTTTCGTACTACCGCTTTTACTGCTTCTACGCTACTTTGGCGTTGGGTTTACAGATCCAACCCCTTCTACTACTCGACTGTTATTAGCGGCCATAATAACCCTTTGGTCACTAAACCATTTAGATCGATGAGATCTTATAGATAATAATAGCGTTTAAAAGAATTCTTACCTAACTATCGAATCCCAAAAGGTCCTTACGAACCCGTCACCTTCCAACCTACATTCGGCCAACACCCATTTATTATACCAATCCCTTAAACGCAATTATATGAGTACCATAACATATTCAGCCAACCACAAATAGACAAAAAAGGCCATTCAGCCAAACCTACCATCAACCACCCACCTTCGGCTTTCCAAAATCGGCACTTCTGGCTGTAGCAGAACAGGATTCGGCTTCTAGGGGTACAAAGTGAAATCGACAGGCCTTAAACAAGTGTTTCGGGTTAGATCTTAATGAAAGAAAGAGTGAAATCGCATAGAATAAAATCCCGAAACTTACCGGATTACTATGGAGTATGCGGCTTATGGTGCACCTTCGGGAAAACTAAACCACCCTTGTAGATTCGGCTATGGAGGAAGATGATGGGGACTAGGGTATTCGGCTTTGGAAGAAAAGAATGAAGAGAAGAATGTGTTGGAGAGTTGCGGCAAAGAAAATAATTTGAGAGAATAGGAGAAGAGAATTTTCGGCTAGAAGAGTAAGTGAGAAAGAAAGAAAAGAAATCCAATGGAAAAGATGAACACTAGGCTTCAAAATTTCGGCAATACACAAGCACACACTCAGAGTTGGATATTCGGTCAACTCTCTCCCTCCTGATAACTTTATCCATCAATTATCATATCCCTCATCCATTTAATCCTCATCTTTCCTAATTATCATCATTTATCACTTAAAAATAAAAGAAATAAACTCCTAAAATGTAGCCTAATTGCCGTCCAACCCCTTTCCCTTCTCAGTGCTGAAATTTGACCTATCCATTTAGGCCCCAAGCGGCCACACTAGGCCCAAACTCCTCCCCCTTATGACGCCACCTTAATGCTCATCTAAAGCACCTCAAATTTTTGGGCCACAAGCCCAGCTTGCTACTAAACATAATAATTTAAATTAAATTACTACTAACACTATTTTTAATCATTTTAACCCAGACTTTAAGCCCAAACCTGAGCCCAATACACACCTTAAAGCCTTAGCCTACTAACTTAGCCATGCAACATACCAAATGCTTAGACCCACAAAATCAGGATATTACAAATCTAATCTAAAACCTAAACCCTAAAACAATATAATTTTTATCTATTTTATCAAAATCCTTAATACTTAAATCCCTAAACACTAAGACTCTAACTTTCTTATTCGATATAGTTTAAGCACTAAACCCAAACCCCATAACTCTAAAATAATAAACCCTAAACTATAAACCTAACCAAAACCCTAACCTAACCTTTAATCTTAAATCCTAAACCTTAAACTCTAAAACATAATAAACTCCCGACCCTAAACTATAAAGATTAATCCATAAACTATATACCCTAAATTAAACCGTAAACCCCAAATTATTATGAGAATTAATTCAATATTTTAAAATTATTACTATCTCTTTTACGATTATATAAGAAATTATTTAATATATAAATTAAAAGACACTAATTAATCTAAACCCTAAACCCTTATCTTTTATCCCATAAACCCTAAATCATAACACATAAAACCCTAACCCCTAACCCTAAACCCTTAACTTATTAACCCCAAACCCTTAACCATTTACCTTTAAACCCATTAACCCTAACTTTTAACCCATGAAACCCTAACACATCCCTCTTAAACCTTAAACCGCAAATCATAAACCATAATCCCTAAACATTAAAATAGTAACTCCTAGACCTTACACCCTAAACTATATATGCTATACCATAAACTATAATGATAATTAATTTAATATTTTAAAATTAATATCTCTTTACGATTATATAAGAAATTATTTAATATAAAATTTAAAAACAATCAGTCATATATATGCAAAAAAACTTTAAAATTATTTGCGGCATTTTTCCAAAAGCGCCGATAATGCTCAGACTTTTAGTGGCGTTTTTCCAGAAGCACCGCTAATGCTTAGACTTTTAGTGGCGTTTTTCCAGAAGCGCCACTAATGCTCAGACTTTTAGTGGCGTTTTTCCAAAAGCGCGGCTAATGCTCAGACTTTTAGCAGCGTTTTGCCAAAAGCGCCGCTAATGCTTAGACTTTTAGCGGCGTTTTTCCAAAAGAGCCGCTAATGCTCAGACTTTTAGCGGCATTTTTCCAAAAGCGCCGCTAATGCTCAGGCTTTTTGTAACATCCTGAATTTTTGGGCCTATGCGTTTAATGGGTGAATATGTTTAATATGTTAATTTAAGTAATAGGGTCCAAATTGGGCTTAGAATTAGGCAAAGGCCTTGATTAAAATTATCTGTTTGGGCATTATAGGGTTTAAAAGGTAGTATCTATGTTTAAAATACCAAAGTGGGCTTGTGGCCCAATCTTAGGAGGTGACGCCACACAAGGGAGTAAGGGGCCCAAATTTAAGTTTCATGGAGCCCAATTCTTTTAATTTAAGTTAGCTAAATTTTGGGCATTAGGATTAGGTGGAGTGGATGGCAACAAGGCTAAAATTTAAGGGTTTTAATGTTTAAAATATGTGGATAATAAGCAGATAAAGGCTATTATTTAGGAATTTATTGTATGTGGATAATAAGCAGATAAAGGCTAAAATTTAGGGATTTTAATGATTAAAATATATGGATAATATGCTGATAAAGGAGGGAGGAGTTAGAGATAATTAAGTCTCTTTCAGATGAGCTAGTAGATTAAGATAAAGGAGAAAAGATACGATTTATTTGCAAGGTTAGGTAAGTGCCGAAATTTCTATAAATAGGGGGAATATCTCTTCAATTTCGGCATTTGGGTTTTTCTCTCATTCTTTTCTCTTCTTCTCTAAGTAAAAGCCAAAAACTCCTAAAGTTCCATCTTCTTCATTCTCTGCAAAAGCCGAAATCTCTAAGCCTAATGCCTCATCTTCACTTTGATTCAAAAGCCGAAACTCTTTCCATTCTTTTTCTTCCTAGCCGAAATCTTCAAGTTTCTTCCTCATTTTCTTTTCTTCTTCTCTTTTCCTGTCAGAAACCGAAACTCTTCACTCATGTATTTTAAAAGCCAAAGACACATCAGCCTTCTCTTGTTCATACTTTTTCCGAGATTTTCCTAAAAGCCGAAATCCCTAGATCTCATCTCCTATAATTTTCGAATTGCTTCTGTGGTGCCTACTTGTGCCGAAATATGAAGAGAACTTTAGTGGAGTCAATCGCATAGATCTCTAAGTGATAGATCAGTAGCACTCGAATCGTGTTACTTTCGAGATTTCAAGGTAAGAAGATCTATTAGTTTCAACGTGTAAATTCAGGATTTACTAACCCTTGGTCGAATATAGGAGAGGCCCTATTTTCACATCTTTCCGGGTTTTTGAGCAAAGTTGTAGATTGGTCTAGCAAGGGTATCGACATTAATCAAGTGTGTAACTTCTCACACCATTAGATTGTTTGCTAATATATAAATATATATATATGTAATAACTCTGCTATGCTCTGTTAAATGCTGAAATCTCGGCATAATGTTTGAAAACCCGAGAAGGGTAAAGGCTAAATATCAGGTTAGTGATTTCTGCCATTCATCAGTGAATGCTCTGTTAAAAATAATATGTTTTATATGTCGATCTCTATGTATGTTTGGGGTTGGGTGATTGATGAAAAGGGGAAGTGATCTGTTCTGGTGGCTTATGCCATTTCAGCATGGTGACTCTGTCACAGCTCTGTTTCTGGTAGCTTATGCCATTTCAGCCTGGTGACTCTGTCACAACTATGTTTCTGGTGGCTTTTGCCATTTCAGCCTGGTGACTCTGTCACAACTTTGACGATGAGCAGCATGACTGCCATCAATGGCGTGTAGCGGTGTGGGTTGATTGTAGAAATCCCCAATGGTGTGACTGGCAGGTAAGGGTGGCGTGTAGCGGATGGAAACCTAGGATTGGGTTGGGTTTTTATGTATGTTATCTTTTATATTATGTTCTATATTCTGATCTGTAGGCTAAGGCCCAGTCTGATGGTGTACGAGGGTTGCACACTGAGTCTCGCGACTCACTCTTTTAATTTAACATTTTCAGGTAGCACCTAGTGCAACAGACCGGGCTGGAGAGAAGCGCAAGGTGGCCATGCGAGAGAGTATTTGGATTCAGCAAAAAGACTTTAGTATTTTATTTTATATTTTTATTTAATGGGTTTAAACCTCGTTGTAATAAGGCCATGGGCCAGTAGACTATTATTTATGTTTTTGGGTTTAAGTTGGGTTTAATTATTAGACATTTTAATTTTTATGATTAAAATTAAGCTAAGACATGTACAAGATTTTTTTGGATTTTAATTAAAATTCACCAAGGCAATTTATAACTTTATATCTTATATGACTTAATAAATTATTAAGTTTTCGGTATTAATGATTAAACTTAGAAATCATTTTCCAAAATGCGACATGTTTTACTAAATCTTCTTAGTGACATGCCAGATCCGGTCGTGGTGTTTGGGTCGGGTTTGGGGTGTTACACTTTTAGCGGCGCTTTTGTAAATAAACGCCACTTTTGCTCTTTTTTTGCGGCGTTTTCCTTCAAACGCCGCTACTGTATAATATTTGCGGCGTTTTTCTTTAAAATGCCACTAAAAACGCCGCTAAAAGTCTGTTTTGCTGTAGTGATAAGCCAAACCTTATTGAAGGGTTGTGAAAAGCTTGGTCAATGCCGACCTTTAAAAAAGGTTGGGAAAGACCTAGTCAAGGCCAACCTTTGAAAAAGGTTGTTATAGACATGTTTAAGGCAACCTTAAAAAGGTTGGTATAGTTCTTGTCTAAAGCAACTTTTAAAAATGGTTGGGATAGAGCTGTCTAAGGCAACCTTAAAAAAGTTGGGATAGACCTTGTCTAAGGCAACTTTTAAAAACGGTTGGGATAAAACCATCTAAGGCAACCTTAAAAAGGTTGGGATAGACCTTGTCTAAGACAACCTATAGAAAAAGTTGGGATAGACCTATCTAAGGCAACCTTAAACAAGTTGGGATAGACCATATCTAAGGCAACCTTTAGAAAAGATTGGGATAGACCCGTCTAAGGCAACCTTAAAAAGGTTAGGATAGACCTTGTCTAAGACAACCTTTAAAAAAAGGTTAGGATAGACCCGTTTAAAACAACCTTAAAAAGGTTGGGATAAATCTTGTCTAAGGCAACCTTTAAAAAAGGTTAGGATAAACCCGTCTAAAGTAACCTTAAAAGGATTGGGATAGACACGTATAATGTAATTTATTGTATTTCAATATTAATATATTTTTATAAATATTTACAGTGAATAATGCTAGGAATTGTGCTTTAAATACAACTAAAAATGTAACATCCTAAATTTATGGGCCTATGCATTTAGTGTAGGGATAACTTTAATAGGTTAATTTAAGTGATAGGGGTCCATTGGGCTCAGGATTAGGCTAAGGCCTTGATTAAATTATTAGCTTGGGCATTAAGGAATTAAAAAGGTGGTAATTATGTTTAAAATGCCAAACATGGGCTTGTGGCCCAACAATAAGTGGCACTATAAGGGAATTAGAAGTGACGCCACACCCAGGGGATTTAGGGGTCCAAAATTTAAGTTTAATGAGGCCCAGATCTTTTAATTTAAGTGAGTTAAATTTGGCATTAGGGTTAGTAATAGGTGGACGGCTACAAGGCTATAAAATAGGAAAAATTATGTGGATTTTTAAGTGATAATATCATAGATAAAAAGGAGAAAAGTTAGGAGCTTATCTTCAAAGGAAGTGTTGGCCGAAAATCCACCACCTAGAGGAGTGTAAAATTCGGCTACTACATGGCATAGAGGGTGCCGAAATTCTCCTCTCTTCTAGCTTAAATTTTAAGGGCGTTTTTAGTATTTAGCAGTAGGTATCAAAAATCTATAAATAGAGGGGGCTAGCTCCTTGTTTCTGACATTGAAAACCCTAAAATCCTCTCCCTTAGTGCCGAAATTTCTTAGCCTCTCCCTCTCCAAATTTCTTTCTTCAATTACTTCAAAAGCCGAAACTTCTCCCCACTTTCTTTTCCCTTGTGCCGATTTCTCTAAAAAGCCGAAGCCTCCGTCGCTTTTTCTTTTATTCATCCTATTTGAAGAATTGTTCTATAATCTCTGGCATTTAAATCTTCCATTGGCATTGCCGAATCCTCTCCCTAGTGCTAGCCGAATCTCCTAAGCTAAGGTAAGAGTCGATTTTTGATTAGTTCTCATAATCTATTTTAGAAAGGCAAAAGCCGAAAGCTAATAGTTAATGGTTTTATGAGGGGCGGCAATTCGGGATTTGAAGGAAGCTTAGTCGACTAGATCTAAAAGTCGAAAATCATAAGTCTCCAATTTAGGGATTTTAAGGTAAGAAGATTATCCCTAGATTTTTATTAAATTCGTTCAATATATATATGATTTTAACTCTATAAGGAGGATTAACGAATAAATATTCTTATAGTAGCTCTGATAAGGATTTGATGGAATTAAATATGGATCAGGCAAAGGAAAGAATCCCTAAGTTTAAGAAACGAGCAGTATCTGCTGTTCGAGATTGGCCAATTGGTTGTGGACCGGCTTCTTAACAACACCTTAGGCAGATAGCAGTAGTGTCGACTAAGGATAGCGTCGACATAGAAAGCATCGTTTTATTGGTAACCAGGTGTGTAGATCTCTAACACACTACTGATAAACCTGTATGTATCTCTATTTATGTATGTTATGGGCTAAAAAGCCGGAATAAGGCTGTATAGACAGTCGAATGGAACCCTAAAAAGGGTTAGGCAAGGATGCCAGGTACGTAAACATAGAACTCCCTATGTGTATCGAAGAATATATAAGTCTGCTTGATGTTTTCTTTATGTATGTATGCATGGGGTGGGAATGATGATAATTGAAGGGCAAGTGCATGATAGGTCACTTGGTGATCGGTGGTAGAAATCCCACATAATTTAAATATAAGGTCACATAGTGATCGGTGGCTCTGCCACGTTTAATGATTCCTACTTAATAGGAATAGGCAGTACGGCTGTCGTTTTGGTGTGTAGCGGATGGAGGGTTGATTGTAGAAATCCTCAAGGTGTGATGGTTGGTACGGGTTGGTGTGTAGAGGATGGAAACCTAGGATGGGTTGGGTTATTCATTCTTTATTGTTATTATGTGATTATGATTGATGCATTCCTGTATGAGCCAGGGCCCATAATGTGTTTGTGGGCTCAGGTCGATGTGTGTTTTGAGATTTATACACTGAGTCTTTGTGACTCACGCTTTCTACAAGTTATTTTCTTTTAGGATTTCTTTAAGTTTACTTTATTTCATTGTTATTTCGAGAATATTTATGTAATAAGGCCCCTAGTTTTCATTCAACTAAGTCGTTTTCAATGTTAAGCAACTTATGAAATTATGATAAGATTTGTTTATACTTTTAATAATAATAATACAAAGGATTCCATATTTTTAAAATGCCACCTATCTATCCAAATAATGTTCAATTGACTTATGATTTCCATAACACACAAACAAAAGTTTTCAAAGTACAAGCCGTGACATGCCAGATCCGGTCGAAACGCATGGGCCGGGTTTGGGGGTGTTATAATTTGGTATTAGAGCCCAGTTCAAAACTCGGGCTGTGAAATGGGTCTAGAAGTGTTTTAGAAAAAAATTGAATTTAAGAAAAATTTTTGGTTTGAAGACATGGCCTTCGAGTCTACCGGCACCCAATCCACCCAGATAAGTATTCTGAACTCCTGATTGTGATATAAATGTGGGCTTAATGGGCTTTATGGGACGTAGACTATCTAGATTAGAACTTGATGGACTCTAGGCTTAGACAAACAACTTTTCAATTCCATAAGACTTAATTTTTACTAAACAAAACCTGTAAACGAGTCGCAAGACTAAGGTGTGGTAACAGGCATATGCATGTCTAGGAGTAGATCCGGAAGAGCTTGGTATTTAAGCAGTCCAAGTGACTCACCTCCTCTTCGCTGGAATCTTACCTGGTGCATAGTGACTGTTCATTTTAGTCATGATAGGGTGTGGCAATAGGCATACGCATGTCTAGGAGTGGATTCAGGGAGAGCTTGGTATTTAAGTAGTCCTAGTGACTCACCTCCTCTTCGCTGGAATCTTACCTGGTGCGTAGTGACTGTTCACTCTAGCTATAAGGACTTGTTCATGGACTGAACCCATAATTAAAACCTGAAAGGGACCAACCACCCTATTTTGCAAACCCCTAAGTTTTGTACACTTCAAAAAAAAAAACACTTGATTTGAAAATGTTCACAGCTATGAAGGAAATTACCAAATTACCCTTGTTTTGCAAAATGACCAAAATAACCCTGGTTTGTAGAATTACCAAATTACCCTTGTTTGGTAAAATTACCGAAATACTCCCGAATTTCAAAATTACCAAAATACCCTCGGATTTCAAAATTTCTGAAATGCCCACAGATTTCAAAATTACTGAAATGCCCCCGAATTTCAAAATTACCGAAATACCCCATAATTTCAAAATTACCAAAATACCCTCGAATTTCAAAATTACTGAAATGCCCCCGAATTTCAAAATTACCGAAATACCCCCGGATTTCAAAATTACCGAAATACCCCCAGATTTCAAAATTACCGAAATGCCCCAGATTCCAAAATTACCAAAGTACCCCCAGTTTTCAAAATTACCAAAATACCCCCGGGAATGCAAAATTACCAAAATACCCTTATTGAAAAAATCACCAAAGAACCTTATTTTGGAAAATTTCGAAAATACCCCTGTAGGATAAAATTACGAAAATACCCCTGGGTAGTAAAAACAACAACAACAACAACAGCAACAACACTTTTCTGTAATGAACGTGAGTTCATGATTGAATGTATGAGTTTCCTAGAGGATATGAACTTGAGACTGTATGGTGAATGCGAATTCGAAAGAATTACTCTTAAAGCAATTATTCATAAGACTGTTCGTGGTTAAAACAGTGGAAGAAAACTAGTAGTTCATAAAACTTCTAATCAGATAAACACGAATTGGTAGAATGAGTACAAGGGGTCGAGGACGTCCGCCACGTGGTCGTGGTAGGGGTAGGATGACGGTGTCGGAACCAGTAGGATCTAGTCATGGTTCTGGAAATGAGATGCCAGCCGCGGAGGAGGAATTTCAGGATCAGACTGCCGGAGATGACGCGGTATCTCAGGCAATGCTAAGGGTTTTAAAAAGGGATGCTGCGGCTGGTATGGGCACAAGAGCCCGAAAATCTGTGCCAGAACGGCTTAGAGCCAATGGGGCAGAAGTGTTTAGGGGAATTTCTAATGTAGCCCCAAGTTCAGCTGAGTATTGGTTGGAGGCGGTAGAACGCATAATGGATGATTTAGATTTCACGGAGGAGGAAAAGTTGAAGGGAGTTGTATCCCTCTTGAGGGATGAAGCCTATCAATGGTGGCTTACGGTAAAGGATGGTGCTGTGGCTGACCGTATCACCTGGGATTTCTTTAAAACGGCATTTCAGAATAAGTACATTGGATCAAGTTATGTGGATGCGCAGCGCAAAGCATTTCTGAATCTGGTGCAAGGAAGTAGGTCAGTGGCTGCGTATGAAGCTGAGTTCTTACGTCTTAGCCGATATGCTCGTGGGATGGTAGCCACGGAGCATGAATGTTGTGTTAGGTTTGAAAATGGCCTGAGGGATGACTTGCGTGTTTTAATAGCCCCGCAGCGGGAGAGGGAATTTGCTGTCCTAGTGGAAAAGGCTAAGATAGCCGAGGAGGTAAAGCGGACTGAGAAATTAAATCGAGATAGAGATAGAGGTGGAAATAAGAGGAATCTTGGATCGTCAAGCGGGCGTACTCAGAAAAGGTCCAGGCTTGATGGACCAAAACAAGAAGAGAAACCTGCTGCTACTAACCAGACACCCAAGTGGGCTCGATGTGGCAAATTTCATGCCGGTGAGTGTTGGGCAGGCAGTGGAAAGTGTTTTAGGTGTGGATCTACGGACTACCAAGTTAGGAACTGTACACAGAAAAAAGACGGTGAAGGGACCATGGGTCGAGGGAATGCTCAGCCTGGCAGAGGAGGTCAGCAACCACAAAGAGGTCGTGGTGCAGGCCGAGGTGGTAATGGTGTTGGTCAGGGTCGTGGAGCACCAGGCCAAGGGGTAGGAAACACTGAGGCGAGACAGCCGGGGTTGGTCTATGCTGTCAGACATCGAGAGGAGGCTAATGCACCGGATGTCATAACTGGTACGTTCTTAATTTTTGGTTTGCCTTACACTGCATTGATTGACATTTGGGTCGACGCATTCGTACGTAGCTAGTAGCGTATCGGGAACTTTAAGGCTAGAATCTGAAATTACCCCTAAGGCAATGACTGTAGTTAGCCGTTAGGACAATCGGTAGTAGTGGATAAACTTTATCAGGAAGTACCTCTAGAAGTTCAGAGGACAGTTTTCCGAATGGATTTGATGGAATTACCGTTCGGAGAGTTTGATTTAATTTTAGGCATGGATTGGCTTGTGAAGTATCAAGCTAATCTAGATTGTGCGGCCAAGCGTATAGTGTTAAAAACCCCCGAGGGTGATGAAGTGTTGGTGATAGGAGAAAGGGGGAACTGCTTGTCGAATGTGGTGACTGCCCTAAGAGCAGAAAGGATGGTGAGGAAAGGTGCGAGGCAGTTTTATTGTTTGTTCGGGCTCTAGAAGCCAAGGATCTGACTATTGGAGACGTCAGGATGGTAAAGGAATTTCCTGATGTTTTCCCTGAAGAGCTTCCGGGATTACCCCCAGATCGTGAAGTGGAGTTTGGTATCGATCTTCTTCTGGGAACAGCACCGGTATCTATCGCCCCATATAAGATGGCGCCGAAGGAGTTGGTAGAGCTGAAAGCGCAGATACAGGAGTTATTGGATAGAGGAATTATTCGACCGAGTGTGTCGCTGTGGGGAGCGCCGGTGTTATTTGTTAAGAAGAAGGATGGATCAATGCATATGTGCATTGACTATCGCCAGTTGAATAAGCTAACAATCAAGAACAAGTACCTGTTGCCAAGGATCGATGACTTGTTCGATCAGTTGAAGGGAGCCTCAATCTTTTCTAAGATAGATCTGAGGTCAGGGTACCATCAGCTTAGGGTCAAGGAGGCGGATGTACATAAGACAACTTTTAGGACTCGCTACGATCACTATGAGTTTATGGTGATGCTGTTTGGATTAACCAACGCGCCAGCAGCGTTCATGGACATGATGAACCGAGTATTCCAACCTTACTTTGATCGGTGTGTCGTGGTGTTTATCGATGATATCTTAGTTTATTCGAAGTCAGAGGAGGAGCATGATGCTCATCTGCGAATAGTTTTGTATGCCAAATTCAGTAAGTGTGAATTTTGGCTGAGGGAAGTAACGTTTCTAGGGCACGTTGTGTCGGCAGAAGGGATTAGGGTTGACCCTCGAAAGATTGAAGCGGTGTTGGATTGGAAGCCACCTAGGTCTGTGGCTGAGATTAGGAGTTTTCTTGGTCTAGCAAGATATTACCGAAGGTTTGTTGAAGGATTTTCTTCGGTCGCGGCACCATTGACCAAGTTACTACGGAAAGGAGTTCCGTTTGTTTGGTCTGATAAGCAGCAAGAGAGTTTTGAAAAGTTGAAAAGGTTTCTGACGGAGGCTCCGGTGTTGATTCAGCCGGAGGCGGGGAGGGAGTTCGTAATTTACTGTGATGCGTCACACGCGAGATTAGGGTGTGTGTTGATGCAAGATGGAAAGGTGGTTGCATATGCATCTCGGCAGTTAAGACCGCATGAATTGGATTACCCCACCCATGATTTGGAATTGGCGGCAGTGGTGTTTGCCTTAAAAATTTGGAGGCATTATCTATACAGGGAGAAATCTGTCATTTATATAGATCATAAGAGCTTGAAGTATCTTTTGACTCAGAAGGAGTTGAACCTAAGGCAGAGAAGATGGATCGAGTTTCTAAAGGATTACGATTGCTCGATCGAATATCATCCGGGTAAGGCTAATGTAGTAGCGGATGCTCTAAGTCATAAAGTAGTCTCTGACCTAAGGGCAATGTTTGCTCACCTTAGTTTGTATGAGGATGGAAGCTTATTAGCCGAACTTCAAGTGAAACCTACTTGGACTAGTCAAGTGAAGGAGGGGCAATAGGCCGATGAGTTGCTAAAAGGGAAATTGCAGCTAATCTCAAAGGATGGGCCAGCAGAATTCAGTGTGAATGAGGAAGGATTGTTATGCTTTCGAGGGAAAGTCTGTATGCCGAAAGATCCGGAGTTAAGGCGGAGAATTTTGAATGAGGCGCATGGTAGTGCATACGCTATGCACCCTGGAGGAAGTAAGATGTTTCAGGATTTGAGAGATCAGTTCTGGTGGCCGGGTTTGAAGCAAGAGGTAACTGAATTGGTGGGTAAGTGTTTGACCTGTCAGCAGGTCAAGGTGGAACATCAGTTACCATCAGGATTATTACAGCCAATGAAGATTCCACAATGGAAGTGGGAAAGAATTACCATGGATTTTGTTAGTGGGCTTCCCCTCACACCCACTAAGAAAGATGTGATTTGGGTAGTTGTTGATTGCTTGACGAAGTCTGCACAGTTTATCCCAGTACGTGTTGACTACTCCTTGCAGAAGTTAGCTAAGTTATACATAGCAGAGGTGGTAAGGTTGCATGGAGTACCGGTTTCAATCATATCGGATAGGGACCCTAGGTTTACCTCACAATTTTGGAAGGCGTTGCATCAAGCGTTGGGTACGAAGTTGGATTTTAGTACAGCGTTTCATCCTTAGACCGATGGACAATCTGAGCGGGTGATTCAGATCTTGGAGGACATGTTGAGAGGATGTGTCCTTGATTTCAGAAGTAGTTGGGAAGATTTCTTACCGTTAGCAGAATTTGCTTACAACAATAGCTACCAGTCAAGTACTCAGATGGCGCCCTATGAAGCTTTATACGGGCGGAAGTGTCGTACTCTAACATGCTGGACAGAACTAGGAGAACGCAAGATTTTGGGTCCGGAGTTGGTGATCGAGACCGAAGAGAAGGTTGAATTGATTTAGGTTCGACTGAAGGAGGCATCGGACAGACAGAAGTCTTATGCTGATTTAAAGCGTAAGGACATAGAGTTCACAGTGGGTGATAAAGTATTTTTAAAGGTGTCACCGTGGAAAAAGGTACTAAGGTTTGGTCGAAAGGGTAAATTAAGTCCTAGATTTATTGGACCATATTGGGTGTTGAAGCGAGTAGGACCAGTAGCCTATCAACTAGAGTTACCTCCGAAACTAAGTCAAATTCACGATGTATTTCACGTCTCTATGTTAAGACGATACCATTCTGATCCGTCCCATATTGTGCCTGTGGAGGAAATCGAGGTAAGGCCTGATCTATCCTTCGAAGAGGAACTAGTAGAAACTTTGGATCGTGATGTCAAGGTGTTGAGAAGAAAAACGGTTCCATTGATTAAAGTGTTGTGGCGGAATCATGGTTCCGAGGAGGCTACGTGGGAAACCGTGGAAGCAATAAGGCGGCAATACCCTCATCTTTTCTGATCAGGTAATTTTGAGGATGAAATTTCTTTAAGGGGGTAGAACTGTAACATCCTAAATTTATGGGCCTATGCATTTAGTGTAGGGATAACTTTAATAGGTTAATTTAAGTGATAGGTGTCCAAATTGGGCTCAGGATTAGGCTAAGGCCTTGATTAAATTATTAGCTTGGGCATTAAGGAATTAAAAAGGTGGTAATTATGTTTAAAATGCCAAACATGGGCTTGTGGCCCAACAATAAGTGGCACTATAAGGGAATTAGAAGTGACGCCACACCCAGGGGATTTAGGGGTCCAAAATTTAAGTTTAATGAGGCCCAGACCTTTTAATTTAAGTGAGTTAAATTTGGCATTAGGGTTAGTAATAGGTGGACGGCTACAAGGCTATAAAATAGGAAAAATTATGTGGATTTTTAAGTGATAATATCATAGATAAAAATGAGAAAAGTTAGGAGCTTATCTTTAAAGGAAGTGTTGGCCGAAAATCCACCACCTAGAGGAGTGTAAAATTCGGCTACTGCATGTCATAGAGGGTGCCGAAATTCTCCTCTCTTCTAGCTTAAATTTTAAGGGCGTTTTTAGTATTTAGTAGTAGGTATCAAAAATCTATAAATAGAGGGGGCTAGCTCCTTGTTTCTGACATTGAAAACCCTAAAATCCTCTCCTTTAGTGCCGAAATTTCCTAGCCTCTCCCTCTCCAAATTTCTTTCTTCAATTACTTCAAAAGCCGAAACTTCTCCCCACTTTCTTTTCCCTTGTGCCGATTTCTCTAAAAAGCCGAAGCCTCCATCGCTTTTTCTTTTATTCATTCTATTTGAAGAATTGTTCTATACCTCCGGCATTTAAATCTTCCATTGGCATTATCGAATCCTCTCCCTAGTGCTAGCCGAATCTCCTAAGCTAAGGTAAGAGTCGATTTTTGATTAGTTCTCATAATCTATTTTAGAAAGGCAAAAGCCGAGAGCTAATAGTTAATGGTTTTATGATGGGCGACAATTCAGGATTTGAAGGAAGCTTAGTCGACTAGATCTAAAAGCCGAAAATCATAAGTCTCCAATTTCGGGATTTTAAGGTAAGAAGATTATCCCTAGATTTTTATTAAATTCGTTCAATATATATATGATTTTAACTCTATAAGGAGGATTAACGATTAAATATTCTTATAGTAGCTCTGATAAGGATTTGATGGAATTAAATATGGATCAGGCAAAGGAAAGAATCCCTAAGTTTAAGAAACGAGCAGTATCTGCTGTTCGAGATTGGCCAATTGGTTGTGGACCGGCTTCTGAACAACACCTTAGGCAGATAGCAGTAGTGTCGACTAAGGATAGCGTCGACATAGAAAGCATCATTTTATTGGTAACCAGGTGTGTAGATCTCTAACACACTACTGATAAACCTGTATGTATATCTATTTATGTATGTTATGGGCTAAAAAGCTGGAATAAGGCTGTATAGACAATCGAATGGGACCCTAAAAAGGGTTAGGCAAGGATACCAGCTACGTAAACATAGAACTCCCTATGTGTATCGAAGAATATATAAGTCTGCTTGATGTTTTCTTTATGTATGTATGCATGGGGTGCATGGGGTGCATGGGGTGGGAATGGTGATAATTGAAGGGGAAGTGCATGATAGGTCACTTGGTGATCGGTGGTAGAAATCCCACATAATTTAAATATAAGGTCACATAGTGATCGGTGGCTATGCCACGTTTAATGATTCCTACTTAATAGGAATAGGCAGTACGGCTGTCGTTTTGGTGTGTAGCGGATGGAGGGTTGATTGTAGAAAGCCCAAGGTGTGATAGTTGGTACGGGTTGGTGTGTAGAGGATGGAAACCTAGGATGGGTTGGGTTATTCATTCTTTATTGTTATTATGTGATTATGATTGATGCATTCCTGTATGGGCCAGGGCCCATAATGTGTTTGTGGGCTCAGGTCGATGTGTGTTTTGAGATTTATACACTGAGTCTTTGTGACTCACGCTTTCCTTTTCTCTACTCTTCCAGATGAACAGTAGATCGTGGACATGGGAGCCGAGAGGGACTCGAGGGGCCATCAAGTTCTATTTCTACAAGTTATTTTCTTTTAGGATTTCTTTAAGTTTACTTTATTTCATTGTTATTTCGAGAATATTTATGTAATAAGGCCCCTAGTTTTCATTCAACTAAGTCGTTTTCAATGTTAAGCAACTTATGAAATTACGATAAGGTTTGTTTATACTTTTAATAATAATAATACAAAGGATTCCATATTTTTAAAATGCCACCTATCTATCCAAATAATGTTCAATTGACTTATGATTTCCATAACACACAAACAAAAGTTTTCAAAGTACAAGCCGTGACATGCCAGATCCGGTCGAAACGCATCGGCCGAGTTTAGGGGTGTTACAAAAAAATATAAAATTAAAATAAATATTGAATATTCACTACAAAAATCGATCTAACAATTAAAATACACTAACATTTAGCTGAAATGTATACTACTAACATTTAACTCAATGTATAAAAGTAAACAAATAAAAAACTACCTAAGATGATGGACATTGATATTGATGTTGTACTACATAAAAGTTAATACATTTTGAAACTGCAGCTTCAGTTCCAAGAAATTCTGTTGATCTCTTATTTCTACGAAGGTAGCCCCAAGAAACTTCAATTCCTTTCGTTAAGTTTTTCCTTCTCATAATCCTGTCCTGCATACTGCATTAAAGTAATAATAAATTAGACATTGTAAGCCTGCAAGAAAGCCTGGTATGAAGATAAATGAATATAATTATATGAAGATAAATGAACGAACCTTAACACCTTTAAAGATAAACCAAAGTTCAGAACTTCAAATGCAGACCATTTGCAGATATCAAGAAACAAATAGAAACAATGGTAAGGACAAGTATGCAGTTCATAAAGTACCATTTTAAATTGAAAATAGATTCATGAAGTATGCAGTTCATGGAAACAATATGACACAGAAAGTAGTCTAGGAAACTAAAACTAACTTTTATTAGGACAGGTATCTAGCGAGTGAATGTAACACCCCTTACCCGTATACTACGCCGGAACCGGGTACGAGGTATTACCAGACTTAACAATAGATTCTACCAAATCCCGAGCCACAAAATTTCACTTATAATTTAAACTTTAACAAACACATACATACACAAGCATTATAACTCCATGACCAATATGAGCCACAACTCGTGGCTAAATATAGAATAATCCTTATTACCGTTATAAAGCAATACATTTAATCAAATTAATTAACACGTATACAAAATGACTTAGTCAAGCCCCTATACATGCCATAACTTAAATCATTTATAAATAAAGATACCCATAGATAGCTTGATAGTGTGAAGTGATCTCCGACGACCTTCAGCTCGAGCTTGTTTAATAGGACTCTAAAACATGGGAAAGAAAAGGGGGTAAGCTTATAAAGCTTAGTAAGTTCACATGTAAAAATAATAAGCATTAGCAATGAATTTAGCTTACTAATAAGCTGTCATAACTTGCATAAATAATGCTAAGTTCTTACTTTCTCAACTTACTCATTTGTAGCCTTACCAAAGCCTCTACGAGACAAATCCTCACAACAAGTTCTCTAATTGATACAATCATTAAATCACATGCTTATACCTAATTACTCATGTTCACATTAATCTGTCTACTTGAATCGCTGTCACTAAATTATTTATTTCTTGAACTACAGAGCTCCAAATTACAAACCGCTAATTTTCCCTAAAACTAGACTCACATATCTTCATACTTAAAATTTCTAGAATTTTTGGTCTAGCCAATTAGTACAATTTATTCATTAAAATTTCCCCTATTTCACTATTCGACTATTCTGACCTCTCTTCACTACGAATCAATTATCTCCTCATACAGAATTCAGATGACCTTATTGTTTAGTTTATTTGAAACTAGACTCATTTAAAAATTTCAGGAATATAAATTATATCACATAATTATTTATGTATAATTTTTAATGATTTTTCCAAGACAGAATAGGGGATCACGTAATCATTCTGAACCAGTCTCATAAAATTTAAATATCTCAAATTATACAAATCCTTTGTTTGCTCTGTTTCTTTTATATGAAAATAGATTCAATAAGCTTTAAATCAATATCTCATCCAACTTATAATTCAATTTCTACTATTTTTGGTGATTTTTCAAAATCACATAACTGCTGCTATCCAAAACAATTTTATTTGTAAATTTTTGCTCTCACTCACTTTAGTTGTATTCATTAATTACCTATAACAATCTTTCCAATTTCTGATTACATATCGAGCATATTGCTCATAAGTTACACATGCATATACCTACACTTATCACTACAAGCCACACATAATTTCACTTAATCGATTTTCCCGGTGAACTCATCGGTAACCTTACCAAAGGCTCAGAATACAAACGGCACCTTACTTAATAGCTTGCTTACATACCTGCAACATTCTCACTTAAGACATGAGTACTCTTTCATAATATAGGCATATTGCCAATCATGTCATAAAGTGTCACAAGCATAACTGAAAACTCATCACTTACTTAATACTTGATAATCTCAATTACTTACAATCTCAATATTAATTAAGCCTTAAATGCATACCTGTACTCATACACGTACTCTTTCTTCATGTTCTCACCTTGTCATTTCTTTGACTTACTCTTTGGACTACTCGGGAACCTTTTCCTTTTTGAACTTACCATTGCCATGTCTTGACATGGTCTTACGTGGTATCCTTGCCTTATGAACTCACCAATGCCATGCCTTGGCATGGTCTTACATGGGACCTTTGCCTTATAGTAATTCATCAATGCCATATCTTGACATGGTCTTACATGATTTCCTTGCCTTATAGAACTTATCAATGCCATGCCTTGGCATAGTCTTACATGATATCCTTATCTTACCAAATGCTATGTTCCAAACATGGTCTTACATGGTATCCTTGTCTTACCAAATGTCATGTTCCAAACATGGCCTTACATGGTATCCTTGTCTTAGTGCCAATGCCACATCTTGATGTGGTCTTACATGGAGTCCTTAATCAATGCCAATGCCATGTCTTGACATGGTCTTACACGGGATCCTTGCCTTACCAATGCCATGTCTTGACATGGTCTTACATGGTATCCTTAACCGTCAGTTCCTCCTTAGATGCCATGTTATGAACATGGACTTTTCCATTAATTCTTCCTTAATTGCCATGGTATAGCCATGGACTTTGAGATATCAATGCCTTGTCAAGTCATAGCTGAAACATACTTGCTCAAATTCTCAAAGTTAGTCGCATAACTCAATAATAACATTACTAATAACAATAATTGCATAATAATAAAATGCTACTCAACTTACATACTTACATTCTAAATCTCATCATATCATCAACTTAACTTATTCTTATCAAACTATGCTAGTCAATACTTTCTTGTTATCATACAAAGCCATAATACAAAATATAGTCTAACATATAAATTATACAAGTTCTCTTTCCAATATCGAATTATTATCGAACATTAATCATTATATCTGAAACTCAATACTATAGTATTTATGGCCAAAATATCAATTTATCATTCAAATATGCATAATTAAATGCTTATTAAACATATGAACTTACCTCGATACCAAAACGGTCATTTTACCAACTTTCTCGATTTTCGATTTTCCTCCCGTTCTAGGTCCAAATCTCGTTTTTCGGGGTCATGAAGCTTGGAAAGCTTGAAAACCCTATCCATGGCTTCTCACATATTAAATTCGGCCTAAGCTTGAAGATGGACAAATTTGGCATTTAAATTTTGTTTTTAATTCATTTAATTCACTAAATTACCAAAATGCCCCTTAAAAAAATCTTTTGAAACATACCCATCCATGTCCATTTTTGTCCACCAACTTAACCAACGGCCTAATTATCATTTAAGGACCTCCAATTTAAAATTTCATAACAATTGGACACCTCTAACATGTAGAACTCAACTTTTGCACTTTTTATAATTTAATCCTTTTGACTAAATTGAATGCCTAAACGTCAAAATTTTCGAATGAGATTTTCAAGAAATCATTCCGTGAAATTGTAGACCATAAAAGCTATAAATAAAATAAATTTCTCAACATCGGATTTGTGGTCCCAAAACCACTGTTCCGACTAAGCCCAAAATCGGATTGTTACAGTGAATAGGGAATATGAGAGATCTTGTAGATTATATCCATTACCTGCCCTCTTGCTTTGGTGAGTACAATGGAGTCTCTGTTCTGATCTTACCTAAACCTGAGAAACCAGAAAAAATTTGGGTAAAACCATGTTATTAGGATGTTGAAATTTGAAAACCAAGATCACTACATCAGTATCTTGATAACATATAAAATAAGTAATTGATCAAAGTTGAGATACCTTCATTAGTGATGCACTAGCAAGTTAATTAGAGCCTGAAATGGTAAGGATAACTATAATTCCTACTCTAGACACTAGCCACTTTCTTTGCTACTATTCTATTTAGAAGTTATCCACTTATCTTCTGGCGTTTCCTACAGTGTTCAATCGTAAAATTAACTCTTCGTTTCAAACAGTGATAAATTTCAAATAAAAAGAGGAAACTTCATGAAAAACAGTTGTTCATGTAAGTTTGCCTTTAGTTTCTTTGGAAAATGGACTTCTGCATGACCCACTGCCTTAATGACTCCCTCAATTGTTAATGTATCATACCTTCAACTGAAAATGCAACATGAGCTTCATGAACCAGACTTCTTTTTGAACCCACTTCTAATTCATCATTAATAAGCATGTCGAAAACAGATAATTCTGGAAGAAAAAATTGAAGAGAACTATATATTTAGTTCATTAACATCAAGAAAAAAGAATCCTAATAGTATGATGGAGTTACATATTACAATAAGAAAATAATATACTTTATTGCAATAAAGAACCTCACAATCATCAAGTTAAAATAAATTATAAAAGCGAAACCGTGTAATAGTCTCAAAAACCCAAAATCTTAACCTTATTCCTCTGAACTAGAGGATCAGAATCCAAAACCAAAATGACTCGACTTTTTTCAACATTGGGCACATGAACAACCCTCTCATTTCTCCATCCTTGTAAAATGAAGCTAGAAGTCAAAAGATTCTGTGAAAATTACCATTCTTTCACTACATTTCAAAATTCTTCAAATCCTCTATTAGCTTTGGATCAGAACAAACTTCTTTTTTTTGCTACTATTGTATTTATGTAAATAGTAGAAGAACAATCCTGAACTGCAGAAGGCATGTTAAAAAGCACAAAGTGAAAACATAGAGAAGCTTCTTCATGTGTATATATATAGTATTAAGCAAATTAGAGATGTACCTTGAATTGTACCCCAAGAGTGAAATTCTTGTGAAAAATGGAATGGTTCCTTTCATCAGCTTCATCCCCGGGAGAATACTTGACCCCACAAATTGAACAGGCATGGAGAAGAAAATCATATTGACCTAACTCCATATGAAACTGTGCATAACTTCTCTTCTTATTTAGATTTCTCCTATTTGAACCACATTCTTCCCTTGAAACCCTAGTCTCTGATATGGGTTTATCGAACTTGTCATCGCCAGATTCTTTTTTCTTGTCATTCCTTAAGAAGTCCCAGAAGTAAATAAAATTTAAAAAAAAAACAAAACAAAAATCCAGACTTTTTGTAGAAAAGAAAATACCCATTAAAATTTGAAGGTCTACGCGTGTAGGTGTTAACAATGGTGTGCTGACTCTTCTCCCAGGTGGCTAATTCATCGTTTTCATCATCGCTGAAAACTGGAGGTGAATTTGAGCGCTCAATCGACAGAGAAGAAGAAGGAGGCTTGAAGAAGGAATTTATTTTGGATTGCATCTTCGACCCTCTTTTGGATGATTCATCAAAATGGCATATTGGTGGAGTTTTTGACTTTTTGCTGCTGCTGAATTGGCGCTCTAAAGATTTTAAAAGATATTTTAAATTTTTATTGAAAACTTCCCTCCTTACCGGAATAGCCCCTTTATGAATCTCATATTCTCCTTTCCCTTCCCATTTTAAAATTCAAGTTTCCTATTTTAAATCCTATGAAGGTTGCGTTTGGATTCATGCGTTTTTTACTCTCTTCCTTTACTGTTTTACGTAATTTCCGATTAGAAATACTTTGAGAGTGATAAAAGTGTGTAATAAAAAATGACAAACAGGAAAATGAAAGTAACAACGAAAGGGAGAAATGTTTACCTGAATGAAGTTGAATAAAGGGGAGAAGTGCCAGAGTCGAAGGAAACAAAGAATGAATGTCATTTGAGTACTTTTTAAGTGAGAATTAGGTGAAGTTAAAATAAAATTCTTTAAGCACTTGGAATTGTGCCGAAGTATGAGAGAGAAAATTAGTGATATCGGAAACTGAAACAAACTTGGAATTGTGGTTAAAGAAATTCATTGAAGTGTGAGGATTTTAACAGAGATGCAGCCACAAGGCGACGAAGATGCAGCAGAGGGCTGCCGACGGAGATGCAGCACTTTGATGCAAAGGATTGGGGAAAATTTTAGGGATTTTGGGGAAGGGGATTTGGGGAAAATAGAATGGGGAAAAAAGAATGGGGAAAAAAGAAAAGGATTTCAGGTGAAATTTGGGGATTTAGGGGAGGGGTGAAAATAAAACGGCGTCGTATAGTAAAAAGTTTTTGTTTTAATTTTTTTCATTTTTAACATATTTTTTTCATTTTTTTAATTTTGAATATTTAATTTTTTAATAGAAATATGGACTAAAATATTAAATTTTAAATTTTTAAATATTTTTGAAGATTTTTATAATTTTTAAATTAACATATAAAACAAATAGTATCATGTTGGATTACAGTCGACTGACAAAAGAGAAAGGTTACTTAAAATAATCACGAAAATATAGAATTTAATATATTTTGAATAATAAAATAAAAGTTAAAATTTATTATTAGTCATTGTATTATGCCATATTTAATTTCTATATTATAATTTGATCATTTTTAGTTTTTTTACTTTCTACATTTTAAAATTTTAGTATTGATCAAATACTAAAAGTTAAATTTGTTAAGTTAAATTATGTTATTTTTGAAAACATATAATAATCTTATTTTTATATAATATGACAAAAAAATCATGTTATTTTAATTAATGAGTTTAATGGTAGACAAAAATAAAATAAAATAAAAGTCTAAATTTCAAAAAGTTTTAAAGAAGTATAAAAATTCAAAACAATTGCCAAGAATTTTCCCTAAATTTTTAACAATTTACAAAAAAAAAAAAATCGTTGTAGATGGTATATCATAATTTATTAACTTTTAGGAAATATCCGTCAAAAATACGTTTCAATCCAAAAAATATTGGGAAATCCTAAAACTATACATGAATTATGATTTAATGTGTAATTGTATACATAAACTTTGATTTTGTGTAATTTATACATAAAATTTTAATTCGATCCAATTATTATAATTTATTAACACAATTATTGATATATCATCATTTTATGTTTACATAAAATGGCCAGTTACTGGTCTAACCGAATCAAAGGCATTCTTCAGACTAGTAACCCCGGCTAGCTCTCAATCCGACCAGCCAATATTGTCCGGTTCAAACATCATTGACCAACACTTAAATAGTAAATTGATTTCTAGAATGGTATCATTATCCAGCCTATCAATGAATGAGAAACCAAAAAACCTGGTCAAACCGAACTGATTAATTCTAATTAGATTAGTTCGATTTCTAACACAAGCACGAACATATGATATTCTAAGAACCCTACGAATAAGGGTCAAAATGGCTTGATTAAAAATAGATCAGTTCCGATTGATATTGGTTAACTGATTTACAGGCCAAATCGTTCTTTAGTAGCATTGGCCTCTCGTTCACTCACATCTTCATTTGATCTACCCTAAACCCTAAACCTTATAATTCTAAACCCAAAATTCTAAAACACTCACTCTAAACCATAAACCACAACCCTTAAATATTAGAACCCTAAACTCAAAACCATATCCCATAAACTACAAACCCTTAAACCTTTAACTCCAAACCTTAAACCCTAAATTAATTAGATAAAATTTTAATATTATATATTCTTTCAATATTTTAGGAAATTTAAATAACATTTTCAATTTACTAATTAATTTTGTTTCTCTGGAGATGCATGGGTTACCAATTTTTTTCAATTTTAATATATATAAAGTTTATCTATTATTTCTTAAATAATTTCAACTATAATTATAATTTTAATATATTCATATTAATATTATCCCTGAACCTTAAACCCTAAAGCCATAATCACAAAATCCTAAAATCTTAAACCCCAAACCCATAAACACAAAACCCTAAAACATTAAACAATAAACTATAATCCCTAAATCCTAAACTCTAAACCTTAACTAAATTGATTTTTGCCGCATTTTATTAAAAACCTTATTCACACTCGAAGCTATTAAGTTATTTTTAGTTTGAATATATATAATTATTCACAAACTGATGATGTAAAATTTTAAGAATATTCATATTTTAAATCTAATTTTTTTGGTGCTACACATTCAAAAAAAGCCGGAATTAAGGAAATTTGGGACGTTACACCTTTACACAAAGAGTTAGCCAGAGCGTATGTTGACAAGTCTATCCCAACACTTAGGAAAGTGTCGCCCCAAAACTGTGGTCTTAGGACTAGACAAAAGCCAACTCTTATTCAAGCGTTGCCTTAGGCATACATATCCCAACCCTTATACAAAGAGTTGGCTAAAGCGTAGTCTATCACAACACTTAGGAAAGTGTCGCCACAAAAGTGTCGTCTCAGGACTACACAAAAGCCAACTCTTATTCAAGCGTTGCCTTAGGCATACATATCCCAACCCTTATACAAAGAGTTGGCCAAAGCATAGTCTATCCCAACACTTAGGAAAGTGTCACCACAAAAGTGTCATCTTAGGACTACACAAAAGCCAACTATTATTCCAGCGTTGCCTTAGGCATACATATCCCAACCCTTATACAAAGAGTTAGCCAAAGCGTAGTCTATCCCAACACTTAGGAAAATATCGCCACAAAAGTGTCGTCTTAAGACTACACAAAAGCCTACTCTTATTCAAGCGTCGCCTTAAGCATACATATCCCAACCCTTATACAAAGAGTTGGCCAAAACGTATGTTGGCAAGTCTATCCCAACACTTAGAAAAGTGTCGCCACAAAAGTGTCGTCTTAGGACTACACAAAAGCCAACTCTTATTCAAGCGTTGCTTTAGACATACTGTCGAAACCATTTTTTTAAAACGGTAATTGACTTGGGTTTTGAAAACGAATAAAAAAGGGAGTCGCCACCGATCTTTATTTGGTGTGATCGGATCACCTTTGTTTTAATAAAACGTTTTGGTTTACTAAAACAGTGTTTTTTTTTGTCTACGAAATTTGAGAAAACTGGTTCGGGAGTCGGTTACGTGCGAGGAAGGGTCAGCACCCTCGTCACTCCCAAAATTGGTACCAAATTGATTAATTGATGTCTCAATGTCGAAAGTTAAAAATTTTAAAAAGAATTAAAAAAATCGATCTCTTTTGGAAATATTTGAGTTTCTTTTGAATTGAACCAGGATTTTCTTATTTCGAAGGAATTAAAATATCACATCCAATACTTTAGGACACGGCAATTTAAATCCTCGAACCCCATGATCATCTCATAGTTTCCCCGAATTGAAAATCAAGACTTTCTCATTCCAAAGGAATAAAATATCACATCCAATACTTTAGGACACGATAATCTACATCCTCGGCTCCAAGAACATCCCATAGTTTTCTCAAATCGAATACTAAGACTTTCTCGTTTCGAAGAAATAAAGTATCACATCCAATGCTTTAGAAAACGATAACTTAAATCCTCGAATTCAAGATTATCTCCAAACTGTCGATCTATATGGAATGACAAAGGTGAGAAGTAACAAATATAATAATAAAAAATGCAATAAAACATAAAATTGAAAAAGACCACATTAAAATAATAACAATAAATTAAAAAAACAAAAGAGGATGTTAGAAATGATAGAAATAATAATAATAATAATAATAATAATAATAATAATAATAATAATAATAATAATAATAATATTAGTAGCAATGATAAGAATTATAATAATAATAATGATAATAATTATGATAATGATAACAATACAAATAATAATAATACTAATAATAATAATAATAATGACGATGATAATAATAATAATATTAACAACAGTAATAAGTGAAAATAACAAAATAAAAAAAGGGTAAGTCGAACTTAAAATGAAATAAAGGGGCAAATTATATAAATAAATGGGGGACTAGACTGAAACATGCGCGAAATGGTGAGGGACGAGGAGCACAATTTTCCCAATTCATTAAACAAAGCTTTTAATTCGAGACTAAAATGAAATCGAAATAAAATCAAAGAGACAAATTTGAAAATAAAGAAAAACGGGATTGTAAAAGTGTGGAAGTTCGGAGGGACCAAAAGGGTAATTAACCCTTTTAAAGAAAACACGCGGATCCTCTGGTTATGGATCGGGTCATCGGGTCGGCCTTTCGAAAACGATGTCGTTTTGGCGTCTGGGGAGGCCAGTCAAAACAGCGCCGTTCCTTAGGGCTATATAAGCCAAAATCCCTTAAAAAAATCATTTCTTCCTTTTGCTTTAAAAAAAAACTAATTCCTTTTTTTTGTTTTCTCTGCAGGGAGTAGGTCTGTTATGCTCCGATAGGGGTTTCGGTCGCGAGCTCCGTCGTTGATGGCACCGTCGGCCACCTTACACGGTGGCCGGAATCCACAAATGTGAGTTTCTTATTCCCCTTTCTTTTTTTTTAAATCCTTTATATATGTATATATTTGGGAATAAAAGAAAGGATTCGAAATAAAAGGGAAGAAAAAGTAAAAGATACCTTCGAATATACCGGATGATTTTCGCGTTTTTGGAATTTGGTGTTTTTGATTTCTTTTTGTTATTTTTGCCCTCTTTTTTGTTTTGAAAACTATTGCCTCCCTTTAGTTTCTGATCTTTTGTTTTTGACTATTTTTTTCGATTGAAAATTTTTTGTATTCTCTTGATATAAAAAAAAGGCCCCTACAATCGGTTCCCGATGGCTTTCTTATAGCCAAATAAAGGAACAAATAAACTAAAGTAGAAAATACAAAGCTTTTCTCCATTTGCTGTCTTTGTTTGTCTCTTTTGCAGGTGATAGTGGTGTCAGTGGAGACCAGCGGCAGTGGCAGACAGGGCAAAGTGGATGGAGGCTTGCGGCGCTGTCATTTTAGGGTTTCAAAAACCCTAAAAGTTTTCTAAAAAAACTTAAAGTTTCGGGCCTATTGGGCCTTTTGTTATTGGGTCTTTATGTTGTAAATGGGCCGATTGTATGATGGACATTTTGGACCCTTTTTTTATTGGGTTTTTTAGATTTTTTAATGTTTATTTGCTTTGGGCAAAAATTGGCGCACTACAGCTGCCCCTCTTTGCTCATTGTCGTGAAATGAGAATAGAGCAAAGACTTTAAAAGGGCCAATTTTGCCTAGTCTCGCCGAGTCTTCGACTTCTTTGGTACTCCTTTTCTTCGTGCAGCTTCGTTCGAGTCCACCGCATCTTGTTGCTTCTATCCATTTTGCTACAACCTTGAAAGATGATTATTGACTTTAATCTGCTCCTGAAACATCAGGACTGCTAAACTTGCTACCTTCGATCTGCTTCCGCAACTTCAGGAATGCCAAATCTGCTACATTCGATCTGCTCCTGCAACTTCAGGAATGCCAAATCTGTTATCTTCAATCTGCTCCTGCAACATCAGGAATGCCAGACTTGCTATCTTCAATTTGCTCCTGCAACTTCAGGAATGCTAGATTTGCTATCTTCAATCTACTCCTGCAACTTCAGGAATGCAAGATTTGCTATCTTCAATCTGCTCTTGCAACTTCAGGAATGCCAGATTTGCTATCTTCAATATGCTCCTGCAACTTCAGGTGTGCCAGATTTAATATCTTTAATCTACTCCTGCAACTTCAGGCGTGCCAGATTTAATATCTTTAATCTGCTCCTGCAACTTCAGGAATACCAGATTTAATATCTTTAATCTGCTCCTGCAATTTCAGGAATGCCAGATTCAATATTTTCGATCTGCTCCTGCAACTTCAGGAATGCCAAATCTGCTATCTTCGATCTGCTCCTGCAACTTCAGGAATGCCAAATCTGCTATCTTCGGTCTGTTCCACTATCATCTCTAGGGAACAAAATCTGAACTCGTTACGCCGTTCTTTGAGGAACCTGTCCTGTAGAATGGGTATATGCTTATGCTTAATAATTAGGATGCCATGATCAAAATGAGTCAAATGCTCCTATTTAGAAATGCTATGATGCAATAATGTTATGAGTATAGTTCCTATTCAAGGCGTTATCACTCATTTCATCCCTCAAGGTTTCATTTTTGCTCGTCTTGAAGCATCATTTTCTTGCTTAAACATTCCGCCCTTGTGACAATTTTAGGGCTCATGAGTCCTAAGGTCGTAAGTGGTATATCAGCTTCAAACCATCCCCCGGGAATTACACTTTTCTGCCTATCCTTATTGTGACCTAAAGGACATAGGACTTGTTTCCACTTCGATTCATTCCACCACAACTTCGGGTTTTTTGCATCCTTTCCTGTTAAAAAATGGCCTGTGATTCCATGACCCGATGATATTTTTATCTCCGTCTCATCCGTTGGGTTGGATGGAGAATTCAGAGAAATAGTCCCTTAAGGCTCTTCTTTCTCATGCATTTCCAATCTATACGTGTGGAAATTTTAAACAATTGTCCTGTTTCGTTCTTCTGTTTTATCTAGAAATTTCCAAAGTAATATGCAGAACCTCTTTTGTGAAATTATTAGTTCATTAATGCAACATGCAGCAATAAATTAACCTCAACAAGAGTCGAATCATCAGAAATACAAGAAAAGCTATCAGACTCGAAGAAAAAGATCAAAGATAACAAAGGTTAGATGCCCTAGATATCATTGATTGGGCTTCTACATACAAACTTCATGAAGACTATTTTGGGTCTAGCATGTGTTTAGAAGACTCAAAGTACTTTGTTGGTGCCCCAACTTCATTTCTCGTCTATTCGGATGTAGCAAGATCATTTGTATCCGAGGTGCCCTTTGTGAGTTTTCGTCTTGGCCTCTCCGTTTTTTTTTGGAGGTCTCAAAGCGCCCTTTGCGGGTTTTCACCTTGGCCCCTTCAAGCAAAGTATTTCTTGACTGAATCTGAGTTTACAGGATTAGATAAGCTTTTCCCGTCCATTTCAGTCAGAATCAATGCCCCTCCAGAAAAAAGCCTTTTTCACCACATATGGTCCTTCCCAGTTCGGCATCCATTTTCCTCTAAAATCCTTTTGTATGGGAATGATCTTTTTCAGTACAAGATCTCCCTCCTTAAACTTTCTTGGGCGAATCTTTTTATCATAGGCTCGCATCATTCATTTTTGGTACATCTGACCATGACGGATAGCCCTTAGCCTCTTTTCTTCAATTAAGTTCAACTGATCGTATCGAGCCTGGATCCATTCAGCTTCATCCAACTTTATTTTCGACAAAACTCGAAGAGAAGGTATTTCCACGTCAATAGGTAGGACTGCCTCCATCCCATAGACTAACGAGAAAGGAGTTGCCCCAGTAGAGGTTCTGACAGACGTTCGATAAGCATAGAGTGCAAATGGTAATTTCTCGTGCCAATCCCTATAAGTCTCGGTCATCTTCCCCACTATCTTCTTGATGTTTTTATTGGCCGCTTCCACTGCCCCATTCATTTTTGGATGGTACGGAGATGAGTTGTGGTGTTTGATGTTGAATTGACTACAAACATCTGCTATTGTGTTGTTATTCAAATTCAGTGCGTTGTCTGATATGATCCTCTCAGGCATTCCATATCGATAAATGATTTCCTTCTTTAAAAACCAACTTACTACCGATTTAGTGACACTAGCATATGAAGCAGCCTCTACCCATTTTGTGAAGTAGTCGACGACCACGAAGATAAATCGATGCCCATTCGAAGCTTTTGGTGAGATCGGTCCAATAACATCCATACCCCACATGGAAAAAGGCCATGGGGAAGTCATGACGTGTAAGGGTGACGGAGGCACATGAATTTTATCTCCGTAAATTTGGCATTTATGGCATCTCTTGGCATAGTTGATGCAATCTCCTTCCATGGTGGACCAATAATACCCGAACCTCATGATCTGTCTGGCCATTGTAAAACCATTGGCATGTGTTCCGCAAACGCCTTCATGGACTTCCTTCAAGATTTGCTTAGCCTCAACGGCATCCACACACCTTAGTAGCACTTGATCCTTTCTCTTTTTGTACAAGGTGTCGCCATCTAGAACATAGTCAGAGGCCAATCTTCTGAGTGTCCTTTTCTCATTCTTAGTTGCATGCTCTGGGTATTCACGATTCTTTATATATCGCAATATATCATGGTACCAGGGGTGATCATCTCTTTCCTCCTCTTCCACATTATAACAATGAGCTGGAGATTCAAAAATACTCATCTGAATGGGTCTCATATCTTTCGATCTATTCACTTTGATCATAGACGCTAGAGTTGCCAAGGCATCTGCCATCTGGTTTTCATCACGTGGGAGATAATTAAAAGTGATGTCGTCAAACTCCTCAATCAATCCCAAAACTATCTTCCGATACTCAATCAGTTTGGGATCTCTGGTCTCTCATTCAGCTTTAAGTTGATAAATCACTAATGCAGAGTCTCCATATACTTCTAGCACCCTGATCTTTCGCTCTACGGCTGCTCGAATTCCCATGATACAAGTGATACGACCTCACCTACGAAGCCTGTGACGGATGTCAACCATGACCAGATGAGGCTACCTAATGGGCCAATTACACGTTCCCAAACCAAACAATTCAAAGATGCCGTAATGGTGTTGGTGACACAAATTTGGGATGACCATAGAAGAGAGCCCAAAAACATGCTGAACTCATACAACTTATTTGAAGTTGAATATACCAGCTAGTCCGACTGCTAGTTTATTTAACACTTTAATTTACGCATGTTTTAATTTTCAGTAGTAACTTCATTTTCGTATTTCATATTTATTTGTTTAGATAGTACAAGTTTTTTTTAGTTAGTCTTTGTCCAAGTTGAATATTAGTATGCTCTTACCTAGTGTCTAAATAAGGTGATTAAAATTCTGTCTAACTATGTTTAGTCGAATTTTAATTAATGTGATTTATGCTTTTTGTAGTGCTTCACGTTTTTGATAAGATGTCATGGAAGATGGTAGCTGAAAGTCCAACAAATATGCAAGTGGGTGATGGTGGAAATGCAAGCCTTGAATTTGAAATTATCATGGTGGGTTTTACAAGATGGACATGCGGCAATATGGAGCATAAAATAAGAACTTTGTCTTTTATAAACAAAGTGGATGGACGACATGCTTATTGAATGAATTAAACAATTGAAGAATTCTTAATTGAAGCAAGGCATTAGACGGTAAAGCATGAAACACCATGGAGGGATTAATTGTAGCAGACCAATTTTGACCCTAATCGGAACTGTGGTTTCGGGACCACGAATCCGAGCCTAAGAGATATTATAATATTAGGTATTGTGTTTGTTATGTGTGTTTTAGTGAGTGTGAAAATTTCGTGGAAAATTTTAGCTATTTGAGTGTTTAATTTGTTAAAAAGGTTTAAATTGCAAGGAGGACTAATGTAGTGGGCATAAATAAAAAGGGAGCTAAGTGAATTGTCCATAAAACATGGGGATTTGCATGTCAAATTCCCCATCTTTAAACAAGGTGGACGGCAAGCATGTATATATGTCCTTTTTTTTATTTTTGTATGATATTTAGGCATTATTATATTAAAGCATGCTATGAATATATGCTTTTAATTTATACATATTTTGATTTTAGTAATATTATAAGAAAAGCATGCTATGATTTATGTTAAAATAACAAAAAGGAAAAAGAGAATAATTCTCTCATCCTTCATTCATTCTTGCCGATTTCTACCTTGAAGAGAAGAGAAGAACTTCATCTTCCCCATTCGGCCTTGCATGCAATAGATTAGGTAAGAACTATCTTGATATGGCTTGAATTCTTGATTATTTCTCTTTGGAAACAAGCAAAGCTTGTTAAGTTTGGTAGGATGAGATTCGGCCATGCATGTGGGAATCAAGATAAGAGTTGAATCTTAGCTTGATAGCCTACCCTTAGATTGTGTTGATTTCTTTGATCATTAGGGAAAAACAAGTAGAAAATGGTTGATCTTAAACATGAGGAAATTCGGCCATGGACTAGAGTTTATATTTTGTTGTATAAATGAACTTAGACAATTTGAGAAGAAGTATCATGAGCATGTTTAAGAAGATAGTTTTGGTTTAGACGTGGGGATGCCATGGTGTAGCCGAATGTGAGACAAGCATTCAAGAAACCTTTTCTTTCATTTTGATGCTCGGTTATACACACATAGTGTAATTGGCCATGAATGAATGATTATACTTAGATATGCTTAATGGGTGAACTAAGTGTGATGACAAAGTTACTCAAATTAAATAATGAAAGAGTTTAGCAAGCTAATGTTTGGTTGGAAAAATGAAAATAAGTTGTGAGTAATTAGCTCGTTACTTGGTTTCATATTTAAAAGAAGTAGGGGTGCACTAATTGACATTTTCGGCCATAAGAGAAAGTGAAATTGAGTTATTGAATTCGATTATATATGTATACTTATAAAGTGAATGTATGGCCATAGGTAAGAAGATAAGTTAAACTAAAGTACATTAAATGTATGAAGTGAGGATTCGGTTCCTAGTTTTCTTGAATTAAATTGTGTGTAAAATTGTTCTGAGTTGAGTAAAAAAAGGGATAGAGTGAATATGAACAAAATTTATTTAACATTATAGATCGGGAGCAAAAAGAGAAGGAACAATATCGAGGAAAAGCAAAGATTATCGAGTAGCCGATTTGCACGGCTTATCGACAACCGAGGTAAGTCCTTTAGTTAAATCATGTCAAAGAATTAATTATGGTTATCTTGACTATTAAAAATTTATGAATGTTAATGTCCAATTATATCATGGCCGAATGTATAATGACATATTGGTTGATGATTTATGTTGAGAATGTGATGGAAATTATTTTGGCTAATGCAAGGTGAATAAGTAAGTTCTTGAGCTACTCTATATTTAAAGATCATTTACATATCTAGTGAATGATATAATTTGTATAAGCTTGGTGTAAAACCATGAGTTGGTCGATTGTGATAATGATGGATTTGATTGATTTCAAATTCATTAAATGCAATGGGAATAAATGTATATGATTCGATATGTATAGCGAAAATGTGAAAAGCATGTAAAAATATTCTGACATTCGGGCCTCGAGCCTAGCAGGCCTCGTGCCGGTGACATAATCGGGCTTTATGCCTAGCAGGCCTTGTGCCGGTGTTAATTATCGGGCTTTTATGCCTAGCAGGCCTCGTGCCGGTGTTATTTATCGGGCTTTACGCCTAGCAGGCCTTGCGCCGGTGTTACTTTTCAGGCTTTTACGCCTAGCAGGCTTGATGCCGGTGATGTAATTTACCTAAGAGGAATTTAATCCTTGTCAAGACAATTTAGAGCTAAATTGTCGAGAATATGGTTCGGGTAAGTATGTGAGGTATGTTATGTTAAATATTACTTGTGCCAAATTGACATTGATAAATGTAATTTGACGGAAGTCGAGCTTAGAACATGCTATTATGGGACAATTGATTTGCATGTATAACTGCTAAGAAAGTAGGTTATCGAATTATTAATATTTGGCCTTGTGTAAACTATTTACTTAGTTGTTTATGTAGAATGCCATATGTGGATTGTTTTATTTTCATAAATAATTAAATGTTCTAATTTCTATGAGTTGGGACTTACTAAGCTAGTAAGCTTAATCGTGTGAGATGTTTCCTCTGTTTTATAGATTAGGAGCAAGCCACAAGCTCACCGGGATCGTTGGAAAGTCGCTCACACTATCAACCTACATTTTGGGTACTCCTTCATTTTGGGTCGGTTTTAAACGAAGGCATGTATAGGATAGGCTTGGTTTTGTTTGAGGAAATTTTACGGTTCATGTGTAAACACTAAAAAGAATAGCCATGCGAAAATGGCTAAATTTTTGTTAAGTACGTCGGTATGATTTGATGTAAGTTGGTTCATGGTGGAAATGTCTATGCATTCCTAAACGAGTTAATCGTTTTACTAAGGAAATGTTTGAATATGAATTAAATCCTTGAAATTTGAAGTAAGGAGGTTCGGGTAGGAGCTAGTTTATTTTTAAGAATGCAATAAAACAGCTTGTAACAGCAGCAGTGACGCGAGTTAGGAAAATCACCAAAAATAGGGTATATTGAATTTGGAGATGAGTGAGTTATGAAATTGAACCTTAGTGTGTCTATTTTTACATGAAAAAAATAGAGTAGGAAAAAGATTTATACCTTATGAGATAATTAAGTTTAAACGAAACCTGCTCTGAATGAATTCGTGAGTCACTGTCCTGTTTTGGAAAAATTGTCAAAAATTGTACACAAAAAATTAGGAATCATGGTTTATATGTGTAGAATCCTAAATGAGTCTATTTTTCATTGGTATAAATGAGAACACCACTGGAAAATTGTGCAACCAGATAACTGCAGTTTTATAAGGACAGGTCAGAACTGTCCAGCAGTGTAATAAGGGTAACTTTGAAGAATAAACTGTACTAATTGGCCACATGAAAAATTCTAGAAAAATTATGGTGAATAGATATATGAGTCTACTTTCAAGGAAAATTTACGGATCTGAATTTCGAATTTTGTAACTCGAGTTATAGCCAAATTAGTCGGCACAACACAGTTTGACAGCTTTAAGATTTTATGTTTTGAACTTGTAGTCAAGTCTAGTACTGCCTCTTACTTAATTCCGGCGATGGTCTCGAGTAAGGGGTGTTACATTTGATTGGTATCAGAGCTTACGGTTTAGTCGATTCTAGGACTACCGTGGCGCGTGTGAGTTTAGCTATACATGCCTGTGGTTATATGTTGATAGTGTGGTGACTTCTGACAGCCTAAATTTTTGTTTTGTATAGTAAATGGACTCTGAACCAGACAGAGCTGTGGCTGATGATGTGGAGAGCGTGGCGCCTGACCGTACCCACGGATCAGCGCCGATAGACTCTCGACCTGTTTCGGGTAGCCACGAAGGAGAGACAAAGCAAGCCTTTTATCGGATGATGAATGAGTGGTTTGCCCAATTTATTCAGAATAACCCGAATATACCCCAACCTCCGCCCCCGAATAATCCAACTCTGGATCCTCTAGCTCCCCCAATGATAGATCCAATGAGATCTAGTAGGCCCCCAGTTGACAAAATCCGAAAATATGGGGCCGAAGAATTTAAGGCTAATGACGATGATGATGCTGAGAGAGCCGAAATGTGGCTTGATAACACTATTCGGGTACTTGGTGAATTGTCTTGCACTCCGGATGAATGTTTGAAGTGTACTATATCCTTACTACGGGACACTGCATATCACTGGTGGAATACACTAGTATCAGTGGTCCCGAAAGAAAAAGTGACATGGGATTTCTTCCAAACTGAGTTTCGCAAGAAGTATATTAGCCAAAGGTTTATTGACCAAAAACGAAAAGAGTTCCTTGAGCTGAAACAAGGACGAATGACTGTAACGGAGTACGAAAGGAAATTTGTCAGGCTCAGCCGTTATGCTAGAGAGTGTGTCTCTACAGAAGCCATTATGTGTAAAAGATTCGAAGACGGCTTAAATGAAGATATAAAGATGTTTGTTGGCGTTCTGGAACTCCAAGAGTTTGTAACTTTAGTTGAGAGAGCTTGCAAAGCCGAAGAGCTCGGGAAGGAGAAAAGAAAGGCTGATACCGAAGCCAGAGACATCCGAAAGAGGTCTTCGGGCAAAGTCTTCCATTCCGCGAGCAAAAAGCCCAGAGATGACTACAGCCGACAGAAAGCTACTACAGATCCGCCTAGGCGGGATCGACCTCCTATGAGCTCCCGAGCTACCTCGATAGCCAGTGTTGGTAACATTCCACAAAATAGAGTTGAATGCAAGTACTGTGGGAAATGGCACTCAGGGAGTTGTAGATTCCATGATCGGTCTTGCTATAAGTGTGGAGCGTCAGGTCATTTTATCAGAGAGTGTCCAAAGTTAGCTGAGCAGAATGCAGTTCAGAACACTACACCGAGCAAAGTGCCAATGCGAGGTAGACCACCCAGACATTCAGGCAATGTAGGTGGTAGCCAGAAAGGAACGACGAACGCTACAGATCGATCTGAGGCAAGAGCCCCGGCTAGAGCATATGCTGCGCGAGCTAGAGAGGATGCTTCCTCCCCCGACGTCATCACCGGTACTTTCACTCTTTTTGATATTACTGTGATTGCACTAATTGATCCTGGTTCGACTCATTCTTATGTGTGTGAAACTTTAAAATTTGGTAAGACTCTGCTAGTTGAGTCTACCGAGTTCGTAATTCGTGTGTCCAACCCTTTGGGTAGATGTGTGCTTGTAAATAAAGTGTGTAGAGGTTGCCCGTTGATGGTACGAGACTATTGCTTTCCAGCTGACTTAATGTTGTTGCCCTTCGATGAATTTGATATAATCTTGGGTATGGATTGGTTAACTTCACATGAGGCAGTGGTGGATTGCAAAAGAAAGCTTATTAATTTGAAATGCCGAAACGGTGAGACAATCAGAATAAAATCCGGTGATGTAAATGAGTTGCCTACAGTGATATCCTCAATGGTAGCCAAAAAGTATGTGAGAAAAGGGTGTGAGGCCTATTTGGCTTATGTGCTGGATAATAAGATGTCCGAGAAACTAATGAAATCGGTACCAGTTGTATGTGAATACACCGATGTGTTTCCTGAAGAGCTACCGGGCTTACCCCCAATACGAGAGATTGAGTTCGGCATCGAATTAGTGCCGGATGTGACCCCAATTTCGATAGCCCCGTACCGAATGGCGCCTACTGAATTAAAAGAATTGAAAGCACAGTTGCAAGAATTGACAGAGAGGGGTTTCGCACGACCGAGTTTTTCCCCGTGGGGTGCACCAGTCCTATTTGTGAAAAAGAAAGATGGGACAATGCGAATGTGTATCGACTACCGGCAACTAAATAAGGTAACTATAAAGAATAAGTACCCGTTACCCCGGATTGATGATTTATTTGATCAGTTGAAGGGAGCTTCAGTGTTTTCGAAAATAGATTTGAGATCGGGCTATTATCAATTACGAGTCAGAGATTCCGATGTTCCAAAGACAGCATTTCGAACGAGGTACGGGCATTATGAGTTTTTGGTTATGCCTTTTGGGCTTACTAATGCACCTGCCATTTTTATGGATCTAATGAACCGGGTCTTCCAACAGTTTTTGGATCGGTTTGTAGTAGTGTTTATTGATGATATATTGATCTACTCTAAAAATGAAGCGGAACACGCTGAGCATTTGAGAGTGGTACTAAAACTTTGAGAGATCAACGGTTATATGCAAAGTTCAGTAAGTGTGAGTTCTGGATGAATGAAGTCAGCTTCTTGGGTCATGTCGTCTCAGTGTCAGGCGTTCGGGTGGATCCAAACAAGATAGCAGCTATACTCGAGTGGAAACCACCAAAGAGTGTTTCGGAGATCCGAAGTTTCCTAGGCCTCGCGGGATATTATAGACGATTTGTAAAAGGTTTTTCCGTGATAGCTGCACCTTTGACGAGATTACTACAGAAAGATGTCAAATATGAGTGGTCAGAAAAATGCCAGAAGAGTTTCGAGCAGTTGAAAGCCCTTTTAACAGAGGCTCCAGTGTTGACTCAGCCTGAATCGGGTAAAGAATTTACTATTTTTAGTGATGCATCTTTAAATGGGTTGGGTTGTGTTCTAATGCAAGAAGGCAAGGTGATAGCCTACGCTTCAAGACAATTGAAGCCACATGAAAAAAATTATCCAACTCACGATCTGGAGTTGGCAGCCATTGTGTTTGCATTGAAAATTTGGCGTCACTATTTATTCGGCGAAAAATGTCATGTTTATTCAGATCACAAAAGTCTAAAATATTTAATGACTCAGAAAGATCTAAATTTGAGACAACGCCGATGGTTAGAATTGCTGAAAGACTATGAATTAGTGATTGACTACCATCCGGGGAAGGCTAATGTTGTTGCGGATGCGTTGAGTCGAAAATCATTATTTGCTCTGCGTGCATTAAACGCACGGATGACGATGTCTGAGGATGGTTCGATCATAGCCAAGCTACAAACAAGACCGATGTTTATTCAGCAAATTTGCGATGCACAGAAAGTTGACTAAAAGTTAGTTGCTATTCGGATTCAGTGTGAGAACGCTACAGAATCAGACTTCCAGATAGATGCAAATGACTGTTTGAAGTATAAAAATCGATGGTGTGTTCCAATGAACTCAGATTTGATACAGATGATTCTGAGTGAGGCCCATAATGGCCGAATGTCGATACACCCGGGTAGCACAAAAATGTATAACGATTTGAAGCAGTTTTATTGGTGGCCCGGTATGAAACGGGACATATCTGAGTTTGTCTCCAAGTGCTTAATCTGTCAACAAGTGAAAGCTGAGCACCAGGTACCCTCCGGATTACTTCAGCCGATTATGATACCCGAATGGAAATGGGATAGAATTACTATGGATTTTGTATCCGGTCTTCCTATGACACCGAGTAAGAAAGATGCCGTTTGGGTTATCGTTGATAGACTGACTAAATCAGCTCGTTTCGTGCCGGTACGTACCGACTATTCACTTGACAAACTTGCCGAGTTGTATGTGTCGCAGATTGTAAGATTGCACGGTGTACCGAATTCCATTGTTTCAGATAGAGACCCAAGATTTACCTCGCGATTCTGGAAGAAATTGCAAGATGCATTAGGTACTAAACTTCATTTTAGTACAGCCTTCCATCCGCAAACAGACGGTCAGTCTGAGCGAACTATTTTGATACTTGAGGACATGTTGAGGTGTTGCGTTCTCGAGTTCGAGGGTACGTGGGAACGATACCTACCTTTGATTGAATTTGCTTACAATAATAGCTTCCAATCTAGCATAAAAATGGCACCTTATGAAGCCTTATATGGTCGAAAATGTCGCACACCACTGTATTGGACTGAGCTCGGTGAGAATAAGGTACACGGGGTTGATTGGATTAAAGAAACTGAACAGAAGGTGGTGGTAATTAGAAGTAATTTGAAAGCTGCTTCGGATCGTCAAAAGTCCTATGCCGATTTAAAACGCAAAGACATTGAATTTTAGGTCGGAGATCGGGTGTTCCTGAAAGTTTCTCCGTGGAAGAAAATACTCCGATTCGGTCAGAAAGGCAAGTTGAGTCCGAGATTTATCGGACCGTATGAAATCATCGAGCGTATAGCGCCTGTTGCTTACCGATTGAAATTGCCACTTGACTTAGAAAAGATACACAATGTGTTTCACGTTTCGATGCTCCGCAGATACAGATCGGACCCGTCCCATGTGATTGCCCCGTCAGAGATTGAAATTCGATCTGATTTAACCTATAATGAGGAACCGATCCGTATCTTAGCTCGGGAAACCAAAGAGTTAAGAAATAAAAGAGTTCCATTAGTAAAGATTCTATGGAATCGTCATGGAATTGAAGAGGCTACGTGGGAGCCTGAAGAATCAATGAGGCAACAATATCCGAACTTATTTGACGGTAAGATTTTCGGGGACGAAAATCCTTATAGGGGGGAGAGTTGTAACAGACCAATTTTGACCCTAATCGGAACGGTGGTTTCGGGACCACGAATCCGAGCCTAAGAGATATTATAATATTAGGTATTGTGTTTGTTATGTGTGTTTTAGTGAGTGTGAAAATTTCGTGGAAAATTTTAGCTATTTGAGTGTTTAATTTGTTAAAAAGGTTTAAATTGCAAGGAGGACCAATGTAGTGGGCATAAATAAAAAGGGAGCTAAGTGAATTGTCCATAAAACATGGGGATTTGCATGTCAAATTCCCCATCTTTAAACAAGGTGGACGGCAAGCATGTATATATGTCCTTTTTTTTTATTTTTGTATGATATTTAGGCATTATTATATTAAAGCATGCTATGAATATATGCTTTTAATTTATACATATTTTGATTTTAGTAATATTATAAGAAAAGCATGCTATGATTTATGTTAAAATAACAAAAAGGAAAAAGAGAATAATTCTCTCATCCTTCATTCATTCTTGCCGATTTCTACCTTGAAGAGAAGAGAAGAACTTCATCTTCCCCATTCGGCCTTGCATGCAATAGATTAGGTAAGAACTATCTTGATATGGCTTGAATTCTTGATTATTTCTCTTTGGAAACAAGCAAAGCTTGTTAAGTTTGGTAGGATGAGATTCGGCCATGCATGTGGGAATCAAGATAAGAGTTGAATCTTAGCTTGATAGCCTACCCTTAGATTGTGTTGATTTCTTTGATCATTAGGGAAAAACAAGTAGAAAATGGTTGATCTTAAACATGAGGAAATTCGGCCATGGACTAGAGTTTATATTTTGTTGTATAAATGAACTTAGACAACTTGAGAAGAAGTATCATGAGCATGTTTAAGAAGATAGTTTTGGTTTAGACGTGGGGATGCCATGGTGTAGCCGAATGTGAGACAAGCATTCAAGAAACCTTTTCTTTCATTTTGATGCTCGGTTATACACACATAGTGTAATTGGCCATGAATGAATGATTATACTTAGATATGCTTAATGGGTGAACTAAGTGTGATGACAAAGTTACTCAAATTAAATAATGAAAGAGTTTAGCAAGCTAATGTTTGGTTGGAAAAATGAAAATAAGTTGTGAGTAATTAGCTCGTTACTTGGTTTCATATTTAAAAGAAGTAGGGGTGCACTAATTGACATTTTCGGCCATAAGAGAAAGTGAAATTGAGTTATTGAATTCGATTATATATGTATACTTATAAAGTGAATGTATGGCCATAGGTAAGAAGATAAGTTAAACTAAAGTACATTAAATGTATGAAGTGAGGATTCGGTTCCTAGTTTTCTTGAATTAAATTGTGTGTAAAATTGTTCTGAGTTGAGTAAAAAAAGGGATAGAGTGAATATGAACAAAATTTATTTAACATTATAGATCGGGAGCAAAAAGAGAAGGAACAATATCGAGGAAAAGCAAAGATTATCGAGTAGCCGATTTGCACGGCTTATCGACAACCGAGGTAAGTCCTTTAGTTAAATCATGTCAAAGAATTAATTATGGTTATCTTGACTATTAAAAATTTATGAATGTTAATGTCCAATTATATCATGGCCGAATGTATAATGACATATTGGTTGATGATTTATGTTGAGAATGTGATGGAAATTATTTTGGCTAATGCAAGGTGAATAAGTAAGTTCTTGAGCTACTCTATATTTAAAGATCATTTACATATCTAGTGAATGATATAATTTGTATAAGCTTGGTGTAAAACCATGAGTTGGTCGATTGTGATAATGATGGATTTGATTGATTTCAAATTCATTAAATGCAATGGGAATAAATGTATATGATTCGATATGTATAGCGAAAATGTGAAAAGCATGTAAAAATATTCTGACATTCGGGCCTCGAGCCTAGCAGGCCTCGTGCCGGTGACATAATCGGGCTTTATGCCTAGCAGGCCTTGTGCCGGTGTTAATTATCGGGCTTTTATGCCTAGCAGGCCTCGTGCCGGTGTTATTTATCGGGCTTTACGCCTAGCAGGCCTTGCGCCGGTGTTACTTTTCAGGCTTTTACGCCTAGCAGGCTTGATGCCGGTGATGTAATTTACCTAAGAGGAATTTAATCCTTGTCAAGACAATTTAGAGCTAAATTGTCGAGAATATGGTTCGGGTAAGTATGTGAGGTATGTTATGTTAAATATTACTTGTGCCAAATTGACATTGATAAATGTAATTTGACGGAAGTCGAGCTTAGAACATGCTATTATGGGACAATTGATTTGCATGTATAACTGCTAAGAAAGTAGGTTATCGAATTATTAATATTTGGCCTTGTGTAAACTATTTACTTAGTTGTTTATGTAGAATGCCATATGTGGATTGTTTTATTTTCATAAATAATTAAATGTTCTAATTTCTATGAGTTGGGACTTACTAAGCTAGTAAGCTTAATCGTGTGAGATGTTTCCTCTGTTTTATAGATTAGGAGCAAGCCACAAGCTCACCGGGATCGTTGGAAAGTCGCTCACACTATCAACCTACATTTTGGGTACTCCTTCATTTTGGGTCGGTTTTAAACGAAGGCATGTATAGGATAGGCTTGGTTTTGTTTGAGGAAATTTTACGGTTCATGTGTAAACACTAAAAGAATAGCCATGCGAAAATGGCTAAATTTTTGTTAAGTACGTCGGTATGATTTGATGTAAGTTGGTTCATGGTGGAAATGTCTATGCATTCCTAAACGAGTTAATCGTTTTACTAAGGAAATGTTTGAATATGAATTAAATCCTTGAAATTTGAAGTAAGGAGGTTCGGGTAGGAGCTAGTTTATTTTTAAGAATGCAATAAAACAGCTTGTAACAGCAGCAGTGACGCGAGTTAGGAAAATCACCAAAAATAGGGTATATTGAATTTGGAGATGAGTGAGTTATGAAATTGAACCTTAGTGTGTCTATTTTTACATGAAAAAAAATAGAGTAGGAAAAAGATTTATACCTTATGAGATAATTAAGTTTAAACGAAACCTGCTCTGAATGAATTCGTGAGTCACTGTCCTGTTTTGGAAAAATTGTCAAAAATTGTACACAAAAAATTAGGAATCATGGTTTATATGTGTAGAATCCTAAATGAGTCTATTTTTCATTGGTATAAATGAGAACACCACTGGAAAATTGTGCAACCAGATAACTGCAGTTTTATAAGGACAGGTCAGAACTGTCCAGCAGTGTAATAAGGGTAACTTTGAAGAATAAACTGTACTAATTGGCCACATGAAAAATTCTAGAAAAATTATGGTGAATAGATATATGAGTCTACTTTCAAGGAAAATTTACGGATCTGAATTTCGAATTTTGTAACTCGAGTTATAGCCAAATTAGTCGGCACAACACAGTTTGACAGCTTTAAGATTTTATGTTTTGAACTTGTAGTCAAGTCTAGTACTGCCTCTTACTTAATTCCGGCGATGGTCTCGAGTAAGGGGTGTTACATTTGATTGGTATCAGAGCTTACGGTTTAGTCGATTCTAGGACTACCGTGGCGCGTGTGAGTTTAGCTATACATGCCTGTGGTTATATGTTGATAGTGTGGTGACTTCTGACAGCCTAAATTTTTGTTTTGTATAGTAAATGGACTCTGAACCAGACAGAGCTGTGGCTGATGATGTGGAGAGCGTGGCGCCTGACCGTACCCACGGATCAGCGCCGATAGACTCTCGACCTGTTTCGGGTAGCCACGAAGGAGAGACAAAGCAAGCCTTTTATCGGATGATGAATGAGTGGTTTGCCCAATTTATTCAGAATAACCCGAATATACCCCAACCTCCGCCCCCGAATAATCCAACTCTGGATCCTCTAGCTCCCCCAATGATAGATCCAATGAGATCTAGTAGGCCCCCAGTTGACAAAATCCGAAAATATGGGGCCGAAGAATTTAAGGCTAATGACGATGATGATGCTGAGAGAGCCGAAATGTGGCTTGATAACACTATTCGGGTACTTGGTGAATTGTCTTGCACTCCGGATGAATGTTTGAAGTGTACTATATCCTTACTACGGGACACTGCATATCACTGGTGGAATACACTAGTATCAGTGGTCCCGAAAGAAAAAGTGACATGGGATTTCTTCCAAACTGAGTTTCGCAAGAAGTATATTAGCCAAAGGTTTATTGACCAAAAACGAAAAGAGTTCCTTGAGCTGAAACAAGGACGAATGACTGTAACGGAGTACGAAAGGAAATTTGTCAGGCTCAGCCGTTATGCTAGAGAGTGTGTCTCTACAGAAGCCATTATGTGTAAAAGATTCGAAGACGGCTTAAATGAAGATATAAAGATGTTTGTTGGCGTTCTGGAACTCCAAGAGTTTGTAACTTTAGTTGAGAGAGCTTGCAAAGCCGAAGAGCTCGGGAAGGAGAAAAGAAAGGCTGATACCGAAGCCAGAGACATCCGAAAGAGGTCTTCGGGCAAAGTCTTCCATTCCGCGAGCAAAAAGCCCAGAGATGACTACAGCCGACAGAAAGCTACTACAGATCCGCCTAGGCGGGATCGACCTCCTATGAGCTCCCGAGCTACCTCGATAGCCAGTGTTGGTAACATTCCACAAAATAGAGTTGAATGCAAGTACTGTGGGAAATGGCACTCAGGGAGTTGTAGATTCCATGATCGGTCTTGCTATAAGTGTGGAGCGTCAGGTCATTTTATCAGAGAGTGTCCAAAGTTTGCTGAGCAGAATGCAGTTCAGAACACTACACCGAGCAAAGTGCCAATGCGAGGTAGACCACCCAGACATTCAGGCAATGTAGGTGGTAGCCAGAAAGGAACGACGAACGCTACAGATCGATCTGAGGCAAGAGCCCCGGCTAGAGCATATGCTGCGCGAGCTAGAGAGGATGCTTCCTCCCCCGACGTCATCACCGGTACTTTCACTCTTTTTGATATTACTGTGATTGCACTAATTGATCCTGGTTCGACTCATTCTTATGTGTGTGAAACTTTAAAATTTGGTAAGACTCTGCTAGTTGAGTCTACCGAGTTCGTAATTCGTGTGTCCAACCCTTTGGGTAGATGTGTGCTTGTAAATAAAGTGTGTAGAGGTTGCCCGTTGATGGTACGAGACTATTGCTTTCCAGCTGACTTAATGTTGTTGCCCTTCGATGAATTTGATATAATCTTGGGTATGGATTGGTTAACTTCACATGAGGCAGTGGTGGATTGCAAAAGAAAGCTTATTAATTTGAAATGCCGAAACGGTGAGACAATCAGAATAAAATCCGGTGATGTAAATGAGTTGCCTACAGTGATATCCTCAATGGTAGCCAAAAGTATGTGAGAAAAGGGTGTGAGGCCTATTTGGCTTATGTGCTGGATAATAAGATGTCCGAGAAACTAATGAAATCGGTACCAGTTGTATGTGAATACACCGATGTGTTTCCTGAAGAGCTACCGGGCTTACCCCCAATACGAGAGATTGAGTTCGGCATCGAATTAGTGCCGGATGTGACCCCAATTTCGATAGCCCCGTACCGAATGGCGCCTACTGAATTAAAAGAATTGAAAGCACAGTTGCAAGAATTGACAGAGAGGGGTTTCGCACGACCGAGTTTTTCCCCGTGGGGTGCACCAGTCCTATTTGTGAAAAAGAAAGATGGGACAATGCGAATGTGTATCGACTACCGGCAACTAAATAAGGTAACTATAAAGAATAAGTACCCGTTACCCCGGATTGATGATTTATTTGATCAGTTGAAGGGAGCTTCAGTGTTTTCGAAAATAGATTTGAGATCGGGCTATTATCAATTACGAGTCAGAGATTCCGATGTTCCAAAGACGGCATTTCGAACGAGGTACAGGCATTATGAGTTTTTGGTTATGCCTTTTGGGCTTACTAATGCACCTGCCGTTTTTATGGATCTAATGAACCGGGTCTTCCGACGGTTTTTGGATCGGTTTGTAGTAGTGTTTATTGATGATATATTGATCTACTCTAAAAATGAAGCGGAACACGCTGAGCATTTGAGAGTGGTACTAAAAACTTTGAGAGATCAACGGTTATATGCAAAGTTCAGTAAGTGTGAGTTCTGGATGAATGAAGTCAGCTTCTTGGGTCATGTCGTCTCAGTGTCAGGCGTTCGGGTGGATCCAAACAAGATAGCAGCTATACTCGAGTGGAAACCACCAAAGAGTGTTTCGGAGATCCGAAGTTTCCTAGGCCTCGCGGGATATTATAGACGATTTGTAAAAGGTTTTTCCGTGATAGCTGCACCTTTGACGAGATTACTACAGAAAGATGTCAAATATGAGTGGTCAGAAAAATGCCAGAAGAGTTTCGAGCAGTTGAAAGCCCTTTTAACAGAGGCTCCAGTGTTGACTCAGCCTGAATCGGGTAAAGAATTTACTATTTTTAGTGATGCATCTTTAAATGGGTTGGGTTGTGTTCTAATGCAAGAAGGCAAGGTGATAGCCTACGCTTCAAGACAATTGAAGCCACATGAAAAAAATTATCCAACTCACGATCTGGAGTTGGCAGCCATTGTGTTTGCATTGAAAATTTGGCGTCACTATTTATTCGGCGAAAAATGTCATGTTTATTCAGATCACAAAAGTCTAAAATATTTAATGACTCAGAAAGATCTAAATTTGAGACAACGCCGATGGTTAGAATTGCTGAAAGACTATGAATTAGTGATTGACTACCATCCGGGGAAGGCTAATGTTGTTGCGGATGCGTTGAGTCGAAAATCATTATTTGCTCTGCGTGCATTAAACGCACGGATGACGATGTCTGAGGATGGTTCGATCATAGCCAAGCTACAAACAAGACCGATGTTTATTCAGCAAATTTGCGATGCACAGAAAGTTGACTAAAAGTTAGTTGCTATTCGGATTCAGTGTGAGAACGCTACAGAATCAGACTTCCAGATAGATGCAAATGACTGTTTGAAGTATAAAAATCGATGGTGTGTTCCAATGAACTCAGATTTGATACAGATGATTCTGAGTGAGGCCCATAATGGCCGAATGTCGATACACCCGGGTAGCACAAAAATGTATAACGATTTGAAGCAGTTTTATTGGTGGCCCGGTATGAAACGGGACATATCTGAGTTTGTCTCCAAGTGCTTAATCTGTCAACAAGTGAAAGCTGAGCACCAGGTACCCTCCGGATTACTTCAGCCGATTATGATACCCGAATGGAAATGGGATAGAATTACTATGGATTTTGTATCCGGTCTTCCTATGACACCGAGTAAGAAAGATGCCGTTTGGGTTATCGTTGATAGACTGACTAAATCAGCTCGTTTCGTGCCGGTACGTACCGACTATTCACTTGACAAACTTGCCGAGTTGTATGTGTCGCAGATTGTAAGATTGCACGGTGTACCGAATTCCATTGTTTCAGATAGAGACCCAAGATTTACCTCGCGATTCTGGAAGAAATTGCAAGATGCATTAGGTACTAAACTTCATTTTAGTACAGCCTTCCATCCGCAAACAGACGGTCAGTCTGAGCGAACTATTTTGATACTTGAGGACATGTTGAGGTGTTGCGTTCTCGAGTTCGAGGGTACGTGGGAACGATACCTACCTTTGATTGAATTTGCTTACAATAATAGCTTCCAATCTAGCATAAAAATGGCACCTTATGAAGCCTTATATGGTCGAAAATGTCGCACACCACTGTATTGGACTGAGCTCGGTGAGAATAAGGTACACGGGGTTGATTGGATTAAAGAAACTGAACAGAAGGTGGTGGTAATTAGAAGTAATTTGAAAGCTGCTTCGGATCGTCAAAAGTCCTATGCCGATTTAAAACGCAAAGACATTGAATTTCAGGTCGGAGATCGGGTGTTCCTGAAAGTTTCTCCGTGGAAGAAAATACTCCGATTCGGTCAGAAAGGCAAGTTGAGTCCGAGATTTATCGGACCGTATGAAATCATCGAGCGTATAGCGCCTGTTGCTTACCGATTGAAATTGCCACTTGACTTAGAAAAGATACACAATGTGTTTCACGTTTCGATGCTCCGCAGATACAGATCGGACCCGTCCCATGTGATTGCCCCGTCAGAGATTGAAATTCGATCTGATTTAACCTATAATGAGGAACCGATCCGTATCTTAGCTCGGGAAACCAAAGAGTTAAGAAATAAAAGAGTTCCATTAGTAAAGATTCTATGGAATCGTCATGGAATTGAAGAGGCTACGTGGGAGCTTGAAGAATCAATGAGGCAACAATATCCGAACTTATTTGACGGTAAGATTTTCGGGGACGAAAATCCTTATAGGGGGGAGAGTTGTAACAGACCAATTTTGACCCTAATCGGAACGGTGGTTTCGGGACCACGAATCCGAGCCTAAGAGATATTATAATATTAGGTATTGTGTTTGTTATGTGTGTTTTAGTGAGTGTGAAAATTTCGTGGAAAATTTTAGCTATTTGAGTGTTTAATTTGTTAAAAAGGTTTAAATTGCAAGGAGGACCAATGTAGTGGGCATAAATAAAAAGGGAGCTAAGTGAATTGTCCATAAAACATGGGGATTTGCATGTCAAATTCCCCATCTTTAAACAAGGTGGACGGCAAGCATGTATATATGTCCTTTTTTTTTATTTTTGTATGATATTTAGGCATTATTATATTAAAGCATGCTATGAATATATGCTTTTAATTTATACATATTTTGATTTTAGTAATATTATAAGAAAAGCATGCTATGATTTATGTTAAAATAACAAAAAGGAAAAAGAGAATAATTCTCTCATCCTTCATTCATTCTTGCCGATTTCTACCTTGAAGAGAAGAGAAGAACTTCATCTTCCCCATTCGGCCTTGCATGCAATAGATTAGGTAAGAACTATCTTGATATGGCTTGAATTCTTGATTATTTCTCTTTGGAAACAAGCAAAGCTTGTTAAGTTTGGTAGGATGAGATTCGGCCATGCATGTGGGAATCAAGATAAGAGTTGAATCTTAGCTTGATAGCCTACCCTTAGATTGTGTTGATTTCTTTGATCATTAGGGAAAAACAAGTAGAAAATGGTTGATCTTAAACATGAGGAAATTCGGCCATGGACTAGAGTTTATATTTTGTTGTATAAATGAACTTAGACAACTTGAGAAGAAGTATCATGAGCATGTTTAAGAAGATAGTTTTGGTTTAGACGTGGGGATGCCATGGTGTAGCCGAATGTGAGACAAGCATTCAAGAAACCTTTTCTTTCATTTTGATGCTCGGTTATACACACATAGTGTAATTGGCCATGAATGAATGATTATACTTAGATATGCTTAATGGGTGAACTAAGTGTGATGACAAAGTTACTCAAATTAAATAATGAAAGAGTTTAGCAAGCTAATGTTTGGTTGGAAAAATGAAAATAAGTTGTGAGTAATTAGCTCGTTACTTGGTTTCATATTTAAAAGAAGTAGGGGTGCACTAATTGACATTTTCGGCCATAAGAGAAAGTGAAATTGAGTTATTGAATTCGATTATATATGTATACTTATAAAGTGAATGTATGGCCATAGGTAAGAAGATAAGTTAAACTAAAGTACATTAAATGTATGAAGTGAGGATTCGGTTCCTAGTTTTCTTGAATTAAATTGTGTGTAAAATTGTTCTGAGTTGAGTAAAAAAAGGGATAGAGTGAATATGAACAAAATTTATTTAACATTATAGATCGGGAGCAAAAAGAGAAGGAACAATATCGAGGAAAAGCAAAGATTATCGAGTAGCCGATTTGCACGGCTTATCGACAACCGAGGTAAGTCCTTTAGTTAAATCATGTCAAAGAATTAATTATGGTTATCTTGACTATTAAAAATTTATGAATGTTAATGTCCAATTATATCATGGCCGAATGTATAATGACATATTGGTTGATGATTTATGTTGAGAATGTGATGGAAATTATTTTGGCTAATGCAAGGTGAATAAGTAAGTTCTTGAGCTACTCTATATTTAAAGATCATTTACATATCTAGTGAATGATATAATTTGTATAAGCTTGGTGTAAAACCATGAGTTGGTCGATTGTGATAATGATGGATTTGATTGATTTCAAATTCATTAAATGCAATGGGAATAAATGTATATGATTCGATATGTATAGCGAAAATGTGAAAAGCATGTAAAAATATTCTGACATTCGGGCCTCGAGCCTAGCAGGCCTCGTGCCGGTGACATAATCGGGCTTTATGCCTAGCAGGCCTTGTGCCGGTGTTAATTATCGGGCTTTTATGCCTAGCAGGCCTCGTGCCGGTGTTATTTATCGGGCTTTACGCCTAGCAGGCCTTGCGCCGGTGTTACTTTTCAGGCTTTTACGCCTAGCAGGCTTGATGCCGGTGATGTAATTTACCTAAGAGGAATTTAATCCTTGTCAAGACAATTTAGAGCTAAATTGTCGAGAATATGGTTCGGGTAAGTATGTGAGGTATGTTATGTTAAATATTACTTGTGCCAAATTGACATTGATAAATGTAATTTGACGGAAGTCGAGCTTAGAACATGCTATTATGGGACAATTGATTTGCATGTATAACTGCTAAGAAAGTAGGTTATCGAATTATTAATATTTGGCCTTGTGTAAACTATTTACTTAGTTGTTTATGTAGAATGCCATATGTGGATTGTTTTATTTTCATAAATAATTAAATGTTCTAATTTCTATGAGTTGGGACTTACTAAGCTAGTAAGCTTAATCGTGTGAGATGTTTCCTCTGTTTTATAGATTAGGAGCAAGCCACAAGCTCACCGGGATCGTTGGAAAGTCGCTCACACTATCAACCTACATTTTGGGTACTCCTTCATTTTGGGTCGGTTTTAAACGAAGGCATGTATAGGATAGGCTTGGTTTTGTTTGAGGAAATTTTACGGTTCATGTGTAAACACTAAAAAGAATAGCCATGCGAAAATGGCTAAATTTTTGTTAAGTACGTCGGTATGATTTGATGTAAGTTGGTTCATGGTGGAAATGTCTATGAATTCCTAAACGAGTTAATCGTTTTACTAAGGAAATGTTTGAATATGAATTAAATCCTTGAAATTTGAAGTAAGGAGGTTCGGGTAGGAGCTAGTTTATTTTTAAGAATGCAATAAAACAGCTTGTAACAGCAGCAGTGACGCGAGTTAGGAAAATCACCAAAAATAGGGTATATTGAATTTGGCGATGAGTGAGTTATGAAATTGAACCTTAGTGTGTCTATTTTTACATGAAAAAAAATAGAGTAGGAAAAAGATTTATACCTTATGAGATAATTAAGTTTAAACGAAACCTGCTCTGAATGAATTCGTGAGTCACTGTCCTGTTTTGGAAAAATTGTCAAAATTGTACACAAAAAATTAGGAATCATGGTTTATATGTGTAGAATCCTAAATGAGTCTATTTTTCATTGGTATAAATGAGAACACCACTGGAAAATTGTGCAACCAGATAACTGCAGTTTTATAAGGACAGGTCAGAACTGTCCAGCAGTGTAATAAGGGTAACTTTGAAGAATAAACTGTACTAATTGGCCACATGAAAAATTCTAGAAAAATTATGGTGAATAGATATATGAGTCTACTTTCAAGGAAAATTTACGGATCTGAATTTCGAATTTTGTAACTCGAGTTATAGCCAAATTAGTCGGCACAACACAGTTTGACAGCTTTAAGATTTTTATGTTTTGAACTTGTAGTCAAGTCTAGTACTGCCTCTTACTTAATTCCGGCGATGGTCTCGAGTAAGGGGTGTTACATTAATGGATTAAACAATTGAAGAATTCTTAATTTAAGCAAGGCATGGGACGGCAATGGACAGCAACTTCAAGCATTATTGAGGGAATAATGGGAGCATTATATATTGGAACAAAAAAAAATCCAAAAAAAGAGAACATAATGGATGGAACTAAAATATACCAAGCAACATTCTTCATATGTTGGACGGCATGGCTTTGGAATGAAGCATGAGAGATTAAATAATACAAAGAAACAAATCCTTTTTAAAATTGCTTAGACTTGGACGGCACTAACTACAAAGATGGAGCAAGTGGTTGAAATTAAAATATGCAAAGCATGGTACAAAGGAGCATGGGCCGAATTCTCTCCTAGGCATGTGGCTTGGAATAAAGAAAGTTGACATTTGAATGGCTTGGGAGGTCAACCAATTGGACGGCACACACAAGGAAAGCATTGCATGAATTAAATAATGCATGAAGTGGAAGCTTGGATGGCATGCTTGTTGAATAAAATAAACATAGTCCTTGTCTTTTTTATGAACATGATGGACGGCGATGATGGGGAATAAAATCAAGTATTTGGGTGAGTAGTGCATAAATGGTACAAGCACTTGATTAGTCAACATGATGGTCTTAGTGGAGCAGAACGGCACATCAACTTGAAGGAGTAATAATGTGAAATTGATTTCTTGGTTGGCATCTAGCATGGACGGCCACAATTTAAATAATTTTTAATTTCCTTTAATTTGTTTGAGACATTGGGATTTAGCCTATAAATATTTGCTGTTTTTGCATTTGTAAGGCACTTTGAATTTGAATGAAAGAAGAATTTCTTTTGGTGAGTATTCACTCTCCTAATTCTCAAGGTTTGAATTGACTTATCTAGTTTTTTCTAGTGGCGTCGTTCTTTCCTTGTTTCGAACTTATCATCCTTTCGGGTGTGGTGTTCATTTAACTATACCGTTGGTTCCTATCTCGTTAGATAGTGGGTCTCGGTTTTATTTCAAAACTCATTCCATCAATTTGAAACTTATAAGATTCGGGTCTTTAATTTTTATTAAAGGTTCTTTCTTGTTTCAAATACGTATCCATTTCAACCTCTCACCTATCTTACCTTTCAAAGATATTATTTCCAATAAAATTAACCCTTTTGATAATTAAAAGAGAAACTACCTAATTTACGATCGGGCAACATTTACGATTTCGTCTTCAAACCTGAGACGGACCGTATCAACAAGCTTCATATTTTGCCATGTTATTTGTGCAATCAAAGTCCAATCTGCATGTAAGTGGATAATGATCACCACTAGGAGACACCAAGATTGCCCCAATTCCATTCCATCAAAATTCAACTTCCACGGATTTTCTTCAGCATTTGCCACATACATCAATTCTTCATTGGGGAACTCAAAACTCAAAGGTTCATAATCCTCTAGTGCTCTACTGGCCAGAAATTCTGCTATCGCGCTCCCTTTTATAGCTTTTTGGTTCACATAAACTATATCAAATTCAGACAACAAAATCTGCCACCTTGCCATCCTCCCATTCAAAGCAGTTGACTCCATCATATACTTTAACGGGTCAAGCTTCGAAATCAACCAGGTTGTATAGTATAACATATACTGCCTTAGCCTTCGGGTTGCCCAAATCAAAGCGCAGCATAATTTTTCGATCGACGAATATCTCACTTCACATTCAGTGAACTTTTTGCTGAGATAGTATATCGCCTTTTCTTTCCTTCCTGACTCATCGTGTTGACCAAGGACACATCCCATGGAGTTATTGAACACTGATAGATACAGTATCAATGGTCTATCTGGATTTGGTGGAGATAGTACTGGGGCAGTTGACAGGTATTGTTTGACTTTGTCAAAAGCTCTTTGGCATTTTTCGTCCCACACACCTTGGTTGTGTTTCTTGAGAAGACGAAATATGGGATCACATTTCTCGGTTAACTGTGAAATGAACCGAGCAATGTAATTTAATCTTCCAAGAAAACCTCGAACTTCTTTTTGAGTGCGTGGTGGAGGCAAATCTTGTATAGCTTTGACCTTATCCGAGTCCACTTCTATCCCTTTCTTGTTGACCGCGAAACCCAGCAGTTTCCCCGACCGAGCTCCAAAAGTACACTTGGCCGGGTTGAGCTTCAATTAGAACTTCCTCAATCTTAGAAACAATTTTTTCAAAACTTCGATGTGTTCCTTTTCCGTTCGAGATTTGGCGATCATATCATCAACGTACACTTCAATCTCTCTGTGCATCATGTCGTGGAACAAGGTTACCATGGCCCTTTGGTATGTTGCCCCTGCATTCTTCAGCTCGAATGGCATTACTTTATAACAGAAGGTGCCCCACAATGTTATGAAAGTGGTTTTCACCATGTCCTCAGGGTGCATCTTGATCTGATTATATCCGGAAAATCCATCCATGAAAGAGAACCACGAGTACCCCACCGTGTTATCCACCAACGTGTCAATATGAGGCAAAGGGAAATTGTCTTTTGGGCTGGCTTTATTTAAGTCTCTATAGTCTACACACATCCGGACCTTTCCATCTTTTTTTGGGACAGGAACGATATTGGCCACCCACTCTGAGTATTTGACCACCGGTAGAAAACCAGCATCAAACTGTTTCTTTACTTCCTCTTTTATTTTCAACACTACATCAGGCCTCATCCTTCGTAGCTTTTGCTGCACTGGCTTACATTCTTCCTTTATGGGGAGGCGATGCATTACAATATCAGTACTTAGACCAGGCATGTCTTGATATGACCACGCAAAGACATCTTTGAATTCCCGTAGTAACTCCACCAGGTTTTGTTTGGTTTCCTCGGTTATGCGTGTTCCGATTCTTACCACCTTTCCTTCTTCTAAGGCTATGTTCTCTACTTCCTCTTCATGGGGTAAGATTTGTTTCTCTTCCTGCTGTACCATTCTCAACAGATCCGGGGACAAGTCACCATCTCTATCACCTTCAAAATCTTGAGATTCTCCTAAACACATGTCATGCTCAAAATGGACCTCTGGGTCTGTAGTATCGTTGCTTACATCGTTGATCTCTAGGGACCTGTGGTGGGTGCCAAAAAGTGTATGAAGAATAAATGAATTTGAAGACAATTATTCATGCCATGAATGAGAAAAAGAAAAAACAATTTGATAGAGAAAAACACAAAATATGGATCAAAATGCATTTTATTCCAATAAAGATTTTTGAACATGAGCCTTTTTCACAAAAGAAATCCCATTGTTCTTAGGTTTGAAACAATATGTGCGTTCTGAACATTACTCTGTGTAATTTCTAAACACTACAGGCAGTTCCTCGACAGTCCAATTGTTCAAAACGCTCCCCAGTTCATAAGGGCGAATGCCCGCCAAGCTTCTTTGTCCGGTTTCTTCCTCATGTATGGCATTGATGTGAGGATCTTCATTCAATAACCCTCTCTCAGGGTGAATTATCCCTCCAGATACGAAAGTTTGGGATATGTGAGGGAACGTCATTGGTTCCCACTGGACTTCTTCTCTGTTTAATCGGGCCCTTCTCCTCTCTTGCTTTTTCTCTATTTCCATTTTCCTTTCTCTAGCATCAGGCTTAAAACCCAGGCCAAAACGGTCTCTCTTCTCTTTCAATAACGGCACTTGAACTTCACCTTGGAGATATCTGCCTAGTCCTCTTCCTGGTAAGGCCCCCTTTCTGACTGTCATTTGTGGGCCCATCTTCGTGGTCTTGGATATCTTGGGCACCGGAATCTCATCCCCCTCACGAATGAATGTCGCATTGATGAACTCTAAAGATCAGAAAGAGCATTCAATGGCTTCCTCATTTGCCTCTACATATGGTGCATCATTGGTAACCGTAGCTATGATGTCTTCTTCCGCGGTTATGGTGACCAGCCGACCATCTGTCACCAACTTCAGTTTTTGATGGAGGGATGAAGGTACTGCCCCTGCTGAATGAATCCATGGTCTTTCTAGTAAGCAATTGTACGAGGGCTTGATGTCCATCACCAGGAAATCTACTTCATACATATTTGGCTCGATTTGTAATGGTATGTCAATCTTTCCCATCACTCTCCTCTCGGTGCCATCGAACGCTCTTACTATATTCTGGCATGACTTCATGTGAGAACTGTCTATTGGCAACCTTTTTAGGGTTGATAATGGTAAGACATTCAAGGCCGACCCATTGTTGATTAACACGCTCGGTAGTATAGATCCCTTACAACGAGTAGTTATATGCAAGGCCTTGGTTGATCCCATACCTCTAGATGGGATTTCATCATCACTGAAGAAAATGAAGTTATCAACACTTATGTTACTAACTAATTGGTCAAGTTTATTGACAGGTGTATCTTTAGTAACGTAAGTCTCATTCAGTACTTTCATCAATGCCTCACGATGTGCCTCTGAACTAATAGTAAGGCTAGTACCGAAATGCGGGCCGGTTCCTTACGTAGTTGCCCTACTACGCTGTATTCACTGTGCTTTAAGAATTTTAAAAATTCTTTGGCTTCTTCTTCTTTCACTGGCTCGTTAATAGGGGCGCTAGGTCTTCTTTCCGGTTCAACTGTCGTAGCCTTTAATCTTGCTGGTTTTATTTTGATGCCCACTGAGTCATAACGCTTCCCACTTCGCGTGTGGAACCCTTCACTTTGGCTCTCATTGGCAGTGCTAGCTGAGCTCTCTACTCCTGGTGTCGTTACATTACAATTGTAGCTCCATGGTACCTTCTTGTCATCATTGTAAGGAAATGACACTGGTTTCTTGATTATAATCTTAGGCGCCATTTGAGCTCCACTTTCTGGATTTCTCAGGCGGGAAATAATGATCTTCGGAAAATTAACTTTTTGACGGGTCGATTCTCCTTCTGTTGCATGTATGTTTCCTCCCTCTGAACCTTCTTCATAAAATTCTAGCTCCTTATTGTTCATGAAGCTCTGCACCAATAATCTAAACTCTGCACATCCCTGGATCTCATGTCCTTCAACTCCGTGGAACGCGCAGAAATTTTCAGATTCTTCACCTTCTCCTTCGAGTCTTGACTTTATCAGCCCTCTTTTTAACATTTCCCTCCAGACCGTTCTCAATAGGGTTTTTACCTCTAAGATGTCTTCCTTGGTCCTTTTCACTACCTCTTCCACGATGGCATTTATCGCCTTATCCCGATGATTAAGTAATGGGTTCCCTGAACCCTGTATATCGTCGAGCTCCACGATCTCCATCTTGATGAACTTTTTGACTACCTTTTTGAAGGCAGTGTAGTTTTCTATCGAGTGGCCTGCTACTCCTGCATGGTACTCGCATTCAGCGTTCGGGTCGTACCATTTAGGACATGGGGGCTGTAACGGCTTTAGATAAAATGGGGCTATGATGTGTGCATCGAACAGGCGTTGATATAGCTCCCCATATGTCATCGGGATTGGCGTAAATTGGGGCCTTTCAAAATTTTATCTTGGGCTTGGTTCTTGTCCTGTCGTCCCCTATTGCCTGGCAGTCACTACTTTCAGCGGGTTAACTGTAACTGCTTTTGAGTGCCCTTTGTTATATGTACTCACATTGTTTACCTCGTTATCCCTTTTCTTAGGAACAGATCCCCTAGAGACCTCTCCTGTTTCGATCCTTCCACCCCTTATGGCGTTTTCGATCATTTCCCCAGCCATGACTATATCTGCGAAGCTCTTAGTTGTGCTTCCTACCATATGGGTGATAAATGGGGGCCTCAATGTGTTAATGAAGATCATGGTCCTTTCTTTCTCTAAGAGTGGTGGTTGGACTTGCATCGCGACCTCCCTCCATCGCTGGGCATACTGCCTAAAGCTCTCGCTCGATTTCTTTTCCATATTCAGTAGCATGAATCTGTCGGGTGCCACGTCTGTCACGTGGCTATATTATTTCATGAAAACTTGGGCCAAGTCCTCCCATGAACCAATTTGGGCACGACTTAGCTGGTTATACCACCTAGCCGTCGATCCAATCAGGCTATCTTGGAAACAGTGGATTAAAAGCTGGTCATTGTTGACGTAACCTGTCATTCTCCGATAGAATTTCATAATATGACCCTCAGGGCAACTTGTCCCGTTACATTTTTCGAACTCTGGAATCTTGAAGTTATTAGGAAGTACCAGATCTGGGACCAAACTCAAGTCTCTCGCTTTAATGACGCGGTGGTGGTTGGTATTTTCCAGAGCCTTGAATTTCTCCTCCAACCATCTGTAGTGATCTTCTATCTGCCTTGAGGATTCGGCTTTCATCCCTTCCTTCTCCATCATATCTAAATCAGGGACAAAAGGATTAACAGGGTCATCTCCTGGGTTGGATCCTGAGCCCACTTGAAAGTTTACAGGAGGTCTGATATTAGCTTGCCCTTGTTGAGGCCTGATTGTGACGGATGGCCTCTGGGGATATTCTTCGTGCTGTGAAGTCACATGTGACGGGGTGGATCCTAAAGGAATACCTCCACTCTCTCCTTCGGTAACAACCATGGGGCCTTTTCCTCTCTCCATAAGTCCATTCAATAGTTGGGTCATTTGAGTTATCTGAGACATCATGTTCTTCTGAGACTCCGTCATGTCATGCTGAATTTTGGCAAGCTACTCCTGGATTTGTGCTTGCACTTGTTCTTGCATCTCTTTTTTTGGAATTTCTCATATCTTTGATCCATTTTCTTTGACTTAGCTCGCGTGCCATAAGGGTGTTCAGCTTCCAAATTTCCTTTTTTCGCTCTCTGTTATAATTTTAGCTTATTAGGCCCTCTCCATGCACATGATGTAATGCGAGTGCATGAAATGCAATGCAAATGCATGAAATGAATGCAAAAATAAATAAAGGTGTTGATTTTGATTCAGTTCTATTAGATCAACTTCACTGGAAGACAAATTTCTTTGCATAGAGCGGATGATTATACATATGTTTTTGACTTAACACCTAAATTCTTGACTTCTTTAAGAAGCCAAGCTAGATTTTGGCCTCGATCTGATATCGACTCATATTGTAAACTTAATACATCGGCCTTGACCGCCAAGGTTTGTAAATGGTCGGCCACTTCCCGAACTTGAACCACAGCTTCACCCATAACATGATTTCTATTTCCAATTTGTTCTTGAGAATGGTGGAGTTGCTCCTTCCAATGTTCATTAAGAAGTTCAACTCGAAGTTCACTGTCTCGTAATGCAGTTTCGAGCTCTTCTATCCTTCTTTCTAGTTCCTCAGCCTTACTTTGGCTGGCTCTTAATTCATTTACCGAGTCGCGATTACGATACAAATACAGTGACTTTTCCAATTCTGTTGCTCGAGCTTGTAACTTTTCTTTTTCATGTTGACTCTCCAACAGACTCTTTTTCAAAATGTTCTCCCGTATTCGAGCATCTCGGCACTTCTTTTCCCACTGATCAGCTCTAGTCTTTTCTTCTTTAATTTCCTACCACCACTGTTCTGATGTTTTGCCCAAACCAACATTTCTGACTGACGTACGCAGCTTCTTGTAGTCCGTTTTTAAGCTATCCAGATCTTCTTCAGCCTTGTTCTTCCCTTTCCTCAACTTCTCGGCTTCTAACTTATAGATGTCAACGTCTAGCCCTAACTGCATCTTCTCCTCCTCTAGCTTCTCTATCTTCTTTCCCAATTCACGGCTCTCGTTCTCGAAATCTCCTCTAATGATCTCTAACTCAGATGGGATAACTTGTAAATGCTCTTCTAGAGGTAAAGCATCCCTTTGGCTTGGCGTCGGGATATTGTCATTGATTCTCGTACTCCACCAGTCGTCATATTCGGGGGTTGTCATTGGTCCTGCAGTGAGTCCCTTCATTCGTCGGGTTTGGGTCCACGCACTCGTTATCTCACGAACTCTCTTCTTATAATTATCGCCCTTGTATGAAAACTCACACTGGGCTAGCCCATGCATTGTAGGTATGAACTGTCTTGATCGATACTGCCTCGTTACAAGCAGAGGAGCGTACCCCGCAGCTCCCCATATCCCGAGTAAAAGAACCCAGTCAAACTCTCCACACCGGTACAAGATCTCGTCAGGGATCATCCATGGAGCTCTCCATTCAACATCATCTACTTGTAGATTTCAGAGAATTGCTATCCATTTCTCTTCAGAAAGGTCGTCCCGTCTTGGCATAGTTACCAATTCTTCCAAAGGAAAGTAGTTCTTGGAGAAGACTTTACACGAGACCTTTTCCACCTTCCAAAACTGGCTATGAAACCATGATAGCAAAAGCTGCGCACACCCTATGAACCTCCCTTCACCTACTCTTCGGCTAGCGCTCAACGATCGGAATGTTTTGACTAAGATTACAGAGATAGGTGTGACTCCTTTATCAAGTTTATCAAATAGGTCTGAGACAGCTTCCTCTACATATCCTAATGCCTTGGGAAAGACAACCATACCGTAGATGCTTAAGGCGAAAATGTCAACCCTCTTTTTCATATCAGAATGCACTAGGATTAAATCCCTCAAATGTCTCCAAGGGATACATTTACAATCCCCTTTTTGCTTGATCCGAGCAGTAATCCACTGTTCGCTCATCCCTGTAATGTTCATCAGCTTTTTTATGAATGTCAGCACATTAACCGCTCTCGAATAAGCCTTTCCAGCTTGAATATTTGGGCAACGGAGTAAGGCCGTGTACTCTTCTATGGTAGGTACCATTTCCACTTTCCCGAAAGTAAAACAACTATAAGCGGGGTTCCAAAATTGGGTAATGGCCCGGAATAGATGCTCGTCCACCTTGATATCAAGCAGATAGGGCAAATCACCATAATTACAGTAGAATAGCTGTTTCATCTCGTCATCCCATGAATCCCATATCTCCTTCAATTCTTGCAGGTTATTCTGAGTCATGCTGACACGGGTGAAGTCCCACAACTCTGATTCGTATCCCACAGTCAAACTATCTCTTTTTTCTTGCTGCATCCTTTCGGACCATGTTTGAATGGCCGCATTATTCTCCACTCTATCAAGAAACTCTTTTTCCATGTGAAGCTTTTCTACCTAGTAACTGAACGTGAATCAACACCTTTCTATGATGAAATGCCATACGATTACAACAAAACACCACCAGTCAGTACTATGTACACAAAACTCAAGATAAACAAGAAATAATCAAACACTTATTCGGGTAACCACTAAGGTTTGGCGTGGTTCTACCTAGGGTTGGTTCTTAAGGTTCATTACATGTGGTTTGGTTCTAAAGAGAGGTACCCGAACCAGCAGATTCCTCGATCCTCACCCATTATAGGCTCATACGGAACAAGTTCGGTTCAGGGGAATACATTTCCCTATGGCTGCACAGAGATGAAAATCTCATGAAGACATAGGTACGGATGTATCCCGAAAGTGATCCACTATCTTGCACGGAGGTGAAAACCTCACGAAAGAGTAGCTTCTCACTCCCACTTAAGGGTGCGACCACAACGGTCATGCAATGCAATGTGCACAAGAAAATAGAAATCATATGCAACGACACAAATGAATGAAACAAAAGGATAGCAATTTTCAAATCAAATTTTCAAACTTTCGACAAAAGACAAAAAATAATCAATTTACGGCCTGACTCTCAATGGTATCCCCAGTGGAGTCACCAAGCTGTTGAAACCATTTTTTTAAAACGATAATTGACTTGGGTTTTGAAAACGAATAAAAAATGGGAGTCGCCACCGATCTTTATTTGGTGTGATCGGATCACCTTTGTTTTAATAAAACGTTTTGGTTTACTAAAACAGTGTTTTTTTTTTGTCTACAAAATTTGAGAAAACTGGTTCGGGAGTCGGTTACGTGCGAGGAAGGGTCAGCACCCTCGTCACGCCCAAAATTGGTACCAAATTGATTAATTGATGTCTCAATGTCGAAAGTTAAAAATTTTAAAAAGAATTAAAAAAATTGATCTCTTTTGGAAATATTTGAGTTTCTTTTGAATTGAACCAGGATTTTCTCGTTTCGAAGGAATTAAAATATCACATCCAATACTTTAGGACACGACAATTTAAATCCTCGAACCCCAAGATCATCTCATAGTTTCCCCGAATTGAAAATCAAGACTTTCTCGTTCCAAAGGAATAAAATATCACATTCAATACTTTAGGACACGATAATCTACATCCTCGGCTCCAAGAACATCCCATAGTTTTCTCAAATTGAATACTAAGACTTTCTCGTTTCGAAGAAATAAAGTATCACATCCAATGCTTTAGGACACAATAACTTAAATCCTCGAATTCAAGATTATCTCCAAACTGTCGATTTATATGGAATGACAAAGGTGAGAAGTAACAAATACAATAATAAAAAATGCAATAAAACATAAAATTGAAAAAGACCACATTAAAATAATAACAATAAATTAAAAAAACAAAAGAGGATGTTAGCAATGATAGAAATAATAATAATAATAATAATAATAATAATAATAATAATAATAATAATAATAATAATAATGACGATGATAATAATAATAATATTAACAATAGTAATAAGTGAAAATAACAAAATAAAAAAAGGGTAAGTCGAACTTAAAATGAAATAAAGGGGCAAATTATATAGAATAAATAATATGGGGGACTAGACTGAAACATGCGCGAAATGGTGAGGGACAAGGAGCACAATTTTCCCAATTCATTAAACAAAGCTTTTAATTCGGGACTAAAATGAAATCAAAATAAAATCAAAGAGACAAATTTGAAAATAAAGAAAAACGGGATTGTAAAAGTGTGGAAGGTCGGAGGGACCAAAAGGGTAGTTAACCCTTTTAAAGAAAACACGCGGATCCTCTGGTTATGGATCGGGTCATCGGGTCGGCCTCCCCAAAACGACGTCGTTTTGGCATCTGGGGAGGCCAGTCAAAACGGCGCCGTTCCTTAGGGCTATATAAGCCAAAATCCCTTAAAAAAAATCATTTCTTCCTTTTGCTTTAAAAAAAAACTAATTCCCTTTTTTTGTTTTCTCTGTAGGGGGTGGGTCTGTTATGCTCCGGTGGGGGTTCCGGTCGCGAGCTCTGTCGTCGATGGCACCGTCAGCCACCGTACACGGTGGCCGGAATCCACAAATGTGAGTTTCGTATTCCCCTTTCTTTTTTTTTAAATCCTTTATATATGTATATATTTGGGAATAAAAGAAAGGATTCGAAATAAAAGGGAAGAAAAAGTAAAAGATACCTTCGAATATACCGGACTGATTTTCGCGTTTTTGGAATTTGGTGTTTTTGATTTCTTTTTGTTATTTTTGCCCCCTTTTTTGTTTTGAAAACTATTGCCTCTCTTTAGTTTCTGATCTTTTGTTTTTGACTATTTTTTTCGATTGAAAATTTTTTGTATTCTCTTGATATAAAAAAAAGGCCCCTACAATCGGTTCCCGATGGCTTTCTTATAGCCAAATAAAGGAACAAATAAACTAAAGTAGAAAACACAAAGCTTTTCTCCATTTGCTGTCTTTGTTTGTCTCTTTTGCAGGTGATAGTGGTGTCAGTGGAGACCAGCGGCGGTGGCAGATAGGGCAAAGTGGATGGAGGTTTGCGGCGCTGTCATTTTAGGGTTTCAAAAACCCTAAAAGTTTTTTGAAAAACTTAAAGTTTCGGGCCTATTGGGCCTTTTGTTATTGGGTCTTTATGTTGTAATTGGGCCGATTGTATGATGGACATTTTGGACCCTTTTTTTATTGGGTTTTTTAGGATTTTAATGTTTATTTGCTTTGGGCCAAAATTGGCCTATTACACATACGTATCCCAACCCTTATACAAAGAGTTGCCCAAAGCCTATGTTGGCAACTCTATCCCAACACTTAGGAAAGTGTCGCCCCAAAAGTGTCGTCTTAGGACTAGACAAAGTCAACTCTTATTTAAGCGTTGCCTTAGGCATGCATATTCCAACCCTTATAAAAAAGTTGGCCAAAGCGTATGTTGGCCAGTCTATCCCAACACTTAGGAAAGTGTCACCCCATAAGTGTCGTCTTAGCACTGTTTTGTTGTAGTGGTCATTTTGACAAAATGTGCAAACGTTAGTGACCAAATTTGTTATTAAGTCAAAAGAAAAATACAAGTACTATATTAAATAAATTAAAAGTACAAATATCATAGTAATAAATTTATTAAATTACATGTCCGAAAAAAAATTAGCATTTGGAACACAATAATAATAGCGAATTTAAGATAAAAAGTGCAATAAAGAAATGCCGACCAATAAGAAAAAGGGACAATAATCGTATTCGTCCGCGCTGTTTTTGACCGTTGGCTGAATTATTTTTCATTTCCGTGAATATACTTTCAAAACCCATAAAATTTAAAATTCCCAAAGGACCCATTAAAAACTACCCTCCATTCCTCACTTCAGCAAATAACCTAACCGCAATAGAGGGCTAGTATTGCCATTTCAACAAAACAAATTTCCCTAAATAAGAATAAAAGAAAAAAGCTTACTTTCTCACCTAATTTTCTGTTCGATTCATGTTTATAAATCTTGTTTTATGCCTTTGGGCTTCTCATAGCGAAAGTCATCGAGAGCTTAGACTCTCTATGGTTTTTCAACAATGTGCTCATTTTACCAACTCTTAAACACCACATTGATCGTGGTGTTGCCCTTAATGAAGACACGGTCGAAGAAGAAGAAGTGCCATCGAAATTGGTTCCAAGATGTCCCAAGTGTGGAGAAATTGCTGCTGGGCTTGAACAGCACATAATGCAGCCAATTACAGAGGATGAATTTAAAAAGCCAAAACAGAATCCAGAGAAAATGAAAAGAAGCAAGAGAAAAGTACTTGGAGAGCTTGATTTGGGGTTCCATGGTAAATTGACTTCTGACTCTTCAATTTCTGTAGAAACAGTTGAATATCCGATATATTACACTAAAATGCCTCCTTTGGATGATGGTTTGGCAATGAAAGAGCACCTTAAATCCTGGGCTTATGCAGTTGCCTGCATCACTGCTTAAGTAATTTACTTAATCCAAGTTAGAACCCTGACCATTTTACTTCCAGTATTCAATCAACCCTTTCCCCCTTCTTAGCTTTTTCGTGTACAAGCTTATTTTCCATTTCGATTTTATGTAATTTTGTTGGTTGTCATAACCAAGCTTATTTGAGTAATATGTTATGGAATATCTTTTTATTCTGATTCTAATTATACTAGTCATAAATAAACCTATGTTATCCAAATTTGAGATTATATATACACAGGATATTGGCATGTGTAATTTCGTATTTACCAAAAAATGTGTTGGATATAAATATTAAGAAAAATGAAAAATCCAGTACTACATTATAACATAAAAAATCCAAGTTCAAGCTTCATGCTATCTCAAGAAATGGAACTACCATATTAAGATCAAAATAATGAGATTAGAATTAGATTGTTTAAGCCTATGAAACTTCCACGTGAAGGGGAAAATATTTGTTCCAGCAACGAAGCAGTAACGAATTCTAAAGAAACATATTTTATAATTATCTATCTACTTCTTGGAAGAGTATCCGTGATTAAAGAACTAATCACTTCTGTGACACACATCTAAGGTCTGAACTGTGCAGCATGTACGAAACTTGTCAATCATCTCAAGAGCTTCTATCTGGTAAATCTGCTACAGAACAGTGTTTCCACACAAAACTCTGAAATATGCCCTTTTATTATCAATAACCAAAGATGTTGATGTTTCCTCTTTTTTAAACTGACATCCACTTCCCGAGTCATGATTTGACTGCTCTCCCCTAAACTCCATTTTTGTCCTTTGGTATGAACAAAATAGATGCCCTGCTGTTTTCAAGTTTTGACTGACATTTTCGTCAACCTTTTCTGCTGCCATGTTGAATTCCTGCAAGGCATATCCACGTAAAGCAGCTGTTTCGAGTTGAGTGGCGTTGATTGAATTCCAAAGTGACGTCCTTAACAATGAAGATTGAAGCTTTTCTGGGTTGTGCCAAGATTTGGTAGGCCGAAATCGATTGACATGCAAGATAATGGTGTCAGTTTTTTTATTTAATAATTTTCTTTTTCAACACTTTTTATAATCTAACACCTACTTCATAGATATTATCAATTAACTTCTCATAATCAAGTGATGCTAAATTGATAATTTTTGAAGTCTCAAGTATTTTTAAACTTACATGAAAAAAGAGATATTTTTTTAGTTTATAGATTTGAAAAAAACTAGTTTTAGAGTCAACTAATTATATTTTTAACTATTATTTATAATTAAATATATTTTATGTGATATTTAGATTAGATATACATAACACTTTTAAATTTTGTAATATTTATAATTTAATATTTAAAATATAGTCTATAAATTCAAATTAAATTTTACAAATAATTAATATTAACTATTTTAAGTATTTAGAATTTATATTCCATATATCAAAATATTAATAATGAGTTACAATAATTTTGTTTACATCCTTACTAAAATATCATAACATCAACAAATTTAGACATTATTTAAATATATATATTTTTACTCTATAATATTATTGTAATAGCCCGTTTTCTAGTAAAATAAGAACAATGGTTTCGAGACCACAAATCCGATGAGTAAATATTTATTTTATTATTATTTTAATTTCTATGGTTTATTAGTAAGTTTGTATAAAAATTTCGTTAAGAAATTTTGACGTTTGCATGCTTAATTAAGTGAAAAAGACTAAATCATAAAAGGTGTAAAAGTGGAGTTCTAGTAGCTATAGGTATCAAATAGCTATGAAACTTTAGATTCAAAGGACTTAGATGGTAAATAGACCATTTATATAGTTAGTGGACATTCATGGATTGGTTTTATTGAAATTATTAAATTTTTTAAAGGTTATTTTGGTAATTAAGTAAATAAAGGTTAAAAACATAAAAAGGAAAGAAAGAAAAAGAGATATCATCTTCTAATCACTACAGGAATTTAAGGTTTTCGTGGCGTTTTTAGTGGCGTTTGGACGGAAAACACCGCAAATATTATACATTAGTGGCGCTAACGGAAAAACTATAACAACCCGTTTTTGGTAAATTCGGAACAGTGATTTCGGGACCACAAATCCGATTTCGGAAAGGAAATTTATTTTAGTACTATTTTATGGTCTATAGTATGATGGAAATGTCATATGAAAATTTCAAAAGGAAATTTTACCGGTTACATGTCTAATTTGATAAAGGACTAAATTGCACAAAGTGCAAAAGTTGAGTTCTAATAGCTAAAGAGATTAAATAGCTATAACTTTAAAGTGGAGGTCCTTATAGGGAAAATAGACCATTTAAAAATGCTTAGCGGTTAAGGATGATGATTCATCCATGGAAAATAAAATAAAGAAAAGGATGAAATTGGAAAGTGAAAAAAAATAAAGATGATAAATGATAAAAAAATGAAAATATCACATCTTTCCCAAATAAAACATGGAAACCCTAACTAAGAGAAAGTGAGCTCAAGTAAGCTATTTTGGCTTAATTAGGTAAGTAATCTTGTCCCGTTTTTAGTAATTTTTATATTTCCGAGATCATAATAGCTTAATTTAGCTATCTCGATGACTAAGTTACAAAGTTATCAAAGTACTAGGGTTTTTCCATGGATGAGTAAGCTGAAATTTTGAAATTTATGGTAGAAAATGAAAGGTTGTTGATAGATAAACAACTATTGTAAAGTGAATTTTGATGAAATTATGGTTTTAGGACTAAATTGTAAAGTTGTAAAATTCATGAAAAATTCTAAATTTTTATGAAATACATGGGCTATAAATGTTACATGTAAAATTTGGCTAGGCTTGGAATAAGGATTAAATTGCTTGAATTTCATTTTCCGAGCCTAGGGAAGAAATCGTCATTAATTAAAAGTTTAGGGGCAAAATGGTAATTTTGCCCAAGATGTGGATTGGACTGAATTGAGTATGAATTGTATTAAATTGATGTTAAATTTACTCGTATAGATTCGGATAGACCAAATTCGGAGTTAGAGCGAGGAAAATAGAAAGTGTCGGATTAGTAGATTCTACGTACACGAACATTTATTGTGGTAAGTTCGTGTAACTAAATTGTGTATATTTATATGCTTGAATTGCATGTTGTGTATGAGAATTAGGTAGTTGTTATTAGGGGTGTTCAACCGGTTAACCGACCAGAAATAACATTAACCGAATTAACCGACCTTTCAAAATTTTTAACCGTTAACCGAACCGAAATTTTTTCAAAAAAAAATTAACAGAGCCGAAATTTTTTCGATTAATTTGGTTGGTTAACCGAATTAATCAAAAATTATATGTTTTTTATTTTTGGTTAAAAATTAACCGAATTAATCAAATTACCCGAATTAACTGAATTACCCGAATTACCTGAATTACCCGAATTAACTGAATTACCCGAAATGAATCACTACATAATTAAAAAGATTACATAATTTTTAGTTTTAGTTTTAGAATTTTATTTTTATTTATTAAATTATTTGTAATTTTATGATTGGGTTGGATTGGGTAATTAGGTTGGGTTGGATATTTGGGTTTGGATTGGGTTTAGGTGAATAGTGGGCCTATTTATATATTATAATTTTATTTATTAATTTTTTCGGTTAAACCGAAAAAATTCGGTTAACCGACCGATTTTGAACCGAATTAGCCATTAACCGAAAAATCACAAAATAATTAACCGACCCCGACCGAAAAAATTCGGTTAACCGACCGATTAACCGAATTCGGTTGGTTAACCAAATTTTTTCGGTTTTACCCAAATTTTGCACACCCCTAGTTGTTATGCATATGAAATTGAATATATATATATATATATCTGATAAAGCCCGAAAAAAAATTAATTCCTGTTTGAATAATGAAAGTCGATGGATACATGATTTACTGTATTGATTGTGGTCTAGCATATGTTGCGGACACCCTATAGCTCGGACGAGCAATCCTATTATAAGCCCTCTCGAGCGCCCTGTTATATAGTTCTCGCAAGCATCCTGATCGGTAGTGATCCTGCATGTGTTGTGCACTACCGCAGCTCTTTGTGAGCATCCTGTTACACGATTCGATCAGTTGTGATCCAACTGTACTAGCCCGATTTTGGGGCTAGCCGAAACAGTGGTTTCGAGACCACTAAACCGAGGTTAGGGAAAATTATTTTGATTTCATTTTATGTGCTATGGCATTCAAATATGGCTATGTGAAAATTTTGGTGCCTTAATTTTAATGATTTCATGCTTAATTGTGAAAAAGGACTAAATCGCATAAAGTGCGAAAGTTCTATTTTTCAAGGTAGAGTTGTCAAATAGCCATAGAATATTAAATTGGAGGTCCTTAAAGTGCAATTAGGCCAATGGGCAATGTGTTGGCCGGCCATGTGCATAGGGGGGACAAGAGCATTTAATTTTTGGTCAAATTGAGTGAAATTAGGTGAGAAAAGATGAATAAAATATGGTAAAAAGAAAAACTATCATATTTCACTATTCACTCATCTCTTTCCACCAAAAATTGAAGAGAAAATATAGCTCTTGGGGGTTCAAACTTTCAGCCACTCAATTCTCATTCAAGTAAGTGATTTAGATGGTTTTAATTGATGATTTTTGTGTTTTTGGAGTCCCTAAAGCTTAAGCTAGCTAATGAGGGGACTAATTTGAGATATGGTTGAAATTCTAGGGACTTTCCATGAGAGTAGTTATGTTGTTATCTGAGTTTTTATGGAAGAAAATAAATGTTAGGGAGGTGAGAAACAACTTTTGTGAAAGGTGTTAGCATGAAAACACCTAAATAGTACTTGAATGCAAAGATTAACTTTGTGTCATAAATGCATGAAATAGTTGGAATTGTGAGTAGTTGTAAGAGAAATAAATGTTCAGCTAGGTTTGTTTAATGAGAAAGTGTGTTGAAAAGTGATTTACGAGCCTATGGGCAAAATTGTAATTTTGCCATTGTGTAAGGGCAAAATGGTCATTTTTGCCAAGTGTAGAAATTGATGCATTATGATCATAGAACGATCTAAATGAGTGAATTTTATTGTTATAGATCAAGAAGAGCGCGGAATTAAACTTGACCGGGGAAAAGGCAAGGTTTCGGATTAAACCGCAAATTAACACATTTTGCACCGAGGTAAGTTTCTGTGTAAACGATGCATTTTTATATACACATTGTTGTTGCTAATTAGAGCATGGTTGTTTGAGAATATGTGTGGTTCAAATGGATTGAATTCGGTAGTTATTGAATAATTATCATATGAATTACGAATTAGACATGTAAATGTGTAATGACAACACTTGACGATGGGCTAAGTGCGATACCATCGCTTATTATCATTTGGTGGGCTATGTGCGATACCACCGTAACTATTCTTTTGGTGGGCTTTGTGTGATACTACCCTATTAGAGATTGATGGTGGGCTAGGTGTGAAACCACCGAGTGATAGTAGTATGAATGGCTTTTTGAGAAATTATGATGTGTTGCATCGTGTGACTTTGTGGTGCTAAGTGCAGGGATGTATGTTAATGAATGTGAGTACTAAGCTTGTGATGTGGTTGGAAAGTGTTAATGGAGGAAATGAGTAAGCATGACTAAGAATGTAGATTATTCTTGTTTAGTATGTAATGCTATTTGTTGTTTAGCACATGCTATAATGCTAATTGTTTACATGTAAACTTACTAAGCTTAAAGCTTACTCCCCTTTTTTTTCCCTTGTTTTATAGAGTTTAAGAGCCGAGCCGGGATACGCCATTAACCAAAAGATCGCCCACACTATCAGCTCACCTCGATATATCTAGACTTAGTGATTTTGTGTATGGCATGTATAGACGCTAGACTAGTTAGATTATTTTGTTATTTTGGCCAAAAGTGTGTTGGCCCCTTTTTAAAACAAACTATTTTGTATATATTGCCATGGTTGATGGCTCACCTTGTCATTTATGAAAAGATATAGTCATTCTTGGAAGTTTAGATTGCAAAATATGAGTTTGTTTGATGATATGTTGAATGGATCCATGTTGTGTGAGCTAGAGGGGTGAAAAGAGCTTGGCAAATAGCCTTGTTCATGTCCATACAGGTAGGCACACGGACATGTGTCTAGGCCATGTGAAGTCTGCACCTTGAATTTGGAATTTAAATCGCCATACGGTTGAAGCACACGGGCGTGTGATAGGCCGTGTGGATTAACCAGAGGTGACCACGAGCCAGCTATATGGGCATGTGCCCAGGCCGTGTGATTCAATTCAGTGTCGACCACGGGCGTGTGAGATGATACACGGGCGTGTCATTTTTCCCCACGAGCGTGTGGCCCCTGTTTAGGTAAAATTTTCTTAAGTGCGTAAATGTTTCCAAATCATCTCTGAAACCTTTTGGAAGCATGTTTAGGGCCTCGTAGGTCCATTATAAGGACAATAGACGTATGAATGGAAAAGTTTTAATTTGAAATGAGTTTGATAGCCCAAGGTTGTATAATTGTGCGAGTTAAGTATGGTAACGCCTCGTACCCGGTTCCGGCGTAGAATACGGGTAAGGGTTGTTACACTAGCATTTATTGCGGACACAAACGCAGCTCTTCGTGAGCATTCTGATATAGAATCTTATGAGCTTCCTGACATGGCTTGCTTAAACTCCCTGTTATGCTATCCGGAGCTCCCTGATATTAGCTCTTCGGAGTTACCTGTTAAGCTCAATGAGCTTCCTGTTTTAAACTCTTATGAGTTTCCTAATATAGCCCGGATAAGCATCCTGTTATATGGCTCAAGAGTGTGCTTCCTGATTCTGTGCCCTTATGGGTACTCCTGAATATGAATTGACGATTTTTTATTTCTACACTTCGAGTGTACTATATTTGTATCCATCGATATTTCAAATAAATTCAATAAGCAAAATCCTGACATGAGGAAATATGATCATGAAATGAATTATTACATGATCTCCCTGAAATACATGAATGATGATACATTATATATGGAAGTATGAGATGGTGATATATGAATATGGAACTTGTTTGATGAATATGTTCATCTAAGATTATAGATTTGTACACTTCGAGTGTATTTTCCCTGGTTTCCATTGATATTTTAATTGATTTAATGAGCAAAATCATGAAATGAAATAATCTGAACTTGAGACGAAATATTATGAAAATGTACTTGAAATACATGGGTATGATTTGTATATGTTATTTGAATTCATGATGTGGAAAGTATATGTATATGGGAAGTTGGTTATTATTGAGCCCATACATGTTTCTTGATGTTTATATGAGATAGTATGACGTAGAAACGAACTATTAACCGTATGTACATGAAGTATATGGAAATGACATTACTTGATATAATGGTGCATGAATTGGTTGTTACATGAATGCGGATCATGCTTGATGACTTTGTTCATCCATGATTAAGGACTATTATATGTGATTACTTGGCTAATATGAAGAGGATATGTGTAATATCCTTAAAATGGGCTTATGCATTTATGCTTAATAGCATGCTTGAGTATGTTGTGAATGTGTATAATGAAATTTGTGAACTTTAGAAAATAGGAGAAAGCCTTAGAAAATATTAAGTTTTAAGTCTAAAATAGGAATCTAAGCAAGGTGGCCTTAAGAGAAAATGTAAGGGAAATGAGACATGAAATTGGGCTTGGAAGAGTGGCTACAAGGCACCACTTAAAGCCTTTCGGAATGACGCCACAAGCTTGGTGCAGGTCTTGAGTTCGAGTCGCGTGGGAAGCAAAATTTTGAGGGTTTTAATTTCGCTTGTTGACGTCAAAAGAGGTGGAGGTAGTGGACGGCACTAAGGAGCTTAAGGGAGGAGTTTTATTCTCTTTAAAATTCGGCTAAATAAGAGATAAATGAGGATAATTCTTTATAATTTTCGGCTTAATTGGAAGGATAAATGTTGGATTATTCCCATTTATTTTGTGTAAGTGATAAGAGATAAATAATAGATTATTTATTTATTAATTCTAGATGAAGTGATAAGAGGAGAAAAGTAAGGAAGTTGATAGAGTTGGTCGGCCAAGGGAGTATTTGGGTGGTATTTTCGGCTAATCATAGTGTAGGTGAGCCGAAATTTTTAATTCTCTTCTCATCTCTTCCTATAGCCGAATTTCCATTTGCTTCTTCCAAAGTCTTCTTTTTCTTTTTATTTTGTCAAGCCGAATTCCTCTTCTCCCTAAGTCCACCATTGCCGATTTCTCCCAAGTGCCATACTCTTCCATTAAAGCCGAAACCCACTACACTCTATCCTCTCTTCTTCTTTTCGCAAGACACCAAAAGCCGAAATCAAGTGACCACCCTTTAAGCCAAAGCCAAATCTGCTGTGGTGTCAGACAAAGGAGCTGTCGATTTCATCTATAGGGGTAAGATCAAGTTCGATTTTCATTCTATTCCTTTTAGGCCTGTCGAAACTCAGGAACTAATCCCTCAAATTGTTCTATGGCCGAATCTATGAAGGGTCATTCGGGATCTTGGCCTATTGTTGATTCCTAGGAGAAAGACTTTCGGGATTTCAAGAATTTAAGGTAAGTCATTCTGCCAAAGGCCATTGATCATGTTTAAGTGATTGGAATCGGATCTAATATATGAGTCTATAGGGATTTCGACAGAGGGATACAAGGATTTCGGGATTTGAGAATTTCGAGGTAAGTACACATATACATTCGGCCAAGGCCCCATTTGATGATTAAGATCTATTTCTTATTTTTGCAAAAGCCGAAACTAACATGTGACGTGATCTAATTCTTGGCCGAATGCAAGAAGGAATATAGCAAAGTTTTCGGGATTTGGTTAGCAGTGAAAACGGCACCAAGGCGAGGATTTAATTACCATAATCCTATTGGGATTTGGTTTTATGGCCGAATGGTTTTTAGTAAATTACTATATGGTGGCCGAATATAGGAACAAAGGATCTAGGACGCTAGATCGAGATCTTCGGAATTTGGAGTGAATTCGCTAAGTTAATCAGGTGTGTACCCCACACTAAACCTTAATAGTTTTATGGCTTTAAATAATTATATGTGTTAATAAGAATGTGGAAAAAAAAATAATATGGCTAAGGTACCATGCAATGGTACAAAGTACTCAGGTACGTTTTTCTATTCCTACTAGGATTATGATATGATTTGTATGCCATGTATGTGAATAATGATAAGAATGTGAAATAATGCCTATGGCATGAGATTGCATGATATGAATGATATATGGGGCATATGGGATATTATGAAAGGGGAAATGAATGTGGTGACTTATGTCACGATATATGAATGTGGTGACTTCGGTCACATTATCTGAATGTGGTGACTTCGGTCACATTATCTGAATGTGGTGTCACATGACACAAAATATTATCTGGTGGCTATGCCACGAATATTTATAAGGGCGATGAGCACGTCGACTGCAGCGACTGCCTTCGATGGTGTGTAGCGGATAGAGGGTTGACTTAGTAGTCCCCACGGTGTGCAGGTTGGTACGGGTGATGTGTAGCGGATGGCATCTAGGCTTGGGTTCGGGATTTGCATCATTATCTATGTTTGAATATTTACATGTATAATTTTGTATGCCATAAACTGTTGGGCCTTAGTGATGGTCGTACACATTGAGTCTGTTTGACTCACCCCGTTGTGGGAACATTTTTCAGGTGATGATCAGTAATGGACCGGGTCGGCAGGAGCTTAGGGGTGGCCATGCTCAGCAAGGAAAATTATTTATTTAGACATTTTATTTTTATTTAAGCACTTTAATTTATTTTGGGTTTGTTTTGATGTAATAAGGCCATAGTATGAACTTTATCTTATGCATGCACGTTAAATTATTTTATTATGATACGAACTTTTTATCAAATTAAAGACTAAGTAAATTTTATTTAAGAATGAACCCTAAACGTTTTGACACCTAAAAATAAATGATATTTTTTTAATGAAACCTAAAATAAATTCGGCATATCTTTTAACTTAACGTTTTGAAACTAACCATGGAATCTTTATAAAACTTATGTTTCAAAAATAAAATGGTTTCCAACTTAAGCCCAACCCAAATCGAGTTTTCTCCCAAAATCACTCAAAGTTTTCCAAAGAACAAACGAATTTGAACCGGTTTTTCTCGAGGAACATACCAGATCTGGTCGAGGCTCGTGGGCCGGGTTTGGGGTGTTTCAATATGTGTTTAGGGCTTGTGATAAAATTTGTTGATAGTGCCTTGCATGTTCATTTTGAACATAAATATATGGTAAGTTATTTACCATGTTATACGAACTTACTAAGCATTTCATGCTTACTCTATTTTATTTTCCCTTGTTCTATAGTAATTTGGAAGCTTGTTGGATTGGAAGCATCGGTGGAAATCAGTCACACTATCCATCGGCCCATCTTGGTATATATGGAAAATTAATTATGGTTATAATGGCATGTATAAGTTAATTAGCCAATGTTGGCAAGTAAATTTTGGGTTATAACTAGCCATTAGAATGGCTTGTGATGAACATGTTTTGAAATGTATAAATGAGGCTATAACATGTTTGGTGTGTGCTTAAATGATTGATTGATAGAAATCATGTTGGCATATTGAAAATTAATTCTAACATATTTGGTAAAATATGCATATAGGTGAATTCGATAAGTTAAGTAAGTTTGTATATTTAATCACATGATAGTAAAGTGTCATTTGAGGTGTTTAAAAGCACATTAGTTGTATGTGATGGTATATCATGCATGAGACTTGATTTTGACTTGAATTAATTGTTTTAAAATGGCTTGTGAATATGTTTAAGTATTGGTGTAAGAGGAAGACAAATTGGGTGAGAAATGTGGCTTGGAAAATAGCCTATTTTTGTCCACACAAGCGTGTGTCTCAGTCGTGTGTGACACACGGCCTAGCACATAGGCGTGTGATCTGACCATGTGTCCCTTGCATCTTTAAAATGTCAAAATAGAATGCTTAAAATTGATCGCACGGCTTAGCACATGGGCGTGTGGCTTGGCCGTGTGACCCCTGCACCTACACACGGTCTAGCACATGGGTGTGTGACTTGACCGTGTGACCCAAGTCAGAGAGTTACACGGCCTGAGACACGGGCGTGTCCCTGGCTATGTGAGCCACACGGCCACGGGCGTGTGACCCCTGCATCTAGGAAAGATTTTGAGATTTTGCGAAAAATTGTCTGAGTACCCAATTTAGTCCCAACTCGTTTCTAATGCATGTTCTGGACCTCGAGGATTCATATAAGGGACTTTATGATTGATTTTTGACATGACTACTGTATGGTGTAGAATATTTGTTATTTACTTTGTAAGTTATGGTAATGCTCCGTAACCCTGTTCCGGCAACGATTTCGGGTTAAGGGTATTACAAAAATGCCGCAATAGGTAAATCAGTAGCGGTGTTTATGAGAAAAACGCCGCAAAAGGTCAAGCATTAGCAGCGCTAGGAGAAAAACGCCGCAAAAGATCAAGCATTAGCGGCACTAGGAGAAAAATGCCGCAAAAGATCAAGCATTAGTGGCACTAGGAGAAACATGCTGCAAAGTATAATTTTATTTTAAACGAAACAACGCCGTTTTGCTATGCTCAGTTTTATCCCCAACTCATCCACGAAATCCCTTATTTTTCCCCTAAAATTTTTCCCCAAATCCCTAATTCCCCAAATCAAAATCCCCAACTCTTCATCCGACCATCTACTGCATCACCGTCGACTGTCCCCTTTGCCGTATCGCTGTCGATAGTTTTTTGCCTCATCGCTGTCGACACTCTTCTGCTGCATCATCGTGTAAGTCTTCCTATGGTAGAATCTTTGTTTCGAAGTCATTGTATGTGCTGCAAACTTTAATGTGATTTGTTTAATTCTTTATGTAATAAGATATGTAAGAAGCTTTTATGTGATTCAGTAAATGTCTATTTGAGCTGTGCAGTTCTAAATGAAGTTTTGTTTGATTGCAAACTAGGGCCCTCACTCTGATTTTGATGGACCTACTCAAGGAAGAATAGTGTGTGTTGCAATAATTCGAAACAAACAACTCATTGTTGCCAATGCTGGTGATTCTCGTTGTGTAATATCTAGAAAGGGTCAGGTACATTCTTTCTTCTTCTGCTGAACCATGAAAACGCCATTTCAAAATTATGTTTTCTTCTATAGAACCTTTTCTGAAGGCCTCAAAAAATTGAGAGGTAAGCGGTGTCTGCTTTGAATGTCAACTAATGATTTTGTTATAAGTTAATTTTGTCATGAATTTAGGAATAAGATACCATCAGTAGGACTGCTCCTTTTAGTTTTTCTGAGTGTGGCATGGAAATGGTTGTTGCAGATGTTATTACCTTTTTCAATCTGATTGGTGATAAGAGAGTGGAAAGCATAGTTTTTGATTTGCCCAACACCATTTTTTTTATTTGCTTCAAGTATATAGTTACTATATTTGTCATTGAGGGAGACTCAATGAGATTTATCCCTGCTCCATTTCAATTTCTTTTACCTCTCTCTCCTTTGAACATGCAAATAGGTTCCTCTTTAAGGTGGCATAGTTTTACTTGTGCGATTTGCAAGATTTATTTCATAGAAATTTCTTTTACAGGCTTATAATATCTGTCTAAAGATCACAAACCAGAGCTTGAGTTGGAGAAAGATAGGATTCTGAAAGCTGGTGGTTTTATTCAAGTGGGGCGTATCAATGGAAGTTTAAACTTGGCCAGGGCTATTAGTACCTTCTAGATCCCAGTTTAAATGTTTTGTTTTGACTGGAGATTTAGGTGTGTGGAGCAGGGGGAATATATCTTATTTCAATTGCATGTTGATCCATATTTGGCTTCTGCTTGCAGGTGATGCGGAGTTCAAACAGATTAAAACTCTTCCAACTGAAAAGCAGATTGTAACAGCTAATCTAGACATAAACCCTGTGAGTAGCTGTTTGCTCTAATATTTGTGTAATTATTCCAACTCATTTTATAAATTTTGATAATGACCAATTTATTTAATAAAGGAACTATCTTTGTTTTGGTACTCTTTTATCAAAATTTTAAAAAATAAGCAATCCTCAGATGTATATATAAATCTTTTGCTACATCATGCCAACTAATATTTGTTTTCACCCCTTACCCTATGTTTATACTTAGCATTTACCCTCTTTGAAATAGGTTGAGCTTTGCGATGATGATGAGTTTCTTGTTTTAGCTTGCGATGGGATTTGGTAAGTTACTTCATAGGAATGTTTCTATTACAAGAAACTTGCATCCATTTATCCCTACTGCTCTGAAAATAAGTTACTTTATAGGTTTGAAGAAGATTAATATTGTTGCTATTTTTGTTTTTTTGTCATTTTAGAATTGTTTAAATCTACTCTATTATTGATTTTTGTCTAGGGGGTCTTGTTTAACAGCATTCATGTATGCAGGAGTGCTCATATTGTACACTTATTGTTGAAAACTTTGCAACGACATTGCCTCAGATTTTGACAGGACAATGATTCAGTTGACTTTTGGTACTTATTGCAATTTCTTTTGAATATTCAATTGTTTGCTTCCTTTCTATCTTTATGATTTTATATATTCTAGTAGTTTTTTTGGGTACTTGTATAGTCGAACGGTAGAGGGGCAGCATTTTGCATATGATATATGAACATTTTAGGTCTTGGAAATGGAAGTTAGCTAAATTTGTTGTTAATTATTTAGTGGTTTTCTTGGTTGGCCAATTAGTATATATATTACTGATAGGTTGTGGAAATGTGCCTTATGGGACATTAAAAGAGTAGTATATTACTCATTATAATATCTTATTTTATTGATATCTTTATATTTAATCCAATTTTTATTATTTATTTTAGTTTTGATTCTAAATTTTTATTTTTATTTTAAATTAAAGATAACTTGAGTTTTAACTTTTAGATTTTAATTGTGTTATTAATTTATTATTTTAAATTCTAAATTTAAATTCATTAATTTTTATATTTAGTTTTAAAATTAAAATTTTCATACAAAATTTAATTTAAATAATATTTTTTTTTATCCTTTAAAGTATATAGTTTAAAGTTCAAATTTCAAAAATAAAACATAATATAATATTTATCATAGAAATAAATATTATTTAATTAAAATAATTTTTTTAATATTATCATAAAAATAAATTGATCGATTTTAATGTGTAGTATAAAGTTAAAAAGTTCATGGAAATTAATTTAAATATTAACTCATAATAGATGAAAAATTAACAAATATTAACTTTATTAACATATAATTATTGATTTGTTAATTTTTGTCATTTTAAGTATAGTAAACATAAAGGTGATAAAACACACAAATTTAGAACATTAAAAGAGTATAATTAAAGGGCTAAAATTTAAAGTTAAAATTTAAAGATGATAACCATAAATTACATAAACATTTAAAGAATAAAAAAAAACTTTGGATCATAACTTACATAATACATAAATATATATCATATCATAACTTACATAACTTATATCATAACTTACATAACTTACATAATACATAAATATATATCATATCATAACTTTGGATCATAACTTACATAAATATATATTATATCATAACTCACATAACTTACATAACTTACATAACTTACATAATACATAAACATATATCATATCATAACTTACATAACTTACATAACTTACATAAATATATATTGTTTTTCCCTACTCTTAATTATATTTATAAATAAACAACTTACCTGAATTAGTTTACACCTATTAGATACTTGATACTTGATATGTATTATCTATTTTAGTACAATGACATGATTTAAATCAATTTAGAACACTTAAGTAACCATAATTTATTGTCAACTTTAGACTTCAAGAACTATAAAATGGATAAGAGTTGGATGAATTTGTCAAGGGTAAGCAACGACTATCGAAATGGAGTACAAACTTTTCTAAATTTTGCATTTCAAAATGCAAGCCAAGAGAATATGATTCTTTGCCCGTGTAAGAAGTGTGGCAACATCAATTGACATATTCGTGAAGTTGTCTACGAACATCTAATTGTTGATGGCTTTATTCAGGGGTATAAAAAATGGATTTTCCATGGAGAGTGTACACTTCGTAGAACCTCTTCAACGATTAACCCGACTTATCCTCATAATGCTTACCATCAGTCTGTTAGAGAAGATGACATGGAAGGTATATTGCGGGATGCATTTAATATGCGCAGTCATGGTTTGCAATCATTTCCACCTGAAATTATTGCATCCGATGATTGTGATATTGGTCGAAATGCTTTTACCGAAATGGTTGAAGTGTACCTAATGAAGAGCCAAATGGAGAAGCGATGAAGTTCTACAAGTTGCTTAATGAAATGAATGCAGAACTTTATGAGGGATCGAAATTTTTAAAACTGTCATTCTGCATTCGTCTTTTTCACTTAAAGTGTTTGGGAGGGTGGACTGGAAACTCTTTTACACTGCTGTTAGAGATTTTGAGAGATATGTTTCCGTTTGCAAAAATCCCTCATTCATGCAAAGATATGAATAAATTGAAAAAATATTTAGGCCTTTGGTACGACAAAATTCATAGTTGCCCAAATGGCTGCATGTTGTATTGGGGTGATCGGAAAAACCAACAGTCTTGTCATGTTTGTGGTAAATCTCGATGGATGAATAGGAATACAGAAGATGTGAATGAGGATGAAGGTGAGGCACAGTCAAGAAAGAAGCCAATAAAGATTTTGCGATATTTTCCACTAATACCAAGGCTTCAAAGGCTTTTCATGTTGTCAAAGACAGCCGAGTCTATGAGGTGACATCATGATCAACGAACCGTTGATGGATTATTAAGGCATCCTGCGGATTCTTTAGCTTGGAAATCATTTGACAATAAAATTCCAAACTTTGTAAGCGATCCTCAAAATGTGAGGCTTGGGCTAGCATCTGATGGATTTAATCCTTTTAAAATCATGAGTACTTTGTACAGTACTTGGCCTGTAGTGCTTGTTCCTTACAATTTACCTCCGTGGATTTGCATGTAGCAATCTTCTTTTATCTTATCTATGATTATCCCTGGAGAAAAAGGTCGTAGAAATGATATTGACATTTATATGCAGCCACTTATTGAAGAGTTGAAATAGTTATGGGCGGGTGTTGAAACATATGATGTCTTGAGAAAGGAGAACTTTTATTTACGTGCAGCTTTGTTGTAGACTATTAATGATTTCCTGGCTTATTCCAATTTATCTGGTTGGAGTACCAAAGAACGTTATGCTTGTCCTTGTTGTGTGGCGCAAACATGTTCAAAGTGGTTATATAATGGGAAGAAGTTCTCTTATATGGGGCATCGTCGGTGTTTAGATGGAAATCATAGATTTAGATTTTAGAGGACTTTATTTGATGGTACTAAAGAGTTTAGAGAAGCTCATGAGCAGACTATTGGATCTGAAATCTTGTTCATGTTAAAAGATACCAATTTCAGTTATGGGAAGATGAATCAACCACCTAACATGCAAACAAAGAGAAGACCGAGGGAGGCGTATGTTGGCGATGTTGGTCGGCAAATTGATGATGAATCTGATGAAGAGGATGATCCTAATGAGGCGGATCTGTGGAAAAAAGTATTTTTTTTGAGTTGCCTTATTGGGAGCATCACATTTTGCGACACAATGTCGATGTCATGCATATTGAAAAGAATGTTTGCAAGAACATCATTGGGACAATTCTGAATGTCGATGGAAAATTGAAAGATAATCTCCAGAGTTAACTTGATCTAGTTGACATGGGAATTCGGCGTGATCTTCATCCCCAATTACTTCCAAATGGAAAATTTCAGTTGCCGCATTCTATTTTTGCAATGTCGAAGAAAGAAAAAGAAATATTCTGCACGGTGTTGAAGGATATAAAGGTCACAGATGCATATGCATCAAATATATCTCGATATGTGAGTCTTAAAGATCGAAGACTATATTCCTTAAAATCACATGATTATTACATCTTGATGCAAGATTTACTGCCAGTTGCTTTACGGTGTTGTATGTAAAAAAAAGGTGACGTCTTGTATAATTGAACTATCCAATATATTGAAATCTATTTGTGGCAAAGTTTTGATTGTTGAAGAACTTGAGAAAGTACAAGATCGAGCCGCCTTGACTTTATGCAATTTGGAGAAGATCTTTCCACCTTACTTCTTCACTATTATGGTGCACTTGCTAATCCATCTCCCTCATGAAGCAAAACTTGGTGGATCGATTTTCTATCGGTGGATGTATCCTATAGAGAGGTGCTAATTTATTTGTAAAGTTTTCATTCATTCATGAATATACCTTTAGTTACAACTTTTGATAATGTTGTATGTTGTGTTTAGATTCCTGTGCAAATTGAAGTCTTATTATCGTAATAAGCATTATCCAAAAGGATCAATTGCTGAAGGTTACTTCGCAAAGGAGTGTATGACTTTCTGCTCTAGATATTTAGAAGATGTTGAAACAAAACAGAATAGGCCAAGTAGAAATGGTGGGCTCATTAATCATAACTTAGCCGAAACTTATCTATTTCGAAGTTATGGAAAACCAATCTGTAAAGTTGAAATTGCACACTTAGATGACAAATCTTGGGTACAAGCACATCGATATGTTTTTTTTCACCACGATTCAATTGAACCATTACGCAAGTAAGTTTTAGAATTTGATAAATATTCTTCTTTTAATTTGTTTATCTTCTAACCAAGTAATCCACTTTTTAACATAGTGAGTACATACAAGTCTTGAGATCTCGTTCACGCTCCCGAGGATTATACCATCGAGAGATTCATAAGTTATTCATAGAATCTTTTCATGAATGGTTAGGGAAAATAGTATACAACTGAAGCTTTCATTGACAAATGATAATGTTTTTGTATAACATTTCTAATTAATCAATTTACTTTTGATTCAATAGGTTTGGAGTGGAAAGGACGTCAATGATGAAGTTAAATGGCTTTCTCAAGGTCCGAATAGAGTAGTAAAAAGATATACTGCCTTCCTCATCAATGGATTCAGGTTTCATAGAAAATCTCGCGAAAGATTGAGGAGTACTCAAAATTGTGGAATATTTGTTAATTCTTCAATTACAAGTTATGCTAGTGCTAGGGACAGTAATCCTGTTAAGGGAAATGTGGAGTATTACAGACTTCTTACTGACATTATTGAGTTGGATTACTATGAAAAACGGAAGGTTGTCTTATTTCGATATGATTGGGCTAATGTTAATACTGCTCGTAGAATTAAAAAAGATCAATTTGGTTTTACAATGGTGAAATTCTCTCGATTAATTCACACTGGAAAACAATTGATAGACAAGCCATATGTATTTTATTCCCAAGTCAAACAAGTTTTTTACTCAAAAGATCCAACTGATGAGGGTTGGTATGTTGTACTCCGTAACACCCCTGGAGACTTGTTTGACATAGGCAATAGAAGTAGAGATGACATCGACGAAAGTTCAGAAACTTTGCCTTTTCCAAAACAAAACTTAAATGAAACTATCCCTAGTACTAGTACACAATTTCAATGGGTTCGCCAGGATGTGGATGAAGATATTTACGAATCATGATGTAGTAAGATTTTACGATTTTTTAATTATATGTAACATTATAATTTAAATCTTAATCTTGTTAAATATTTCAACTATTTTATATGTACTATTATTGTTGTAATTAGTTACTAATATTTCAACTATTTTATGTGTATTGCAGTTAAAATGCCTAGAAGAAGATTGCGAGATCTCAGTATTACTCAAAATCCTACAACAGACTGCTATTGGATCTTCGAATGTTCCGAATACTACTAACAAACTTGTAGAAATTCAAAGTAATGTTAAATTTAATTTACATGCATGTTGACTTTTATTATTGATTTTTGTTTCAAATTCTTATATTATAATATACCATTTTTTCAGTTGAAAGTGGTGGGAGGCACAAAACTCGAGGACACACGCTATTAAAATATTTATACGAGTTAAATTCTGTAGAGAGCTTGTCAAAGTATCTAGAAACAGTCCTTTCTGTCGAACATGTCAAAGTAGTTAGAAACAGTTTTGGTGAGCCTATTGGATCAGAAGCTCGACTTTTAGCAGGATACTTGGGCATTATAGCATGAAATGCCAATATGTTGCTTATCAACTACGAGTCATGGCATCATATGTCTGATAGTAACAAAGATAAAAGGTTGTAACACCCCTTACCCGTATTCGATGCCAGAACCGGGTACGAGACATTACCAAACCCGTATTTGACGCCTGAACCGGGTATGAGGTATTACCAGACTTAACCTACTTAATCATACAAAATCGGGCCATAAATTTTTCATTTCAACTTAAAAATTTTCATTCGTGATCATAACGTCTTTATTATGTGTAACAGCCCGGTTTAGACCCTAGTTGGAATAGTGGTTTCGGGACCGCAAGTTCGAGGTTGGAAAAATATTTTAATATTATTTTTAGTGTTTACAGTATGTGATAAGCATGTGTGAAAATTCTGTGTGAAAATTTTATTGTTTGTGTGCTTAATTTGCAAAAAACCATAATAGCATAAAATGCAAAAGCTGTGTATTGATTGTTAAAGTGCTTATTTGGCATGACTTATTAAATGAAAGGTCCTTATGTTGATATTAGACCATTGATAGATGGGATGGACAAAAATGGGCATAAGTTGGTGGATTTTTACATGAAATCAATAAGGTTAATTTGGTAATTTATGAAATAAATGTAAATTAAATTAAACAAAGCCAAAATATGCTTTATTCATCTTTGTTTCACCGAAATATCAAGGAAGAAAAAGGGTTTTGAATACTCAAACATTTCGACACTAAGCTTGGCTAATTGAGGTATGATTTTTGATCGGTTTTTGATGATTTCTACGTTTTTGTGATTGTTGCTTAGTGTATTATCATGCCCATGCTTTAATTTTAGAATTTGATAAAGATTTTGAGATGTTCCATTGATGAATGTTTGAGCTTTGTGATAGTTGATGATGAAATATGAAAGATATGTGATAGATTAACATATTTTGTCTTTGAATTTTTGGTGAATTTGAGTAATTTAGGCTAAATTATGAAAATGAGAAATTGGAGGACTAAAATGTGAAATAAATGAAATATGTGGGCTTGTATGAACATAAGGAAAATTCGACTAGGCATGTGTGAAATGAAATTATGTGAATTTGATGATTTTATGAAATAGGGACTTAAGTGTCAAAATGTGAAAATGTGAGGGCTATTTTGTAAAATGCCCAAAATATGTGTGTTTGGACTTAATTGAATGAATTGGTGGTTGAATGAGCTGAATTTGAATATGTATAGATCAAGAAAAGAGAAATTCGGACTTAGATCGAGGCAAGAACAAAGTGCTCGATTGATCGACTTGTTCCGTAACTTTGACGTCCGAGGTAAGTTCGGGTATAATACGAATCGTTAAATTCATATTTATGTGTTATGAAATAAATGAATATGTGGTTATTGAATTAGTAATGCTATATGTGGATTTGAAAAATGTGGAACTAAATGTGTGTAATTAGAATTGAGACAGAGGTGAATAGCACTGTGTGTGCAAAGTAAAGGAAGCCTCGGTTATATTGATTGGCACTGTGTGCGATACCAAGTTAAATTTAGTTTAATATAAAGGCACTAAGTGTGCGATGATATTTAAGCTTCGGCTAAAAAAGTGGCACTAAGTGTGCAACTAAATCGAATGAATAATGAAGATTGATCGAAATATGGTATCGAGCATTGAGTAGCAAGAATGATCATTAACTAGGTGTTGGCAAAGGTATGTACGAAACCTATGTGGTTGATGATTTGGTAAATGAATAAATGGATGGTTATATTGACTATAGATGGAATTGTGTATTATTGTGAATTGATCTATGTGATGTTTTATTTTACATATTGAATTTGAATCATTGAGTTAAATGTATTATATTACGAACTTACTAAGCTTTAAAGCTTACTGTGTGAAGTTTTCTCTGTTTTACAGTATATTTAAAGCTAGCTCAGATCCGAGGATCGTCAGCGACTCAATCACACTATCGACTATCTATTTCGGTACTTTTAGAAGATGTATATATTTGAATATGGCATGTATAGGCTAGTGATTATGGCATGTTTTAAAGTGTGTAAGTTTGCCATGTGATATGGCTTGGTAGTTTGATGATTTCGGTATGTGTCTTAGATGCATGAAAAGGATGGTTAAAAATGAGTATATGTGTTCTATATGAACGGTCATTCTGGTACAAGTTAGTTAAATGGAAATGGTATGTTACATGTTTAGATTTGGTGAGGATTGAATGAGGAATGGTATATATGATCTTGATGTGGAAATTGATATTTTGGATAGGTATGTTTGAGTTGAAATTGAGTATGGAAATAAATGGTATAGTTGATGGCTAATTGGTGTATATATTGGTATGTTTGAATGCCATTTGGGGTATGTAATTATGTTGGTTTATGTTTGTAGGTGTGACCCTAAGTGTGCGTGGCAATTTGGACTTGCAAATGGCCTATTTTTGCCCACACGGTTGAGCACACGGGTGTGTGACTCAATTGTGTCCCTTAAAGTTTTAATTTGGTGCAAGTCAATTTCGACCACGGGCTAGACACTCGGGCGTGTGACTGGCCGTGTGATGCAAGTCAGTATGTATGCCCTGTTTTGCCACGGCTTGGACACACGGGCGTGTCCGAGGCTGTGTGAGGCACACGGCCTACCCACACGGGCGTGTGACCTCTGTAGCTTGGAAAGATATTAAGCTTTAGAAAAATTTCGTATGTGTTCAGTTTAGTCTCGACCCCTTTCTAATGCATGTTTAAGTTCTCGTAGACCTATATAAGGGACTCTATGATTGTGAATGATTTAGTTAAGATGAGAAATGTTTATACATGTTCCGAATGTTTAGTAATACCTCTTAACCCTATTCTGGCAATGGTTACAGGTTAGGGGTGTTACATTATGGGCCTACGAGACCTGAAACATACATATAAAGTGGTTCAAGACTGAACCGAAAGCTTACGAACACTTAGAAATTTTTTTCTCAAAACAGGGCCACCACACGCCAGTGTAGAAAGGAACATGCCCATGTGGGCAGGCCGTGTGGTCACACATGCCTATGTCCCTAGTCCGTATGGATTTCATTTTTCATTTCGAGCCTACAGGGGTTTTCACACGGCATGGCACACGTCCGTGTCTCTCACACGGCCATGACAAGCTCGTGTCTTAGCCCGTGTGTGAAAACCTTGACATTTTGTTTATGACGTCAGCAGACATTTAGGGTTGTAGGGCTGAGTCATACGCCTGTGTGTTAACCCGTATAACGAACTTGATTTTTCGCAAATTAGGTGCAGGGTACACACGGCTAGGCTACACGCCCATGAGGTAGACCGTGTGTCACACACAGACTAGACACACGCCCGTGTGTCTACTTGTGTGGACAATTACAAGGCTATTTACCAAGCCATTTGCCACCCTGAGAAGCAACCACACTTATACCATTTCCAGCAACACATAGTATAACAATAATGCACCTCTAATATGCACCATCAAGACATCCACACCTTAATTTCATACTACGTTCATCATGCATATACTTAACACATTACTCAGTCAATTGCACAAGCTTGCACTTCATGAATTTCATCATCATTGAGTAGATATAACTTAACTAATTTTGGCCAATTTCAATGGCCATTTACAAAATGAAATAAATAACATTAATAGCCAACACCTTGGCTAACCAATATGACATATAACAAAATGACCAGGTTCCTATACATGCCATACTCAAAATAATCAAACTTTACTATACCCAAAAAAATATCTTGATAGTGTGAATCGAGCTCCGACGTCTTACGATCCCCGAGCTAGCTTCGCGGTACTACAAGAAAAGGGAAAAGAGAGGGAGTAAGCATAAATTTTAGTAAGTTTGCATGTAATAAATAACAACATAAAATCTTGTGAAAACATCCACACATTACATTATGAATTAACACAAAATTCTCAAGCAATATTGACATGGCTTACTCGTGCTCACTCTTACCAACCACATATCACATACCAGACTCTTTCCTCTTGAGTTTCGCATATGTACCTGTATCACTCCATCACATAACTTTAGTCCTTTTTCCATCCTTACCATAGACTCTAATTCTTTACCCCGTTGAACCACTTGGAATATCGAAGGATACTCGGGAATTGTCATGCACGTAGTAAGATGCCAAAACCATATCCCAAATATGGTCTTACATGGGATCACATGTCGATGCTGATGCCATATCTCAGATATAGTCTTACATGGGATCTCATATCCTTGCCGACGCCATATCCCAGATATGGTCTTATACGAGATTGTAACACCCATTACCCGTGTTCAATGTTGGAACCGAATACGAGGCGTTACCGTACTTAATTTGCTTAAACATACGTTAATGGGCTATAAAATTTCATTTCAACTTAAAACTTCTCATTCATATGCATAACATCCTTATAATGGGCCTACGAGCCTTTAAACATAAATACGGGAGGTTTCGAAATTAATCTGAAAACTTTTGCCCTCTTAGAAAATTTTTGCCTAAACAGGGTCAAATGCCCGTGTGAAATGGGACACGCCCGTGTGGAATTTATTTCCATTTTGATCCTACAGTGGTTTTCACATAGCTGGACACACGCCTGTGTCAATGGCCCGTGTCCCTCACACGGCCTAGACACGCCCTTGTCCTCACCCGTGTGTGAAAACCTGGGTATTCTGCTTATGACGTCAGCAACCTTTTAAGGGCACACGGCCTAGGCACACGCCCGTGTGCTGTCCCGTGTGACGAATCAATTCTCAAAATTTGATACAGGGGACACACGGCCTATCAACACACCCATAGGGGTTGACTGTGTGTCACACACAGCCTAGACACACGCTCGTGTGTCTACTCGTGTGGACAATTAAAAGTCTATTTTCCAAGCCAGTTGCCACCCTGAAACATAAATGCACAATTACCCACACAAGCAACACTTAACATGGTCATAATACACTATGTAGAACCACTAACTCTCATTCATACATTACACATTTTACTCCAACATTAGCATGAACTTTCACTTCATGAAACTCATCATCATTAAAAATAAGAAACTTGACAAATGTCGGCCAAATTCCAATGGCCCCTTACAAAATGAGTGTATAACATTAGTAGTCAATACTTTGGCTTTCAAATATGACATAACACAAAATGACCAAGTTCCTATACATGCCATACTCAAAATAAAACAACTTTACTATACTAAAAGAATGATTGATAGTGTGATTCGAGCTCCGATGTTCTACGATTCTCGAGCTAGCTTGGCGATACTACAAGAAAAGAGGGAAAAGAGAGGGGTAAGCATATAGATTAGTAAGTTTGCATGAATTAAAATAGCAACATAAGTACTCATGGAAAACTCCATCACCTCACAGAGCAATAACAACACAAGTTCTCAAGAACTTAAACATACTTACTCATACTTATTCTTACCGATCACATATCACATTACGGTTTTCATAACTCGTAATTTTGCTCATGGTACCTGTATCACTTCAACACATAATTTAGCACTTATGCCATCTTGAAAATAAACTTAAATGGAACTCTTTGTCATCCTTGTATAACTTAGCTCCTTATCATCTTTACATACTTAGCCCTTTTGCTCGTTGAACTACTCGGAATATCGGAGGATACTGAATCTCATCATACATGTATCACGATGCCAATGCCATATCCCAGATATGGTCTTACATGGGATCACCTCTTGATGCCAATGACATATCCCAGATATGGTCTTACACAGGATCTCATAACTTGATCTTGATGCCATGTCCCAGGCGTGGTCTTACCCGAGATCATACATTGATGTCGATGCCATGTCCCAGACATGGTCTTACACGAGATCTTCCTTTGGTGCGGAAGCCATGTCCCAGACATGGTCTTATACGGGACCCTCCTTATTCGATACCGATGCCATGTCCCAAACATGGTCTTATACGGGATCTACATTCAGTGTCGTTGCCATGTCCCAGACATGGTCTTACACGGGACCCACATTCGGTGCCGATGCCATGTCCCAGACATGGTCTTATACGGGACCTTCCTTATCTCATGTGGTGACATAGGTATCCTCATTATTCGAATCTTCAACTAGGACTTTAACTTAACATATTTTCATCATTTTTGAAACACCCCAAACCCGGCCCACGAGCCGTGACCGGATCTGGTATGTTCCTCGATGTAAACCAATTCAAAACTCTTTTATTACTTAGGAAAAACTTGTGTGTTTAGAAAGAAAGTTTGTTTGGGTTGGGCTTGAGTTGAAAATGTATTAATAATATATTAAATCTCTTTTACTTTTTATTAATTAAGGTGACAAAACACTTGGAGTTTATTTTTAAAATAAATTTGTTTGATCTATAAATAATAATTTGTAAACATAATAAATAAAAGTAAAAAGAAATAAAGAAATTCAACTATGGCCTTATGGCCTTATTACATCAAATAATTTCCAAAATAAACTTAAAATACTTAAAATAAAATAAACGTCCAAATCGTAAATTTCTTGCTCTGCATGGCCATCCCTAAGCTTTTGCCGAGCCCGGTCCATTATTGTTCGTCACCTGAAAATAGTCCCACAACGGGGTGAGTCAACAGACTCAATGTGTACACAACACTAAGTCCAAATAAATTTAGGCATAACATACATATCATATTCACATAATAATTTACGACAATGATGCAACCCAAAACCCAAACCTAGTTAACCATCCGCTACACTTCCCCCGTACCAACCTGCACACCGTGGGGACTAATAAGTCAACCCTCCATCCGCTACACTCCATCGAAGGCAGTCGCTGCAGTCGACGTGCTCATCGCCCTTATAGTCTTGTGGTCTTAGGTCACCACGTTCAGATATTGTGGTCTTAAGTCACCACATTCAGATATCGCGGTCTTAGGTCACCGCATTCAGATAGTGTGGTCTTAGGTCACCACATTCACTTCCCCTTTTCAATAACCCATATGCCCCATATCATAAATATTATGCATTAACATGCCAAATTTCACATTCTTATCTTTATTCACATGTTACATATAACATATTTCATAATCCTAATAGGAGTAGGAAACGTACCTGAGTACTTTTGTACCATTACATGGTACTTAGCCATATTCACATTCTTATAAACATGCACATACTAATTATAGCCATAAATTTTATTAAGAAGAAGTGTGGGTACACACCTGATTCGCTTAGCAGTTCACTTAAATCCCGAAAAGCTTGATCTATGCTTTAGATCTTGAATGCCTATATTCGGCCATCCATAATATGTTAGTAAAGAGCCTATTCGGCTATAAAACCAAACCCTAAGAGGATTTGTACATTTAAAACCTACCTTGTTGCTGATTGGAACACCAACAAATCTCGAAATCTTTACTTTAATTCCTCCTTGTATTCGGCCAAGCATGAAATTGACAAAGAGGTTAGTTTTCGTCTTTTTAAATGATTATCAAATAGATCTAGATATCAAATCAGGCCTTGGCCGAACATATCTATATTCTTACCTTCCAAATCTTAAATCCCGAAACCTTGTGTACCACTGTCGACTATCCCTACAAATCCATAGTTAGATTCGGCCCTTCACACAAAAATCTATTAGAATAGCCTATGGCCGAATACATGCCTTACCTTTAATCTTAGAAATCCCGAAACCTTCCTTCTTGTAGTCGACAGTCACAGAATCCCGAAGCTTTCCTTCAAAGTTTCGGCCAACAAGTATATGGCATTAGAATCTTGGCTTTTGATTTGGAAAAAGAAAATAATATCAATAGATCCTTACCCTCTCTTGAAGAAGTCAACAGCCTCTATGCTTGGAGCCCCTCAAAGATTCGGCTTTTGGATGAATTGGAAAGAAAAGGAATAGGAAGAAGAGAAAGGTGAAGAAATTGGCTTGCTTTGCTAGAGTTTTCGGTTTTGACAAAATAGCAGAGAAGAGAGGATTTTGCTAGGGAAAAATTCGGCAGAGAGAGGAGAATTGCTTAAGGAATTTCGGCAAAGGAAAAAGTGAATGGATGAATAGCCTCTTTTCCTCTAGTAGCCGTAATTACTAGCTAGAGTCCCTTACTTGGCCACCACTCTTCTATGTTGATAGCTTTTATCCCTTGATTTATCACAAAATAAAAGAATTTAATCCAACCATTATCTCTTGAAAACTATGATAAATAAATCCCTTATTTATCCATCATTTAGCCGAATTTTAAAGAGAATAAAACTCCTATTTTAAAAGCCTTGTGCCGTCCACCTCTCTACTCCTTGTAGCAAAAATAAAAACTTTATTTTGCTCCCTAAGTGACTCGAACTCAGGCCCACTTGTATAGCTTGTGGCGTCACCTACCTGGCCTTAAGTGATATCTTCAGGCCACTTTTCCAAGCCTGTTTGTGTGTCTTCCTCCTATTACTTTTCTTAAGGCCACCTTGCCTTAGGTTCCTCTTTTTAAACTTTAGAACTTGACATTTCCTTACATTTCCAAGTTTCTAAAAATTTTCGTTTGCCTCCTTTAAACTTAACATTTCCATACATTTCCAAGTTTCCCGAAATGTTTACTTTCCTCTTTTGAATCATTTCTAAATCATTTTCTTACATTTCCTAGTTTCCAAAAATTTTCAAAATACATTCATAACACATAGGACATGGCATTTCATACAATTAAACCGAAAATGCATAGGCCCTTTTCAGGATGTTACAGTTCTACCCCCTTAAAATAATTTCGTCCTCAAAATTTCTTGGCTAAAATAATTGAGGGTATTGTTGTCGCATTGCCTCCTCTGGTTCCCACGAAGCTTCCTCCGATCCATGATTGCGCCATAACACTTTGACTAGAGGAACTGACTTCCCTCGTAGCACTTTCACATCACGTTCCAATATCTGAATCGGCTCTTCCTCGTAGGATAAGTCTGGCCTTAGCTCCACTTCCTCAACTGGTACCACATGGGATGGATCCGATCGGTAACGACGTAGCATGGATACATGGAATACGTCGTGCATCTGCTGCAACTCTGGTGGCAACTCTAACTGGTATGCCACTGGTCCAACTCGCTTCAGTACTCGATAGGGCCCTAAAAACCTTGGGCTTAACTTCCCTTTACGACCAAACCTCATCACCTTCTTCCAAGGCGAAACCTTAAGGAATACTTGGTCTCCTACCTCAAACTCTATTTCCTTCCGCTTAAGGTCTGCGTACGACTTCTGCCTATCAGAGGCTTCCTTTAACCGTGCCGTGATTATCTCAACCTTTTCTTCAGTTTCTGCCACTAACTCTGGACCCAAAACTCGACGTTCTCCTGACTCAGTCCAACAAGTAGGAGTTCGACACTTCCGACCATACAACGCTTCATATGGTGCCATCTGAATGCTAGCTTGATAGCTGTTGTTGTAGGCGAACTCTGCTAAAGACAAATAATCTTCCCAACTTCCTCGGAAATCCATCACACAGCCTCTCAACATATCCTCCAACACTTGTATAACCCGTTCAGACTGCCCGTCTGATTGTGGATGAAAAGCCGTAGTGAAGTCCAACTTAGTGCCTAAAGCTTGATGAAGTGCCCTCCAAAACCGAGACGTAAACCTTGGGTCTCTATCGGAGATGATCGATACCGGCACTCCATGCAACCTTACAATCTCAGCCACATACAACTTCGCCAACTTCTATAGAGAATAATCAACCCTAACGGGAATGAAATGTGCGGACTTAGTCAACCTATCAACTATCACCCATACCGAGTCCTTCTTAGTAGGCGTAAGGGGAAGCCCACTAACAAAGTCCATGGTAATTCTCTCCCACTTCCACTGCGGAATCTCGATTGGCTGAAGCAATCTCGATGGAACTTGGTGTTCAGCCTTAACTTGCTGACACGTCAGACATTTTCCCACGAATTCAGTAACTTCCTGTTTAAGATCAGGCCACCAAAACTGTTCCCTTAGATCTCTGTACAGCTTAATGCCTCCGGGATGCATAGCATAAGGGCTACTATGCGCCTCCCGAAGAATCCTTTGTCTTAACTCTTCGTCCCTCGGCATACAGACTTTTCCTTTGTAGCACAATACTCCTTCAACATTAACGCCATAATCCTCTAACTCTCCGTTCTGTACTTGCCGTAACTTAGCACTTAGGTCCTTATCAGCCAACTGTCCCCTTTTTACCTCACTCAGCCATGTGGGCTTGACTTGCAACTCTGCCAACAGGCTTCCATCATCATACAAACTTAAGTGTGCGAACATAGCCCTTAGATCCGGCACAACCTTCTGACTTAGGGCATCAGCTACCACATTCGCCTTGCCCGGGTGGTACTCTATCGAGCAATCATAATCCTTCAATAACTCCACCCACCTTCGCTGCCTCAAGTTCAACTCCTTCTGAGTCAACAGATACTTAAGGCTCTTGTGGTCTGTGTAGATTATCGACCTTTCTCCATAAAGGTAGTGCCTCCAAACCTTAAGAGCGAAAACCACTGCTGCCAATTCCAAGTCATGGGTTGGGTAGTTAACCTCATGCGGCCTTAACTGCCAAGACGCATAAGCGACTACCTTTCCATCTTGCATTAGGACACAGCCTAATCCCGTGTGAGAAGCGTCACAGTATACCATAAAATCCTTTCCTGCCTCCGGCTGAATTAATACTGGAGCTTCCGTCAACACTTTCTTAAGCTTTTCAAAGCTCTCCTGTTGCTTATCCATCCATTCAAAGGGTACTTCTTTCCTTAGCAACTTTGTCAAAGGCGCAGCTATTGACAAGAACCCTTCCACGAACCTTCTGTAATAGCCTGCCAAACCTAAGAAACTTCGGATCTCAGCCACGGACCTAGGTGGTTTCCAATCCAACACTGCTTCGATCTTCCTAGGATCCACTCTTATTCCCTCTGCGGATACCACATGCCCTAAGAATGCCACCTCTTTAAGCCAGAATTCACACTTGCTGAATTTGGCATAGAGCTTCTTTTCCCTTAATACTTCCAACACAACCCGTAGGTGCTCATCATGCTCCTCCTCTGACTTCGAATACACCAGGATGTCATCGATAAACACGACAACGAACCTATCCAAATAGGATTGTAAAACCCGGTTCATCACATCCACGAATGCGGCTGAAGCGTTCGTCAACCCAAACAGCATTACTACAAATTCAAAATGGCCGTATCTTGTCCTAAAAGCTGTCTTATGGATATCTGCCTCTTTTACCTTCAACTGATGATATCCCGAACTTAAGTCTATCTTTGAAAATACTGCGACCCCCTTCAGCTGATCGGACAAGTCATCGATCCTTGGCAACGGATACTTGTTCTTAATGGTCAGCTTATTCAACTGACGATAATCTATGCACATCCGCATAGTTCCGTCCTTCTTCTTTACAAACAGGACCGGTGCTCCCCATGGAGACACACTAGGTCGAATGAACCCATGATCCAGCAATTCTTAGATTTGAGCCTTGAGCTCCACCAACTCCTTTGGTGCCATACGATACGGGGCAATTGACACAGGAGCCGTTCCTGGTAGCAAGTCTATTCCAAACTCCACCTCCCTATCTGGGGGTATTCCTGGTAATTCCTCCGGAAACACATCTTCAAAGTCCCTTACCGTTCTAACTCCACTGACACCTTTTTCCTTTCCACCCAACGCACTTACGAAGGCTAAGAACGCCTTGCATCCTTTCCTAACCATTTTCTCAGCCTTTAACGCCGAAACTACGTTAGACAGGTAGTTTCTTCTTTTTCTTATCATTACCACTAGTTCATCCTCCGGGGTCCTTAATTCCATATGTTTAGCCGCACAATCCAACACGGCTCGGTGCTCTACTAGCCAGTCCATTCCAAGTATGAGTTCAAACTCCCCAAAGGGTAGTTCCATTAAGTCAGCCCGAAAGTTCACTCCCTGAATCTCTAGGGGTACATTCCGAAAGATCTTATCCACCACTATAGTTTGGCCTAATGGGCTTACTACAGTCATCTGCCTATCAGAAAGTTCAGAGTCTAGGCCCAGTGTTTCCACTACACTACATGCAACATAAGAATGGGTCGAGCCCACATCAATCAGAGCAAAATAGGGCTTGCCATAAATAAAGAACGTACCGGTTATAACATCCGGCGCGTCTCCATCCTCCCTTCGGTGAACCGCATAAACCAAACCCGGTTGCCTTGCCTCAGCATTAGCAGCACCTCTGCCCTGTGTTCCACGTCCTCTGCCAGCACCATTACCTCTGTTATTCGAACCACGACCTCGTTGAGGCTGCTGTCCCCCTCTACCAGCCTGATTAACATTCTGAGCTGCTGGTCGACTTTCATCTGGTTTCTTAGGACAATCCTTGATCATATGGTCTTTGGATCCACACCTAAAACATCATCCTGTCTTCTTCCAGCACTCTCCTAAGTGCTTCTTTCCACACAGATCACAAGGACGATATTGCCCTCTTGTACCAACTTGCTGACCTCGCGGCCCATCCACTCTAGGCCTCTTTTGAAACTTCCCAGACGATCCAAAACCTCTTTTTGGCCTATTCCGATCCATGGTCTGCTTGGTAGAATCCTTAATTCCCTCGGCTACCTTAGCCTTTTCTACTAAAGCAGAAATCTCCCGCTCCTGATGCGGTGCTATCAACAATCTCAGATCATCCCTTAGTCCGTCCTCAAAACGGACACAGCGCTCATGCTCAGTTGCCACTACTCCTCGAGCATACCGACTCAACCTCAGAAATTCAGCTTCATATTCACAACGGACTTGTTCCCTTGAACCAGTCCCAGAAATGCTTTCCTTTGCTCATCAGTATACCTGGTTCCAACATACTTCTTTTGATACGCTTCCTTGACATACTCCCAGGTCAGATCCTCAGCCGTGGCACCATCCCGAACAGTTAACCACCATTGATACGCTTTGTCCCGTAGCAGTGCCACCATTCCTTTCAACTTCTCCTCAGAGGTCAGATGAGCTCATCCATAATTCGCTCAGTTGCCTCCAACCAATATTCAGCCGTACTGGGTGCCACACCAGATACTCCTCTAAACCCCCGCCTGAGCCTGCTGCTCAACACCAACAGCTGGGTGTGGTGGTTGCGGTGGTACCTCATTATCAGACCCTTGACCCGATCTAACGGGTTCTGACACAGTCATTCTTCCTCTACAGCGTCCACGACAGCCACGTCCTCTAGAACTCATTTCTATCGTTGCGATCTGATTAAAAAGTTTTATGAATTAGTCCTTGTTTCACTTATTACCCGCGAAGAAGTTTTATGAAAAGAGTTTTAGGAGTGGTTCTTTCGTATTCATACATGCACACAATCTTTACATTCATACATCCATCAATCAATTATGAACTTTCGTTCATTCAGAGAAACGTTGTAGTTTTCATTGTTGTTGTTTTCTCACTACCCAGGGGTATTTCCGTAATTCGTCTTACAGGGGTATTTTCGTAATTTTTCAAAAGAAAAAGTTCCTTGGTGATTTTGTCAAAAAGTATTTTGGAATTTTAAAATTCCCGGGGTATTTTGGAAAATTTTGAAATACAAGGGTATTTTGGTAATTTTGGATCTCGGGGGTATTTTGGTAATAAACCAAGGTAAATTTGTAAAGTTTAATATTTCCGGGGTATTTCCAAATTTTGCAAAACTTTGAGAGTTCTTTTTGAGAATTGTACTTTTCAAAACGGTGATGTTGCAAAAATTTTGGAATTCAGGGTCATTTTGGTACTTTTGTAAGTTAGGGGCAGTTTTGTATTTTTTTCCAAAATCAAGGAATTTTGATATTTTGCAAATTAGGGTTTTTGAACATTTATAAAATGATGAAATTTTGGTAAAACTGTTGGGTAGCTGGACATTTTATAAACCAAGGGCATTTTTGTAATTTTACCACTAGGGGTATTTTAGTAATTTCATAAATCAGAAATTTTTTTCGAAATTTTTTTCGGAATTTTTTTTAAGAGAGTTTTCACAAATTAAGAGGGTGATTTTAAGAGTTTTAAAACTAAGGTTTCCATAAAACACGGCTAGTTCCCTTTCGGGTTTTAGTTATTGTGTTTAGCCTATGACCGAGTCCTCTTGGTCAAGGTGAACCAAAGCTACGCACCAGGTAGGATTCAAATGGAGAGGATGTGAGTCACACGGACTGCTTAAGTACCAAGCTCCAACTGAAACCATTCCTAGACATGCGCACAGAGATTGCCACACCCACTGAGTCCTTTTGGTTAGGGTGAACCGAAGCTACGCACCAGGTAGGATTCCAGCGAAGAGAAGGTGAGTCACTAGGACTGCTTAAATACCAGGCTCTTCCGGATCCAATCCTAGACATGCGCACAGGGGTTGCCACACCCTAACTCGGTGACTTAGCCATAGGTTTGTTTAAGTAGGTATTAAATCTTATGTATTTGTTGGGGTACACTAGTCCTAGGGTTCACATACTTATCATACTACTCTACGTTCCATTCCATTTCTACCCTTCATAATATAATCACATAAAACACACAGATGGTTAGGGGTACTTACCTGGTGGACTGCGGGTCGGAGACTTAGGTGCCATGCCAGAAAAACCCTACTTATCTTCAAAAACTCATTTGGGCTCGATTTGAAAACGTTTTGGGCCTTAAACCCCAGGCCGAGGGTTTGAAACTGGGCTCTGATACCAAATTGAAACACCCCAAACCCGGCCCACGAGCCGTGACCGGATCTGGTATGTTCCTCGATGTAAACCAATTCAAAACTCTTTTATTACTTAGGAAAAACTTGTGTGTTTAGAAAGAAAGTTTGTTTGGGTTGGGCTTGAGTTGAAAATGTATTAATAATATATTAAATCTCTTTTACTTTTTATTAATTAAGGTGACAAAACACTTGGAGTTTATTTTTAAAATAAATTTGTTTGATCCATAAATAATAATTTGCAAACATAATAAATAAAAGTAAATAGAAATAAAGAAATTCAACTATGGCCTTATGGCCTTATTACATCAAATAATTCCCAAAATAAACTTAAAATACTTAAAATAAAATAAACGTCCAAATCGTAAATTTCTTGCTGTGCATGGCCATCCCTAAGCTTCTGCCGAGCCCGGTCCATTACTGTTCGTCACCTGAAAATAGTCCCACAACGAGGTGAGTCAACAGACTCAATGTGTACACAACACTAAGTCCAAATAAATTTAGGCATAACATACATATCATATTCACATAATAATTTACGACAATGATGCAACCCAAAACCCAAACCTAGTTAACCATCCGCTACACTTCCCCCGTACCAACCTGCACACCGTGGGGACTAATAAGTCAACCCTCCATCCGCTACACTCCATCGAAGGCAGTCGCTGCAGTCGACGTGCTCATCGCCCTTATAGTCTCGTGGTCTTAGGTCACCACGTTCAGATATTGTGGTCTTAGGTCACCACATTCAGATATCGCGGTCTTAGGTCACCGCATTCAGATAGCGTGGTCTTAGGTCACCACATTCACTTCCCCTTTTCAATAACCCATATGCCCCATATCATAAATATTATGCATTAACATGCCAAATTTCACATTCTTATCTTTATTCACATGTTACATATAACATATTTCATAATCCTAATAGGAGTAGGAAACGTACCTGAGTACTTTTGTACCATTACATGGTACTTAGCCATATTCACATTCTTATAAACATGCACATACTAATTATAGCCATAAATTTTATTAAAAAGTGTGGGTACACACCTGATTCGCTTAGCAGTTCACTTAAATCCCGAAAAGCTTGATCTATGCTTTAGATCTTGAATGCCTATATTCGGCCATCCATAATATGTTAGTAAAGAGCCTATTCGGCTATAAAACCAAACCCTAATAGGATTTGTACATTTAAAACATACCTTGTTGCCGATTGGAACACCAACAAATCCCGAAATCTTTACTTTAATTCCTCCTTGTATTCGGCCAAGCATGAAATTGACAAAGGGGTTAGTTTTCAGCTTTTTAAACGATTATCAAATAGATCTAGATATCAAATCAGGCCTTGGCTGAGCATATCTATGTGTTTACCTTCCAAATCTTAAATCCCGAAACCTTGTGTACCACTATCGACTGTCTCTACACATCCATAGTTAGATTCGGCCCTTCACACAAAAATCTATTAGAATGGCCTATGGCCGAATACATGCCTTACCTTTAATCTTAGAAATCCCGAAACCTTCCTTCTTGTAGTCGACAGTCACAGAATCCCGAAGCTTTCCTTCAAAGTTTCGGCCAACAAGTATATGGCATTAGAATCTTGGCTTTTGATTTGGAAAAAGAAAATAATATCAATAGATCCTTACCCTCTCTTGAAGAAGTCGACAGCCTCTATGCTTGGAGCCCCTCAAAGATTCTGCTTTTGGATGAATTGGAAAGAAAAGGAATAGGAAGAAGAGAAAGGTGAAGAAATTGGCTTGCTTTGCTAGAGTTTTCAGTTTTGACAAAATAGCAGAGAAGAGAGGATTTTGCTAGGGAAAAATTCGGCAGAGAGAGGAGAATTGCTTAAGGAATTTCGGCAAAGGAAAAAGTGAATGGATGAATAGCCTCTTTTCCTCTAGTAGCCGTAATTACTAGCTAGAGTCCCTTACTTGGCCGCCACTCTTCTATGTTGATAGCTTTTATCCCTTGATTTATCACAAAATAAAAGAATTTAATCCAACCATTATCTCTTGAAAACTATGATAAATAAATCCCTTATTTATCCATCATTTAGCCGAATTTTAAAAAGAATAAAACTCCTCTTTTAAAAGCCTTGTGCCGTCCACCTCTCTACTCCTTGTAGCAAAAATAAAAACTTTATTTTGCTCCCTAAGTGACTCGAACTCAGGCCCACTTGCATAGCTTGTGGCGTCACCTACCTGGCCTTAAGTGATATCTTCAGGCCACTTTTCCAAGCCTGTTTGTGTGTCAAATTCCTCCTATTACTTTTCTTAAGGCCACCTTGCCTTAGGTTCCTCTTTTTAAACTTTAGAACTTGACATTTCCTTACATTTCCAAGTTTCCAAAAATTTTCGTTTGCCTCCTTTAAACTTAACATTTCCATACATTTCCAAGTTTCCTGAAATGTTTACTTTCCTCTTTTGAATCATTTCTAAATCATTTCCTTACATTTCCTAGTTTCCAAAAATTTTCAAAATACATTCATAACACATAGGACATGTCATTTCGTACAATTAAACCGAAAGTGCATAGGCCCTTTTCAGGATGTTACAATTTTCTCATCGAGGCTTCATTAGTCAATTTTCTTGGGAATGATATTCTTTATCATAATATCAAGTAATTTAAAATATAAAAACATTATGAAACTTTAATTTCACACAAACTTACCTCGATACTCAAAATGTGTGTAGATGTTCGATTTTAGTCCAACACTTTGTCCTTGCCTCGGTTTCGGTCCGGGCTTCGTGTTTCTTGATCTATAATAATAATTTCACTTGTTTAATACTCACATTGACTAAATTGACTCATGAATCACACTTTGGCAAAATTATGATTTTACCCATAACTTTCTCAAAATTGCACTTTTGCCCCTAAGCTCGTAAAATGGTTTTTATTCAACTTTCTTGTATTTCAAGCCTAGCCGAATCATTTTCTTAACTACAACAGCCCCTAATTTCCACTATTTAACTCATGTATGACCATTTTTATAACTTTTACAATTTGGTCCTTTTATGCATTTTTCATGAAAATCACTTAGAAAAAGATGTTTATCATACATCAAACTTTCATATTCTTCCATAAAACATCAAAATACTTGCATGTCATACATGGGTAAATTTTTTAACATAAACCCTAGCTCAAAATATAGCTAGAAATAACTAAATCGAGCTATGAGGATCTCAAAAATACGAAGAACATTAAAAACGGGGCTAGGAGGTACTTACAATCAAGCTTGAAAGATGATGAAACCCTAGCTATGGAGAGCTTGAAAATTTCAGCAGTTAGGAAGAATATGGACATGAATTTTTGACTTCTTTTTCCCTTTTAATTCTTTTATTAACCAAATGACAAAAATGCCTTAAGGCCCTTTCTTGAGATTTTTCCTTCCCATGTCCATTTTTGTCCATCTTGACATTTAATGGTCTAATTGCTAAATAAGGACCTCTAGTAAATTTTTTATAATTCTATTTCATACTTAAATATTCTAGAATCTCATATTTTCTAATCTTTGCAATTTAGTCCTAATGGACAATTTATTCACTAATAAATAAAATTTCCTCATGAAATTTTCACACAATCATGCAAACACATCATAAGCCTCATAAAAATCATAAAACACATATTTCTACTTTAGATTTGTGGTCTCGCAACCATTGTTCCGACTAGGCCCTAAACATTCACTATGTGCCTCGTGCAAAATTTTTTGAATAAGCTCATTGTCTCTCGGTACACAGATTCTGTGTCGAAACATTAAACATTCATCAGAACTAGTCCAAAAGTCTGACTTCATACCCGATTCACATTGAACTCTTTTGGCTTGCAATTCATTGTCGCCAATCTGAGCTTTATAAATCTCTTGGAGAAACATAAGTCTAGCTCTCAACTCAACTAGAATAGAACCATCACCTGATAAAGCCAACCGTGTATTCATAGCTCTCAATGTAAACAAAGATTTCCTACTCAAGGCATCGGCGACTATGTTCGCCTTTCCCGAGTGGTAGTCAATCACTAGCTCGTAATCCTTTATCAACTCTAACAATCTTCGTTTCCTTAGATTCAATTCCTTTTCAGTAATCAAGTATTTTAAACTTTTATTATCAGTGAATACCCGACATTTCTCGCCATACAAATGCTGTCTCCAAATCTTCAACACAAACACAATGGCGGCTAACTCCAAATCATGTGTCGAATAATTTTTCTCGTGCGGTTTTAGCTGTCTAGAGGCATAAGCTATTACTTTGCCTTCTTGCATAAGCACACAACCCAATCCATTCAAGGATGCATCACTATAAACCACAAATTCTTTTCCCGATTAAGGTTGTACTAAAATTAGAGCCTTAGTCATCAATGCCTTTAGTTTCTCAAAACTCTGTTGGCACTTTTCTGTCCACTCAAACTTAACATCTTTTTGCAACAATCTCGTCATCGGAGTAGCTATCATGAAAAATCCCTTGAAAAATCGTCTGTAATAACCAGCTAGGCCTAGAAAACTTCTAACCTCAGATACATTTTTCGGCGGTCTCTAATCAACAATTGCTGATATCTTAATCAGGTAAACTCGAATACCATCACCCGAAATAATGTGCCCCAAAAATCTGACTTCTTTAAGCCAAAATTCACTTTTACTAAACTTGGCATATAATTGTTTATCCCGTAGAATTTGTAAAACCGTCCTCAAGTGCTTAGCATGCTCGTTCTCATCACGAAAGTAAATCAATATATCATCAATAAAGACTACAACAAATTTATCCATATATGGCCGAAAGTTGGGGTTTATTAAATCCATAAACACGACAGGTGCATTTGTTAATCCAAAAGGCATAACTAGAAATTCATAGTGACCATACCTTGTCTGAAATACGGTTTTCGGCACATCTGAGTCTTTGACTCTCAACTGGTAATAACCAGAACTCAAGTCTATCTTGGAAAACACAGTGGCTCCTTTCAATTGGTCAAACAAATCTAATCCTTGGCAAGGCATACTTGTTCTTTACGGTTACTTTATTAAGTTGCCGATAATTTATACATAACCTCATAGAACCATCCTTCTTTTTCACAAATAATACGGGAGCACCCCACAGAGAATAACTCGGTCTTGTGAAACCTTTATCCATCAACTATTGTAACTGAGACTTCAATTCTTTCAACTCGGTCGGAGCCATTCTGTACGGAGAAATCGAAATGGGTGCAATACTAGGGCTAACTCAATACCAAATTTCAATCTCTCTAACCAGAGGCAACCCTGTCAATTCTTCCGAAAATACATCTGGATACTCACATACTATCGGCACTGATTCAATTGTTAACTCAGACACTTTGGCATTTATCACAAAGGCAAGATAAGCTTCATATCCCTGTCTTATGTATTTCTAAGTAGATATAAAAGAAATCACTACAGGCAATCTATCCTGTTCATCTGATTCAACACGAAGAATATCCCCATTTTCACATTTCAATTCAATAAATTTCCTTCCACAATTTACTATCACATCATGAGTAGTTAACCAATCCATGCCAAGAATTACATCGAATTCATCAAACGGCAATAGCATGAGATTTGGCGAAAAATAATGACCTCTAATCATCAAAGGGCAATCTCTGCACACCTTGTCAACTAACACACATTTGCCTAGGGGATTTGACACTTTTATCACAAATTTTATAGACTCTGCAGGCATGTTCATACTAGACACTATTGTCATACAAACATACAAGTGGGTAGATCCCGGATCAATTAAAGCAACAACATGAGTATCATAGAGAGAAAATGTACCCGTAATTGCATCAGGGGATGACTCCTCTTCGTGGGTGCGAATGGCATAAGTCCTTGCAAGCGCTCTACCCTTCGATCTTGTAGTCTGCTCTCTAGGTGTATTCTTACTACTCATTCCATTTCCCAGATTTCTCCGTGGTCTCCCTTTACTAGCAGTGTCACCCAATCTCACACTCTGGTTTTTATCTTTTTCAACCATCTCTGGTCAGTCTCTAATGAAGTGATCTTGGGAACCACACCTGAATCAAGCTCTCTCGTTTGCTTGGCACTCACCGGGGTGATGTCTACCACACTGTGAACATTCCAGTCTACTTGGTCGAGCATTACCAACACTAGCAATCGAAATGGTCTGAGCTTTAGAAACCGAGTACTGTTTACCTTTACTTCTGTTTGAGAACCCAACTGAAGTGGCTGATCGAGTAGTGAACTCTCTTGATTTCTTGGATGATGATTGAAATGACTTACCCAATTGTCTCTTTCTTGAGTCACGAGACTCAATTTCAGCTTTTCTTTTCTCTTTGGCCAATTCTTCGGCCTTGCAAGCTTTCTCTACTCACACAACAAATTCCTTCAGTTCTAGAATACCAACAAAAAATCGAATGTCCTCATTTAATCCGTCCTCAAACCTCTTACACATGATGGCTTCGGTGGATACGCACTCCCGAGCGTATTTACTGAGCCTTACAAACTCATGTTCATATTCAGTTACCGTCATCCGACCTTGTTTTAGCTCAAGGAATTCCTTTCTTTTCTGATCGATAAACCTTTGGCTAATATACTTCTTTTAGAACTCTTCTTGGAAAAATTCCCAATTAACTTTCTCCCTTGGTACAACTGACAAAAGAGAGTTCCACCACTAGTAAGCCGAATCTCTCAAGAGAGACACAACACATTTCATACACTCTTCGGGTGTGCAAGACAATTCATCAAATGCCCTGATGGTATTTTCAAGCCAAAATTCTGCTCTTTCCGAATCGTCATCTTTATTAGCTCAGAATTCGTCAGCTCCTTGTTTTCAGATTCTATCAACCAAGGGATTTTCCCTTCTTACCATTTCTACAACTTGGGGAGCAACAGGGATAGGCTGAGAAATAGGTGGGGGTGGAGCTTGTTGTTGAGCGGCTGGGTTCGTCCAAACGAACTCCGTATACCATGCGTTCATCATATGGAGAAAGGCATCCCTAGTCTCTTCTCCTCCTCTCTAACTCACAGTCATTGGTCTATTTTCACTTTCAGTTGGCACTGTCCCTTGGGCAAGGGCCGGCGTGTTACTTTCTACATCATCTGCCACTGCTCAGTCGGGATCCATTTGCTATACGAAAACATAATGTAAGTCATCAGGAGTCGTCACACTATCATTATGTATATACACATACGTATGGCATGTATAGCTAGATTCGTGCATATGCTACGTTAGTCTGAGAATCGATTAAACCATAGCTCTGATACCACTAAATGTAATACCCCTTACCCGTATTCGACGCCAGAACCCGGTACGAGGTATTACCGGACTTAACATACTTAATCATACAAAATCGGGCCATAAATTTTTATTTCAACTTAAAACTTTTCATTCGTGATCATAACATCCCTATTAAGGGCCTACGAGACCCAAAACATACATATAAAGTGGTTCAAGACTGAACTGGAAGCTTACGAACACTTAGAAAATTTTTGCTCAAAATAGGGCCACACGCCTGTGTGGAAAGGAACATGCCCATGCGGGCAGGCCGCATGGTCACACACACCCATGTCCCTAGTCCGTGTGGATTTCATTTTTCATTTCAAACCTACAGGGGTTTTCACACGGCTTGGCACACGCCCGTGTCTATGGCCCGTGCCTCTCACACGTCCATGACACGCTCGTGTCTTAGCCCGTGTGTGAAAACCTTGACATTCTGTTTATGACGTCAGTAGACATTTAGGGTCACACGGCTGAGTCACACGCCCATGTGCTAGCCTGTGTGACGAACTTGATTTTTCGCAAATTAGGTGCAGGGGACACACGACCAGGCTACACGCCCATGAGGTAGACCGTGTGTCACATACGGCCTAGATACATGCCCGTGTGTCTACCCATGTGGACGATTATAAGGCTATTTACCAAGCCATTTGCCACCCCAAAAAGCAACCACACTTATACCATTTCCAGCAACACATAGCATAACAATAATGCACCTCTAATATCCACCATCAAGAAATCCACACCTTAATTTCATACTAAGTTCATCATGCATATACTTAACAAATTACTCATTCAATTTCACAAGCTTGAACTTCATGAATTTCATCATCATTGAGTAGATATAACTTAACTAGTTTTGGCCAATTTCAATGGCCATTTACAAAATGAAATAAATAACATTAATAGCCAACACCTTGGCTAACCAATATGACATATAACAAAATGACCAGGTTCCTATACATGCCATACCCAAAATAATCAAACTTTACTATACCCAAAAGAATATCTTGATAGTGTGAATCGAGCTCCGACGTCCCACGATCCCCGAGCTAGCTTGGCGGTACTACAAGAAAAGGGAAAAGAGAGGGAGTAAGCATAAAGCATAGTAAGTTTGCATGTAATAAATAACAACATAAAATCTTGTGAAAACATCCACTCATTACATTATGAATTAACAGAAAATTCTCAAGCAATATTGACATGGCTTACTCATGCTCACTCTTACCAACCACATATCACATACCGGACTCTTTCCTCTTGAGTTTTACATATGTACCTGTATCACTCCATCACATAACTTTAGCCCTTTTTCCATCTTTATCATAAAATCTAATTCTTTACCCCGTTGAACCACTTGGAATATCGAAGGATACTCGGGAATTGTCATGCACGTAGTAAGATGCCAAAGCCATATCCCAGATATGGTCTTACATGGGATCACATGTCGATGTTGATGCCATATCCCAGATATGGTCTTATATGGGATCTCGTATCGATGTCGCCACCATATCCCAGATATGGTTTTACACGAGATTGTATGTCGATGCCATGTCCTAGACATGGTCTTACACCGAATCACTATTCAATGCCAATGCCATATCCCAGATATGGTCTTACACGGGATCTCAATTCGGTGCTGAGGACATATCCCAGATACGGTCTTGTATGAGACCTTACTAATCTAATGTCATGACAAGGGTATCCTTTTTATTCCTAAGGTTCAACCGGGACTTCGATATAGTAAAACTTCATCATATTTTTCATCGAAACCTCGTTAACCAATTTCATAAAAAGAATATACATTTCATGTAATATCAAGCATTTAAATACATTATAACATAATGTTGATTTATTACACACCAACTTACCTCGGTACCAAAATATAGATAGTTGTTCAATTTAGTCCACCACATTGTTCTTTCCTTGGTTTAGGTCCGGACTTCGTGTTTCCCAATCTATGATGACAAATTTCACTTATTTATTTATCATATTGACTGAAATAGCCCATGAATCATACTTTGGAAAAAAATATAATTTTTCCACTAAACTTTTACATATTTACAAAATGGTCCCTAGGCTCGTATGATGAAATGTGTTCATTTTTCTCATACCCAAGCCTAGCCGATTCATAAACTCTCTTATGGCAGCCCAAAATTTTAACTATTTTACATTTTATACACATATTATGTAACACCCTGGGTTAGGGGCTGTGCAGATCGGGTAAATCGAGTGTTAGTAGGTTTTTGGAGCGCTTGGATGAGTTGTAGAGGTTTTCAGAAGGTTTGGATGAACGGGAAGAGCTTGGAAAATTTTTAGAATTTTAGTGTGAAAGGGGATCGGGTCAAGGGAGGTTTTAAGGATTATTTTTGGTAATTTGTGGCACAAGAAAGGATCTGGCATAGTGGTTCATGCGCTGCATTGTGGGGCTGGAAGTAGCGCCCTTGGGGGCCTGGGTTCGAGACCAAGTGGCAGCAAAAGGGTTTTAATTTTTGGGGTATGGCGCTACGGGGTAGAAGGCCTTAAATTATTTTGGGGCGAGTTTTGTCGCAAGGAGCAGCTAGTTCAGGTGGTGTCTGTGCGGAACTTAAGCGCTGAAGGTGCGTGTGGACGCTGGTTCGAGCAACGGAAGCAGCATTTTGGCGTTTCATTTTATGTGCGGCTGTGGGGCTGGGCTAGGAAGGGTTAAGATTTAATGTTGGGGGTTTTTGTCATAAAAATCAAGCTGGCCGAGTGGCCTGGGTGCTGGGGGGAAAGGAGCAGCAGCTTGGTCCCAGGTTCGAACCTGGAGAATGGCAATTGGAGTTTTAGTTTTTTATCTATTTTGGGAAGCAAATTGAAGTGGACGGCACATGTAGATTGAATTGGAAGATAAGGATGAGTTGGTTGTTATTTCTTTTGAATTCGGTGGGTTATGGATTAGTTTTTTTTTTAGTTTTTATTTTATATTTTAAATTGGAGGGGTGGTAATGGATTAAAGGTGGGTTTTATTTTTTAAATTTTGAATTGTTTTAAAATGGTTGGCTGGGAGCAGATTTGGGGGTTGATTAATTCAATTTTGGTTGAATTAGTGGTTAGGAAAAATTTTAGGAAATGGCCGGATGTTGGAGTCTTCAAGGGGAGGGGTTGCCGAATGCTTTAAATAGGGGAAGTGCTCACCTTTTTGTTCCTTTTTGACCAATTGCTCTTTTGCCGAAATTGCTAGTATTGCTAAACACCTCTCTTCCTTCATAAAAATCACCTTAGCCGAAACTTTAAGTCATCTATTCCCATCTTCTAAAGTTGAAAAGCCTTTCTCCTTTATGTTGTGTTAGCCGAACCCCTTGTTGAGCCTTACCCATACTTTTCCTCCTCTTCATTCTTTTCTAGAGCATTGATTCTCAAGGTTACTATCAAGCCGAATTTGGGGTAGTAAGGTGGTAAGGTTTCCTTTCTTATTATTGGTTTTCTCTTCTTTCTGTGGTTGACCAAAATCATGTAGCTAATCATGTATTCTTTTGTTTGGCCGAATCATGGAGGGCTAGGTGGGGGTTCTTTTGCTTTTAGCTAGCGTTAAAAGTGCTAAGGGGCTCTCGGGATTCGTTTTACCAGGGATTTTTCGACAAGGTTCTTAGTCAAGTATCGTTTGCGGGTTTTGATCGATTGTGCTAGTAAGGTGCGTAATCATCGCACTATTTCTCGGTTTGATTGCTAACGTTTAAAACCTGTGTGTTATGTGTGGTAGCCATTTATAATGGCTTAAGTGATGAGTACCTGATGGTGGTAAGATTATTTGTTATGTATATTTACATATGTGTATATTTATATTCCTATGTGATACAATGACTTAACATGTAGCATCCATATATTTGCATGAGGTTGGGCTTGATACGATGAAGGCGGGAGTGTACACAAGGTGTACGTGGTCTAATGATAGCTCCGGCTACATTAGCGCTTGATGGTTAGCTTTGTGCTACCTCAAGGGAGATGTTGGCTTGGTGCCCATCTCGGCGGTTGATAGCTATGTGCATCACCGTAGGCGGATTTTGATATCGGGATCACGATTGGTTGATCGGTGGCTCAGCCACGGCCTTGAGCAGTGAGTTGCCAAGGTAAGGATTTTGGATCACGAGGTGATCAGTGGTGGTTTATCCACGGCCTTAGGCAGGGAGTCTGCCAAGGTTGGAGTACGGTTGGTTTGTGGGTTGGGCTGAGATGCATATGTGCATGATTTACTATGTGAATTGTTTGGTATGGGCCAAGCCCATACGGATGGAAATTTGTGTTGTGGTTATGCACTGAGTCGGTGGACTCACTCTTTCATTAACCATTTCAGGTGATGTGTAGATTGGACCGGGATCGGAGAAGGCACATGGTGGCCCCTGCAGAAAGGAGACGTTTTAAAATTTTTTTTTATTCCAAGCATTTAAATTTGAAGTACTTGGATTAATTGTTTTGTAATAAGGGCCTTATTGTTGTTACTATTGTTATTGCTATTTTTGACATTATTTTAGATTATGTTTTACTTAAAATAATTTACTAATTAAAAGTGTTTTTAATTGTGGCAATCTTTTATTCCAAGTGTAAGTAATCTTTACACCAAAGTTTTAACACGGATTATTTTTAATAACAAAGTTTTATCTAAAATTTTAGAAAGGGCATAGTTTTTCAAACTTAAAAATTTTCATGTTTTAAATTCTAAGCAAAGAAAGATATTTTTCACTAACATAACCAGACTCGGTCGTAGTGAATGGGCCGGGTTTGGGGATGTTACATATTATTCCATCTTTTGCAAATAAGTCCTTTTAATCGATTTCACCAAAAATCATCTAGCAAAAGTTGTTTATCACACTTCAAACTTTCATATTCTACCACTAGACATCAAAATACATGCATGCCATCTATGGGTGAAATTTTAAACACAAACTCTAGCTGAAAATAGTGGTAGAAATAGCTAGATCAAGCTATGAGGATTTCAAAAATACGAAGAACATCAAAAACGGGGCTAGGAGGTACTTACAATCAAGCATGAAAGTGAAACAAAATCCTAGCTATGGCTCCTTGCAAATTTCAGCTATGGAGGATGAAGATGGACACCAATTTTGACTTCTTTTTTCCTTTTTATTAATTTATTAACCAAATGACCAAAATGCCCTTAAGGCCTTTCCTTGAGATTTTTCCTTCCATGTCTATTTTTGTCCATCATGAGATATAACGGTCTAATTACCAAATAAGGACCTCTAATAAATTTTCTAATGCTATCTCATACTTAAAACTTCTAAAATCTCATATTTTTCAATTTTCGCAATTTAGTCCTAAAAGATAAATTGATCACTAAATCATAAAATTTCTTCATGAAATTTTTACACAACCATGCAAACATGTCATAGACCTCATAAAAAACATAAAACATATATTTCAACTTTGGATTTGTGGTCTCGTAACCACTATTCTTACTAGGCCCTAATCGGGCTGTTACAAAGGTAATAAGGTGAATGTAACTTATAATACTTTGGTTTAAGTTTCATTTATATTTACTTTCTAAACTTGTGTTATTTGCAGGAGAGATTTGCTTTAGAGGTCTTTTATAATTATGTGAAGAAGGCATTAGGAAAAAAATGGAGAGACCATACACTACTGGATAATAGACTTTTTGCGACCTTTTTTTTTGGCCTTTAGTAACATGCCAGTATAGACAACGTCGCTAAAATTTGCAGCGTTTATTTGAAAAAAATGCCGCTAAAGACCAAGGCTTTTAGCGGCGCTTTTATAGAAAACACCGATAAAAGTCCTGGTCTTTAACGATGCTTCTTTAGAAAACGCCGCTAAAAGTCCTAGTCTTTAGCGGCGCTTATGTAGAAAACGCCGCTAATTTGAGCAGATTTGCAACATACTTTTTTCACCAATATCCCACCCTTCCTGCATAAAATCCAACCAAAAACAGCAAATATAGCATGAAATCCAACCAAAAACAGCAAGTATAGCATGAAAGTGAACCAAAAACTTCAAATCTAAATGATACAAAATTATACGAAAGATATATGATATAAATTATAAATGAAGTATAATTCAAAAATTTCTTACAATAATGTTAAAAGTTACAAGAAAATAAATGTCTACGATGGCAGCATTTGCAACTGCTGGAACATCTTCATCATAGTCTGAAGCTGTAGTTAGAGTTCATCATACTTTCTGCTCTGCTCTGCTTCCCTCAATGTTTGAAACACCCCAAACCTGGCCCACGAGCTTTGACCAGATTTGGTATGTTCCTCAAATAAACCGGTTCAAATTCTTTTGTTACTTTGTGAAAATCTTGTGCGATTTAAAAAAAATTGTTTGGGTTGGGCTTGTGTTGAAAACCAATTCGATTTTCATATTAGAAAACCCTTTTTAATTTTATGTGATAAAACATATAGAGTATATTTTTATAAAAATAAATTACTTGGTCTTTAAACTTAATAAAAATTTGTAACATAATTAAACAATAAACAGAAATAAGATAGTGCACTATGGCCTTAAGGCCTTATTACATCAAATAAGTCAAAATAATTCAGAGTACTTAAAAAAAATTAATAGTCCATTAAAATAAAGACTTCAAGTTGAGCATGGCCACCACAAGTCCTACCGTCCCGGTCCATCACTGTTCATCACCTGAAACATGGTCCCACAACGGGGTGAGTCAACAGACTCAATGTGTACACAACACTAAATCATAATCGAATCAGTCATAACAATTATTACACATTCATATCATAGCATACAAGTTATGATGCATTCCCAAAACCCAAACCTATTAAGCCATCCACTACACTCCCCCGTTCCAACCTGTACACTGTGGGGACTACTAAGTCGACCCTCCTTCCGCTACACTCCATATCGCGGTCTTAGGTCACCGCATTCGTGGTCTTAGGTCACCACGTTCAGATTACTGTGGTCTTAGGTCACCACATTCAGATTACTGTGGTCTTAGGTCACCACATTCAGATATCACGATCTTAGGTCACCGTGTTCATGGTCTTAGGTCACCACATTCACTTCCCCTTCAAAATAAAACCCATATGCCCCATATAATAGTAATATGCATAAATATGCCAGAGTTCACATTCTTATTCTTATTCTCATGTCACAATTAACATATTTCATAATCCTAGTAGGAGTAGGAAACGTACCTGAGTACTTTGTACCATAACATGGTACCTTAGCTACTTTCATATTCTTAATACCACATATATTAATTAAACTTAGCCATATAGGGTAGTATGAAATAGTGTGGGGTACACACCTGATTTGCTTTAGTAAGTTCACTCCAAATCCCGAAAAGCTTGATCTAATGCCTTAGATCTTAAATCTCTACATTTAATCAATCATTTAATACTTAGTAAAGAGCCATTCGGCCATAAATCCAAATCCTAGTAGGATTAGTACACTAAAACTTACCTTGTTGCCGATTGACTTAAGAATCAAGTCCCGAAACTTTGTTGTATTCCTTCTTGTATTCGGCCAAACATTAAATCACATCCCAGGTTAGTTTCGGCTTTTTAAACAATTATGAAATAGATCTAGATATCAAAATAAGCCTTGGCCGAATGCTATAGACACTTACCTTGTGGGTTTTAAATCCTGAAACTCACCGAATAACTAGGGAACACGCGGCCTATGGTGTACCTTTGGGAAAAGAACTTCTCCTTCCTTGTAGTCAACACTTAGTAAGTCCCGAAAGATCTCTTCAAAGTTTTGGCAACAAGATATTAAGGGTATTAGAATCTTAATTTCGACAGCCTTAAAAGAAATAAAATGAGAATCTAACCTAATCTTACCCTTACTGAAGAATTCGATAGAACTCTTACTTGAACCCTTAGCAGTATTCAGCTATGGCTTTGATGTGGATAACAATTTCGGCTCTTAAGGCTTAGTGAGAAATCGGCTAGGGCTATTGGCATCTTCGGCTTTTGATTATGTTTTTAATAGAAGAAGAAAAGAAAAGAGAAAAAGAGAATAATGGCAGAGAGAATTCGGCAGAGAGAAGAGGAGAAACTTTAGAGAATTTCGGCAGAGGTTTTCTTGAAGAGAAAAGAATGAATGAAGAATAGCCTTACTCTTCCTTTTATAGCCGAAATTACTAGGCTAGAGTCCCTTACTTGGCCACCACTCTTCTATTTTCATAACTTTATCCCTTGATTTATCACTTTATTAAAAGAATTTAATCCAACAATTATCTCTTGAAAATAATGATAAATAAATCCCTTATTTATCCTCTATTTATCTCTTAGAAATAAAAGAATAAAAGCTCCTAATTTATAGCCATGTGCCGTCCACCTCTCTGCTCCTTGTAGCAAAATAAAATTTCTTTTATTTGCTTCCCATGCAGCTCGAACCTTGGCCCAATACTCCTGTATGTGGCGCCATTTCCAGAGGCCCTAAGTGGCATCTCTAGGCCACTTTTCCAAGCCCGTTCTTGTGTCAAATTCCCTCTATTAATTTTCTTAAGGCCACCCTGCCTTAGTTTCCTCTTTTTAAACTTTAAAACTTGACATTTCCCTACATTTCCAAGTTTTCCGAAATGTTTACTTTCCTCTTTTGAATCGTTTCTAAATCATTTCCTTACATTTCCTAGACAAGACATTTCCTTACATTTCCTTACATTTCCATACATTTCCTTACATTTCCTTACATTTCCTTACATTTCCATACATTTCCTTACATTTCCATACATTCCTTACATCTTAGGGTTCCTAAAACTCCTCAGATCACATCCAACACTCCCACTGAGCCCACTATCTCATGAATTACGCACGAACGCATAACCCCTAATCTAGGATGTTACATTGTTGCTTCTGCTTCCCTTGCTGCTCTCGCTGCTGCCTGTGCTTCCCTCGCTACTGCCTCTACGTTAAGTTGTAGCTGAAGTTCTTCATATTTTCTTTGAACCTCAGCTTCTCTCGATTTGCTTCTACTTTAAGTTGTAGCCGGAGTTCTTCATATTTTCTTTGAACCTCAGCTTATCTCGATATTGCCTCCGCTTTAAGTTGAGAAATTTGCTCAACTGTGCTCGCTTGCATCTGAGCTATTTGGTCTCTTAACCTCTGAACTTCAGCTTGAGCTTGACTCCCGGAAGGCATGTATTGTTGTGAGTTGGATCCAAAATATTGGGTCGGGTTAACACCAGATCCTTGAAATCGAACCCAACCATACCTTTCAGGACCCAAAACTTCATTAATAATTCTGTTATCAATGTCCTCAAAATTAACAGAACTATCAGTCGAAGCAATCGCTTCATACTCTGCCCTCTTATCTTTTAGTTTCTCCTAATAAATCAATTAAAGAGTTAAAAACGAAATATATAATAAAAAAGGAATGCAACATAACTTAACATTATTTAAAACTACTAAAGACGAATTAAACCATTATAATTAAACATTATAAATATTTATAATAAATCAAATTTTATTAAGTAAATATACCATAATTTCTGCAGCTTCGGATGTCATCGAAGATCCATCTTTCTTCCTATGCGTAATGTCAAAAAGATGAAGGCGTCCAACTTTTTGACCAGACGATGCTTCCTACAATATAGTAGTAAAAATAAATCAATTAATAGTAGAAAGTCATTAATATTTGACCGAATTAATAAATTCATAATACCTGGGCCTCAGCTACACAAGCAAAACTTCTCGACCCTGCCGTGTGCGTGAATTTTTGTTTTTGCTTGCTGCTTGTTCCAACTTGCTCACGATCCTACATAATGAAATTATTATTACGTATATAGTAAATACTATAAACTGAAAAATTTATAAGAGTTTGGAAGTACGTAATACCTCTCCTTTCTTTGAATTCCAGAATCTAACTGCATCTTCCCATTGGAACCTCAGCATTCCCAGCGGGACATTTCGCAATTTTTCTTCGAGGCTTATGTTTTTCTTAAAATAATCTTTTTTCAAAGTGCTTTTATGGTCTCTCTATTTTTTACCCAATGCCTTCTTGATATAGGCATCTGAGACCTGTAAAGCAAATCTCTCCTGAAAAATCACAAGTTTAGAAAGCAAATATAAATGAAACTTAAACCAAAGTATTATCAATTACATTCACGTTTTGTTACCTTAATATTATCGAGAGCTTGATTCTTGTTGCTATCAGGCATGTGATGCCATGATTCGTAGTTGATGGGCAACATATTGGCATTCCATGCTATAATGCCCAAAGAGCCTGCTAAAAGTCAAGCTTTTGATCCAACAGGTTGACCATGACTGTTTCTACTTACTTTGACACGTTCGATAGGATTTAAGTTGTATAACTCTTTAAATAGCCTACGTCCTCGACCTCTGCGCGTCCCACCACTTTCAGCTGGAAAATAATATATTATTATATTAAAATTGAGAAATACGAGCAATAATAAAAGTCTATACGCATGTAAAATAAACTTAACATTACTTTGAAATTCTGTAGGCTCGTCAACTGTCTCCGGCACATTTGAAGATCCAATAGCTGTCTGCTGTTCACTATTTCCTTCTTCCGAATTTGAAGTATTCTGGACAATACTTAAATTTCATAATTTTCTTCTACGCATTTTTCCTGCAATACACATAAAATAGTTGAAATTTTAGTAACAAAAAATAACAACAATAGTACATATAAAATAGTTAAATTATATAACATGACCAATATTAAAATTATAACATTACATATATTTAAAAAATCATAAAATCTTACTACATCATAATTCGTAAATATCTTCATCCACGTCCTGACGAACCCATTGAAATTGTGTACTAGTACTAGGGATATTTTCATTTAATTTTGTTCTAGAAAAGGCAAAGTTTATGATCTTTCGATGAAGTCATCTCTACTTCCATTGTCCATGTCAAATAAGCCTCTAGGGGTGTTTCGGAGTACAACGTACCAACCCTCATCAGTTGGATCTTTCGAGTAAAAAACTTGCTTCACTTGAGAAGAAAATACATACGGCTCATCTATCAATTGTTGTGCAGTGTGAATCAATCGAGAGAAGTTCACCATTGTAAAACCAAATTGATCCTGTTTAATTTCGCGAGCCGTATTAACATCAGCCCAATCACCTCAAAATAAGAAAACTTTCCATTTGCCACAATAATCCAACTCAATTATGTCAGTAAGAAGTCCGTAATACTCCACATTTCCCTCAACTGGATTACTGTCCCTAGCACTAGCATAACTTGTAATTGAAGAATTAACAACAATTCCACAATTTTGAGTTCTCCTCAATCTCTCGCGATATTTTGTATGAAATATGAATCCATTGATGAGGAAGGCACTATATCTTTTCACTATTCTATTTGGACCTTGGGAAAGCCATTTAACTTCGTCATTTACTTCATTCTGACTCCAAACCTATTGAATCGAAAGTAAATTGAGTAATTCTAAATGTTATGAGAAAACATTATTATTTGTCAATGAAAGCTTCAATTGCATACCGTTTGGCTTAACCATTCATGAAATGATTTTGTGAACAACTTATTAATTTCTCGTTGTTGTAATCTTTGGGACCGTGAACGAGCTCTCAATATTTGTACTCACTATGTTAAAAAAAGGTTTACTTTGTTAGAAGATAAACAAATTATAATTGATGAATATTTATCAAATTCTAGAACTTACTTGCGTAATGGTTCCATTGAATCGTGATGAAAAAGAACATATCGATATGCTTGGACCAACAATCTATCATCTAAATCTGCAATTTCAACTTTGCCGATTGGTTCTCCGTAACTTTGAAATAAATAAGTTTCGGCCAAGTTATGATCTGTGAGCCCAGCATTTCTACTTGGTCTGTTCATTCTTATTTCAACATCTTCCAAATATCTTGAGCAAAAAGTCATACATTCTTCTGCCAAGTAGCCTTTAGCAATTGATCCTTCTGGATAACGCTTATTGCGGCAGTAAGACTTCAATTTGGATAGGAACCTAAACACGATATACAACATTATCAAAAGTTGCAACTAAAGGCATTGAGGTGAATGAAGGAATAATTTACAAATAAATTAACACCTTTCTATGGGATACATCCATCGATAGAAAAAGGATCCACCAGGTATTGCTTCACGAGGGAGATGAATTATCAAGTGCACTATAATAGTGAAAAAGGAAGGCGGGAAGATCTTCTCCAAATTGCATAAAGTCAATACAGCTCGATCTTGTAGTGTCTCAAGTTCTTGAACATCTAAAACTTTGCCACAAATGCCTTTCATTATATTGGATAGTTCAATTACACAAGACGCCACCTTTTTCGACATACAACACCGCATAGTAACTGGCAGTAAATCTTGCATCAAGATGTGATAGTCATGTGATTTTAAGGCATATAGTCTTCGATCTTTAAGACTTACACATCGAGATATATTTGATGTATACGCATCTGGGACCTTTATATCCTTCAACACAATGCAGAACACTTCTTTCTCCATCTTCGACATTGAAAAAATAGAAGACGACAACTGATATTTCCTATTCGGAAGTGCTTGGGGATGAAGCTCACGCTGAATTCCCATGTGGACTAAATCAAGTCGACTCTAAAGATTGTCTTTCAATTTTCCATCGACATTCAAAATAGTCCCAATGATGTTCTCGCAGACATTTTTCTCAATGTGCATGACATCAAGATTATGTCATAAAATGTGATGCTCCCAATAAGGCAACTCAAAAAAAATACTTCTTTTTTTCCACAAGTCCGCCTCATTAGGATCATCCTCTTCATCAGTTTCATCCCTTGATCTTCTATTTCTTTGCGTGTTGGGCGGTTGATTCATCTTCCCATAAATGAAATTCATATCTTTCAACATGAATAGGATTTCAGATCTACCGGTCTGCGAAGGAGCTTCTCTGAACTCTTCAGTACCATCAAATAGAGTACTCTGAAATCTAAATCTATGATTTCCCGATAAGCACCGACAATGCCCCATGTAAGAGAACTTCTTACCATTATATAACCATTGCGAACATGTTTGCGCAGCACAACAAGGACAAGCATAACGTCCATTGGTACTCCAACCAAATAAATTGGCATAAGTCGAGAAGTCATTAATAGTCCACATCAAAGCTACGCGTAAATTAAAGTTCTCTTTTCTTAGTACATCATATGTCTCAACACCAGCCCATAATTGTTTTAACTCTTCAATAAGTGGCTGCAAATATATGTCAATATCATTCCCGGGACCTTTCTCTCCAGGGATTATCATAGATAAGATAAAGGATGATTGTTTCATGCAAATCCATGGAGGCAAATTGTAAGGAACAAGCACCACAGGCCAAGTACTATACGCAATGCTCATGATTTTGTAAGGATTAAATCCATCAGATGCTAGCCCAAGCCTCACACTCCGAGGATCGCTTGCAAAGCTTAGAAATTTGGAGTCAAATGATTTCCAAGCTACAGAATCCGTAGGATGCTTTAGCAATCCATCATCGGTTCATCCATCATGGTACCACGTCATAGACTCGGCTGTCTTCGACGACATGAAAAGCCTTTGAAGCCTTGGTATTAGCGAAAAATACCGCAAAATCTTAACTGGCTTCTTCTTTGACTGTGCATCATTTTCATCCTCGTTACCATCTTCTGTATTTCTATTCATCCAACGGGATTGACCACATACATGACAGCACTATTGGTTTTTCCGGTCGCCCCAATACAACATGCAGTCGTTTGGGAAACTATGAATTTTGTTGTACCCAAGGCTCAAATCTTTTATCAGTTTCTACATGTCTTTGCATGATTGAGGGATTTTCGCAAACGGGAACACTTCTCTCAAAAACTCTAACAGCATTGTCAAAGAGTTTCTGATCCACCCTCCCAAACATTTTAAGTGAAAAAGACGAATACAGAAAGACATTTTTGAAAATTTTGATCCCTCATAAAGTTCTTCATTCATTTCACCAAGTAACGTGTAGAACTTCGTCGCTTCTTCATTTGGCTGTTCATCAGGTACACTTCTTCCCGTTTCGGTGAAATTATTTCCACCAAAATTATAATCATCGGTTGCACCCAAGTCAGCTGGAAATGATTGCAAACCATCACTGCACATATTAAATGCATCCCGCAACATACCTTC